>CM028131.1:688667142-689285000 GCA_016271365.2 Neoceratodus forsteri
TAGAGTACAGTGTGCACCTGAGCTCAGTTATCATCCATTTTATTTCCGCTCACTCTTCCGACACATTGCTGTCAGTCTGACTCTCTATTTGTCTTTCTGAAGCTCAGTGGAAGGAGACAGCACATACGGAGAGGCAGAGAAAGTGGCAGTAAGAGTGCCATGACCGGGACAGAGAGCAGTGCTGCAGAGTTCTCCTTTCACCGTGGGGGGAGCAGACGTTAGAGAGAAAGTAAGAGACCAGGAGAGAGACAGTGTAAAACAAACTTGGTGCATCTGTTCCACCACTGCACAAAAGGAGCACCCAGACAGAGCCAAGGGTGGGCCCCAGGCAGGTGGTTCTGGAACAATGATGCCCCATTCCACCTCCACACAAGAGTAGCACCCTATAGCAGCCATGGATAGAGATGCAAGTTACGCATCAGCCCCTTCATACCTGTCCCTGCTCCACCAGAGCTAACATGAAGGTTGGAGTGGGCTTTAGATGACTGGCACTTCCTCACCCTATGCCACACCTCTACACTTGCAGAACACACTGCTTCAGCCAGAGGCTCTCCCACCTAATGTGCTTTACCCATGGAGAGCACTCTGAGGTACTGAGATATAAAAATGTGAATCTTGTATCTGCTCCTCCATAACTATTCCCACTCTGTTGGGTAGGTGGGGGTAGGATAAAGTGGGTGCTCCTAAGTGACTGATGCCCCCTCTTGCACCCCCATCTATCAACCCAATACATTACAGCAACCAGAGAAGAGATGTGGATTGCACATCTGCCCTATCATAAATTGTGCCCATTCCAAAAGGTTTCACACACAGGCTAGAGTGGGGTCTAGGATGGTGGCCATTAAGTGACTGCCCCCCATCCCACCTCCACACATGGGGAGCACTCCTCCCCCTCTATTACACATTTGCACATAGAGAGTACTTCTCCCACCTCCATGCCTCTTTTGCATATGGGGAGCAATTCTCCTTTTCTAACCCTCTTCCACATGGTAGACATACAGTGCCTTCAGAAAGTATTCACCCCCTTGGATCTTGTCACATTTTGTTGTGTTACTACCAGAATTTTTAATGCATTGAAATAATTTTCCCCCCTTGATTCACACAGCATACTCAACAATTTAAAGGGGCCAAAATATTTTTATTGTGTAACAAAAATTTATGAAACATTAAAAGCAGAAATATCTTGTTTACTTAAGTATTCACCCCGCTGAGTTAATACTTTGTAGAAGCGCCTTTGGCAGCAATTACAGCTTTGAGTCTTCTTGGGTATGTCTGTATCAGCTTGCACATCTGGATTTGGGGAATTTTTCCCATTCTTCCTTGCAGATTTGCTCAAGCTCTGTCAAGTTGGATGGGGAGCGTCGGTGAACTGCAATCTTTAAGTCTTTCCACAGATTCTCAATGGGATTCAAGTCTGGGCTTTGGCTGGGCCACTCTAGGACATTCACCTTCTTGTTCTGAAGCCACTCCAGTGTTGCTTTGGCTGTATGCTTGGGGTCGTTGTCCTGTTGGAACGTAAATCTTCGCCCCAGTCCAAGGTCTATTGCAGACTGATGCAGGTTCTTCTCAAGGATGTGCCTGTATTTGGCTCCATTCATTGTTCCCCTCTATCCTGACAAGTGCCCCAGTCCCTGCCGCTGAAAAGCATCCCCATAACATGATGCTGCCACCACCATGCTTCATGGTAGTGATGGTGTTACATGGGTGATGAGCTGTGTTCGGTTTGTGCCAGGCATAGCGCTTCGCATTCAGGCCAGAGAGTTCAGTTTTTGTTTCATTAGACCAGAGAATCTTTTGCCACATGGTCTCAGAGTCTGCCACGTGCCTTCTTGCAAACTCCAGGCATGCTATTATGTGGCCTTTTCTCAGGAGTGGCTTCCATCTAGCCACTCTCCCATCTCAGCCATGGAACTCTGTAGTTCTGTCAGGGTGGTCACTGGGTTCTTGGTCACTTTCCTGACCAAGGTCCTTCTTGCCCGGGTTGCTCAGTTTGGGAGGACAGCCTGCTCTAAGAAGAGTCTGGGTGGCTCCGTAATCTTTCCATTTCCTAATGATGGACTTGACTGTGCTCCTGGGAACTTTCAACACCCTAGAAATGTTTTTATACCCATCCCCAGATCTGTGCCTGCTCACAATTCTATCACGGAGTTCTACGGACAGCTCCTTGGTCTTCATGTTAGAGTTTCTGCTCTGACATGCACTGTCAACAGTGGGACCTTATATAGACAGGTGTATTTCCTCTGAAATCATGTCAGCCATTTGAACTGACCACAGGTGGACTCCATTCAAGTTTTAGAGTGATCTCACAAGGAAACTGGATGCACGTGAGCTCAGTTTGGAGTGGCATAGCAAAGGGGGTGAATACTTATCAAATCAAGACATTTCAGGTTTTTATTTTAAATTACATGTACAAAAAAATTCCAGAAGTTTCATTCCACTTTGACATTATAGAGTAATTTGTGTAGATACGTGACAAAAAAATCCCATATAAATGTATTTTAATTTGAGTTTGCAACATCATAAAATGTGACAAAATCTAAGGGGGGTGAATACTTTCTGAAGGCACTGTAGTGTCTTATGTATTCATATTTGGTCTCAATCCTTGTTGAATGCAACATTGTACATATTGTATATACTAATGTAAAGAAAATTGCTTTATTTTAATTTATATTATGTGTCCTTACTTTTTGTATTTCACACCATGTATTGTCTTTATCAATGCTTGTACAAGGGACCTCCTTGCAAATGGGCTTGCTCAATGGATTTTATTCCTTCACAATAAACTTGAACATGGAAAGCACTCTTTCCTCCACTCCATCTCCACATATAGGTATCATTGCTTCACCTCCATACATTGTCAGCACTCATCCCCTGACCCCTCCAGTGCTTCTCCCACTGCATTTCACCTCCCCCACATGGAGAGCACTTCTCCCACTGAATCCCACCTCCTCCCCTCCATTCAACCTCCACACATGAAGAGCTTTCCTCCCACTTCATATCAACTCTGTACATGGGGAATCATCCACCCCTTCATCCCACTCCCCCTACATGGGGAGCATTGCTCCCCATCCATCCCACTCGTACACATGGGGACACCACCAAACATTTGCATCACTCCTCCTCTACCACATCCCACCTCTGCATATAGAGAGTACTCCTAACCCTATTCCACCTTTGCACATGGGAGCACTCTGCAACAGTCAGAGACAGATGTCAGTCAGGCATCTGCCTTTCCACACCTATTCCCACTTCACGTGATAAGCTCCAAGATGGGCAGAACATCAGTGGGGTTGAGATGTAATGAGTGGGTTGCCCTGGGAGATGATGCCAATACCCCTCACCACCTCTCTGAGAGAAGACCCCTCCCCCGAATCAGTCTTTGTTCTTTTCTCCACTCACCACTTTTCTGCTGATTATCCTTTTGTTGGCTTGCCTTAACAGTCACTCTCCTCCCAAGACAGGACTACAGACCACTGGGCCAGGGCAGATTTTTCCTCAGCCTCTCCCGTCTTCTTTTCGGACCACACCACCAGTCCAGCCAGCGTCCAGCTCAGTCAAGAAGACACGGTGTGAGTTACTCACAGCTCAGCCCTGGATAGGTCTGTCCTTTCTGTGGTAGACCATACTTCAAGTTCTCCCACAGTTCAACTGAGGCTAGAGAAGAGCAGCACATAGTCCTACTCTGCCAACACGACAGTGAACGGGACACCACAACTTGCTCAGCACTGTACAGATGACACAGTACAGCAATATGCTCACTAGTCTGTCTCACCAGGTTTCTCCTGCTCTCTCTGTTGATGATATCTTTATCGCCCCTAGCCATCAATGGTCCCATGCATGCACTTTGTGTTGCAGCTAGCTCCAGCCGCTATGGAGACTGCTGAGACACTGAGTGTTTTAGCAGCTGAGCCTGAGGCAACCCGAAAATAAAATACAAGAATTTGAAATTTTCTGAAGCAATTTCTGGGGTTGAACACCCTGAGCACCCCCTGCCTACACCCATGCAATCCACAACAGTTCAGACACATGCAGTTCTTACACTTAAAGGCACTCCTCCCAGCCCAACCAGCCCCCCTGCCTGCCCCAACACACAAATGAACACCAATTGCTACCCCTCCCACTTCCTTTGCAAGCAGTGAGGATCCTTCACTCTCAAGCAGTCAGTCCTGTACAAGTAGCAGAGTTTGGTGGTCTGGGGCTGCAATCAGACCTGCTGCTGTAATGGAGCTCAAGCCCACCTGAATACAATGGGATAGCTAAGCAGAGTCCCCTTAATCCCTACAGATGGAAAGCTGCTGCAGAGATGATTGCTACAGCCACTCGGGCACCACCAGGGATTTAAAACAAGAGCTGGACTTTGGCAGGCAGCCTGCCATCCGCCTCCTCCTACACGGACTGCTTGCAGCACTTGCCCAGCTTCTCCTCTGCTACCAGTGCCCACCAGCGGTCAATAATGTCGGTGGGTGGCCCCCGTTGGAGTGGTCAAGCGAGCCCCTTGACTTGCTACTAGACCCCGTAACCGATGCTCTCTTTTTACTTCCTTCCTTCCATATCTGGTTGCAATTGCCTGTGTCCAAACACCCAATAAACTTTTTTTCTAGTGTCTACTTAGATACAGAATATTAAATATATCAAAATAAAATATTGCTTTGAAGAAGATAGAAGCCTTTATTATGGCTCAGCTTCAATGTATGGTTGGAGAACACTGAAATCTCATCTTGAATGTTTTACTTCCTTATTACTATTTTGTATTTTCAGGTTAAATCAAATATAATAAAATATGATTTTTTTGAGAAGATAGAAGCTTTTATTATGGCTCTTTTTGATCCACACACACTGAAGTGTTGAAGCAGTGAGATCACCACAATTTTTGCAGCCTTGCACAATTCCTCTGATCCTAAAAATATTACAGTGGTTGTATAATTGTAGGTCTGTATTCAAATGTCTTTAATTTATTATAATTACACACTAGGAAGAATGGTCTTAATGAGTACATTTAAGGTTTCATAATTTGACCTTTTGCATTTTTAATGACCTCTCAATCCTGCAGTCATCAATTTGTTTTATCTAAACATTACTTTGTTCAGTTCATCAATAGTCCAATAAGATTCAGAATAACATTGCTTTAGAACAAAAACTGTATAAACTTTGGGATGATTTTGTGCAAATATTAACTTCTCTCTGAGTTGAAAATGCAGAGGAGATTAGTTGAACATACTTTTCTGTTTCTCCAAACTTTTACTTTGGAAATTTGTAAAAAAAAAAAAAATAACACTCGACCTTTGCACAGGTCTTGACCTCCCATAAAGGGAATGGCTTAAAACTTATTTAGGGGTCATTCAAGAGTTATCCCAAGGCAAAGATTTAGTAAACTATACATTTAATGCATTTTAATAGTAGAAGTTGCCAAAGAGGACATAAAAGAAAATTATTAGTGGTACAGCGTAGATGCCTAAAAGGTATCAAACCATTTGCTTCTAAACGTTTCACAGACAGCCAAGTCTTCTTTATGTGTGTTAACATTGTTTTCTTCTGTGTCTTCTTTCTTCCCCCATCTGGTCAGTGACCACTTCACATATAGATATTGCTGGCTAATAATTACTAAAATTACTCTGCTGCTTTTTTCCTGAAAAGCTTTAACGTGATCCCATCCTGAAATGATCTAATCTGCCCCCAATAAGCAGATCATTTTGTTTCAAGTGGTTTTTTTTTTTTGTTCATATTAAGAACTAAAGAATCCAATTGACATAGGAGGCAGTATAGCGCAGTGGTCTAAGGCTCTGAGCTGCAAATCTGGTGACATCCAGCAGACCAGACCTGGGTTTGAATCCCACAGCTTCCACTTGCATACTGTGTGACCCTGAGCAAGTCACTTAACCTCCTTGTGCTCCCTAGGTCGCTCCTGTAAAAAAGCTTTCAGCTTAGTGTGCTATACCTGGTTAAACAACCAAATAAAAAAAAAGACATGCTCTACATTGCTAGAATAACTTCAGCATCTGCTGTTAAATTAGGCTTGACAAGATAGAAACCATATGTTCTGGTGGCGTAGTGGTTTCAGAAATCAGGCTGTCAGACATACAATAAAAATTATACCAAACAAATGTAAATATCTGTGAAAGTATGGGAGTTACTCATTTTACTCATTACCCATTTTATGAAAGTTGTTCAGAATAATACTGCCTTTCAAATGAGCCTATTTGTTTAGCTGCACTAATTATATTTTTTAAACTATAGCCATCTGAGTACCTGAATTTTCATTTTTCTTCATAATTTTCACCTTTCGGATAGCTATATTTAAAAAGTGTAATGAATTCAGATTATTGACTACCCTCATTTGAAAGGTCATTTTATCCTGAACAACTTTCATGTTGGTTGTATATTGTTAACTTGTGTACTTTCAGATATATTTACATGTGTTTGGCATGACTCCTACTGTGTTCATTCAGAGAGAGAGAAAAAATGAGGTTATTTGGAAGACCATATTTTACAAAATATAAAGAATTCAGATTAGTGACTACCCTCATGTGAAAGGTCTTTTTGGCCTAAACAACTTTCACACTGGTTGTTTTTGTGCACCTTAAATAGTTTTAAAGATATTTAGATTTGTTTGGAAGGTGAGCACATTTGCTTTCAGAGAAAAGCAGCTTTGAGTTCTGTGTCCATCATTCTAAATAGAAAGAAAGGAGTATTTTTTAACTGCCATAGGGATTTGCAGTGTTATGGAAGGATACAATGAAAACTACTAAAAATTGTGTTCCATGGAAACCCCTTTTCAAGCTAATGTGATATGGTGGTAGGCTCCGCCCGCAGCCATAAAAAGAAGGGGGTGTAAGAATCTGCCTTGATTTTTAGGAAACTTAATCAAGTGTCAGAATTTGACAGTTATCCTGTGCCAAGGATAGATGATTTGGTAGACAGATTGGGGAGTGCCAAGTACATCAGTACCCTCGATCTCACCAAGGGTTACTGGCAAATCCCCCTAGCTAAATAATTGAGAGACAAAACTGCATTTGCCACTCCTGTTGAATTCTGTCAGTTCACCACCATGCCATTTGGTTTACATGGTGCACCCGCTACATTCCAGTAGTACATGGATGTAATTTTATCCCCTCACATTGGTTATTGTGCTGTGTACCTGGAGATGTGGTGTACAGTCCAGATTGGAAAAGCCTCCCAGAACACCTACAAGCTGTTATCCAATCTACAACAAAAGCAGGTCTGACAATACTACCAAATGTGCATTGGGTATGCAGGAAACCAGATATTTGGGCTATGTTTTGGGAAATAGAGAAGTCAAGCCAGAGATTTCTAAGATGGTAGCTGTAGCTAACAGCCCTGTCTCTAAAACAAAGAAACATGTCATGCACGACAGAGAGAAGAGGCACTCCACCATTGAAAAGGAACGCCTTGCAGCAAAGTGGGCCATGGAGTCCCTTAAGTTTTATTTGCTAGGAGCTGACTTTGTACTTGTAACAGATCACAATCCTCTCTGTTGGCTTAACCAAATGAAGGATAAAAATTCCAGAATCACACTGTGGTATCTGGCTCTGCAGTCATTTAAATTTAAAGTGATGCACAAATCTGGGAAAGAGAATGTCAATGCTGATTTTCTGTCAAGATATGGATGCAGAATTGAGAATTCCGAAGGTTGAAAACACAAAATGCGTGAGTTTAAACGTCTATGTTTGCTATACTGCATATGCACTGAACTGTAAAGGTTATATGATAATGTTCGAAGAGAATTAATCAAAAGTTTTGGAAACCTGTTTCTTTAAAACAGGTTCCCTCTTAAAGAGGGGGATTTGTGACAGGGTTTAATAAGGCCCTGACCCATTTGTTACGCTGAAAGAGTTAAATGCAAGGATCTGCTCTTTCCTCTCCTTTTCTGTCTCTTGTCTTTCTGGTTGCGCAACCAAATTTTCTTGTGAGACCTAGGAACTGATCACCATGGTCTTGCGATTCTCCGCCTCTCGCTATCTCTCTGCCTTCACTTGCTGTTTCTTTTCTTTCCCCTTGCATATCTGCGGTCATAAAAATACATGTGAATCTTTGTGTGAAACTGGGGTCCCTTGATTTGAAATGTATATAGTTATACTGTTGAAATGATTGCAAAAAAACTAGTTCGAATTTAGGGGTTTAACCTGAGATGCAGTTTGAGCTCCTCTCAGACTTGTTTGCAAACTCTTTTGCAGAGCTGTCAGCAGTGGGCCAGCCTGGGACATTGTTCTGTTTGCAAAGAAACTGGCAAGCACATTTTGTGAGAAACAGGATGTTTCTTAACGAGTTTCCAGGCAAAAACTTATAAAAAGAGCAGCACTATGTTTGCTAGAGTGTGAGAGACATAGACAGAAACTTGGAATCAGAGAAACCCTCTGATGAAGGACTTTGTTTTCTGTTTGTGTTGCCTCTGCAAATAGTTCTACTGAACAATTGTTATTTTTTATTTTACTGTTATTGATAATAAACCACTACTTGCAAATTTTACAACTACTCCTGGTCTTCCTATGCTTCCTGACCGGTGCCTCGATGACAGAATCCATGATGGGCTGGAGATCCCCGGTCTTTTTGGGGGTGAAGAAGAAGTTGGAGTAAACCCCTTCCCCATTAAGCCTGAGGGATGGTCTCTATGGCTGTTTTTTGAAGAAGTGCCCGAATGTCCTCCCAAACCAGAGGCAGGTGTGGGAGGGGGAGGTGGATTGGACAGGAGGGTTTTTGATTTCTATTCTAGGAACTCCAGAGTGTGGCCATGTGCTATGATCTGGAGCACCCAGTTGTCTGTGGTCACCCCCTGCCACCCCTCTAGGCGGAGGGAGGACTGACCCCCTCCCTTGGATCCTCAGCCAGGGGGGTTGGCTAAAGAGTCAGACAGTAGGGGCGGACACAGGCAGGGGGGCCCTGGGGGCTCTGGCAGTGTTAACAGTAGGGGCCACTGGAGCTTTTCGCTTGTGCCGTTTGGCAGGCTGGTTCCGAGACTGCTTGTAGGAGGACCTGTGAAAGGACTGGCTTTGACCTGCTCTAGGTTTGGTGTGAGAGAGTGAGTGGACTGACTTGAGGGCCCACCCTCACTCCTGCAGGGTAGAAATGATGTCCTGGACACCCCCCCCAAAAAAGGACTGATTTATGGAAAGGATCATCCAAACTGCTGGCCTGCATGTCCAAGGCAAAGTCAGATACCTGGAGTCAAGAATGGCACCAGAAACAGACCCCAGCAGCTGCCCCATGCCTGGCGGCTTCTACAGCATCATAAGCTGCCTGGAGTACATGATTGTGAATGTCTGAGCCTGACTTCATAAGTTGGGCAAACTGTATCTTAGTGGGGTCCTCTGGTAAAGTCTGCACCATGTCCCTGGCTGGGTCTCAAAGAACATTCTGATATTGGATCATGTAGGCCAGATAATTTATGGTCCGCATAGCCAGAGTAGTAGAGGCGAAAACACGTTTTCCAAGGTGATTCACCTGTCTGGACTCCCGGTCCAGGAAAAGGGCACTAAGGTGCTTGGGCTTCTTAGTATAGTGATGCACCACATTAACTACCACTGAATCCACCTTAGGGTGGCTTCCCAGAAAAGACTTGCAAGCTGGGCCTTAGTAAAGGCAGTCTGCCTTTTTAGCAAGAGGAGGGGTGGTAGAAGGGTGATTCCAAGCCGACTTAGTGACATTCTCATAGGAGTCCATTAAAGGGGGCACCACCACAGGGAGGGCATCCCGCTGCTGGAGGTAGATGGCCAAATGACATCTTTCTGGGTCCTGCTATTCTGTCTCCCAGCCCATGATGGACTGGATGTGGTGCATGACATCCATGAAGGATGGATCGTCGTGGTGATTTGAGCACTGCTTTAGCCTGATCATCTCCCTCCACAGACCCACTAAGAGAGGAGAAAGACATTAAAGAATCAGTCATCCTCAGTAATATCACTATCTGGGACCAATGCCAGAGGCCTGTGATCGTCCCTTCTCAAACCTGAACCGATGTCCTGTTGAGCCCCTGAGGACCCCAGCATTCAGGGTTTGCTCAGACCAGTTCAGTCGTCTGGATTCTGGGACTGGGGGTCCTGGGGAGGACAGGGGGGAATGCCGTAGGTGGGCCCTGAGGGGCAGGGTCTGCTTTTGCATGAAGGACCACCACGCCAAAAAGAGGGCATTATGATCCACCTAGGGTGTTATATTGTACACTGGCAGGAATGGAAAAAAGGGTGCCGGGGAAGGGTATGACAGTGGAGGAGACAGTAAAGGGTACCATGGCATAGGTCCACCCAGCGCCAGGTGAGAATCCGGCAACAGGCCAGCAGGTGTCAGCTGCAGCACAGGTTGCGGCAGGGGTGACGATGGAGACGGGCCCATAGACTGGGGCTGCAGCAACATTGGTGGCTGCCCAGCAGGCGATGGCCTGGAGCGCCCAGGCGAAAGACCCACCGGCGTCGTCCCAACTAGAGAAGCTGGCACCTGAAAGGATGGAAACCCCTGAGTTAAAGGCAGAGGCAATGCCAGTGAGGAGGAGATGGTGGTAGCCTGATGCGGCATTGCCTAGCAGGACTGACGGTCCCAGTGAGGTGAGCCGACAAAGGCAGCGCCGTGGCCAGGGGTCGATGGTTGTGGCACCGACACCGAGAGACTAACACTGGCCAAGCTACCTGTCTGAGAGCTCATGGAAGATATGAGCCTGAACGTCAGGGGCTGGGGGCAGGAGACGAAGTCCCTTGCCCCGAAGAACTGCCGCCCAAAATTGAGATGCGGTCGGCAGAGCTGCCAGGAGCCTGGAAGAAGAAAGGGCTGGGGGAGCCAACCCCGTGTGGGGGAACGACCTCGTCACGATCAACAGTTTGTGGGGTGACCACGAACGGAAACTGACCAGGCCCAATCACAGTGTTTATCCCAGTGCTTATGCTTCACAGACTTGTCCTCATGATAAGACAAAGAGACCCTGAAGGACTGTGCTAGTGAGGCAAAAGAGATCCTGGCCTTCAGCTCCTTCTCCATCATGACAAACTTCTGCTTCAGAAGGTGGGTCTCCAGAGTTTTTAAACGTCTCCAAGTGGCCTGGTTGAATTTCTGACAAAATTGGCAGCCTTCAGTGTCGTGGCTGGGGCCTAGGCAAATACAGTCAGAATGGCCATCGTTTTCAAGGATCTGTTTGCCACAGGCACACTTTGTGTAGCCAGTCCAAAGATGAGGCTGGTGGAGAAGACATAAACTTGTCAATGAGAACACCAAAAATTTGATGTTTTACACTAAAGAAAAATTAAAAAAAGCATGCGAAATGGTCGACTGTAGCTGTGACTTCTGGTAAGGTCTGACATGCACAGGTCAACAGCGGAAAAACAACGGAAGTGGGTGTGGGGGATCGCCCACATATATAGGCTAGGCTGATGTCAGCTGACTGAAGGCGGTAGGTGGTACCCAAGCTGTCATCTTTTTGGGAAAATCTACATCTAAATTTGGAGCCCCTGCTGCATAGCAGGAGATTTCTTGGGCTGGGAGGAACGACGAGGGAAGGAAGTTTGGACTGTGTTCCTGTGGTGGATTGCAGTTGCTGGCAGAAATCGGAGCGGTGGTGCTGCTGCCCGTGTTCCTGTGGTGAGAGATCCAGCTGGTAGCAGAAATCAGAGTGGTGGTGGTTGTGGTGGTGCTGCCTGTGGGGTTTAATTTTCGTGGTACTTAGTAGGACTGCTGCCCCGTTTCCTTTGTCCTGTAAAACTCTTGGCACCTTTTTTTTCAAAGAACTTCCATTGCGCCTCATTGGATCCTGCCTGCTGTGAAGTCACTGTGAATGTTAAAAGGCAAGAGGAGTGCCCAGTGGTGGATCTCTACTATTTCTGCTGCTGACAGCGAGGGGTGGAGAGGGTGGCCTCTGCTTGGTGGGTCCCCCCCCACCGTTGCCACCACTATGGAAAGTACCGCAATGCCTGAGGGTCGAGGTGCCGACTCGGTGACTGGAGTCAGGCTGTCCTCCCCTGCTTGCTGAAGCCGTCATCTTTTGCATCTAAGTTTGGAACCCCTGTTACGTAGCAGGAGATTTCTTGGGCTGGGAAGGGTGACGAGGAAAGAAGTTTGGACTGTGTTCCTGTGGTGGGAGATCACAGCTGCTGGCAGAATTCGGAGCAGTGGTGCTGCTGCCCATGTTCCTGTGGTGGGAGATTGCAGCTGCTAGCAGAAATTGGAGCGGTGGTGCTGCTGCCTATGGGGTTTAATTTTTGTGGGACTTAGTAGGACTGCTGCATCTGGACTGCTGTTCCCTCTCCTTTGTCCTGTAAAACTCTTGGCGCCGTTTTTTCAAAGAACTCCCGTTGCGCCTCATTGGATCCTGCCTGCTGTGACGTCACTCTGCCTGTTGAAAGGCAAGAGGAGTGCCCAGTGGTGGATCTGTACTATTTCTGCTGCTGAGAGCGAGGGGTGGAGAGGTGGCACTGCTTGGTGAGACCCCCACCACAGAATTACCGAACGCTTGAGGGTCATGGGCCGACCGGTGACTGGAGTCGGCTGTCCTCCCTGCTCACTGAAGCCGTCATCTTTTGGGGAAAAGCTGCATCTAAGTTTGGAGCCCCTGCTGCATAGCAGGAGGTTTCTTGGGCTGGGAGGGACGATGAGGGAAAGAAGTTTGAACTGTGTTCCTGTGATGGGAGATCGTAGCTGCTGGCAGAAATCGGAGCAGTGGTGCTGCTGCCCGTGTTCCTGTGGTGGGAGATCGCAGCTGCTAGCAGAAATCGGAGTGGTGGTGCTGTTGCCTATGGGGGTTAATTTTTCCCGGCCACCCGCCCCGTTTCCTCCTCCCTTAATGGGCTTGCCACCCCACTTGTGTGTTGTGCTCTATTTAGTGTGTGGGATTGGCTGGTCCTTCTGCCTCTGAAGGGGCTGTCTCTTGGCTAGGACTGAACTTGAGGGATTCTAGACCTGCTTTCATATCTCTTGAAGGCTGATTACTGCCCTGATTTCTCATCTTTACTGTGTGGTCTGATCATTGGGTGTACAGATCTTTACAGCAGAACTTTCCCTGGCCGTTGTTAATTCAGTCCCAACCTCTGAATGGCCAGGGTCATGTATATTATATCTATCTCATCCATTGTTTAGTGGTTGGAGTCAACCATGAACTAGAAAGCTTGTGTCAATTATGGGTATTAGCCACTGTGTATCGTGAATATTTTATTGTCTGTTCATGCTTTCTTGTCTTCACTACCTCACTAGGGGCTTATGCTAGCTTACTTTTAAAGTTCTGTTTTACTTGTATTTGGTTTTGAAACTTGCTGTGTTGGGGAGCATCTATTGTGGAAACAAGTAACCCTGTGGTACTCTATCCCTGGTAGGTGTGACGGCAGCAGGTCTAGCTATTTGCCTGCTCCTCTGTGCCCTCTGGGTGGTCTAGTGGGGTCTGGACAGCCTTAACTCCTGGGTGCTATCCTGCTGGGCCATTGTAGTACAGTGGCCTGACTCAGGAGAGGGTGTGCATAATATGGGGGCTTCTAAGCGTCGCATGAGCAGGGCTAAGTCCTTCCCTTTCACTAATGTCCTCACCATTGGACTGCTCACCGTAATGTTCCTCCCTCTTCTCTTTGCAGACTGTGCTCCTCCCAAGGGACAATCCTGGGTCTCACCAGGACTACTTAAAGAGACAGATTTTACCTTCTCTAACTTAATAGCCTGTGACAGACAGTTTCCCTGGCCCATCTGCTGCCTTAACCTGTGGAGCTTCCTGTATCCTGTCATAATGATCAGGCGTCCTGGTCACAGGCCGTCCACTGGGGTTGGCTCCCCCCTTTGAGGCATCTCCTCTAGCTCCTTTTGGTGACTCTAGTGCTTACAGGGGACGTGGAGCCGAACCCTGGTCCTCCATGCCGAGCTTTCTCCTCTCCTGTGTGCTTGCTGTCTGGCAATGGGTTGAAAATAGCTCATCTTAATGTCCGCAGCCTTCTGACCAACTTGGCTGAGCTCCTTGCCTGGGTCACCAGTTACAAGCCTAACATCCTTGGGATAACTGAAACTTGGCTTAAACTCTCTACCCCAGATTCAGCCTGTGTGCTCCCTGGCTTTGGTTTTGTCAGGCAGGACCATCCAGGGCAACAGAGGGAGGGTGGTATCCTGGTCTACTACAGGAGCCACCTCAACCTGTTGGTGCTGGCCTGCCTACAGCCTGTGCAGTCTTCCGGTGAACTGCTGCATACTGTGCTGCTACTTGGGAACACAAAGAAGCTACACATTATGTGTACCTACAGTCCCCCTACAGGTGGTGTATTGGGTTTATTCTCCATTCTTGATTCTGTTAGCTCAAGGACTGGGGACAATAAGCTAATGATCCTAGGGGATCTCTAACTTAAATTGGCTCGGAAGCAATACCAAGCAATATGAGCCTCTGTTATCAGGCTTCTCACTGTCCCAACTCATTAAGGATCCCACCAGGTGGTCATCCACTGGTGGTACCAGCTCTGTCCTGGACTGGGTCCTGTCCAATAGGCCTGAGAGAATTAGCTCTTCTGGTACCCTCCCTGACTCCATCTTGGACCATGCCCCTGTGTACTGCATATGGAAGATCTCCGCCCCAATGATTCCTCCTAAAATCATCCAAGTCAGGGACTTCTCCAGGTTTGACCTGGGGTCTTTCCATGAGGATCTTATGCTCACGAACTCGTCTGCAGTAATGGATGCACAGAATGCTTCCTCTGCAGTCTGTCATTTCCTCAATATCTTCGGGGTGCTACAGGATAAGCATGCCCCTCTTGTCAGATGGAGGGTAAGGGGGCTGCTACGAAATGGTTGCATGGGAGCCTCCTCACCCTCATGAGGGACAGAGATAATTGCTGGGCCAACTTCAAGGTCACAATGGACCAGGCCATATTTCAGCAATACAGGAAGCTCAGGAATGAATGCAAAAAGGCGATCAGGGCTGGCAAAAGAGAATTTTGTAAAGCCACCTTACGGACTTCAGCTAAGTACCCTATGAACTTCTGGAGGAATATTAAAAACATAGTGAGTGGCTCCTCCACTTGTGAGGCTCCTAACATGCTTATTGATGGTGCTAGCTGTAATAATCTGCTAACTATCACCAATGCATTTAACTCACATTTCTCTGACCTGTCCGCCTTCACCTCTCTATTCTCCTCCACTGGTTGTGACATTCCTGACCAGGTCCTTCCACCTCAACTGGCCCCTACCCCCCGTCCTCTGTTCTACTTTAAGGCTGTGATGGCACAAGAGATGCAGAAATTGCTCTGTGGTCTCTCCCCCTTTTGTAGTGCTGTTCATGATGGTATGGAACCTAAGCTTCTCTGCCTTGCTGCTGCTTCCATTGCCTCTCCTGTGGCCCATATCGTCAACTTGTCCTTAGCCTCTGGGGTTATTTCTGACCTATGGAAGGTGGCGAGGGTTGTCTCTGTACTCAAACAGGGCAATCCTAGGATTCTTGACAACTATCGGCCGATTGCCATTTTGTCTGCTATCAGTAAGCTTCTTGAGAAAGTTGTGGCAGGGCAACTTACAGATTGTATTCAGTCTCATGAGCTACTGTCTCCCTCACAGCATGGCTTTCGTAAAGGGCACAGTACAACCTCTGCCCTGGTCACTGTCACTTCTGTGATCTAGGCTGCTATGGACCAGGGCAGACTCTCTGGTGCCATCTTTATTGATCTCTCTAAAACCTTTGACCTAGTTGGCCATGTCCTACTATGCACTCAACTTAGGTCCTTGGGTCTGTCCCCTCCTGCACTTAGTTGGTTCTCCAATTACCTTTAGGGCAGGCAGCAGCTTACCAAATATAGTAAGGTGCTCTCGAATGCCACTGCTGTGTCCTCAGGGGTTCCCCAGGGGTCAGTCCTTGGGCCCCTGCTCTTCTCCATATTCGTCAATGATCTTCCCTCCTCTGCTGCCTCCTGCAGGCCCAGCCTAGTTATCCTCACTCATTCCCAGGGCATTAGGGTCATTAATCACCAACTGAGTGAGGATTTCAGGAGTATCCAGTCCTGGATATTGCCCTAAATCTGGTCCTAAATCTTAAAAAGACTCAGACCATGCTGTCTGGATCCCTGGCCAAGCTAAAGGCCTCCCCTGTCCCTCTGTGCATCTCAGGCATCGATGGTGCTCCCGTTCTTATCACAGACTCCGTCAAATACCTTGTTATGACACTTGACCCTCAGCTTGACCTTGGTCACCACATTCACAATGTGTGTCGAGCTGTTAACTGGAAATTGGGTCTGGCTTACAGGGCGAAGAATAATCTCACTTCGGCTGTTCACCTAGCACTGGCCAGAGGTGTGTTTCTACCATCTCTCTGTTATGGGCTCCTTCTGTTTGCCTGTACTTCTGAGGTCCACCTCACCAAGTGGACCGTAGCCTACAACTGCATTTGCCATTTTGCTTTTGCAGCTCCTTGCCTCACTCACCATTGTGATCTGTATAGTAAGCTCAACTGGCTCTCCCCGCCTAACTACATGAACTTTGTTTTAGGCTGCTTCACCGGCAAGGTTCTGGGCACTGGCACCCTCCAGGATTGGCGGAGCTCCTTTTGCCTGTTGCCTCCTCTGCCTACTCCCTCAGGTCTCTGGGCCCCGCTATCCTTAAGGTTCCTGCTATGCATACCCAAATGGGGGACAGGGATTTTGCTTCATGTGCCCCCAGATTATGGAACTCCTTTCCTGTCCAGGTCCAGTCCTCCCCCTCCCATGAGTGCCTACGAACCTCCTTGCGGAAACACTTGAAGCTCTCCTCAGCATGTGATTGTCTTAAACCTCCCTGATTACCCTGGTCCCCTGCACTGTACTCGAGCATATCATCTCCTATATTTTGACTTCGATCCTGCTGTGGTAGCCTGCCCGGCTGGGTGTGGCCCTGTCTACAATGTGTAAATTTTGTATATATTGCTTCGAACTTTGCCTTAGTGACTGTATTTATTTTATATTTGACTGTGCCACTGTTGTAACCAGAGTTCTTACTGTGTATGTTATGCTTCTCCTGACTTCAGTGTATGTGCCTTACTTGTGTTAAGTTGTACTCTGTATGATCTTGTAATTTCTGTACTGTCCCGGGTCATACCTGAAAATAGGCATATATTTTGTCTAGTGTACTTACCTGGTTAACAAATGCTATATAAATAAATAAATAGACTGCTAGCTAGATGTTTTCCATGTGGTCCTAGTACCTAGAGGCTTTATCCTACCAGTGTGGCATGCTGCAAGAACCTTCCATGAAGTAAGATCAAATGGTTTCTACTCCTCTACACATTGTCTCCCTCTTCAGCAAATTAGCTGTAAGTAATTTAAATAATCATGTAATAGGACATCCTGCACTGCAGTGTGCTGAAACATAAAGATGTAAAGAGGTCAAGCTACTGGGAACACAGAAACAAGTAATTCATTTTGCATGTCAACTGTAAAAATTACCACAGAGGGAACAAGTCTGCTTGTGGAATGAAGACTTCCACAGGCTTGTGGCTGTCCAGTGACAAGCTTGGTCGACCCACTGTGTAAATCAGAGCAGTACAGAGAACAAGCAACCCCTGGTGCACCAAAGCAGTTTGATGAGGAAGAATGGCTGAAGGAGGTCAAGGGTAGCATAGGCAGCAGGTGTTCTGAGATTTGTTTCAGTCTCTCTGTATGAGAAATGGGGGGTGGGGCACACACCACAGATAATGGACAGATGCTTCTTTATGTTGCTTTCCATCAAGTCTTTTTATTTTCTTAAACGGCCTTAAAATTCAACGTTTCGCCTGATGGACAGGCTTCATCAGGAAATAGGCCTTTATGTAACTGTTCTTAATTAATGTATCCAGCTTTCAAAAAGCCCGAACCAGCATTAAATAGAATCAGTTCTGGTCCTCTCAAATTGTTTACATTGGTGCTTGTTAAGCACTTTGTTTTCACAGGTACCGTATTTGGTATGTTCACCACTCCATATAGGTTTTACAGTCTTTAAACTGCGGTCTTCAAAACATGTTGCCGGATGCCACCCCAATGACCTCCCTGCACCAAACATGAACACACTATTTTGCAGGTATGTTGCTGCATGAAACTTGCAGTTGAGAGGGTAGCAAATGAAGAATCAGCCACTGTGGGACTGAAACTGATACAAACCATGCTTCCCTCCAAGGCTGTGACTCATCACCACAACACTCCCAAAAGGCCCACAAAATGAGAGTCCTGAGGTCATTCCTAAACCTATGTTTTGTGCATAAAACCAAAAAGAAGCTCACCACTAAGCCAGCAGACCAGCCATATTGATTCTTTATGGCATTAAATGTAAGTAGAACTTCGCAATATTGATATAGTATGTAATAAGAAAGAACAGTCTCCTTTGAGGACATCTCCCTCTGTTTTGCCACATTATGGAACTGTAACATGCCGACTTCAGGACCACCCGGAAACATTTGGTAGCTGGGGCTGGCCATGTAGACATACGTTGTTACTGCCTGTATAATGTGGGCAGCCCTATCATCAACCACTCTTTGGTCCACCGCACCAAAGAACCACTTGAAATTCCCTTTAATTATTCCTAATGCTGCCTTTGTGTTTTTTAAGGAGAAAGCTGAGGAAACTGCCAAATCACTGGAAAAACATTGCCATGCTGTCAAGAGCTAAAAAGAAAAGATGCCTGTCCTACACGTTCAAGGTGTCCCCTCTCTGAGAAGGACAGAGGTAAGTCTTCAAAAACAGACAGAACCCACCATAAGTTCTCAGGTTTTGCTGCGCCCCCCAATCTCTCAGATGTCTGGTACCTGCTGTAATCCCCTTACAAGAATTTGCAGACGATTCCGCTGTTTGGCATTGTCCCATCGACAAGTCATTCGTCATGTATCCCTGCTGGGGCCAGTGCATGCAGCTGCTGTTTCAGACTGTGCACTATTTTCACAGCTCCTGCCACAGGCTCTACTGTCAACACTTAACCCATCTACACTGGCTGGAAGTCCATCTTTGTTGATACTGCCTGTGCTTCCTGCTATGGTTCCACAGGTTGGTCTAAGGCTTCCTCCATTGATGCCTTCATCTGCCTCCTCCTCCTGTCATCCTGCTATCTCCCCCTATTGATGAGGATGAGGAACTGGAATATAATCCAGACCTGATGGAGTAAGAAGAGTAGGATGAACAGACCCCCCACCACCAATGTGGTGGGCTCCAGCTCTACTTTATCCTGCAGTGAGGATAGGGTTAAATATACTCTTCAGTCTCCTCCTGAAAATCCTCTTTTCAGGCTTTCCTAAGGCAGGTCCAGTCCACTGTAGGCTTCACAGCTGAAGAGGACTCCTGTAAAAAGCCCCTCTGTGAGTTTTTAGAGGTCACTTAATTACCTACTGTGATTATTCCTCCCAGTTCATTCAGCACTGGAAGATGCCACCATGGCTGCTTTGCATAGGTCCAGTGCACTGCCTGCCGTAGGTACTGGATGATAATAGTGCCGTTAAAACAGCGCTAAGCAAAAGAAAACAGCAAGTACCATCACAGCGATGGTACTGAACAACCTAGGTGGCAGGTATAATGCAGGGGGCTTTGCCCCCCGGCCCTCCCTACAGGAATATAATCACACTCCAAGTTGCACTTAGAAGTGGGACAGCAGCTAAAGTTGAAAATGATGCAGTTTCTGACCCACGCTGTCCTGCCGCATTCGCTATTCTTCTCCATGCTATTATGCCCGTGGCATTATTCTTTACAGCGCTATTTTCACTGGACACCCCTGCCATACCTTGGAAAGTGGACAAACAATATCCTGCCCCATCTGCCAAGCCTTTATTATGTTTCACAGCCTGAGACAAACTCTGTGGTCATAATAGCTCCTCATGATGACCCATCTAAAACTCTACATCATATCAGCTATTTTCCTCCAGATAAAGAATCCAGGAGATTGAATGTGATGGACAAGAGGACCTATGCTTTTGTGTCCCCTGTCTTCAGAATTGCCAAATATCAGGCTTATGTGATTAAATATCAGAACATCCTGTGGAAGTCTGTGGCTACCATGGCTGACAAGATGCCTGATGGACCTGCCAAAACTGAAGTCCAATAGACTGTTGCCCATGATGTGGAAGCTGGCAAGGACCTCTTACGGTCAGCTTATGATGCATCTGGTGCTTCAGCTCATGTGGCTGCTTCTGGCTTTTACCTTCTCCAGCACTAGTGGCTGCATATTGCTGACTTTGTGGTTGATATGCGGCAGTCGATCCTTAATGCTTCCTTCAGAGGTAAGCAGCTTTTTGGTACAGATGTTGACTCTGCTCTGTCAGAACTGCAGACCTTCAAGCTGACTCTTCATTCCCTGTGTACTTTAAATTCCAAGTCTCAGGGTCTGAGCAGGGGTTCCTTTTCTAGGCCCCAGGCCTGTCCTGATAGAGACTACTTCAGTGGTCCCAGCCATGGGTCCCTGTAGGCCCCTGCCACTCCTCAAGCTCCTTTGCCTCCTGATGCCATTTCAGGGTCACCAAAGGTGACAGGTGACTGTGTTGGCAGCAAACAGGCTTTCTAACTCCCATCGTCCTCCCCCAGCACCTATAGAAGAGGGGATTCTAGTGGAAGGCCACATCCCTCCAAAGTGTAGAGAGATCACAAAAGATGCTTGGGTGCTGGAGATGGTTCAGCGAGGACGTGCCCTAGAACTCCTCTCTGTCCTTCCGGTACATCCTTGTATACCGAACAAATATCCTTCAGGACATCTTGCCTTTGTGCTGGAGGAGGTTCAAACAGTCTTCCACAAAAAGGCCATAGAACCAGTCTGATTACAGAACTGAATCAGGGATATTATTCCTGATACTTTCTAGAGTACCCAGTTAGATTAACATTACAGGAATAGCGCCAGGCAGGAGAGCGCTAGTCCCTGTAGTCAAGGCCCCTGGAATTCTGCGGTTCTGCAGTTGCAGAATTTGCATCATGCCGCAAAATATATATAGTGCCACAGAATTCATTGTTTTTCGTGAATTTTCATATAAATATACTGTTTTTCCATAGTGTCAGGCTTTCTTTCCCACCTCGTTTATCCTGAAGCCCCTCCTCTGTGCTCAGCATATGATGTCATCGATGACATCACATATTTAGCCAATGACAGGACTGCATTCTGCCAGAGAAATGAATAAATCATGCCACAGAAATCAGAAAATGCTGCCACAGAAGTCAAGGAGCCCTGCTGCAGAAATCAGAAAATTCTGCCGCAGAACACCAGGGGCCCTGCCTGTAGTGCTACCACAAACAGTGAGCAGGGATGTAGAACACTTGCGATATGCGCTCCCCTGGTTGCTGTCCATGGTGCTGCCACAGGACAAGGGCAGCAAAATACCAGGGGTTGGCCGAGCTGCTCCCATGGCATGGAGCGCTGGGGCATGGAGCAGACTGGCTGGGAGGCAGTGGAGACCAGGGTTCTAATCCTGGTCTCCAACCATTTTGCAGGATTTGGGACTTTGTTTTTTTACAAGGGGCCACGGAAACAGTATTCCACAGCCCAACAAATTTTAACTTTTTCCCATGATCCACCCCCCTGGAGGTAGAATCTTTAAGTGCACGGGGCAGAGGCTGGCGATCAGAGTTCAGGAATGAGCTTGGGTCATTGGGGGCCGGCCAGGGAGGCAGAGGATTGAGCATCTCAGGGTTCGCTCTCTTCCAGGGAGGGAGGGTCGGCACTCACACAACAACACTGCCACCAGGGTGACCGCAAATGGCAGGGATGTCAAGAGTGCCTTGGGAGGGAAGGATGCAGGCTGGGGATTCAGCGCGGCAGTATGCTCTTGCAGGCAGATGCACCTTGGGCCTCCCTGCCTGCATCTTTGGGGAGGGAGAAACACATGAAAAGACCCCACTGCAAGACAGACAACGGCCCCGCTAAACCGAAGAAAGGACCGACTCAGAAACCCTCAGCTGCCAGCCTAATGAGGATCGGACAAGCGGGGGGCATTCTCCTTTTCCTGCCTGGGATGGGGGACTGAATCTGAGGTAGCATGGAGTTAGGTGGCTGTAGAGGTTCAGAGCTTGCCCAAAGCCAGGCACCTAGAGGACCCAGAGTGAGTGCTATCTCTGTCTGTCACTCTCTCTCTTATATATATATATATATATATATATATATATATATATATATATATATATATATATATATATATATATATATATATATATATATTCCACTATATCGGAGGCTGCCTGAACTAGCAGGTGGAGAGGTATAGGATATAGCTCTCAAAAGGGAGGTAGGCAATACGAAGGGACCTTGCCCCATGAGAAACCCAGGAGTCACTTGCTTACAAGTGTCTCCTAGGGACAGGAGAAAAGAAGAGGGTCATCAGAGGCCCAAGAGAGAGAGAAGGCAATAGCTGGGTCTCAAAGAAAAAACCGGGTACCACGAAACCAAAAATTCTCTGGAACAGGATACCATCCCAGGGGGTCCCTGTCAGGCAGTACAGCGCCCTGAGGAGCCCCCGGCAAAAGAGGGCAAAAGCCCCTGCTTGTCCTCTTCCCAGAGGTGGGTCCCTGGTGCTTCAGATGAGGGGTCCGTGAACTTGACAGTGCCAGCGGAATTATACCTGCAATTGGCCTCAACTGGGAAGAAGGCAAGCAAGGAAGAGGCACTTCTCAGGGGACTGAGGCCCAAGAGAGGATGGTGAGTAGTAAGCAGTGATAAATGGTGAAGATATACAGGAAGATCAACAATTACAGTAGGTACATAATTTTCACATCTTACCTGTATCAGTCTTCACAGTTCATCACTGGTGGGTGAGTATGAAGCACCACAACTGTGGTGCTGGCACCTCCCGGAGGGCTGAACCTTCCCTCAGCCTTGTATGGGGGACTCACAAGAGGAGGGGGCCCTCACCGGCCTGGCTAGGCTTGTTACTGGTCAGAGTGACTTTAATTTCCCTAATATTAATTGGTCAACTTTAAAAGATAATGGGGCATTAGAAAATACATTTTTGATTATTTGATGAACTTTGACTTACAGCAAATAGTTTTGAATAATACCAGAGGAAATAACTTATTGGACCTGGTCTTACTCAACTGTAAAGAAGACATCTCTACCCCTTGTGTTTCCGAACCCCTAGACTCTAGTGATCATAACATGATCAAATTTAGCATTACTACCTCTAAACAACACTCCAGAGGTTCCACAATGGTGAGGAACTTTCATAAAGCTAATTATTTAAGTATTGAGGACTACCTTATCAACTGGGAATGGGAAGGTGAAATAAAAGGGAGTCTGATCTCACAATGGAAATCAATATCGTACAAATTTCAATACTGTATTAATACCTGGGTCCCTAATAGAATCAAATATATAAATAATCAAAGAGTTCCAGTTTGGTGGAACAGGAATATTGAAAAAGCTATTAATAAGAAGAACAAATATTACAGGAGATATAAAATTCACCCCACAGATATAAATTGGAAACATTATAAAAAGACTTCCAACAAAGTTAAAAGTTTAATAAAGAAATCAAAATTGAATATAGAGTCCACAAATGTAAAGGACAATAAAAAGAGCTTTTACAATTATATAGGTTCCTTGCGTGGCAATAAATCTAGCCTGGGACCAATTGTAATTGAAGGTAAAACATTTAGTGATGAAACAGCTATGGCAAATCACTTAAATAGATTTTTCCTAAATATATTTAATCCAAAGGATCAAATTCCCAGTATTTCAAATGATAATAAAGGCAACTGGAATCCCTTTACTGAGAGAGAGGTGGCAAAAACTTTCAATCACTTAAAAAGTACAGGTTCGCCTGGTCCGGACGGATTACATCCCAAATTTATTAAAGAGCTACGACAAGAATTAATAGGACCACTAACTCTGTTATTTAACACCTCACTGAAAGACGGTACTACTATTCCAATCTGGAATGAAGCCATTATAACCCCGATTTTTAAATCTGGAAATAAAAAGGATGTCAACAACTATAGGCCTATAAGTTTGACATCGGTCATTTGTAAAATGTTAGACAGGCTAATTCAAATGAGGGTAGATAAACATATTTTCCAAAATAATTTAATAGGCTCTTAATCAACATGGTTTTCAGTCCAATAGATCCTGCCTAACTAACTTAATTCATTTTTTTTTGAACCAGTAAGTGCAGCTTTGGATTGTGGTTTTCCAGTTGATATTTGTCTTGATTATTCAAAAGTATTTGATACAGTTTCACACAAGATCTTAATAGAACAACTCATCAGTATTAATTTGCATAGTAATATAATAAACTGGATAAACTCATGGCTTTCCAGTAGAATTCAACAAGTAGCCATTAGGGGACACTATTCAGAATGGGGACTGGTTACTAGCGGTGTTCCCCAAGGCTCGATATTGGGCCCTACATTATTTAAACTTTTTATTTCATCCATGCAAACCACTGGTGGAACATGGGCAGTAAAGTATGCTGATGATTGTAAATTGGGATGTATAGTAAACAATTTACAAACAGCTCAGGACATGCAGAATAATCTAAATAAGTTAGTATTATGGGCATACAATAATAAAATGAGTTTCAATATTAAAAAATGCAAAGTAATGCATCTGGGGCATAATAACATTAAAAATACCTACAGGATTAATAACATGCAACTGCAAGAGGTAGAATCTGAAGCTGATTTGGATGTAGTAATAGATAATAAATTAACTTTTGAGTCACACAATAGGGTAACACTTAAAATGTCAAAGTATAATTAGTTGTATTCTGCAAAATGTTAAGAGCAGGGACTTCAAAGTTATAATGCCACTCCACTTGGCATTGGTGCATCCACATCTTGAATATTGTGCTCCACTGTGTACACCTACTACAGTTAGAGGGAAAAAACTGGTTGAGGGAGTGCAAAGGAGAATTACTAAATAGATCAACAATGTTAAAGATCTGAACTATTTATTTATTTAGCTTTTGTTTACCGGGTAAGTACACTAGACAAGTATTATGCCTATTTTCAGGAACGACCCGGGAGAGTACAACATGAGGAACAACAGTCAAGGAGACATGGCAAAGAGAGTACAGTTTTTTGTCACAGTAAACAAACATGTGAAATACATCATTTGGCCTTAGAAGCGTACAGTAGTAAGCACATTTCAGATTATACACTCTAGACTAGCTAGTTCAACTGACAAATATATACAGGTCATCATACATAGGAGTGGAGCATAGCTCAAGGACTGGATTGGTCATAATATAACTTATAACATTGTCGTATACACCCCCTAGGCTAGTTGGATCGTGGACAGGTATATACAGCTCATCACATTTTTCTAAATATGCACATTAGACAGAAACAGAAACACTTGGTAGTACAAGTTTCTACCAAGTGACCAAGGTGCAATATGTCATGGTTAGCCTATGACCGTGGAGCAATAATGGGTGTAAAAATGCCCAAGGCTTTTTAGCCAGGAGTAGTCAGAAGTCATTGATACAGTGGGGAAAATATCTCCAGGAATTCAATGGAGACACCCTGGGGAGGTTCAGACAAAACATTTTGACACTTTACTCTAGGGAGGTTTGGGGCAGTCACACTCTGATGCTAGTTTTAGGAAAACCCACAGGGAATTTCGAGAACTCAGATAGGAGGGGGCAGCTTGGATATCCACAGGCAGGGAATTCCAGAGTCTGGGCGCACTTATGGCAAAGTCCCGATCCCCCATGAAGGTCCGGGTAGGAGGGACTTTGAGCATACCTGATGTGAGAGACCTAAGTTGGTAGGGGTGGGATTCAGCTTAGGCAGAGCCGGGCCAGCCCGAGGGTGCTAGTTCTGATCACTTTCCCAGAGGCATCCCAAACCAAAATCAAGGTATCTAGCTGGTGAGAGCCAGCAGAGTTTCTCATATAGCTCACAACGGTGGGTGAGTCGGGGGGCAGCCAAGGCAAAACGACAAATGTTATTGTAAGCAGTGTACCACTGGGTGAGATGAGTCTTTGGAGAGCAAGCAAATAGGTGCAGCCCATAGCTGAGGGAGGAAAGGCGCACACCCTTCGCTAGGGCAAGCCTCACTGCTGGTGTAAGGTTATACTTGGCTCTATAGGCCAGACCCAGTTTGCAGTTTGCCGCCCTGCAGATGTTAAGGATATGATTACCCATGTCAATTTGGGGGTCAAGTGTTACCCCCAGATATTTGATGGAGCTCACTATGGGTAGTGAGGATCCATCTGCGCTGGTGACATGTAAGCAGGCCGATGAGGCTTTGATTTTAGCCATTGAGCCAACAAGCATAGCCTGTGTCTTTTTCAGGTTCAGGACCAGCTTGTGACTAGTAACCCATGACAATACCCTGTTAAAGTCATCAGTCAGGTTCTGATTTAGGGTAGTGGCACTCTGGGAGTGAGCCAGGATTACCAGATCATCTGCATACATGGTGGTGCTACAGCTGGTAGTAACCATGGGTAGTTGATTGATGAAGAGGGAGAAGAGGAGGGGACCCAGTACCGAGCCTTGAGGCACTCCGGAGGTCACCGGTAGGGGCTCGGAGAGGACTTTATTGAAGCAGGTACGCTGTTTTCTGCCATGTTGATAACCCATTAGCCATTTCATGGCATGGTGGGAGAGGCCAAGTGACCACAACTGTGCACCAAGCAGTTTGTGGTCAATGAGGTCAAAGGCTTTGGACAGGTCGATAAATATTGCACCAGAGAGTTTGCCCTGGTCCATGGCTGTCCGGATACTTGATGTAACTGAGATTAAGGCTGTGGTGGTGCTGTGCCCCTTACGAAAGCCATGCTGGGCTGGGGACAGAAGTTCATGAGAGTGGATATATTCCAAAAGCTGCTCAGCCACTACCTTTTCAAGGAGCTTGCTAAGGGTTGGGAGAATGGCAATCGGTCGATAATTGTCGGGTAGTTTGGGATTTCCTTGCTTCAGTACCGGGACAATCCTCGCCTCTTTCCAGATGTCTGGGATGGTCCCCAGACCAAGGGATAGATTGAAGATAAAGGCTACTGGTGAGGCAATGTGTGCAGCACCAAGCTTAAGGAGTTTAGGCTCCAGGTTGTCTAGGCCAGGACTGGAGTACTGGGAGAGGCCAGCTAAGCATTTCTGCAAGTCCTGAACTGATACAGCCCTGAGGTGGAACATTTGATGAGGAGGTGACCCTCCAGCAGAGTGGAGGGAAGGGGGTGCGACAGAGCCTCATCAGGTGAGAAGAGGGTTGTGAAGGCAGAGAGGTCAGAGAAGTGATTATTTAGGGAGTTAGCAATAGTATGGGGATTATTGCAGGAGACTCCATTTATGACCATGTCCGTAACCCCCAGATGGGAGGATCCGCTGACAAGGGATTTAATATCTGTCCAGAACCTCCTGGGATTATTGGCAGAGCTTAGTAGGGCGGACTTGCGGAAGTCACTCTTTGCTGCCCTGATGGCCTTTTTGCACTTGTTCCTGAGGTGTCTGTACCTTTGAATAATCATGGAATCACTGGTACCTTTGGAACGAGCCCAAGACTTATCTCTCTCCCGCATCTGGGCTAGGAGATTCCCATTTAACCAGAGGGTAGTGGACCCACTCACCCTATGGGTGACCTTGGGAGCATGCTTGTCTTGCAAGGCCCCAAAGGTGGAGAGGAAGTAAGAGGTTGCTGCCGAGGGGACAGTGGCACCATACACCCCAGACTCTTAGGTCTTCCAGGAACTCCTCAGTATCGAATCTAGAGTAGTTTCTGACATGCATAATTTTGTGTGGAATTTTGAGGGTGGGAAGTTTCCATACACAGAAAACCGGTGAGTGGTCAGAGATGGAATCAAATAATGTACCCGCTGATGAGATCCTCTCAGGACGGTTAGACATGATCTAGTCCAGTAAGGTGCTGGAGGATCCATTTGCTGTCCGCCTAGTTGGTTCCTGGATGAGCTGGGTCAGGGCAAGGTTAGCAAGCAGAGGCTCAAACTGCTTAACATTACCAATATCCCAGTTAAGGTTTACATCCCCCAGGATTATGAGTTCATTAACCCCGACTCTGGGACCAATTTTGTGCATGAGGTGAGTTAATCCCGGTAGCCCACCTCTTGGAGGATTATAGGCACACACCAGGTGCAGTTTCTTTGCGTCCCCAAGTAGCAGTAGCACATGTAGCATCATAGACTTGAAGACTTGGGACTGTATTCTTTAAAATATAGACAGTTAAGAGGTGATTTTTGTTTTACTTACAGAGCAGTTAAAGATGAATATCTCCTTGAAACATTGGGACTGGTTAAATATCATGGTATCTTAACCACGAGATCCTACAACCTAAAACTTAAAAGGCATACAAACCATGCTAACAAACGTAACAACTGGTTCACTCAGAGAATGACCTCCGCATGAAATTCATTACCCATTTATGTTGTTCAGAGTGATAATCTGGCCGAGTTTAAAACCAATCTTGACTGCTAAATGGGTCAAAATAAGATTTCTTTCTTGAGGGTTTTCCACCAGTACAGGTGGCGAGTTTCCTATGGACTAAATGTCCCCTTAACGGGTAACATTCTATGATTCTAAGGTCAGGTTGAGGCTCCTGAAGCACAGGAGAAGGAGGGTGCCTTGTTCGTTCTTGTCTGGCCCTACAGGAGAAAAAACAGGCCCCCGGAAGGATGAGGCAATCACCCTACACCGGGCCAAGGGTGACAACTGGTATAAATGTAGCCATGCCGTCTGCCGAATGCAGACTGCGATTCCTAACAGCCTGCAGGCTACTGCATTGGTGTCATAAAACACCCTCGCTTCTTGTCTCACCAGCTCCAAGAAGTGGTTAGAAATGGCGATGACACACAGTGGGGTAAGCCTGGGCGTGGGGGGACAGTGTGCAGGCATGGGCTGAGCTCCCTTTGGGGAGCAGAGGGGATCCCCAAAAAAAAGAAATGGTGATTGCCCATCTGGTTGCCTTGCTATCAGGCATGGCTGCCAGAATCTGACCCAGCGTAGCCCACAGGTGCCTTTCATAGGCTACCTGGTGTGCGGCGATAGAGAGCAAGAGATGTGCTGAAGAGTTAGAAGGTGGAAAAGTCATCTCATCCATGGCCCTAAAGTAAATGGGGAACGCATTTGCCGTCGCCCTTTTACTTTTCCCAGGTGAGGGGCCCCAGGGAACCACAGAGTGCTGGGAGATGGGAAGGAGAAGGCAGAGAGGAAGGAGGGGAAGCAGAATGGTCCTGAGAGACCAAAACCTTTTTGCCAGGGCTCTGGGAGCAAGCAGGGGACATTTCCCGAGGGAGGGGACTATGCTGCCCAGCCACTGACTGCTTCCCAACCCTCTTTGAGCCACAGAGTGGTGCCCTAGGGGTGAAGACCCATGGTGAGGAAACCAGAGTCATACAGGCCCAGAAGGGCAGTTCCTGTTCCCACCAACAGCAGGGCTCCTGCTCCTAGCCAGAGAGGGAGAGCCCGCATCAGTGCTCCTACTTCATCCCAGAGGGGCTGAGGCCACTGGGACCAAACGGGATGCATGGAAGGCCCCATCCGAGCCAGAGGATTGGGACATGCCCCTCGAGAGAGGCCCTACCTTGGTCACTGCTCTCAGGGAAGTGGGAAGAGGAAAAATGGCACCTGGTTTGGCTTCCAATTCCCCCTTGGGCTCCGCATTGTGCCGACAATTGATGCGGTGCTGAAGGTGGCACTGACAACAGAAATGGCGCTGGAGGTGGCACCATCACCAAAAGTGGCCCCAACCACGTCACTGTGATCAGACGCAGTTCCAACCACAGCGCCGTGCCCGAAGGTGGCCCAGACATCAGAGGTGGTACCGGACATGGCACCAAACTCAGAAGTGGCAAGGACTGCAGTGCCATCACCAGAGGCAGCTCTGAAAGCAGCACCACACTCTGGAATGGAACCGAAAGTGGCACTGAAACCGGCACTGACAGAGGGAGAGGTGGCACCACGGACGGTGTCTGCCCAAGAAGAGGGCAAGGGTGAAACCTCCTGCTGGGTCCAGAGAGCATCCAGTGCTCCAGAGAACTGGGCTGCTAGTCTGGATCATCCTGGTCATCCTCCAGTTCCAAGGAGGAGACCATGGAGATCCCGAGAGAGGCAACACCAGACACTATCCATCCCAGCACTGGGGACTGTGTCGGGAGGGGACCCAGCAGCAATGGTGGTACCGCTTCGCACACCAACACTGGGGCCAGTGCCAGGAGCTGAGGTCATGCCTGCCAAAGCCTCCAAGAGAACCATTGATGTAGGCCCTGTGTATTGCCGAGACCTCAATACCAGGGTGGCCCGGTTCCACAAAGGGGAATTAGGCCATGAAGGGTGCTGAATCAGCCAACCCCTCACTCAGAAATCCGGTCCTGGTGAGACCTGAGACAGTGGAGGTCTGCTCTCCCCCTGTACATGTAGAGCAGTGGGGGGAGACCCAGGGGAAGAGCCCAGAGACCTTACCTTAGTGGCCTTCGTGCGATGCCGACCACCAAGTTGTAGGGTCCCTCCACATCCTCGCCACAGGTTAACTAACATATGGAAATCCATGGAAAAACAGGCATTACAATGATCCTTATGGCATGGCCCAGGGCAGGTGATGCACCAGACATGTGGGTCAGTTATGGAGAAAAGACTACCACAGGGGCACTGATGCATTGGGGCAGTCCCTGCCTTCGAAGATCGTTTTTGCCCCGAACTGGACATGATCGGCCATGCAAAATAATAAAAAACAAAAGGAAAAAAGACTGGACACTGCACTTTGCTAAAACAAGAAACAGTACCGAAATGGCGATGGTAACAGTGTCAAGTGAGTAGCGAATGAGCAAAACCAAAGTGTTCAGAGGTCATCTGAAAGTTTCTGTGCTGTCCCATGGAGTCATGCTGCTGCCTTGACAACAGGAAAAACATAACCGAGGTGGTGGTGGGGCCAGCGTCCGTTACTGGTCAACCTGCAAGCGCCACATAATACATCAGCCTCGAGAGTGGTGCCATCCTCGATGTCGATGTCAGCCCCTCTTCCAGACAGAAAGCTTTTTAGCTAAAAGCTTTCCACCCAGTCCTCATGCTTCTGGCTTGTACCCACCAGTGATGAATGGTGAAGATTGATACAGGTAAGATCTTTCAACTCCTCTTGTGCAGCTTATGAAGGATTCTGTAAGGAGCCATTGATCGGCTCATAATTTGCTTGTAGAGTAAAACCAGACCTCTGGCTCGGCTCTGGCTTGGCTCTAGGTTAAAAAATTCCTGGCTTTCCCACCTCTAGTAGTGAGCAGAACATTTCATTCGTAAGTCATGCAGTGGGGTTGGTTGCCCAGGCTCATTTAGTCTCATTAAGTGATTATGTCTTGGCCAGATACATGCTACAGCTAACTGGTTTTTGGCTGCCACAATACTGACTGTCCCACTGGCTCAGCTGCATATGAGGACTACACAATGGTTCCTCAAGTGGGCACAACATTGGGATGATCTGGGGTGTCTCATACAAGTTACTGGTTCTCTTCATCAGTCCCTTAATGGGGATTGAACCACTCCAACCTGGAGCCAGGATCTCCATCCCTTCTTCTCCTACCAGTCTTAGTGCTGATGGCAGATGCCTCAGACTCCAGATGGGGTGCTCATCTCTACCCATTTCAGAGACCAGAACAGTGGTCCTCCTTAGTACATGTTTCCACAGCAGTACTCTGGAGATGAGTGTTGTTCTGTTTGCTTGCAGGCCTTCACTGCCCTTCTCCAGGGTCCACCTTTGCTGATCTATATGGACAATTTTTCAGTGATATACTACATCAACCATCAAGGCAGATTTCTTTCTTTCCATCTTTACAAGGAAGCAGTGAGAGTTTGGCAATAGGTCTTGAAACACGATATGTTCCTTACAGCTGTGTTTCTGCCCAGTAGCCTCAATGTCCTAGCAGATCACCTCAGCAGGTCCCGGGTGCTGGTTTATGAGTGTAAACCCTTGGACTCTGTCATAGCTGACCTCTTTGAATGGTGGGGGTTGCCCAGAGATCGACCTTTTTGCATCCCCATACAACACAAAACTTCCCCATTTCTGCTGATTTGCTCCAGGGCCAGGAGATTTTTGGTAAGACACATCCCTAGTCTGGAAAACGAGGTTCATGTACGCATTTCCCCCATTCCCTCAGATCCAGACGGTCCTGGTCAAGCTAAGGGTGGAGCTGGCCACTTTGATTCTGGTGGCCCCATTCTAGCCCAGACAAATTTTGTTCCCCCTGCTTCAGCAATTGGCAGTGGAACTCCCTGTCCTGCTCCCCCTGTGAATAGGGCTTCTGTCTTAGGAGCAGACCTCTCTGATGCACCCAGATCTTCGATCCCTGCACCTACATGCCTGGCTGCTGAGAACGTGGAAGTCTCCCAATTTGGTGTGTCCCCTGTAGTTGCAGCTGTTCTACTGGCAACTTGTAAGCCATCTACTCAGTACATAAACTCCCAGAAATGGAGACATTTCATGGTCCGATGTACCACTCGACAGCTGGACCCTTTTACGTGTCCAGTCAGTCATGTCCTTAATTAGTACTTGTCCCTTACAGATATAGGCCTCCTGTGCTTCTCGGGAGAAGGAACATTTGGCTACAGTGAAGGCCTGTCATGACCTCCCTGATGGAAAAACAACTGCCCATCTTTAGGTTTCCCACATGATCTTTAGAGGGGTTCTGCTTCTGCACCCCCTGGTCCAAGGCCCACTGCCAGTGTGGAACCTTAACATTGTTCTGGAGACCCTTATTGCATTCCTTTCAAACCGGTCACTACTTGTGAGATTCGCTTTCTTGCTTGGAAGAAGATGTTCCTGGTAGCCCATTAGTTCTGTGAGAATTTCTAAATTGCACGCTCTGGTTGCAGAGCCCTCATCTTTTTTTCCACAAGGACTGGGTTGCCTTGCGTACCTCTCCTCATTTTCTGCTAAAGATGTTTTTTTTTATTGCACACTGAATCAAACTGTTGACCTTCTGGTTTACTTCTCAACTCCCACGGATAGTGGGGAACATTACACACACTAGACAGACATAGGACACTGTGTTGATACCTTGATGGTTCTAAGAATTGTTGGAAATCCTCTCAACTGTCTGTGTCTTTTGCCCCCAGGATGGTGGTCCTTTCTACTTCTAAGCAAGCCTTTCCAAATGGTCAACTTGCTGCATTACTTTATGTTACCAGAACCGCGATTAGCACCTTCCTGGTCCTGTTAGTGTACACTGCACTCAAGGAATGGCCACTTCCATGCTTGTTTTCAGAGTGTGTCTGCTGCTGCAATCTGTGCCTGCTGCCAGAATACTTGTCACACATTCACAAAACACTACAGTCTGGACACTTGTCTGTCATAGACATGCCAGGTTTGGCCTTACTGTTTTGCAAGGCCTCCTGTCTTAGGGTCATTTGATACTTCCTGCCTCTCACAGTACTATGGTACTTCTTGGGAATCGTTCCATGATGTGGCTGAATGGAGGGTGTTGTCCTCGGAGAACATAGAATAGTTACTTCCTGTAACAGTAGATCATCTTCTTCGGGGATATCTCTTCCATCAGGTCACACCTATGGAACTATCACCGTAAGGTGCCAGGATCACATGGAAGCGTTCATTGCAGCAGTCTAGAAGGGGCCGCTCACACCGACGTCATACACCAACGTCCCTGCATATATAAGCATAGGCTGCCCTGCTCCCTCCTCAGTTCTTTTATGCTATCGATCATACTCTCTCGGTCTCTGTGGTAGCTTCTTCGACCAGTCGACTGCCTTAATTTTACTTACCTGTTTTCTCTATTGGTCTTTGAATCACTTTAGTATAAAGTGATTCCTTTCATTTTTTGTCCCTAGGAAAGAAGGAGCTCCTGTTTCTAAACCATGCTTTTCCAGATGGTTGGCCAACTGTATTACTTTTTGTTTTAGGAAGTATGGTAGAGAGCTTCCTGGGGCTGTTAAGGGCCACTCCACTAGAACCATGGCCATCTCTGTTGCCTGTTTTAGGAATGTATCAGCTGCAGAAATCTGCACTGCAGCCACTTGGAGTACTGTCCATACTTTCATAAAACATTAGAGTCTGGACATTGCTTCTAGACATCAGACAGGTTTTGGTGTAACTGTGCTTCAGTGCCTTCTTTCTTTGGCATTTGGCCTCTTGCCACCCAGACTGTTTGCTTTCTGACTGCTTGGGACTCTTTCCAAAGGTGTGACCTGATGAGAGATATCCCCGAAGAAGATAGGACAGTTATATAAGAACTTACTGTAACAGTAGATCTTCCTGGGAATCTCTTTCATCAGGTCATGCCATCCCACCCTCCTTCCCCTTTGCCTCTGTTTGCAGCCTGGCTTTCCTGTTGCTCCAGCCTTGCTTCTTGCTGAGCACCTTATCTCTCTCCTTGGTTCCCTAGAAGGCAACCTAGTGAGTATGGTCTCCAGCAGAGAGATAGAGGCCACCCATGCTTATATATGCAGGGCTGTCAGTGTATGACATCAAGGTGGGCAGCCCTTTCTAGACTGCAGAAGAAGCTTCCCTATGATCCTGGCACCTAATTGTGATAGTTCCATAGGTGTGATCTGTTGAAAGAGATTCCCTTGAAGATCTACTGTTATGGTCAGTTCTTACGTAACTGTTCTATCTTTGAGAGAATCTCCTTCATTGAGCCACAGCTGTCCCTCACAATTTTATTTTATTTTTGTATCGATACTAGGAATTAACACCTAAAAGTTCATTTACAAAGGTTCCACTTCGGGGTACACCAAAAACAAAAGGATATACTAAACAAATGGGTATTGAGAAGCAACAAGAGGCTTAGACCCAGTCAGTTACAATGAGGTTACATGGTCAGCATGTTTGGTACAAAACAATATTGAGATACAGTAAGAATACATTTCACAAAGCTTAATCTGGAAGCGGAGAAGGAAATGTAGGAGAGAAAGTATAGGGTAAAGAATGGGGGAGGGGCAGGGGAAGGAGAAAGAGAGGGAGAGGGGAAGGATAATGGGGCACATGGGTGGCTTGGGGAGTTGGGAAGAAAGCAGCTCAGAGAAGCCTTGTCAGGAGAGGTAGGTGAGGGAGGGAGGGAGGAGGGAGGGGAAGAGCTGGGAGAAATTTCCCTTTTTTTTTTATTTCTGGTGGTTTCTGGATGTCCTGACTGCTGTTGCATGCTGGTTCTCCTCTGCCTCACTGGGGCGTACTAATTGTGAGGTTCCATATCCTTTCCTGAGAGCCTGGTTTTGGTCCTGATTGCTTTGATCCCTGTCGGTCCAGTGATTCTCCAGGCTTGTCTCTGGCAGGGAACTGAAGCGTGATGGGGGCCACCCATGTTATACAGGCGGCAACATCATACATCGACATGGATGACCTCAGCTAGCAGAAGTTTCCAGGTGGTCCTTACACTGACAGCTTAAAGTTTCATCATGTGGCTCAGTGGCATGGTAAGTATTTTTGGGGGAATCATTTTCTGTAGTTTTCTAAGATGGCTGCTTAATGAAGCAGGCAAACAATGTTTTATTTATTAAGTGGCCTATCCCTGAGGCTCAGGGTGCTGTACACAATACAGGCAGATGAGAAAGTTAAAATATAGGACGAACATAAAAGGCATCAGCAGTGAATTGTTATTTTGTCAGCTACTCAATCCTTTCTCCATGGTGTTATGTTTGATATGTATTTTTGTATTCTTGCCTGTCTTACAGTTTGGAAGGTCATTAAAAACACACTACTACTAATGCTTTTTATTTGACAATTTTTTTTTAATGAACACACACATCCTTCTACTATTAGTGCCTTTTGTCCCTCTCAAGATTCCATACCAGCACTGCCTTGTTACAGAGAGAGACAGAGTGGGTAAAAAGTTCACAGGAACAACTGTGCAAAAGCACCAAATCAGTTAGTGGTCCCGGGCAGGAGTACGGAGTATTTGTGAGTCCTGCTCCCTATTTAGTGCAGTGTGTTGCAAAGGTAACTTTAACACTGCTCAGTCTCCCCCCCTTCCCCATTAATCACTTGAGCAGAGTGAATGGGCTTTGTCAATCATTGTGATTCCTTCCTATTAATGAAAGTTTGAGGAACTGAAGTTGTCAGCCCCTGTAGCTGAAAGGCTTGATTTAGTTTGGCTCCAAAGGTTTTACTCTGTCTCAGGCATGATGCTGTCAGTGTTTTGTTGTCATATCCTTAATTAATTTAGAATGATATGGCATTACATGTCATCTTTCCATGAGATACATTCCCGTTTCAGTACTCATTTCCATGATGAAGCCCTGTATAGCAGAAAATATATGCCTCAAATATGCTAGCTTTTGACACTAATTTCTGAAACACTGGGAAAAGGTCATGAAGCCCAACAGTACAGTTTGAGGCTAAGAAGGAAGAGGTGGATTTTAAAAAACAAGCATTTGGGGTTGTGGGGGAGACTTTGTCAAGTGAAATACAGTATATATTTATCATGATAAGCAGACAAGACGGTGGTCTTGACAAACTAGATTTGACTTTGTAACCAGTAATAATTGTAATATTTTGGCCGGTTGATTTTTGAGTATGGTTGCAGACAAGAAGATGGACATGACAAAATGGATTCGACTTTGTAACCAGTAATAAGTGCAATATTTTGACTGGCTGATTTCTGAGCATGGTTTTACAAACTAGAGAGTTTTTGACCGCAAGATCCTTGGTGGGCTGCAGAGATCCATAATTCTTGACTTGCTTTTGTAACTGTGACCAGCTTCATTTTTTTTACCTTCAGGCTAAATATTTTGCTCATCAACAGTAACATACACATTTAACACTTTGAGGCCCTAGCCAGTAGCATTTTACATGTAATTTACATTCCTCATGTATCCTTTGTTGTTGTTTCATTTTTTTTTTTAGTAAAGTCTTAATAATTGTACATACATATCAACCATACATGACCAACTAGACTACATGTGCATAAAGGGTAAACTAAATATGCTATGATAGGGTAATCATAAGAGTGGAAACTTAATATGTTAATGAACTACCTTAATGTCCAACATCTTGCATTGGGACAATGTCCATATTTGAGGGCCTCTGTGATTGTAAGGGAAAGGGAACATTGTTTAACCAGGAGTAGCACACTGAGCCGCAGCTTGTTTCCAGATGCGATCTGGGAGCACAAGGAAGTTAAGTGACTTGCTCAGGATCATACAGTATGCACCTAGATGGCTGTGGGATTCAAACCCAGATCTCCAGATCTGCAGCTCAGAGCCTTAACCCACTGCACTATACTGCCTCCTAAAGTAAGAAAACCTTAGTCAAGTAAGGAGAACATTATCCAAAGCCTAGGTTATTCCAGCCTCGGCTGGCTGTTTTCTTACTGAGCTTGTAGCCCATGTCCTGTATGTTACGATAGGCACAAAGTGCCTCAGCCCCTCTTCTAATGAATCCAACAAATACAGTACAAACTGTCATATTTTACATACTGTACGTCCTATTAAATTACAATTGTTCATTATTCCAAGGTGAATATAATTTATATCAATGAAACTTACAATACCAAATAACTGTAGTCTTTTACCCATTCAGCTTTAAGTCTTAAACAGTTTAATGAGTATTTCAGCTCTGTGGAGATCTGTATTCCCTGGTCTTATTTAATACCTGACCTTTCACTTGCTCCCCCTTTCCCCATGCTTTGCCTCCAATTATTCTCTAAATCTGCCACCCTGTTTAATGTGCTTTCCTAGCCTGGGTGGGGGAAGGGGCCTATATGATGCAGGTGTCTGAAACTTACGGCCAATATAATGCCCATACTCTCACCCTCTATACACCTACTCCATGCTCCCCAATATCTACTTCTAACAAGGGCAGCCTCACCCCTTGCCTATATATGACAGCCAGGGGTCATCCTGGGAAGTTAAAGTGAGGGAAAAGAGAGCAGTCTTCCAGAAGTACAATCATACTAAGAGAGGGAAGGACAGGGAGGTTTACTCAGGGAAATCCTGAGAGGCAGGTTGAGTGGTCCAATCAGCTAAAGCTGCCAGAGCTCTAAGGCTAGCGCAGAGGGTCAGGAAAGGGGAAAAATTACTTTTTCAGATATATAAGGGAGAGAAGAAGTTGTAAAGATGGGATGGTCAGGATTAAGAGGGAGGGGGATGAGTGTAAAATAGTGAGGCTCAGGCGGAGGCAGTGAATAAGTACTTCAGCTCTGTCTTCATTAGAGAAAAGGATGGACCTATGCCATGGGGAAAATAGGGGGTAAGAATGGGGGGGGTGAAACAGATGGGGAGATCAAGGAGGACAGGTTGTTAAAGAGTCTTGGGGCCCTACAGGTGGAGAAGGTACCTGGCCCAGATGGCATGCACCCAAGAGTCCTGAGGGAACTGGTGGAGGTCCTGGCTGCCCCTCTGGTGGATCTGTTTAACACCTCACTGGAGACGGGGTGCATGCCTCGGGACTGGAGAATGGCACATGTGGTGCCACTCCACAAGAATGGTCCCAGAGATTAACCTGGAAATTACAGGCCGGTCAGCCTTACCTCCCCTGTAGGCAAATTAATGGAGACCATTCTAAAAGAAAGACTGGTGAACCTTCTGGAGGTAAATGCAGTTTTGCAAATGTCTGGGACTGGGATTCAAGTCCCAGTACACAGACGCATAGCGCCCCTGCACTGCCACAGCTCATCCCATTGAGCCATGGCAGCAGCTTGGTGGACCACCTCCCAACAGAGGTCTTGACCTCTGTGTCACTCTTCCTTCCCACCCATGCATGACAGCACAAAACCGCATGCAGCATATGTGCCTTGCAGGGTTTTGTACCCTGTTGTGCTAGTACACCGTGCTATATGTTCTGCGTGGTATTCCATGCATGGTTCTATCCGCGACATATTGACCCAATAGGGTCTTGGGGAAACCATGCCAGACCAACATGATAGACGTTTTCGACTGAGTCACAAGGTTGTTGGACAGGGGCCAGTCAGTGGATGTCCTGTACCTAGACTTCAGTAAGGCCTTCGACTCAGTGCCACATGGAAGGTTGCTCAGTGTGAAGGTGTGGGATAAAACAGATACAACAAATCAGAAATCAGGTGCATAAAAATGCAAACTTGCTTTATTTTATTCAAATCAGAAAATAAAAATAATAAACATACAGAAAGCAAAAGGTTATTCAATGTCCAGTATCTAGCAAACTTTCTAATTTTGAAAATTTCTGAGGCTTAGCTTCAGCCTTTGCAAATAGAATAGTGTGGGTACAAGCACACACTTCTGAGGTCCTCCTCACTTGGTAGTCAGTATTCAGCTGATTCCCATATCTGTCTTTGTTACTCCAAGTAGTGTTTTTTTTTTTTTTTATACCTTTCATGGATGACATCACCGTCAGGTGATCCACCCTTTTTTTGCTAAAACCAGTATAAATCTCTTATTCGCAGGAGTTCCCCATCAAACAGTAAAGACATACATGTTCATACATGTTATCTTTTCTAGCCTAGGCTCAACTCCTCTTTTCTTGGTTAAGGGGGTTTTATGTTTCCATTTTGTTTCATCTCAAAAGATAGTTTTAATAAGATAGTAAGTCCATGTGGGTTCCACTGGATTTGCAAGAGAAATGGGAGAACGAGGGCACGCTCCTCTTCTCCCTTCTCCAACCAATCCTTGGAACTCATCATATCGTTTTCGTTTTTATTTCCATTAAATCATTAAATGTGACAACCTAAAATAGACAAGCATAGAGCAAATGTATTTCATTTTCATTCCCAGTGCGAGCGGCTGTCTCACTATTGCTGCTGAGAGAGGGTGAAAGTAGAGGTGGGCAAGCCAGAGCAGGCTCGAGCCTATCTCGGCTCGGCCTCCATAAATAATTGAAGCCAAGGTCAAGCCAAGCCAATTATGATCAAAGTAAGCATTTTTATCAGCCTGAGCAGTTTGTGTAGTGTCGGAAATATTCAACTCCTGTGTAGAGAACAGCCTGCAGTAGACAGTGCTTGGCTTGTGTTTTGGCTCGTAGAGTCAAGCCAGACCCCTGGCTCGGCTCTTGCTTGGCTCTAGGTGAAAAATTCCTGGCTTGCCCACCTCTAGGTGAACATGAGTACTTTAACATTAACATTTTGGACAGCTGCTCCCTGTCTAACAGAAATAAAGAGTGAAAGGAATGGGGGGGGAGTTCGGATACCTCACACATGGATATCTACCTTAGATAGGGCTCATCCTGTCACCCACACCTGTACAAGAGGGCAACAGTCCTTACTGTTGGCAGTCACCCCACCAGAACCCTGGAAGGGTTGCAGCTTCCGCCCACCCACTCTAGAATCTCCGCCTCAGGGACCCTACGAATCAAAATGGCATCTGAATCCTGACATGCTTACATCAACCGATACCATTCAATTCCCTGAGGCTTTCTACACAGGTTTTTCAATACCTGCATAGACATCATCTTTCACCTACACATCTAAACATTTATTTTCATTCAGGATACACGTGTACAATTCATTTATCTTCAGCATTTGCCTCATAATGGGACAGAAAGCCAGCATTCTGGTGTTGGGACCCCGCCCTATGTTTCACAGAACATCGGTAGAGCTGTAGTGCTAAATACCAATGCATAATCCTTGAGTTTTTATCCTTCATCTGGTGGAGCCAGCACAATGGATTATGGTCAGTTAGCACAGTAAAATCTGTACCCCACAGATAATACTTAAGGGCTTCAATGGCCTATCTCATGGCCAAGCACTGATTCTCTATTGTGGTGTATTTTTGCTTCCTTTCATGGAGTTTTCTGCTGATGAATATCACTGGGTGCTCCTGTCCCTTGCTACAGTCCATATACCTGTGTATGAAGTATCAGTGTGTACCTCAAAAGGGGTCTGAAAATCTGGGCTGAGGAACATAGAATAGCCTAAATGTTCCTTAATGCCTCATCACACTGCGAGGTCCATTGGCCCTTGGTCAGACATTGGTTCTTAGTCAGGTCAGTAAGGGATGTGGCTATGGTGGCAAAATTTGGTATGAACCACCTATAGTAACTGGTCAACCCAAGGAAGGAATGTACATGTTTCTTTGTACTGGCAATGGGACTGTTAGCTACGGCCTCCACTTTACCCACATCTGGCTTAACTATACCTTTACCTATGACAAATCCCAAATATTTGGTTTCAGTTCGGGCCACTGCACATATAGTGAGGTTTATAGTCAGGCCTGCTTCTTTGATGGACTGTATCACTGCCCTAAGGTGTTCAAAGTGTGTTTTCCAATCTGCACTATAGATGACTACGTCACCCAAATAAGCAGCACAGTACTGTGTATAAGGTCTAAGTATTTGGCCCATATAGTGCTGAAAAGTTGTAGGGGTGCCATGGAGGCCAAAAGGCATGGTGGTAAATTAGTAGAGTCCTGTTGGTGTACTAAAAGCTGTTATTTCCTGTGCATGTAGTGCCAATTGGGGTCTGCCAATATCCCTTAGTAAGATCTAAGGTGCTGATGCACTGTGTGTTCCCTATTTTGTCTAAGAGGTCCTCAATGCAGGGCATGGGATAACCATCAAAGGTGGATATTGCATTAATTTCTTGAAAATCCAGACAGAGCAGGATACCTCCTTCTTTTTTATCTATCACCACCACAGGTGAGGATTAGGCACTACGAGAGGGAACACTAATTCCTAACTGTTCCATTTTGTGGACCTCTTCAATAACCTCCCGTCTGACCTTTTCAGGCAACCTATAGGGTTTCTGGTGTATAGGTTTCTCTTGGTTTACTTTGATAGTATGTACTACCCCTTTGGCTGTCCCTAGCGTGTTGGTAAAAGTTGTTCTGAACTGATGTAATAGCTGTTGTACCTCCTTCTGCCCTGCGTCTAGCTCAGGATTAACTTGGACCGCTATCATTTCCTTTTCTTGTTCTAGTCTTCTGTAGGCAATCTCCAACTCCATGTCAACCTGCTCTGGGTGCACACACATGGTGGGCATAAAGTTAGGTTTCTTGTACTATTTACATAAGATATTGCCATGGTACACTTTTTTATGGGGCCTTCATCCTGGCATCTCCAGTTCATAGTTTACTACTCCTGTCTGATGAAGGATGTTATAGGGGCCCTGCCATTTCATGAGAAGCTTATTCTCAGAGGATGGCAACAACAATAATACTTTGTCCCCAGGTTTGAAAGACTTACCTTTAAGCCCCAGATCATATGATCTTACTTCGAATTGGCACTCTTGCAGCAGGCTACACAATAAGGCTATGCTGCCAGGCACTAGGACCCCACGGAAAACTTCTAGTTAGCAGTCCACAGCGGGAACCGCCCCTGACATCGGACTGCCTCCGACGTCAACCAGTGGTGTAAATGGGGTGGTCCCCAGCCCCACCCAGTTCTTTTCATGCCGTCAACCCATACGCTTTGACTCCATGGACACCTCCTGCTACCTGTAGACTGCCATTTTTTCACGGGTTTTCACATGTGCTTCTTTCCAAATTCTTTCTGAATTTTTACCCCTGCATGTCTTCTTTCTCCACAGAGCGGTGAAAATCAAAGTGTGCCTGCAGGAAACAGATTCTGGTGAAAGACAGCCATTCAGCCTGCCTGATTTGTCTCGGCCCATCACACGACTCCGAGGCCTGCCCGTACTGTCATAGTTTCAATCAGCGCACTTGCATTCATCATCTGAAGGCTCTGAACACCCATCTCCTCGAACAACAACTGGCCACCATGCATAGGACCACCTCCAACCACAGCTCTTCTTCCTCGGTCCCTGGGTCCTCGGCCTCTTCCCACAAGAAGACCAGCAGGAAGCACCACCGCTAGGAAAAAGAGAGACACGGGTTGAACTCCCGCTCCAGGTCTCTGCATCACAAGACGGCCTCTTTGAGTCCTCACTCTGACCGGAGAGCAGATTCCGCCCCTCTGGCAGTTCTTCCCTTCGGGCTGCCATTGATGAACATAGAAACATAGAAGTTGATGGCAGATAAGGACCGCAAGGCCCATCCAGTCTGCCCATTTCTTTTTCTACCTTATAAATGTGCCATTGGCCTTTGCTCTGTCAGTGGCCTATCTATTCATACTCATCTGTATTGCTCCCTTATGCCTATCCCATGCCTGTTTGAAGCCCTTCATTGTATTCATAGCCACCACTTCCTGAGGTAGACCATTCCATGCATCCACCACCCTTTCTGTGAAAAAGAATTTCCTCACATTCCCCCTTAATTGGCCTCCCTCTAGTCTCACGCTGTGTCCTCTTGTCCTGCTATTTTTCTTATATTTAAACATGTTAGACTTTTTCACCTTGTTAATGCCCTTAAGGTGTTTGAATGTTTTGATCATATCACCTCTCTCCCTCCTTTGCTCAAGGGTATACATATTGAGCTCCGTTAATCTGTCCTCATATGTCTTCTGATGCAGTCCCTGCACCATTTTGTTTGCCCTTCTCTGGACTGCCTCAATTTGGTTAATGTCCTTGTGAAGGTGTGTCCTCCAGTACTGCACGTAGTACTCCAGATGGGGCCTAACCAGTGTCTTGTAAAGAGGGATTATTACCTCCCTTTTATGACTTGTGATACCCCTAAACCATCATCCAGACATCAGGGGCTTCGGGGCATGGGCCTTTAGCCCCACCCTTGAGTCTTAGACCATTCCAGCATCAGCCCAGTTCTAAGCCAAGGGGTCCAGCTGGCTCTTCATTGGATGGCAGGCAGGGGCCTGTCATCCACCCAGATGGAGCGTCCTCCACCACGAGCCATTTGTCTGGGTCTGATGATCGGAAGAGACATCAGGAGCAGGAATTCCAGACTGGAGTATGCTCCCCTAAGCTCAAGATGATGGATTTCCATCGTCTGACTCCGACATCATCTTCCTCTGCCACCCTGGGGTCAGAACTGGCGACACCGCCTCTGCTGGCTTCCCCCAAGCCTTCGTATGGGGTTGTGCCGCTAGCCAAAATGGTGCCCCCACCTCCAATGCCAGACCAACGGTCACCTGACATCCTGACACCTCCTGATCAAATGGACAACTGGGCATCACTCTGACTGCTGCCAGAGGCTCCAGTGTCCCCAGACCTAACAGCTGGGCCCTCTTCACATTCAGGACCGATATTGGGTATACCTGACCTCCCTCCTCCAGCACCAGATGTTCCAGGGCCTCCCCTAGTACCACTAGCGGATGTGGGGACCCCATTTACATCGTGGTGGAACACCATTAAAGGGGACCTCCTGCCCAAGGAGCCCCTGACCCCGATGCCCTCGAATGTCACACAGGGGCATCTGTGGTCCCCGACTCCACCCAGGAAACCATTGCCTCCACCCAAAAGGTGTCACTTCCTTCTTACCATTTGGATGAAGGGTCCCCCAGGCACCACAGATGAAGGTGTACCACTCATCATCACAGTCCTCTTCCAGACACTGACGCCACTCTTGTGGTCATCGGCCCCAGTGTTCATACACTAGGTCTCCTTCCTTGGATTCATCCAACAGGAGTTCCTCTATGTCCTCCAGATCCTCAGAGGGATTTGCCTCTCCTCCTCAGCCAGATGCCCATGGTGACTCCCCTCGATCACCCCCAGACGACCCTTCATTCATATGACGTGATGCATCACATTCAATTCTTAGACCAATGGGACACTGAGGACTTGGACCCAGAGAAGCAATGATTGGCTCATTTTTTAGGCATGAGCAATCCAAAGCCACTGGTAGTCCTGCCCCTGGTGGCTCCATTTCAGGCTGTCACCAAGATATCCTGGAGAAGCCCTTCCTTCACTTCTGCTGTCCCTAAAAAGGTGGACAGACTGTATAGGACCACCCCAAAATGAACCCTTTTTGGGGGAACATCTAAAAATGGACTGTATGGTCCTCACAGCTGCCCATGGCAGGACCAAGCAGCCCCAACAGATGTGTTCACAGCCACCGGACAAAGAATCCAAGAAACGGGATCAGTTTGGCTGAAAAATGTATTCCTCGGCCACGTGCACCATACATTCACTAAATTTTTTAGAGCATATGATGCAGTATCAAAAATCCTTGTGGCAGAAAGCCCTGGAGTTAGCTCAGAAGCAGTCTGACTCTCCACAAAAATCAGAGCTCTTGGATGTTCTCCCATCTGGCCTCGACATGGGAAAATATTTTGAGGTCTTCTTATGACTCAGCAGACACGGCAGCTAGAGCAGCAGTCACCAGGGTCTGCCTCAGAAGGTACTCCTGGCTCAGGATCTCTGGATTTAGGCAGGATCTCCAGGACACTATCATGGATGCCCCCTTCCATGGGTCCGTTTTATTTGGAAAGGACTCCTAGAAAATAATTACTGGCCTTCAGGATTCGGGCAAAGCTGTCCAATCTGTATACCAAATGTACAAGTCAAACCCGCATCCGGCACGACGGAAGCCTTTTCATCATCCCACAGGTCAGATATCCAAAGGGCAACAAGCAAGAGGGCCCTTTAAGTGCAAGGCCCCCTCTCAGCCCTCAGGTGCCTCAGGACCTTGGAACACAAAGTCTTCCCAGGTCTTCCTGCCCACTCCCGGTGCCTCTGCCTGATTCCCTGCCTGACCCCAGTGGAATCCTTGGGGGAAGTGGTAGGGGGTTGGTTCTCCCTCTATCTAGAAGGGTGGACCAAAGTAACTTCCGATGCCTGGGTCCTCCAGTTGATCGAAAGGGGGTCATGAGCTGGAATTCATGCAGATTCCTCCAGACAATCCCTCAGTCCCTTCTACCTATGCCCCATCCCACGCCATCCTCATTCAAGAGGAGATTCAGACCCTCCTGGACAAGTAGGCCATAGAGCCCATCCCCCTGTCCCAATGCGGGAAAGGATTCTACTCCCACTGCTTCTTGGTCCCCAAGAAGATGGGGAATCTCCATCCCATCCTAGACCTAAGCCTCCTGAACAATTACATTGAATACAAGAGGTTCAGGATGGTAAGCCTGCAGGGTCTCCTCCCCAAGCTCCATCAAGGGGGACTGGCTCTGTTCCCTCGATATGCAGGATGCTTACCTCCATATCTTGGTACTTCTGGCCCACATAAGGTTCCTGCAGTTCTCAAGGAGAGCATTACCATTTCCAAGCCATGCCCTTTGCCCTTTCCTCAGCACTGCGGGTCTTCACCAAGTGCCTCATGGTGGTAGCTGCAGCTGTCAGGAGCTGAGTCCATTACATCTACCCCTATCTGGACGATTGGCTCCTAGCAGCCCTCACCAAGGATCAACTTCTCGGCCACTTTCATTATGTTCAGAGATCTGGGAATCACGCTGAACATCACAAAGTCGTCCCCTTGGCCTTCTCAGTGTCTGCAATACATAGGGGCCATCTTGGATACATCACAGGGAAAGGTTTTTCTACCCCTGACAGGGCAACTCAACTCCAGACGCTGGCTCAGAGGGTTTCCTCTTCCTGCCAGGTTCCGGCTTGGACAGTGCTGCAGCTCCTTGTTCGCATGGCAGTGGCCATAGTGATGGTACCATTAGCTGAATTGTTTATGAGAAATGAACTCTCAGAGTTTAGTGGGACCAAAGGTTGGACAACCTCGATCAACCCATCCAAATTTGCAGCGCAGTGTGTCAGACCCTCTCCTGGTGGCTGACTTACCCGAATTTGGAGTGGAGAGTTCCCTTTCAGAAGGGTTCCCCACAGCAAATCTTGACAATGGATGCATCAGGTCTAGGATGGGGAGCCCATATCCAAAACCGACAAACACAGGACTCCTGGTCTCCTCTGAAACAGAGCCTGTATATCAACATCCTGGAGACGAGGGCAGTTCTTTATGCCTCCAGGCATTTCAAATGGATTTTTCTCCGGAGCCCTTGTTGATTCAGATGGTTAACATGTCCGTCGTTTTTTATATCAACAAAAAAGGGGGGGACCCATTCCTATCCTGTATGTCGAGAGGTCATGAGAGTGTGGTTCTGGGCCATAGAACACAGTCTATACCTCACAGCGGTCCATGATCCAGGAGTCCAGGACACCTTGACCGATGGACTCAGCCGCTCTCGGTCCAAGGTGCATGAGTGGGAGTCCAACAGTCCGCAGTGGAAGACCTGTTCGAAAGATGGGGATGTCCAGATTTGGACCTCTTCACGTCCCTGTCCAACGCCAAATTGCCCAATTGCTGCTTGCTAGATCCACGGCCTGGTGTTTTTTGGTGAGATGCATTGTCCCTTTCTTGGACAGAGGGATTTCTGTATACCTTTCCTCTTCTTCAAAGGGTCCTCCTCAAGCTCCAAGTGCAGAGTGTGGAAATGATTCCAATTGCTCCACTCTGGCCTCATCAGATTTGGTTCCTGCTGCTGCAACAGCTGGTGATGGTACCTCCAGTCCCCATGCCCCTGTCCTCCCACTTGCTGTCCCTGGAGCAGGGTGCTGTGGTCTATCCGGATCTCAGCTCCCTACATCTGCATGCATGGTTCCTACGGATGTAGGTATGACCCATTTCCGAGTCTCCTCAAGGGTCGCAGAAGTCTTTGTCATGGCTCAAAAACCTTCCACTAGAGCTACTTATGCCATGAAATGGAAGTGTCTCTGCCTATGGGCTTCTGTTCATGATCTGGACCCGTTCTCCTGCCCTGCTAATTCTATCCTGGAGTACCTACTTTCCCTCTTGGATTCCGGCCTCCATTATTCCTCCATTAAGGTGCACCTTTAGGCCATCTCAACCTCATCTCTGTGGAGGGCAAATACGTTGCCCAACTTGACCTGCCCCGTACCTTTTTACGTGGCATATTGCATCTAAAACCTCCCATTAGGGACCCTTTCCCCCCATGGAATCTTTTATTTTTGTTGGAGAAACTCACCCTGCCTACGCTTGAACCAGCTGCGGACTGCGAGCTTCGCTTTCTACCATGGAAAGCGTTATTTATAATTCCCATTACTTCTGCTCGGAGGATTTCCGAGCTGCAGGCTCTTATGTGTAAAGAACCCTACCTGTTTTTTCACAAGGACAGGGTGTCCTTCAGAACCAATCTTCTTTCTAAAGTGGTGTCTGAGTTCCCCCTCAATCAGAACATTCGCTTGCTGGTGTATTATCTGGAGTATACGAATCGGGGGAAGCCCTCTTGCATACCTACGACATCCATAGGATTCTCCACTATTATGTGGCTAGCACTAGATCCACAAGGAAGTCTGAGCAACATTTCATCTCCCTTGCCCCTTGGTCATTAGGCTCACCAGTGGCTAAACAGATACTCTTAAAGTGGCTAGTAAATTGCATCACTTTTTGCTACAACAAATACGACAAAATGTTAGCGGGCTCGGTTAAGGGTCACTCCACAAGAGGGGTTGCTACTTTGTTTACATCCCTCAGGAATGTTTTGACAGCTGACATTTGTGCTGTTGCTACCTGGAGCTCAGTGCATACTTTCATTAAGCACTACAGTCTGGATACTGCTTCTCGTAGGAGAGCAGGCTTTGGCCTTGCAGTCCTTCAAGGACTTCCTTTCATGAAGGCTCTCATTAAGTTTGGCTCCTCCGCTCTTTCGACCTGGGTCTCTCTCTGATACTGCTTGGTACTCAGTCCTTATTGTGTAGCCTGCTGCAAGAGCTCCAACTCGAAGTAAGATAGTACAGTTATATAAGAACTTACCGTAACAGTAGATCTTCGAGAAGAGCTCTTGCAGCAGGCCTAGCTTTCCCTCCTTCCTTCCCCCTGGTCTTTTTGCTTGGGAACTGTCGAACCCCTTTGGTTCTCCAAGTCCTTTTTTTTTGCTCAGCTGGGTCTCTTGCAGGAGAACTGAGGTGGGGCTGGGGTCCACCCACTTTATGCCATTGGTTGATGTTGGTGGCGGTTCCCACTGTGGACTGCTAGCTAGAAGTTTTCCATGGGGTCCTAGTGCCTAGCAGCATAGTCCTTCTTGTTTAGCCTGCTGCAAGGACTCTTCTCGAAGATCTACTGTTACAGTAAGTTCTTAAGTAAATGTACTTTTCTTTCTGTTCTACCTGCCTCTTGGACACATTTCGATGGGCCAGTTCCACATACTTAATCGTTGTTGCAAATTTGTCATGTAATCGACAGTATTAGCTTAACCCACATTTCTTTCTAGTGTTCCTTTACTACATCCAGGGGGCCCCTGGGATTCCTCCCATACAACAGCAAGAAAGGAGAAAACCCTGTGGTGGCTTGGGGCACCGCCCTATAAGCAAATAGAAGGTAGGGTAGATACTTGTGCCAATCTCGGCCTTCCTCCTGCACATACTTCTTCAACATTTGTTTAAGGGTCTTATTAAACTGTTCCACCAGGCCATCAGTGGGCAGATGATAGGGAGATTTTTTAACTGCTCACACATCTAGTAGTCGGTATAGTTCTTTCAGGATGGAGGAGGTGAAATTGCAACTCAAAGGAACTAGAAGGGGGCAGGATCAGTTGTGTTCCAGTACAGTAGCTGCTTCTTGTTGTTTTTACTGGGTTTCTTGTGGATTTTACTTGGTAGAAGGTTATTGCTTTTCATTCTTACTTCTAAGGGGCTAGCAGGGTATTGTTTTCGGGGCTGTTGAAAGTTTGAAAACTGATTTGGTGGCTGTAAGTGGGCTCATTTGTTGGATGTTTCACTGTGTAACAGGCTGCACTGGTGGAGGCCTATTTCTTCTGATTTAAAACCTATTTGGTGGGATTTGCTTGGGGCTGGTTTTTTGGCTGCAGGGCTTGGAGGGGCAGACACAGGGTTGATACACTCTCGAGAGTCGGGTGTGGCCCAAGTCCACCCTCCCCACCCTCCCTCCCCAGAGCTCTGCTTATTTATAGGGGAACACCTGCCCTGCAGTTGGAGGAAAAGACTGCAGGTGCAGCTCATGTAGTTCTAGCCACTGGGGTTGGATTTAAAGGCTGGGAGAAAGGAGTTTAGGGGAGTTGTTCACTTCCCTTATAAGTTTACTGTGTTGTACTGCACCTAGTAACAGGTGTACTAGTTTACTGTGGAACTGTATCTAGGATTAGTGGGTGACCTGATTAGGCAGTAGGGGTGTATCTTGGACTAGTGGGGAACCTGGTGGCTCACCCAAAGAAACCCACTTGGAGGGGGATGGGACCACATGTCATTAGGGCTGGCATCTTTGGGAGGGTGGTGGGGTGCACAGGGTGTGGGGCAGCCATGATACTGGACTGGGCTTGGAAGTTCACTGGTTGCCCAGTGTGCAACCAGCTGGCACAGCTTAGGGAGGAGGTTTCGGGGATTAGGAGACAGCTGGGGGAAGGGGGGAGGTATGGTTGGGGAAGAGGGCAGGGGATCTCCCACGGGGTTGCACCAAGCATTAGGGGTGGGGGCATAGGGAAAGGAGTGCAGGAGAATACTCTGAGGTCACATAGGGACCCTGGCAGAGGGGGCGCCCAAAAGGAGGACACTATCAAGGAAGCAGGCAGGTAACTGGGGACCCTCACAAAGGGGGGCCAGAGGGACAGCATTCTCAGGGAAGTAGGCAGATGGCCAGGGCTGGACAGAAGGAAGCAAGGCGTGGAGGTGGATCGGACCTTACGCTCAGTAACCGCTTCAATTCTCTTCTTCTGCTTGAGGATGAGGGGGTGATGTAGCTATGACAGGGTGGTTAGAGATGGAAAGGGAGTGGGGGCAGGAGGCGGGGCTGGAGAGCAGGAGGAACAGGGGGAACTTGGAATGCAGGAAAATGGGGGGAGCAGTGAATCAGAGCAGGAGAGGCGGGGGAAGAGGGAGGAAAGCACAAGGAGAAGGACCAGTTGGGAGAAAAGGGCAAGGAGAAGGACCAGAAGTACAAGGAGGATACAGTAAAGGGAGCTGAGGGTTTAGGCCAGGGAAGCACGGCAAGCAAGGAGGGACTAAATGGACACAGGAAGGAAGGGAGGAGGATGAGCCAGGCTAGTTTAGCGGATGGGGAGAAGGACCAGTCGGAGCAGTTAGGGGGAGTTGAGAGGTACAGAAGGATACTGGGAGGAGGAGACATATGATCGGAGGGAGGGGTGGCCAGGAGGTAAATAAGGGGCGGCATGTGGCACACAGATGGGGGAGGAACAAGGAGCCGGCTGGGTGGAGGGGCTGGTAGAAAGGATGAGGGACATGGAAGGGGGGGAATGGAGGAAAAGGAGCAGTCAGAGTGCTCCTTTTGGGGGATTCTATGATCAGGGGTATCAAATGGGATAGGGAGGGAGAAGCCTGGCCAGTTAGAACAAAATACTTCCCTGGACTAACGGTGCACAGGGCCAAGCATGAGGTATATCAGCTGGCAAAGGATTGTGGGGGTTCCCCGGACATACTGGTCCACCTGGGTACAAATGACATTGAGGGGAATAGCAAGCTAGAGATACAGGCAAGGTTCAGGGAGCTTGCCAGGGTCTGTCATGACATAGGATGCACAATTTCATTCTCGGAAATCCTGCCGGTGTCAAGGGCTAGTGGGGAACACAAAAGGAAGATTAAGGAGATAAACCAGTGGCTCAGGGAGTGGTGTGAGGCCAGAGGGTATGGGTTGATGGGGGACTGGGGGGAGACCTGGGAGGATAAGGAGCTAGAGATAGGGTCCATCTCAGTTTGGAGGAGAGGGGAATCCTTAAGTTGAAAATAGAGGGGTTCATTGGTGAAAAGTGGAGTTTAAACTTGTGAAGGGGGAGGGATGGGAGAAAAGGCTGTCGAGGGGGGTCCGATAAAGGAGGGACTCTGTCTCCACCCCCCTGGGGAGCTGGAGGAATGCAGGAAAAGGCCGACTGGTAAAGTGCAGACCAGGGGAAAATGGAATCCTCATGAGAACACGAGGAGGGGAAATGGAAGTATAGGGAAAGGGTGGAAGGTAGTACTGCTAAATGCCAGGAGCTTGGGCAATAAAATGCCTGAGCTCCAGGCGATGCTAACTGAGGGAGCGGTGGATGTGGCAGCAGTCACTGAGACCTGGGCCACCGCAGGACATGACTGGGACCTCAACCTGGAGGGTAACACTATGTTCAGGAAGGACAGGGGGGAGGGAAGGGGAGGAGGGGTAGCAATGATAGTCAAAAACTGCATTGGCATAGGGGGAGTAGAGGAGGTGGAGGGAACTGTGGAGGCAATTTGGTTCACCTTGATAACAAGGTGGGGCAAGAGAGTAAAAATAGGAGTGGTGTATAGACCCCCTGCACTGGCGGAGGAGCTGGAGGACAGTCCGTGACAGATGGTGGGAGACACTGCAGATTGGGCAGGGGAAGGGTGGTGGTATTGGGAGGACTTAAACATGCCAGGAACAGACTGTGAGACTATGACATCCTCGGTGGCCAGGGAACAGAGGTTGTTGGATGTCTTTCAAGACGCGTTCCTAACTCAGCAGGTAAGGGAACCGACCAAGGAGGCGCAGCTGCTGGATGTGGTCCTGGCAGACAGTGACCAGATTGGGGGCCTGGAGGCAAGGGACCCGTTGGCAGTGAGTGACCATGCCACGGTCTGGTTCTGCCTGGACCTAGGAGGGGTAGAAGGCTGCACAAAGACGGAGGTAACTGACTTCAGGGGGGCGGATTTTAAGGAAATGGGAAGGATCCTTAAGGAGCATTTGGATGTGATTAGGTCAGATATGGACGCTGACAGTAGGTAGGAAATCATCAGGAGAGGGGTGCAGGATGCTACCAGCATCTGTGCAAGAGTAAGATGAAAATGCGGTAGGGCCCGGAAACCCTGCTGGTGGACCAGGGAGGTCCAGGAGGTGGTGCGGGGAAAGAAGGCAGCCTATAGGCAATTCAAGTGCTCAAGGAGTGAAAGGGATCAAGGGGAGTACGAACTGATGGCTGAAAGGGCCACTAGGGTGGTGAGGGTGGCTAAAGCAAGGAAGGAGCAGAACCTGGCCCAGGAAATTAGGAGAGGGAACAAAGGGTTCTTTAGATACATTGGGGAAAAATGAAGGGTGAAGGGGCAGATTAGCAGGATTAAAACAGGGGAGAGATGGGCACAAGACCCGGGGGAGCAGGCTGAGGTACTAAATGAGTACTTCACCTCAGTTTTCACCAAGGAAAATGAGGGTGCTGCTTCATACATGGGAGGAGACAGTGATACTGAGGGGGGGCCCTTACCGATCGGCGGGTCTGGGGAGAGGGGGAGGCATCACTGGCAGGAGGGGGGGGAAGGCTAAGCAGGGAGAAGAGGTAGCGGAAGTGGAAATCACAGTAGAGAGAGTGAGGGAAGCCCTCAGGTCTCTTAAGACAGAGAAAGCACTGGGGCTGGAGAAATTACATTCCAGAGTGCTGAAGGAACTTGCGGATGTCCTGGCAAAACCCCTGGCGGAGCTTTTCACCATCTCTCTGAGGACAGGGTGGGTGCCCCAGGACTGGAATGTGGCGCATATAGTACCTATCCACAAGCAGGATCAAGGGAGGTGGCAGGGAACTACAGGCATGTCAGCCTGACATCGGTGGTGGGTAAGGTGATGGAGGGCATTGTCAAGGAGAGGCTGGGGGGACCTGGAAAAGTCAGGGTGCCTGGATAATAGACAGCATGGATTCGTCCCGGGGAAATCGTGTCAGACAAACCTTGTGGAGTTCTATGACTGGGTGACGAGTGCCTTGGACCTGGGTAGACCAGTGGACGTCCTCTTTCTAGACTTCAGCAAGGCATTTGACTCTGTTCCTCATGAGGGCCTGTTGGATAAGCTGGGAGAAATAGGGGTGGGGAATCAGATGGATAGGCAATTGGCTCCAGGACTGGATCCAGAGGGTCGTAGTTGGTGGGATAGTCTCATCCCCAAGGAGGGTCATTAGTGAGATCCCAGGATCAGTCCTTGGGCCCCTCCTGTTCAACGCCTATGTCTCTGACATAAGGACAGGTATCAGGGAGGAGAGATGAGTCTCTATGATGACTCAAAACTGGGGAAGTGTGGTGGATGGGGAGGAGGGAGGGTGGCCCTACAGGGGACCTGGAGGCTCTGGAAAGATGGTCTAGAAGTGGAAGCTGAGGTTCAATGCAGGGAAATGCAAGGTACTGCACCTGGGGGCCAGAAACCTGGGCCAAGTGTACACCCTTGGGGGGGAAATGCTACAAGTCTCGATGGCTGAGAGGGACCTGGGGGTGGTGGTGGATGTCAAGATGAACAACTCGGAGACTTGTAGGAGGGCAGCAGCCAAGGCCAGCAGGATGCTGGGATACATCGCTAGGAGGATCACCTCCAGAAGGAGGGAAGTGATACTCCCTCTGTATAACTGCTTGGTGAGGCCGCACCTCGAGTACTGCATGCAGTTTTGGATACCACACTTAAAGAGGGACATTAAACTCCTGGAGAGGGTCCAGAGGAGGGCAACCAAAATGATTTGGGGCTTGGGGGACAGGACCTATGAGGAGAGGCTCGAAGAGCTAAATATGTACACATTGGAAGAGAGAAGGGACCGGGGGGACATGAGAGAGGTCTTCAGGTACATGAAGGGGGTAAATAGGGGAGGAGCAGTCAGGGTGCTTCGAAGGAAGGAGAAGGGGCCACTAGAGGGCATGGGTGGAAGCTGGAGGGGGGAAGATTCAGGGGAGAAAGGAGGTGCTACTTCACTGAGAGGGTGGTGGAGCCATGGAATGCGCTGCCTAGGGGCTGGTGGAGGCAGAGATGGTGGAGGGATTCAAGAGGGGTGGGACAGGTGGGAGGGTTCTGGAAGCAAAATCCAATGCAGCGAGAATATCCGGAATTGGGAAGGGAGAAGCCAGAGAAGGCGAAGGGGGCAGCAAGGTCAGCTCCCAGGGTGGGGGCTGACCAAACGAGCAGACGCGAAAGACCATTAGGCCTATTCTGCTGGCATTTTAGTATGTTAGTACTCTGATTGGTTAAGATTTCTTGGGGTATACCCATTCTGCTAAAAATCTTGGTCAACACCTCAGCTGTACGAGGGGCAGTAACAGTACAAAGGGGTATTGCCTCAGGGTACCTGATGGCATAGTCACAAGCCACCAAAATGAACTGGTTCCAATTTGAACTTTTGGATAAGGGACCCACTACATCCATTGCTACCCTAGCAAATGGAGTCATGACATTTGGTATGCGCTGGCGGGGTACTTTATCCCTTGTGCAACCAACTGGCACTCTGGACAAGTACGGCAATACTCAGCCACATTGTCATGAATGTTAGGCCAAAAAAATCTAGTCAGCAACCTACTAAGGGTACGGTCTCTCCCGTCATGGCCAGCCATGGGCAGGTTATGGGCCAGGTGAATCATCTTCTCCCTATATAGTTGGGGCACCATCAGTTGATCTATATATTCATTAGTATTTGGGTGACTACATACTCGATATAAAATGTCATTTTTAATCACATATTGTGGTTGTCCCTCTGCAACCGCTTGATCAACCTGGGAAAAAAATTGAGTTAGCGTTATGTCCTGCATTTCTTCTCTTTTAATGTTAAACCCTTGCAGACTTGTTCCCAACTCAGGTATGCCATCCTGGTGTGTCTCTCTCCAAAGTCTTTTTTTCCTTTCTGGTCTTTCTCCTCTTCCCCGGGCTGTCAAATAATCCTTCTTCAAAGGGGAATACCCACTGTAATTGTTCTAACTTTGCTTGGGCCCTGGTGGTTACAGTGACCAGATTTTTATAAGTCTGTTGGTTTTTCATCAGCTGGTCAAAATTTGGGAAGTCTTGGCTAATAATGGGTACAGGGAGTCTGGGTACCTGAAATCCCACTTCTTACACCACTGTGAAGGTGTGGGATAAAACAGACACAACAAACCAGAAGTCAGGTGCATAAAAACGCAAACGTGCATTGTTATTTTATTCAAATCAGAAAATAAAAAAATAAAAATAATAAACATACAGAAAGCAAAATGTTATTCAATGTCCAGTATCCAGCAAACTTTCTAATTTCAAAAATTCCTGAGGCTTAGCTTCAGCCTTTGCAACTAGAACAGTCTGGAAACAAGCACACACTTCTGAGGTCCTCCTCACTTGGTAATCTCTAACTTCCGCCCTGACCAATTCATTCGGTATTTAAATGGTATCGACTGGAGCAATATAAGACACCTTCCCAGTCTGGAGGATGCCGTTAAATTCTTCCAGACATCCCTCACGAGAATTATGGACCTTTTAGCCCCTTTGAAAACCCACAGAGTAAAGGGAAGCTGCTACAAGTGGATCTTGCCTCCTCTAAAAGCCCTGATGTCCACCCAGGACAAGGCCTGGAAAAAGTACAGGAATTCAAAGCAACCGGGGGACTTAGCTGCCTACAGGGCCCTTAGAAACCAATGTAAAAAGGCCATTAAGCTAGCGAAGAAAGCCTATATCACCAACCTCCAAAAAACTAACCTTGGCAATCCAAGGCTTTTCTGGATGCACATTAATGAACTCCTCAAAGGGAGCATTAAAACTTCACCCAGCCCAATCCTGGCTAATGGGCAACTAATCTATGAGGGATCTCTCATTGCTGAGACCCTTAACACTTACTTCACGAACCTGGATGCATACAAGCGGGGACCCCCTGACATGAGTAGTAAGCCGGTTTCACAACTGCCCCAGGACCTTGATCGCCCTCTGTTTCACCTGAGGCTGGTCAGGGAAAAGGAGGTCCTTACCACCCTTAAATCCCTACACTCAAGAGGATCTGGGGGCCCTGACGGGATCCAAACTAGAATCCTAAAGGAGGGAGCCCCAGCTTTAGCTAAACCCCTAACCTGGCTGATCAACCGGTCCATAACGGAGAGATCAGTACCCAAGCTCTGGAAACAAGCACTAGTGATTCCCATACACAAGGGAGGATCAGCAGAGCCCATCGAGAACTACAGGCCTATCTCCTTGTTGTGTTCCATAGCTAAAGTACAGGAGAAGCTAGTCTACTCCCAACTCCGGGACTACCTAGAAACCCACCGGGTAATCTCTCCATCTCAGCACGGGTTCAGGGCTAAGCATGGAACGGACACTGCGCTAACTAAATTCTCAGCTGAAGTACTGAGCAATAATGATGGAGGGGCCAGCACAGGGGCGGTCTTCATTGACCTATCTAAAGCTTTCGGCCTGGTAAACCACAACCTCCTTCTACAAAAAATGCTCTCTCTTGGCCTTGATACTCACTCACTGGGATGGTTCAAGAGTTATCTCTCCGAACGCACCCAGAGGGTTAAGTGGGAGGATAAAGTCTCTAAGCTAGCTCCACTCAAAGAAGGGGTACCCCAAGGGTCAATCCTCGGCCCCCTTCTCTTTACACTGTTCATTAATGAGCTGCACAAATACTGCGGGAGTAGCAGCGCCATTCAGTACGCGGATGATGCAGTCATTTATAGAGCCTCCCCTAATTTACCTGAGTTGCAGACAGCCCTTCAAGAGGACATCCACCTGATGGAGGACTGGCTCTCTGAACAAAATGATTCTAAACACTAGCAAAACGAAGGTAATGCTCTTTGGCCCTAGATCCTGGAACAGAGGTCACATCACCTACAACTCCAGTCAGGGGTGTAAAACTTGAGCTGGTCACCTCCACCAAATACCTTGGCCCCTGGACCAAGGTTTCACACTAAAGAATCATGTAGATCAAATCACCAAAGCCATCCATGGAAACTAGGCATCCTTTATAGACTAAAGGACCAGATCATCCGAAGCTAGGGTAGCCATTGCACAAGTGTGCTCCTCCCAAAGCTCACATACAGGGGCCCGATCCTCCAGGCGTGGCAGCGATGGAATAGGAAGGCTGCAGACCCTGTACAATAAGATAGTCCACTTTGCCACCCTGTCTCACTCGAGGACTCACCACTGTGAGGCGCCAATCCAGTCTCAGGTGGCCGTCTCTTCGTCTTTCCCTCGCCTACCCAACCCTCTGCCTTACATATAAGATACTGGGCCCCTCACCTCCACCTAGCCTGGTTGGGCTCGTCAGGGCGAAACCCAACCCACGGTGCCTGTGCTCATCAGGCCAATCTCTCCTCGAGGTTCCCAAGATGAGGACTAAAGCCGGGTCTAGGTCCTCTGCGTACACCGGCCCTTCCTCCTGGAACAACCTCCCCTTGGAGGTCCGGGAGGCTGAGACTGTTTCCAGCTTCCGGACTATGCTTAAGGGACACCTGCTCAATAGGAGCATATGTCTATGCCACAGTACCTGACCACGTTCAGCCTCCTGGGCAGCTCATTTGACCTCCCAACCTCTACCCAGGCAGTATACGGTCCTCCTCTTACAGACGGGGTGCACTTATGTCCCTAATTTATCCCCCTTCCAATCCTGCAGACACAGCAGCTAACCCTAGGACTATAGGTGCTGCTCGCTATTCCAGAGCACTTTGTATCTAATCAACAACTAGTGATGCTTAATGTTTAATGTACTCTTTATTTGTAACCTCTATGTCCTTACAGCCTGTATGTCTTCCACTACATGGTGCCTGTAAACATATATACTCATACTGTTAAAAACTATCCATTCTCCAGACTGTACTGATCTGTTACCTGTATGTTGTTGTTTCACCCGGGTCGCCCCTGAAAAAGGGACCTCTTAGGGCCCAGTGGGCCTACCCGGTCATCAAAATTCAATAAATAAATAAATAATCAGTATTCAACTGATTCCCCTATCTTGGGATCTCCCCAGAAGTAGGGAGGTTATCCTGCCCCTGTATAGGTCACTGGTCAGGCCCCATCTGGAGTACTATGTGCAATATTGGTGCCCGTTCCTGAAGAAGGACATCAGATTGTTGGATGGGGTACAGCATAGAGCTACAAAGATGATCCAGGGATTGGAGGGCAAGCCATACGAGGAAAGGCTGGGAGAGTTGAATATGTACTTTCTGGAAGACAGGAGGGACAGAGGAGATATGATTAAGACCTTTAAGTACCTGAAGGGAATAAACACGACTAATACAGAGAGGATTTTCCAGAGGAGAAAGGGGAGGGACACAATAGGACACCAGCTGAGATTGGAGGGGGTTAGATTCAGGAGAGAGATGAGGAGACATTTTTTCACGGAAAGAGTGGTGGGCAAGTGGAACTCCTTGCAGGGTGAGGTAGTGGCCTGCAAGACAGTAGACAACTTCAAGAGGGGTTGGGATAGGGCAAGGGGAAGGAGTAATAGGATGGGGGGGAAGGGAGGGTCAGCAGCATTTTAAGGTGCTAGCTGCGCACTCGAGCAGACTCACTAGACCATGAGGCCTGTTTCTGCTGGCATTTCCGTATGTTCGTATCTATCTTTGTTACTCCAAGAGGTGGGTTTTTTATACCTTTCATGGATGACATCACCGTCCGGTGATCCACCCCCTTTTTGCTACTACCAGTATAAATCTCTTATTCTCAGGAGTTCCCCATCAAACAGTAAAGACATACATGTTCATACATGTTATTTTTGCTAGCTTAGACTCCACTCCTCTTTTCTTGGTTAAGGGGGTTTTATGTTTCTATTTTGTTTCATCTCAAAAGATAGTTTTAATAAGATGGTAAGTCCATGAGGGTTCCACTGGGTTTTGCAAGGGGAATGGGAGAACGAGGGGGCACTCCTCTTTTCCTGCCAACCCTGGGAACTCATCATATCTTTTTCTTTTTCTTTCCATTAAATCATTAAATGTGATACCCTAAAGCAGACAAGCATACAGCAAACATATTTCGTTTTCATTCCCAGTGCGACTGTCTCACTGTCACTGCAGAGAGAGGGTGAAAGTGAGTACTTTAACATTAACATTTTAGACAGCCATTCCCTGTCTAACAAAAACAAAGAGTGAAAGGAATGGGGGGGTTGGATATCTTACACATGAGTATCTACCTTAGATAGGGCTCACCCTGTCACACTCAGCAAGCTAAGTAACCTGGGAGTTGGGGACAAGCTCCTGGGGTGGGTCAAGAGCTGGCTGCAAGACAGGAACCAGAGAGTGATGGTGGGGAGGGGACTATCTAAGCCTAGACCTGTAACCAGTGGGGTCCACAGGGATCAATACTTGATACAGTGCTATTTAACATCTTTATTGGTGACATAGCAGATGGGGTCAAAAGTCAAATCTGCCTATTAGCAGATAATGCTAAGCTCTGTGGGAGAATGGACACAGAAGAGGGGAGACAGGAGATCTGGGAGGATCTGGCTAGGCTCGAGAACTGGTCTGGCAACTGGCAGCTGGGGTTCAATGCCAAGAAGTGCAGGGTCATGCACCTGGGAGCTAGGAACCCTGGGGCCAACTACTGGCTGTGGGGTGTTCAGGTGTCCAGCTCAGAGGAGGAAAAGGATCTAGGGGTACTAGTCAGGGGCGACATGAGATGTGACACTCTACGCAGTGCCGTAAAGCAGCAGCCAAAGCAAATAAAATGCTGAGATGCATTGCCAGAGGAATCACCTCCAGGAAAGAGAAAGTCATGTTGCCATTATACAGGTCATTGGTGAGGCCACACTTAGAGTACTGTGTGCAGTTCTGGTGCCCTTATTTGAAGAAAAACATCAAACTACTGGAGGGGGTACAGCGTAGGGCAGCCATGATGATCCAGGGCCTTGAGGGACAAACCATGTGATGAGAGATTACAAGAGCTCAATACTGTATGTATTCCCTGGAGGACAGAAGAGAGAGGGGGGATATGACAGAAACCTGCAGATACCTAAAATGTATAAACAAGGTTGGAATGGAGGGCATTTAAAAAGAGAGGGGACCACAAGGGGACATAGTCTGAAACTAGTGGGGGTTAGATATAAAAAGGAAATGAGGAGGCACTTTTTCACAGAAAGGGTGGTGTTAAAGTGGAATGAACTACCAGAAGTGGTGGTATCAGTGAAAACTGGGCAGTTTTAAAGAGGAGGTGGGACAGGATAAAAAGGGAAGTCATCACTGAAGGGAGGGGGAAATAGGGTAGGGGAAGACACCTTAGGGAAGAAAGGGGAGAGGGGCAGCTCCTATAAAATAGACTGAGCTGCACACACAAGCAGACTTGATAGACCGCTATGGCCTGTTTCTGCTGGCATTATCATATGTTCATGTGTTCATAACGCTTGTTAAAAACAGCCCAGCTTCCTCTGGCCCTGCATGAGATTTGGAGGACACTGGCTTCCTTAGTAACACCTGCCATCCAGTCTGCAAGTGTGGGACCTTTGGCTGTCTCCAGAGCATGAGTGTGACAGGGTTGAATAGGACCCTGTCCTAGTTGTTACGGACAGTTCAAATGCAGGGATCTGTTCTGTCCTTTCCTGTCTCTTGTCTGTGTGGTTGTGCAGCCACATTTTCCTGTGAGATCTAGGATTTGATCATCCCAACTGTCTCGCAATTCTTTGCCTCTCGCGTTATCTCTCTACCTTCACTTACTGTTTCTGTCTTTTCCTCCCTTGCATATCTACTGGTATAAAAATATATGCAAATCATTATGTGGAAATGTAACTGATATTGGGATCCCTTTGTTTAGAAATTATGTAGTGTTACTGTTGAAATGTATATAGTTATAGTTTGAGATGATTGAAAAAAGCTATTGGGAACAAGCAACAAGATGGAAGATCTGGAGGCTGTCATGGTACAGTCAGACCTGGACATTGTGGCCATCACTGAAACCTGGTGTAATGATAACCACGACTGGGAGATGGCCATACCTGGCTACAACATATTCAGAAGAGACAGAGCAGGCAGGAAGGGAGGAGGAGTGGCACTGTATGTGAAAAATGACATAAGGGCCACAGAGATCCAGGAGAAACAAAATTGGGGAGAGATACTGTGGGTTAAGCTGGAAAGGAAAATGGGGACAGCCATCCGCACAGGTGTGGTCTATAGACCACCAGCCCAGGAGGAAGAAACAGATAGGGAGCTGATGCTAACCATCCAAAGGATGGCAGACAAGGGTGAGGTAGTACTGGTTGGAGACTTCAATATTCCAGACGTGGACTGGAGTATCCCAGCAGCAGCATCAACTAGGAGCAGATTTATCCTGGACTCCCTTCAGGGTGCCTTCCTCAAGCAACTGGTCATGGAACCAACTCGACACAAGGCAATACTGGACCTTGTGCTCACAAACAGGGACAGTGTGATGGGGGTAACAGTGGGGAAGCACCTGGGAAACAGTGACCACCAGTCATTGTGGTTTGAAATCACAGAAAGAGCAGAACCAAACCACACAAAAACACGTATCCTGGATTTTAGGGGGGCAGGCTTTGGGAAAATGGGGAGATACTTGAAAGAGGCATTAAGGGGAATGGGACAGGAATCAGGGTTGAGGAAAAGTGGGCAGTATTTAAAATGGGGATTACAAGAACAACAGAATTATGCATTAAGCAGGTTAGCAAGAGGAAAAGGAAGAGGAGACCATTATGGTTTTCAAAGAGGTAGCAAAAAAAGTGAAAGCCAAAAGATTGCATTCAGGCAGACAAAAAAGACACAGGCAGAAGGGGATAGGGAGAAGTACCAGGAGAAGCAAAGGGAGGCAGGGAGGTCAGTAAGGGAAGCCAAAGCTCAGACAGAAGAACACATTGCACAATCAGTGGGTGGGGGACAAAACCTTTTACAGGTACATAAGTGAAAAAGAAAAAGAACAAAGGAGGATAGTGAGACTGAAGGGGAGGATGGGGCTGCGTGGAGGATGACAACAGTAAGCTGACATATTGAACAGGTATTTCTGCTCAGTCTTTACTGAAGAAGAGAGGAGGTAATGGGTCTGAAGGGAGTACAAGAGGTGAGAATGGTGCAGAAATGGACACAAGTCCCTTTACACAAGAAAGGGTCCTGAAGGAACTGGAAGTAATAAGAGTTGATAAAGCAATGGGGCCAGATGGAGAATCCCCAGGGTCCTTAAAGAACTAAGAGAGTGGTGGCTGAACCTCTGGCTATCCTGTTTAGCTGATCACTGGAAACAGGGAGGTACCCAAAGACTGGAGGACAGCAGATGTAGTCCCTTTATACAAAAGTGGGAACAAAGAAGAAGCAGGGAACTACAGACCAGTGAGCCTCACCTCAGTAGTGGGAAGATCATGGAAGCACTACTGAAGGAGAGATTGGTGGAACATCTGATTGTCAATGGACTACAGGACCCAAGGCAGCATGGTTTCACCAGGGGAGGTCATGTCAGACCAACCTCGCTGAATTTTTGACTGGATGACTAGGGAGGTGGATCAGGGAGGGCAGTGGACATGGCCTATCTGGACTTCAGCAAGGCCTTGACACTGTGCCACATAGAAGACTATTACACAAACTGGGGAATATGGTGTGGGCAGGACAGTAGTGTGGTGGGTAGGTAACTGGCTGGGTGGCAGGACACAGAGGTGGTGGTAAATGGCTGTCACTCCACAGAGGGAAGAGTGACCAGTGGGGTACCACAGGGATCAGTGCTGGACCGGTCCTATTCAACATCTTCATCAGTGACATTGCGCAGGACCTAGAAGGCAGAATTTCACTGTTCGCTGATGACACAAAGTTCTGTAACAGAGTAGACACACCAGAGGGTGTAGACAGAATGAGAAGCGACCTGCAGAAACTTGAAGAATGGTCAGGGGTTTGGCAGTTGAAATTCAATGCAAAGAAGTGCAAGATAATGCATATCGGGCACAAAAACCCTGGCACAATATATCAGTTGGGGTGTGAGGATATAGCATGCACCAAGCAGGAAAGGGATCTTGGGGTTGTCATCTCTGATGACCTCAAGGTAAGGAAACAGTGTGACAAGGCAGCAGGTAAAGCAAATAGGATGCTGGGATGTATAGGCAGGGGCATCACCAGCAGGAAAAGGGAGGTCATAATTCCGCTATACAAGACACTAGTGAGGCCCCACCTGGAGTACAGTGTACAGTTCTGGAGACCATACCTACGTAAGGACATAGACAGGGTAGAGAAGGTTCAGAGGAGGGCAACAAAGATGGTGCATGGATTGCATCACAAGTCCTATGAAGACAGGTTGAAGGAACTGAACATGTACTCCCTGGAGGAGAGGAGGGAGAGAGGGGATATGACAGAGACATACAAGTATCTTACAGGGAGGAACAGGGTGCAGGAAAACACTATTTTTTAAGCGAAAAAGATGTTCCAGGACTAGAGGGCATGGGATGAAGTTGGAGGGAGGACGATTCAGAGGAAACATGAGAAAGAATTTCTTCACAGAACGGGTGGTGGACAAGTGGAACACCCTGCCAGAGGAAGTGGTGGGGGCTGAAACAATCACGGGATTTAAGAATGCATGGGATAGACATAAAGGAATTCTGGAGATCAGGGGTAAGGGGCAACAGACTTCTAGGAAAACAAACTGAACTTTCAAGCTCAAATGGGCAGACTGGGTGGGCCATAGGCCCTTATCTGCCGACACTGTCTATGTATCTATGTAACTCAATGGGTTAACCTGAGACCAGTTTTTAAGCTCTTTTTTCAGAAGCTGTGGATAAGGGACCTCAGTTATGAGACATTGTGTTCTAGCTGCACCTGTCTGATATTTACGAGGACATTTTAGAAAAAAACAAGATGCTTGTTAAGAAGGGGGGGTTGCGTTGACATAAAAACAAAGCTGCAATTTCTTGCAAGAGACACACAGAGATTGAAGGAAAACTCAGATGGATCTTGTCTGTCTATTCTGCCTTTGTAAATAGTTATTCTGAACGATTATTTTTTTTTTTTATTTTATTGTTACTGAGGCTCTGGGCACTTTACAGAGAGGTGCAAGAACATACAAATTTATATACAAGAAAAATACAAGGGGTCAGCAACAAATACCAAACAGTTAAAATCAAGAATAAATAAAATCAATACTGCAGGTAGCTAGAAAAGGGTAACCGGGTAAGTCCCACTAGGCATAAGTGCCTGTTTTCTGGGGTAACCTGGGAGCGCTGAGGTGGTTAAGTGACTTGCTCAGAGTAACACAGCATGTAAGCGGAGGTTGTGGGAATCAAACTCGGGTCTGCTGGATGTCCAAAACTCATTCACAGCTCATTACTCTAACCTCTAGGCTATATTGCCAGCCCCAGGTTTAATTCGTTAGTGAGGTCATTCACATCTTGCCATCTAGTCCTGTTTAGGTGGGCCGAGTAACTAATAATACACCCTCTAATGAAGGCTTTAAATGTGTCCCATACTATCTGATCAGAGGTATACGAGGTAGTATTCAGAACAAAATACTCACTGATCTCTGTTCTGAGCCAGACACAGAACTCAACAAGAACAAGAATGGATTCATTCTCCACCTGGGGGTTGCTGGCAAGGCCTGTTTCAGGACCATGGTGATGGAAATCAGAGCATGGTCTGAGACCACTGTTGGCTGGATGACTGCCTCTACAACTTTGTGCATATTTTGGAAGCTGATTAGTATACTGCCTGGCATTCTGAATGTCCCGAACCTGGGAGACCTAGTTGAGTAATCCTGGGCTGTGGGATGCAACAGTCCCCATAAGTCTGTCAGACCATGCTCCTCGAATAGTTGGTTCAGAGCTGCCCTAGCCTGTCTGTTGGAAGGGTCTTCCAGCTCCCGGGGTGTCCTATCTAACAAAGGGTTTCTAGGAAACTTGAAGTCTCCCCCTACATTAATAATGACCTTGTCCTGGGAGAACTACGTCAGTTGTGCAAGTCTGTGGAAGAAATGGGGGTCGTCTTGGCTCAGGCCATGCAGTCACAGCCAAAGACGTGGCCAGATATTTCCCTAATGTTCTGTGATATTTCTAGAAAAATCTCCTGCTTTCTGCATTTCCACAGTAGGGGCAGCAGAGAGAAACTCTTTAGAAATTTTGCGAAATATCTGGCCATGTCTGTGGCTACTGCTGTATACGTGGACGATGAGCAGAGGCCTTGCCTGTAGTATACCATAATCCATCACCCACCAGCCCTCCCCACCCATGACAGTTCTTTACCTTAAAGGGGCAACTATCTTTAACCAATACAGAGACCCCCTTTTCTTAGACCTATAGTGGCTCGAGTTCTCTGCATCGACCCATTCCCTAACCAGCTTAACTAACTTTTTCATAGGGAGGTAGGTCTACTGGAGCAGAGCCACATCACACCTCAAAGTGTTTAAATGGTCTAAGATCTTCTTCCATTTTATGGTGTCATTTATACACTGCACTTTCCAAGAAGACCGGTTGACATTATAGTGAACCTGAGCTGTAAATACAAACGTCCTACAAACTACATAACACTGGTATATACAGTACCAGTGAACCTGAGCTGTAAATACAAAGACCCTACAAGCTACGTAACGCCGGTATGTACCGTACCAGTGAAACTGCGCCGTAACTACAAGCACCCTACAGGCTACGTAACGCCGGTATTTACCGTACCAGTGAACCTGCGCCGTAACTACAAGCACCCTACAAGCTACGTAACGCCGGTATGTACCGTACCAGTGAACCTGCGCCGTAACTGCTAAGCACTCTACACGCTACGTAACGCCGGTATGTACCGTACCAGTGAACCCGCGCTCGTAACTACAAGCACCTCTACAAGCCACGAACGCCGTATGTACCGCATCAGTGAACCTCGCCAGAACTACAAGCACCCTTGGCTGACGAACAATCGTATGTACCGACTCCATGAAACTGCGCCAGAACTACAAGCACCCTACAAGCTACGTAACACCGGTATGTACCGTACCAGTGAACCTGAGCCGTAACTACAAGCACCCTACAAGCTAGGTAACACCTGTATATACCATACCAGTGAACCCGAGCCGTAAATACAAACACCCTACAAACTACATAACACCGGTATATACCATACCAGTGAACCTGCTGCTTTTACATACTCATAGCCTGTAGGGATACTATGGAGAAAACTGTAAACACACCAATCCAAAAATAAGTGCAGATGTGGAAAGTGACACCTATAGGACGGCAGTGCAGTAGTTTGCCAACATCCCTAATGCCTGCATTTCAAGTGCTATAAACCATTTATAATATTAATAGCATGTGGAACAAACATAACAGTAACAGTCACAAAGAGAAACCTACTAGCTGCAGATGGTAGCCCACCACCACAATGACAAGCTGACAGTAAACACAACCACAGCAACAAAATCTCAGCACGTCACTGTGGTGGTCCACTGTACAGCATCACTGCGATTCCCAGTGTTTCGCCCCCACCCCTAACCAACTCAGACTTGGAGTTGGTTATTTAGAGATGGGGGGAGGGTGCGGGGGGCAAAGAATACTTTCTCTTGTTGGGAACAATACCGACGGTCAGCATTGTTCCTGTCGCTGTTGGGGAAGTCAACAACATTGTTGTCGATGTCCTGACGTAGAACCGCTGTAGATATGTCTAGTGACTGCTCCATTCTTGCTCAGTGGATGTGCCCCTAGATGGCTTTGCCTGTTCTCACAGGTGTAGGATGCCTAACTGGAGGTAGTTCTTCTGGGCACTGCATCCTGGCCTGCCACTGCCCCATAGTCCTAGGGTGTGTGTGAGGGAGCCATAGGCCTTAGTGAGTAGGGTGCACCTGTAACACAGGCACTGATATAAATTCTTAGTGAAGGCAGGTAAGTCCCATGCCAGGATGCTGAAGGGGGGGGGCACAAACATATATCCCAGAGCAGTACAAGGCGGGGGGGGGAAACATATGAAGAAGTCTGCAGAATTAGGTCTTTTGGTCTATCTAGTCTACTGATTGTGCATGGTTCACAGCTCAGGCTGTGGTCCCGGCTCCCCCTCTCCAACCTTTCCATTCCTTTTCTCCTCACCTCCCATGACCTTTATCCTCCCTCTGTATCTATCCCAGCCTCTCTTGAAGTTGCCTACCATCCTTAATGAGATTACCTCTTTTGGCAGTGCGTTCCGTTTGGTCATTACCCTTTCTGTGAAGAAGTGTCTCTTAACCTCCCTCTTAAACATCCCCCCTCCAACTTGAGGCCGTTCCTCCCTCCCTCATGGTTTTGCTACAGCTTAACCTGAAAAGACCCTCATTGTTCACCCTATTAATCCCTTTCAGATACAATAGTCCCTCACTATAATGAATGAGTTGGGAGCCTCAGCTGCCATTTGTTATAATACCTCATTCGTTATAATGAGGGATGCAAAACAGTCAAGAGTACCAAACACTAGAAATTATGCCCCTTCTCTGAATAAAGACATCTTAGAAATGCATTTCTCAGTCATGCCTCAGTCATTTAATTAATAAAATAAAATTTAAATGACTTGATAGTTAGGAGTTACATACTGAGTAACATCCTACCCGTCCGACCTGCTTGCATGGTTATACAGTACTGTATCACAATATCGTATGACAGGGGTGCAGGCAGGCTCCTGATACACTGAGCAGATTTCAACTTAACACAGGTTTTTATATAGTAATACAAATGCTTACTGGTACAATTTCATGTTTCCCTTTTTTCTGCTGATATGAGCTGTTGATGTGTACTCTCCTCTCCCCATGCACTCCGCTGACTTCCCTGACTGCATTTAAATGTGTTCGATGCTGTGCAGAAAACTGCCACACTGTTGAAGATTTTACTGCCTTTTGTTTTCATCTTTTTTTTTTGTCTTCCCTGACTAAAAGAGGGATTCAAAGAGAGATGAGGCTGTGGATGTAGTAAAGCAAGTTGATGAAGTGAGTAATAGGAATTATGTCAATGATGCATTTCTTTAAAACATTTTTCACCTTGCCTCCAGCCCACCCACTCCCACATCTAGGATTACAGGTACTGCACTGATACAGGTATAGAAATAAAGAAATAAAGGAGAAAAAAAAGACAGTATAGTGCAGTGGTTTAAAGCTCTGAGCTGCAAACCTGGAGACATGGGTTTGAATCCCACAGGCCCCACTTGCATACCATGTGACCCTGAGCAAGTCGCTTAACTTCTTTGTGCTCCCAGTTCGCACCTGTAAACCAGCTTTCAGCTTAGTGTGTCTCGCCTGGTTAAAAAAAAAAAAAGGTTTGAAATGTCTGAAAGGGTTTGGCAGAGTCACAATCAAGGGGTTTGAAAGAGTGTGCTACAAGCAGGGAATGAACAAATGACAGCAGGGTTTTTTCGGAAGCCAGGGTCGGCGTTCGTTATACCTGATAGTTTGATATACCGAGGAGCTACTGTACTTGAAGGTCTTAATTATGTCTAATGAAACAGAAAACTGTGACGGCACCTATGAAATTGGTGGCGCCCGGCAAGAATAATGAAATAAAGCACAGTACCTACACGCTGGCACCCACCAGAGGCCTGGAGTCTCGAACTTCCAGTTAAAGTTTCTTAGTGTACTGAATCCCTTGTTCCTTTACTCCTTTGTTCCACAGAAAGAATCTGAGACAGTGGATATCCTTATAGTGCAAAAAAAGCCTCTTTATTATTCCACACTTCCTGGCTGCTCCCTCCTGAGGCAAGACCGAGCAGGTAGAGGTGGTGGCTTCGACATGTACGTTCTTACCTACCTGCAGTATTCTATTATTTATTTATCCACTAGCCAAGCATCCCACGATGCACTGGCTATTCATTTAACTCTGCCCTTCACCCTCCCCATCTTTATAGCTGGCATTTACTGTTGCCCAAATGTCCAGCCCTCTATTGCTCTTGCCCTCATAACCTCTATCGCAGCCCTTTCACGTGCTGGTGAACTTTACATCTTAGGCAACCTTAACTTAAACTAGCTATCTCCCAAGACATCAAAAATATGTAATGATCTTGGTGCCCTGAACCTCTCGCAATTGATCTCAGAACCCACCCGCCCTAACCATAAGACACAAAATCACTCCCTGATCGACTGGGTTCTTACCACCCACCCCCACAGAATAATTAACTCTGGCATCCTCCCAGATGCTCTTAGCGACCACAACCCAATATTTGTTGTCAGGAGAATCCACTGACCAAAATCTCCACATAAAACCTTGCAATTTCACTCCTTCAAATCCCTAGACCTTGCACCTCTCCAGTACAACCTATCTCTCTTTAACTGGTCTCCCTTAGTCTCCTCCCTCTCAGTTGATAAGGCTCTAGCCTACTTCAAAGAAAAATTCCTTGCAAATTGGAACACCTTTGTCCCTCTCAAACAAACCAGCGTTAAGGGTAATCACATACCATGGATTACTCCAGAACTCTTATCCTGTCTTAGGGCCAAAGATCATGCCCGGAAGTGCCACAAATCCACCCAGCTTCCTAGCGACCTCATGGACCACCGTCAGCTCCGAAACATCTGTACCAGGGTAACAAGGCTTGCCAAGTCTGATTACTTCAAAAATACTTTCCTCACTAACATAAATTCCCCTTTCAAGTTCTGGAAGGTGGTTCATGCCCTCTTTACCCCTCAGTCCCCCCCCCTTCCCCAGTGCTGAAGGTAAATGGCAATCTTGTAGCCGACTCCCATGTCGTAGCTGAATTTAACTCCTGTTATACCTACTGTGCAACGAGTGCTGAAGTCCCTCCCTAATTACCACCCCTCAAATGTCACGGCTGCCCTCTACCCCCAAAAAGCTACACTTCCTATTTCTCTATACCCTCCTTCTCATTCTCTTTAGTCTCCCCCACCGATACTCTAAATGCCCTCCTCACCATCAACCCCTCAAAAGGATCTTGCCCAGATGACCTTGACCCTAAATTCCTCTCTATCTCAGCCACGGCCATTGCCTTCCCCCTCTCCTTAATCTTAAATCTCTCCTTCTCAACCTCTGACATCCCTACCACATGGAAGCATGCAATGGTCCTCCCTCTACCTAAAGGTGAAGACCCCTCATCCCCTGGCAACTATCGCCCCATCTCACTACTTTCTACCCTAGCCAGACTACAATAACATCTAGTCCTCTCTCAACTCACCTCCTTTCTATCTGATACCTCCTTCTTCACCCCATTTCAATCTGGTTTCAGGAAAAAACACTCTACCACCACCTCCCTACTTTAGCTCACTGACTCCATCTTCTCCGGGATGGACAATGGCCAAATCAACTCAGCTATATTTGTCGACCTTTTCAAGGCTTTCAACACTGTTTCCCACTCCCTTCTCCTTCGTTCCCTCTCATCTGCTGGTCTAATCCCTTCTGCCACTAACTGGTTTAAGGCCTACCTTACTGGTAGAACCAAATCAGTTAAGATCGCAGATGCCATCTTGCCACCCCTCCCAATCTGCACTGGCATCCCTCAGGGCTCCATGCTTGGTCCTTTTATATTCTCCATCTTCCTTAACGACCTGCCATCTGTCTGCTCCCCCTCCTCAACCATACACATGTATACTGATGATACTGTCCTGTATCCAGCTGGCTCATTCCCAGCTGAGGTTACATCCAGCTTGCAGCATGACTTCAACAAGGTCCAGCTCTGGTTTGCAAACCATCAGTTATTCCTAAATGCCGAGAAGACAGTCTCCATGACCTTTGGCACAAGGCAGATGCTCTCTAGGCTTCCCTTCCTTCCTACATTCCACACTCTTGATGGGACTTTACTTGAGGACACCTTAAAGGGTCCTTCAGATACGTTGGGGTTTGATTAGACCAACACCTCCACTTCTCTGGACACATTGACGCCATCCAGAAAAAACTGTGCCCCAAGCTCGATGCCTTGTTCAGGAACCACAGTTGAATCCCTCCTGTGGCTAGGCTTGAGCTTATCCAGAAGATGATCCTCCCCATTTTTGACTACTGCAACGTAGTCTATGGTGCTGCTCCTAGGTCCTCCCTGACCAGACTGGACACTCTCTTCAACTTTTTCTGCCGCTTTGCCCTTGATGCTCCCTCTCGCACTTGCCACTGTGACCTCTATTGAGCCCTTTCCTTCCCTCCCTTACAAATAGACGCCTCTCACACTACGCTAAATTCACTGCTAAACACTGGCTGGGTGAATCCCCTTCCTACCTCTCCCCCTCATTTATAACACCCCCTCCTCCTTCCCACTCCCTCAGATCTACTGACACTCGCACAGTAACTGTCTCCCGCTGCTCCACACTCTCCGGCCAGTCTGGGTACTCTCACCATTTCCCTAAAATATGGAACTCTCTTTCTCCCCAAATACGACACTTCTCCTCCCACTATTCCATCAACACTGCCCTCGCCAACTATCTTGCACCTAACTGTTCCTGTTATGACCTGTCTTAATTTCCTTCATCTTGCTCCTTACAGTTCATCCCCCTTCAGAATTTACCCAATGCCTCTATTTGACTCTACTGCCTCTACTGACCCTAGCCCCTCCTAGGTGCTAGTTCTCATAGCATTCTCCCTTCCCCTACTCTCTCCTCCTTTTACCCTAGCCTTCACACTCCTTTTGCAGGGTTCTCAGCATCCTGAAGGGGTCCTATAGTGCCTAGGCTTGCCACTTTTTCTTCCCCCATATACCTATCCTTGGCTTCCAGGTCCCTTTTCACGGTTCCCAGCATTCTGGAGGGTTCCTTGGATCAGGTCTCATCCCCTCTCAGGTGTCGTTTCTCATTCCCTCCCTCTCACTATTCCTCTATAATTACAATGCGTAACTGCAGAAGGGTTTAAAATCACCTGATCTTCCCTGCCCCCTTGCAGGTTTTATCGCATCCTGAAAGGTTCTCTTTTTGGTCAGACCTTATTTCCCCTCCTAGGTGTTAATCTCACTTACTTCTCCCCTCTCTCTCTCCCCCTGTCTAATCCCTACTCCAGTCCCCTGTCCCCTTGCAGGATTCCCCACATCCTGAAGGGGTCTCTCCGGGACACGACTCTGCACTGTCATCTCATCCTCTCTCTCCTTCACCCCTTATTTCATGATCACACTTGTTCATTTATTATCATTGCACTTACTCATTGTTCTCACAAATTACATATGTATGCAACACTGTTTCTGACAACTGCCTTAATTAATTGTATGCTATGTTGATCTTTGTAACTTGAATGTAAAATGTCTCATCTCTATTGTACCCCTTCCCCCCCCCCCAGGTTGCACTGGGAGATGAGCAACCTGTTGCTCAGTGTGCCTTCCTGGTGAAACATTTCAATAAATAAATAAACATTTGTGCAAAATTGGGTAAAAATCAGAACAGGGTAAAAAACGCCCAAAACGCTCACAGCCGGCAGTTCCACAATCCAGGAAAGCTAAACAGCTGACATGTTTCGCATGTGATCATGCTTTCTCAAAGCCTACTAGTTCCCCTTGAGTTTGATGGTTAAATAGCCATTTAAAGTGCTAGTACAGAATGTAATACTTGCATGTAATGAGTTCCTTAAACAAGAAGTTTTCTGTGCTAGCTATACCATCCATTATCAAAACAGTTAAAAACCGTATGTACAATAGAATCAAGTTAGAACAGTGCACAACAGTTAATATTAGTGGCACCTGTCCCCACCAAAGTCCATGTATGCAGTACATTTTTTCTTTACAAGGGGCTATTGTTCTTGAAGGTTTTAATTATGTCTCCCCTTTCTTGCCTGTCCTCCAGGGAGTACATGTTTAGGGTCCTCAATCTTTCTTTGTACAATTTATCCTGCTGCACCACAGCCATCTTTGTAGCCCTCCTCTGGACTGTCTCCAACAGGTTGATATCGTTTTTTAAGGTGAGGGCACCAGAACTGCACTGCATACTCCAGATGCAGCCTCACCAGTGACCTGTACAAGGGTAATACCATCTCATGTCGCCTACTGCTGATTCCCCGGCTATGCACCCCAACATCCTGTTTGCCCTTGCCACTGCCTTCTTGCACTGTGTAGAGTGGTTCAGGTCACTAGTTATCATCACTCTCAGATCCATCTCTTCCTCTGCTGAAGATACCCGGACCCCTCCCAGGTAATACTCCTGTCCTGGGGCTTTGGGGCTTCAGTGTGCATAATCTTGTACTTCTTGGCATTAAAGCTCAGTTGCCAGATCCCGGACCACCTTTCAAATCTTCTTAGGTCCTCTTTAAGGTCCTTTATCCCTTGGCTGAGTCCATCCTCCCACACAGCTTGGTGTCATCTGTGAACAGACACATTTTACCCATGATGCCATCCCAAATATCATTAATGAAAACATTGAATAATACCATCCCAAGCACAGAGCCCTGCAGGACATCACTTGTGACCACCCTGGTGCTAAACAACTCTTCCCCCACCATCACCTTTTGGGTCCTGTTCCCTAGCCAGTTTTCCACCCATCTAACCATCATTTTTCCAACTCCGAGGTCTGCCAACTTCCTGATCAGCCTCCTGTGGGGTACTGAATCAAAGGCTTTGCTGAAATCCAGGTAGAGGATGTCCACTGCTTGGCCCCTGTCCAGTGTTTTGGTTACCCAGTCAAAGATGTCAATCAGATTTGTTTGACAAGACTCCTTCCCATAAATACATGCTGCCTTGCATGCTGGAGACCATGTTCCTCTAGATGCACTAGCAATCGTTCCTTCCATATGGTCTTCATAAACTAGTACATTATCGAAGTGAGACTGACTGATCTGTAATTCCCTGGGTTGTCCCTGGGACTGCTCTTGTGGAGGGGCACCACATGTGCTGTTTTCCAGTCCTGCAGTACCACACCCAGCTTCAGTGAACAACTGAACAGGTCTGCCAGTGGCTCTGCAAACTACCCTGCCAGTTCCCTGAATACCCTAGGGTCTACTCCATCTGGGCCTGATGATTTATGTATTCTCAATGCTAGCAACTCTTTTTATCATTCTCTCCCCCCTCTATTGCCCTATCTTTTCTCCTCCTCCCCCCTTCTGATCCCCTTTCCCCCCTGTTGGCACCAGTTCATCTTTCTCTTTAGTGAAGACAGAGCAGAAGTATTCATTCATTAACTCTGCTTTCTCCCTATTCTCCTCCACCCACCGGTCTCCTTGTCTTAGTCTAACAATCCCATCTTTCTTGTCTCTTTTCTCACTTATGTAGCCAAAGAAAGCTTTCTCCCCTTCCTAATACCCTCTGCTAATTGCAGTTCCTTCTGCAACTTGGCCCTCCGAACCACCCTTCCTGCCTCCCTTGCCAGCCTTAGGTACTCTTCTCTGTCCTCCTCTCTCTTGGTCTTCTTGAATTTCCTATAGGCCAGCCTCTTATTCCTCACTGCCTGAGCTTCCTCAGAGCTGAACCAGGTGGGTGCTTTGACCTTTGAGTTCTTCCCCTTGTATCTAGCACACTCCTCCACTGCAGCCCTTAAGCCTTCTTTAATTATAGACCATTTCTGGTCCACCTCCATAGTTGCTGTAATTTTCACTAGGCGCCTTTTTAGTACCTCACCCATTCTCCTAAAGTCCAGAATTCTGGTCTTAGTGGGGACACTTTCCCAGCCCATGTCTAGCTGGAACCACACCAAGGTTGGATCACTACCACCCAGTGGCTCCCTAACTGTTATATGGTGTACGTGCTCTCCATTTATGAGCACCAAGTCAAGGATTGCCTTTTCCTAGGTGGGTTCAGTGACACCCTGATTCGGGAACCCATTCTGAATCGTATTCAGAATTATCTGACTCCTGGATCATGTCATGGTTGGTACACTCCAGTTCACCCTGTGCAGACTGATGTCCCATACTATTACCACTTCATCGTTCTCAGCAGAAAAGGGGGGGCACCACACCACCTTGCATCAGCTGTAGTCATATTACCGTATAAGATAACTCTTCACTGTTCCATCGTTCATAATCCTCCCAAATGATGGCTAGGTCCTGTATTGCCAGATTTACTAGATGTACTAGTTCCACCCCTACCCTCTGATGTCTGGACCACACAAGCACCCAGGTGATACTGTCCTACAGAGTATGTAGATATACCAGCTCTGGATAGAGGAAACTAGCATTATTGGGGGGGGGGGGCACAAAACCTTGCAAAGCCATGTGCTTCACCTGTCATACATCTTGGACCAAAGTTGTACTAATATTCATCAGTATGGTAGCCTCCCCCCACCACAGCAGTCTCCCATCTCACCCCACCTTCCAGTACTGTTACCCCAACAAGCACATCACTGAGTCCACAGCCAGCCACAGCAGCAGACTGCAGTTTACCCCCCAAGTAGTGGTTGAGGTGTCAGAACCATATCAAAGGATTGAGAGGGTAACAACCTAGTTAATGGGAGGGAGTAATGATCACTACTTGCTAGTTTCCTTAGATACCTTCAGGAGCCTGAGGCAGTTCTGTCTTGGTGTGAAGACATTTCTACCAGATTTATACACAATTGCCCTCTATGTAACAATTGAGAGGGACCTGAACTCCTTATTGCTGTGGAGTCATAGTACAATGGAAGACACTGTGGGGAAAAATGTGCTTAAGCACTCTTATTGCTCCCCCAAGAATCTCTGCTACCATTGTGTGCTGCCCTCTGATGACACAGAGTACCCCATGCTTGTCTTCCACTGTAGGAAGAGTTATCCCTCATATCCACAGACATTAGTTCAAGCTGGCATAACATCCCAAATTACAGTCCCCGTATATCTCAAAAAGCATGCATTGTTCTCATAGCCAGTTTTGTTTAAAGGTTACTTAAAGAGCGTCTGACACCAAAAGTGCTACATTGCAGAATCTGAATAAGCATACCCTCAGTAAATCTCATACCAAAAACTAGATTTCAACGTTATTAGCCATTTTGTAACCCTGATTTCACCATCTGTTAAAAACAGTCTGTTTCAGTGAAGAGCTGCTGCTGATGTCATCTAGGGCACACTCAGTCTAGTATTCCCTATCAGCAAGCTAAGAGGACCTGTTTCTCCAAAGTTTTAAAGATCATGTGAAATAGTCATCAAAAGTAAAACAGGAAGCACCATGAACAAAACACTGCTATAAAAACTATATGTGTTTCAGGTTTTGTAACAAAGTTGACAAAACTGTATTGTGTAATGCCGTTTTGGTGTGGTCCATTTCTCTAGGGTTGCTGGTTGCTGAGTCAGCATGCCTCCAGGCTGCTGAAGCCACTTGGAGTGCTACTCTACTGTGCCTGTTAGGTATTTGTGTTGCTGCTAGTATTGTAATCAATCAATCAAAAACTTTATTTAACCAGGCATAACACCATTGAGCAAGCTCATTTTCAAAGTGGTCCTGGACATATTCACATGAGGGTACAGTACAGTATACAAAAAAGAAGGAAGGGGAAAAAAAGTAGACAATGAACATAAGCAAGGCTAACACAGGCCTTACACTAATAGAGCTAACATATTTGTGACCTATTGCGTAAGTTAAACCAAGCCCAAAGATACTAGGGCTAGTGCTATCATAATTATTTGGTGGTTGTTCACAGATGAGGCTTGAGAGAGGTAGAAGTAAAGAGGACAGGACGGTGGGTATGGTAAGATGGAAGGCTAGTGCAAATAGTTGGTGATTCACAACTGGGGCATGAGTGAGGGAGGGCATAGGTGAGTGAGAATATTTATGACTGGGTGGTATGATATGGTAGGGGGAAGAGGGTACGAGAAAAGTTGAGGTTCATTAGGTGGGAGCTGCGAGTTTCTGGAGAATCGAAGGGTACAGCAAGCGAATAGTGTCACACTGATCATCTGTAACAGATACAGATTTCTTTAAGGTACTTTGTAATCAATGCCTTGAAGGTGAAGGGTCGAGAGCTTCAGTGACTTTTGCATAGTGTTCCAGATGGAAGGGAGGGAGAAGCTGATAGCAGATAAACTATGTGATGACTACTCTGGGTGTTTGGAAGCAGATTAATGAGAACCTTCTCAGCCCGTATGACCCCTTGGCACACTCAAATAGGCTCGAGATGTATGCTGGTAACTTGTCGGACAAGGCCCTATGTATCCAAAGGAGGGCATTTCTTTTCCTCCTTACAGTAAGCGAGGTCCATCCCAACTCTTGGTACAGCAGATAATGATGGGTGCAAAGAGGCAGGTTAAGAATGAACCGAAGGGCTCTGTGATAGAGAGTGTCAAGGTTACGGAGTACAGTAGGAGAGCAGTTAATGTAGAGGAAGTCAATGTAATCCAGTAGGAATGGTAGATTGTACTATTTTCATTCTGGCATCAGTGGTAAGAAAGTGTTTAATGCGAAGAGAATACATAAGCGTTGTCTTGTTTTTTCGATAATTCGTTCAAATGGCATAGGAAATTAAGCTTATTGTCAAGTCAGAATCCTAGGTATTTAAAGGTGGCAATGGTTTCCCAGGGTTCACCTAGCAAAGTTAGAATCTGCAGGTTGCATATAGGCCCTGAGGTGGCGCTTGGAGAGAGGATCATAGCTTTAGCTTTTTTGGCATTAAGCAGTAGCTTGTGCTTCAAAAGATTATGTTGGAAGGAAATTAAATCTTGCTGTAGGTCCTCATGGGCCATGTCTAGTGAAGAATTAGCAGTGTACAGGACTGTATCATCTGCAAATAAGTGCACTTTAGTTGTGAGCAGATGCAAGTCAAGGTTATTGATATAGATAGCAAATAGGATTGGACCCAAGATAGAGCCTTGAGGGACACCTCTTGGTAAAATTTTTAGAGGGGACAGGTCTCCCGCAGCTTTGACTCATTGTTGTCTATTAGTAAAATAGCTGGTGAACCACTTAATGGCATGGTTGTCTAGACCTATATTACCTAGTGCGTTAAGCATAATGTTGTGGTCCACAGTGTCGAACGGCTTACAAAGGTCAAGAAAGAGTATGAATACGTGTTTCTTGGCGTCCAGAGCAGTTTGCCAGTCGGTGGTTACTTTTGCAAGGGCAGACACTGTGCTATGCTTGGCTCTGAAGCCTGACTGAACAGCATTTAACAGTTTATGTGAGTCCATAAATGGGTGATGGGGCAGTAAGAAAGTGATGACCAAGTTTTAGGAAAAAAGGTTGGATAAGATTGGCACCAGCACTTTTTTTAGTATCTAAGGACAATAGGAGGGTCTCTACTTTCTTAAAAGATATAGAACGGAAGCCGAAGGGGGGGATAGCTCTGTTTGACGTAGGTGATTGGTCTAGTGATATCAGTGTCATCTCCCTGTTGGATGATCTTACTTAAGGGAGAGGCGGCAAATGCTAGACCTGCTGTGGCAAAGTGTTCATTCAGTTGATTAAGTATATCTGCTCTGTCCGTGTAAGTTGTGTCCCCGGACTGTAGTTTAGTTGGAAGAGAGGCATCTGAGGTATGGACCTCAACCTCTTTGAGAATACTCCAGAATTTGGTGGCATTGTTTTTGTTGCCTTCCAGGGCTGATTGGAAGAATCTAGCCTTTTCGGTCCTAATGAGTTTGGTACAGGTGTTTCGGGATACGTGGAAGGCAAGCCAATTGGCGTCGGACCGTGTCTTCCTAGCCCTTTTCCACCAGTAGTCTCTGTCTTTGAGGGCTTTTTTTAGGATGGGTGAGAACCATCCAGGAGATCTTACCTTGGATTTGATCATTCTTATGGGGGCATGCTTGTATAGAAGGCCCACTAGGAGGTTATGAAATATATAGAATGCTTTATTGAGGGAAGAGGCCAGGTAGAAGTCTTACCATCTAATATTACTCAGGTCATTCAGGAAGGCATGTTGGCAAAACCTTTTAAAGCATCTTTTTAGCGTGTGTTTAGAAGCTGATTTTAATTGGGGAAAGTGCTTGATGCAGGCAATGGCACAATGGTCACTAAGGTCATGGAAAAACACATCAGCATGTGAAATATTGTGGGGTTTGTTGACTAATATTAGGTCCAGGAGGAAGCTATGCTCAGGGTTTTTTCTGTTAGGTCTGGTGATTGCAGGGGTTATCTAGGCCAACCCGCACAAATCACAGAGATCTTTGAGTTTCTTGGAGGTCTCATCATTCCAGTTTAGGTTGAAGTCCCCCATCAGAATGCACTCTGAGTTAGCCGTATCAATTACACTTTGAAGATGGGGCAGGATGGCCGTGCCTTCAGAGGGTGGTTGGTAGCAAGCAGCAATGAAGAGAGCCTTATCATTGGTAAGCAACAGTAACTTCACTGTTGTTTGTCAGTGTCTGCTTTGCAAATATGTTTTAATAGGAGCCTTATGTGTGTTAATTCCTACTAGGGGTGGAAGTGTTAGCTCTGGTAAAATGATCATTGTAATTTAGAGTAGAACATAGATGAGCCTGAATGTAGGTCAAAACAGCCTGACAGGGAGAAAAAATTGTGCTGGCTAAATTAGAAACTCCTTGTAAGGTTTCAAAACAGCATTACCTCTCTCTCTCTCTCCCATTTACTAGGAGATGGAATAATTGTTTTAAAGTGCTATTCTTAGAAATCACCTCAATTGAATGATAGGTGTGAATGATCTCAGCCTTTCATCACATCAGAAAATTATTCAGTCTGCAAACCTCACAACAGTGAGCTATGACCCAGCATCCAGCAACCCTGGAAAAAAGGACCACGACAAAAAGGCACCCAAACAAAATATTGTCAGCTTTATTACAAAACCTGAAACACACATAGTTTGTAAAGCAATGTTTACTGACTGGTGCTGCCTGTTTTACTTGTGCAAATCATCGCACATGATCTTTTCAACTTTGGAGAAACATGTCCTATAAGCTTGCTGACAGGGAGTGCTAGACTGTAAGTCCTGTGGATGACATCACCAGCAGCTCTTTACTGAAACAGGCTTTTTTGAACAGGTAGTGAAATCAGGGTTACAAAATGGCTCATAACTTCAAAATGAAGTAATGCAGAAATCTAGTTATTGGTATGAGATTTACTGGCGGTATGCTTATTCTAATTCTGTAATGTAGCACTTTTGGCCAGATGGTGTCAGTTGCTCTTTAAAAAGGAAAAAGTCTGTTTTGAAATGCCACAGTCATCATGCTGACATACCTAATGCTGCTGTGGAGGAAAGCAATAGTCCGCATTCAGCACTCACCAGCTCCTCCATTCTCCAGTTGTGGCAATGGCAGTTTAGAAGGCCTGGCTGCTCCAGCTGTCGTACTCACTACCACAGCCCAGCTCAGCCACAGAGATGCAGTTCTCCATCACTTTAGCAGGGAAGATGGGTCCATTTCAATACTGTCCTGGATTCCCTCCAGATCCCCCAGCAGTGGTACATTGGTCCCTGTGTTGTCAGTCGGTTCTTTAAGGATCTTACTAGGTGGCTCTCGGGTAGGAATAGCTAGTCTCGAGTGAAGATGCTTCCTGGCCTGGAGGGCATCCTGGTTGATGTTGTCCTGGGGGTGGTCCTGGTTTCTCAATCCCTGTGCTGTGGCATCTTTGGTTTCAATGCCATCCAAGGGTGTCTCAGGGCTTCAGGGGTTATGGCACATGGCAGGTCATGAGGGGGCTACTGGACTGATTGCTATGAGCATTATGTGAGTGGTTTGGATTCACTTCCTGTTTGGAAGTACCTTCTGTGCACCGACCTCCAGCAGTGTTCCATCAATCCCCCCTCGACCAAGTATTGGCAATAAATCAGCAGCTTCCTTGGGGCTATGCAGATACACCCATTTGCCATTGTGCTGTATCTGTAGTATGGCTTGGGACCAGTAGCTCTAAGGCCTATTTATCTGGGCCAGCTCCCTCTTAACATCTATGCAGGCCCTGTGTCTATCAAAAAGATCTTTCATGAAGTCCTGGAAGAAATAGATTAGATGACCATTCCATTTTAGTGGGCCTTGCTTCTTTGCAAGTATGATTATTTGCTCTTTTACATTAAAGTGCAGAAAATATTACAAGATGGGTCTAACAGGCTCACCCTTTCTCAGCACTGGGGCCAAAGACCTATGGGCCTGCTCTATCTTGAGCAGACTGTCCCAGTAGTGATCCAGTGTCTGGGGAAGGGCTATCTGCAGAAAGTAGCATACATCCGTATCTTCAACCCTCTCTGGGAACCTGACCAGCTGCAGGTTGTAGCAGTGGCCCTATTCTCCAGATCATTGACTCTGGCTCATTGATGAGCACTTGTTTCTCCAGCTATGTAGTCCTGTCAGCTGGTATCAAGGTGCAAGTGTCCAGCTGGAAATAATACAGTTCACTGTCTGCTACTGTCACTTCAGGCACCTTGAAACACTGATCTATAGCCACCATTGAACTGTGGATATTCAGGATATAATTAACCAGCAGCTGCAGAAGGGTTTTGATCTCTGCGCCATGATTGAGGCCTGGCGGGGTTGTCCCAGCCATAAGTTTCATGACCTCAATTAAAGAGGGCCTTCCCCGATGGTCCAAAAAGTTAATTCTTGCAGTCATTTTATGCAGTAATATACATCAAATGTTGTGTACATGTGTTAGTTTTGTCAAAGGTTTGCTCTTCTTTCCATATTTTGAATGTTTCTTAGCCCTGCTGCACTTGCATTTGCTGTTCAGCTGCTGGCTCCCGCTGATGTCACTGTATTTATTTATTTATTTATGTCTTTGGTAACCGGGTAGGTGCACTGATCCAGAGGACCATTTTCAGTCACGACCCGGGCCACAAGGTGGCAAAAACAACACAGATCCAAATAGTACATACAAGGTACAGTACATGCATGCCCAACATGTAGTGGCAGGGAAAAACATACAGTGGATAGCTAGATTATTCTAAGACAAAATGTACATAAGCAAAGACAAGCAATAAAACAGATGGTGCAAGTTACATGCAATAACAGTGTACAATTACAATGGTTCAAAATTCCATACAGGTGCAGTAACAATGTGCTGTGCAAATTCAGACAAATCAACACTTTCATAGTATCATTTGGGATAAAAAAAAAGAGGAGACAGAGGGGGGGGAGAGGGTTAGGCTAGAGGGTTAGGCTACAAGGGTTCTCAAATGGTGAGGCCAGCCTCCCTTGGGAGGCCCCAACCTGTTCCTGGGGAGGCTAAAGCAAGTCTGAAAAAGTACTGTATTTAAATGTTGGGTTTTATGTATTTTGTGTGAAGAGATGAAGCAAACTGAAAGAGAATAATAACAGTAGATAAATTTATGTATTTATTTACTAATAGGTGACAAGGGAAGGTGAATGAGCCAAGGCTCATTTCAGGTATACCTGGGGAAGAGTAGGGAGTGAATACATTTCAAAAGGTAACTGCAAAACAATCAAGAAATATACAGTGAGCTATAATGCAAATAAATATGAACAATAAATTAATAATGAGTGGTGGTAATTGATCAGTTTGTAAACTGATGGCAGAACAGCCCAAATACAAGGGTTGAGCATAGAAGTGCTAAGAGCAATAGCAGGAAGGAACAAAGTAATCCCTGAAGTTGCTTAGGAGCAGGGAAGAAGGGGAGAGCAAAGTATGTAGGAAGATTATTTCATATAGAGAGGAAAAGAGAATGTTGTCTGACCCATGAAGGTACTGCAACAAGGAATAACAATGGTTCAAGAATGAAAATAGCAGAGCAAGTAGATTGGGGGGGTTACAATAAGCTGAATAATAATATTTGTCTATTTTATTTATTTGTTATTCAGATAACACCTTTGAGCACAGGAGCTCTTTTTCCAAAGTTCCAAGTCAGTATAACACAAAGAACTGAATGTGAGCCAAGTACTCAAAGGGGTTTAAATGTATTCATGGTGTACTGTGCAAAGTACAGTGTGTTATTTTTCTTTGGGGAGGCCCAAGATTATTTCAATTTTGGGGGGAGGCTCAAAATCTTTTCCATGGATTTGGGGAGGCTCACTGTGATAAAGTCTGAGAACTATTGGGCTAGAGGGTTTTAAGGGTATGGGGTAAGGAAGAACAGAGGGTCAAGGGTAATCTTGAGGGTATGGGCAGGGTAGGAAGGACAAAGGTGAGGAAAGGTGTGGCACACGAGGGAGGGGCAGTAAGTGCTGCTTACCCATAGAACAGCATGGATGATTTGTAGGTTCTAGCATTGGAGAAGGAGTGAATCACACTGTGCTGTACAATGACGTTGCAGTAGTTTCACTAGGGAAAACTTCCATAACTTGGTGTACATACTACAGTAGTAGTGCCAAATTTGTCAAGGGATTTTTAAAAACCCTTATTGAGAATTGTGAAGGCTTTTGTTAGGGATTTTGTTGTTGTTTGGTAGTGTGTTCCCTGCTACCAGAAGAGGCAGGGATCAATTTTAACATTATTTTACTAGCCCAAGACCTAGTGCAAACTGGCCAGTGCAGGTTTTCCATGGCTGAAAATGAAGTTAAAAATGTCTCTACTGTAGTAGGCTCTAGTCCTTATGCTACTCTGTCAATTTTCCAGATGGCCTGGTGTGATTGACATCTCATTAGGAGCTGCAGTTATATGGCAATTCAAGGACAAAAGCATAAATGGGAGTCATCATTAACACTCCACTGTTAGGTCTTTCAGCTAGTGTCAAGAGTGTGGTCAAGGGTAGCTTCCAGTTTTCTGAATGTGTCTCTGGCTAACAATTTGTCCCACATTAAGACCAGAGCCTCTCATTTCCCTACCTGAGTGTCTGTATCCAACATTTCAGTGACAAAAGGCCATGAGGCACAATCTACAGGGAGGCATTACTGAGTACAGATTACAAAGGCATTAACGCAGATGAAAAAACTGACAGTGAGCTGTCTCAGCTGACAGCAACTCTCTCTAATTCACTGTGCTTTGCTACAGAGGCACAAAATAAATCCACTTTATAAAATGATGTACACACAAGGCATTCTTTAACTACTGGAGTTGGCATATTGTATTGATAACAGGGTATTTAGGGGATGGGGAACAATGCTGAACATAGTATGTACACCAAGTTATGGAAGTTTTCCCTAGTGAAACCACTGCATCTTCACTGTACAGCACAATGTGATTTGCTCCTTCTCCATATAAGCCCCATTTAGATGGTCAAATCTGCGACGTTACAGGTGGTGCACAGCAGCAAGATTGTTGCCACTGTGCACATGTGAATGCCATAGTTTTGCTGTCTGCAGGTTGTGTTTCAATGGAAACGTGATCTCTCTTTCCTTGTGATCGCGCACTGGTGCGGGTGTTCTGCGCTATTTAACTTAGCCATCTGAACAGCCGGCACCAGCCACAACATTGTGGCAGAATTTTCCCAGTCTGCACTTGTCATTTATGCAGCAGTCAGCTGCAGTCGCACAATAATGTTTCCCAACCGAGTTCATCTAAATGTTGTTTTGTTAGTGGAAAGACAGCTGAACTCGAAAGTGTTTTTGCAAACCAAGGGCTACAAATAGTAGAAAACATGGTCTCAGTTGAGGCATGACACTGCTCATGCATATGCATCAGCACGTGCCCAGTGTCATGGCTCTTCTGAGACATAAGTGTTTTCTACTATTTGTTGTCCTCAGTTTACAAAAAAAAGTACTTCCCCAAGTTCAGCTGTCTTTCCACTGCCAAAAACAATATTTAGCTGAACTCGGGTCGGAAAACTGATCCTTGATCTCCGGCAGAGCCCCCGAAGCTTTCCACTCCCCTCCCCACCGGAACCTTCCTGGAAAATGCTGGAACTTATCTGCGGGTATCCGCAGCACTCCAGAGCCATGCCATCTGAATGCTGCTCCACAGTGTTTCAGCAATTATGGCCCAAACAATGCATGCAGCTCCAACTTAAAATTCTTTCAGTGTGAACATAGCTATAGCGATGTCACCAGCGCAGCCCAAGGTCTGCAGCAACACCAGGCTTAGTGCAGAAGCTCTGGTGCACCACACAGTTTTTAGCAGCTCAGAATGTGAACACTAATTGCAGAGAACATTACAGAAATACAAAACAAGAATCAATGACCTGAAGCTGTGCATGTCAATTGAAAGAGCGCAGCTCACTGCCATGGGTAGACAGAAGTCTTTCTTAAGACTACGGGGTCCCCTTGTGACAGCTATTGAAGCTGATATATTCCCCCTTTGATGACCCAGCCCTTACCCATGTATGACATAAATACTTTGCATTTATAAAGGATAGTACATCTCTACCCCTATAATGACCATAGTCTTATTGCTCTTTCCTTTTTCATGTCTATGTACCCTACCATTGATGTTCTAATCTAATTTTGATTTTAGCCTTATGATGCACTAATGTATGTCATACCCATACTATAATGTACTGATACTCTTGATATCCTGTATCAATATATATCCTGTACTGCCTTTTCCCTGTCTTAATAAAAATTATGTTGACAAAAAACAAGAATCAATGCAGGAAGGGGAAATTTATGCATGAATGTTAAAAGGACTGGTGAAGGTCCTCTCTGAGGGAAGAACTGCAGTCAGTGATCTCATGCCCACCACTAACTCTTACTTAGGACCAGAGTCACCGACAGTTTCTCAGGCAGTCATGTTTTCAAAATTTCTACAGCAGAGGAGGTCAGATCGGGTTTGAAACAATTTTTTTAAGCTTTGACACAAGGGCTGCTCAATGGCTCTCTACCACCCCTGTCATGTATCCTGCTCTAAAATAATGAGTACACGCAGCCAACAGTTTGTTACTCACCGTGTAGGTTTTTTTTTCATCAGTAATGTTTTTTTCTGGCAAAACAACATACCGATTTTTCCTTTCCTTTTCTGTCATTCCTGAATGAAGATACAGGATTTTTACATTTAAAAAAAGTTCCTTCTCCCGTACCATGCCTGCCATGAAAAAAAAAATGTTACAATGCTGTGCAGTTTACCATTAGAAATGTGATAACACCATTTTAATACATCTGTAGTATGAATCTAGTATTTTAATTCCAATGGGTAACCTCAGCGAAAGAGATTTTTAAAAATTGCGAGTGGTTGCAATCGTTGATGACTTGAGTTGTTAATTAAAAAATTAGTTGTGGAAGATATGTTTTAAATGTCTGCGAAAATTAAAAACACACAAATCTAAAGATGTCAGAAACACGTTTTTGCTAAATTATATGATGACATTTTTTGCTGATGAACAAATACTGCTGCTTTAAACTACTTCTACACCTGTGAGCCCCAGAATACCACAGTGAGGCCAAGGGAGTACAGAGTGCTTCATAGAGATGAGCATGTGGCTCTATGGGATAGGGAGTACAGGTTACTCAGTGATGGCAGTCTCTACTGGCTAACCAAGGTGCTGCATTGACTGTGATAGCATCTGCTCACCTGCCCTCCTCATTGGAGGAAGGGTGTAGCCAGGAGAAGCCCACTAGCTAGTGTACAATGGGGTGAGGGGAACCATAACTGATTTATTTTGTAATAATCTGTTTATTAAATAAGTTTTCCACAGAACAGTATATCAAACAAATACATTCTAGTACATGCAACAGTGCATTTTGTAGCTTTATATAAATGGCAGTTCATCTAACGTATTTCAGTTCATCACAGTCATGCCACCTTTAGTTACAGTACTGCTGTGCATTGTCTGCCTATTTAACCTTAGACTGCCAACAGAATTAGAACATATAGGAATTTTTGACAGATACTATACTGTATATCAGTCCATGGCACAGTGAGGGTTAATGAAGTAACCATAACCAATCACTAGGTATCATTCTAGTTGATAGTTTGATTTTCACCTTACTCAGTTTCATATAGGTTTGTAAGTAATTGACAATTACGGTATAATAATTGGTGCTGCTACCATACAAATGCAGGATACTATATTCTTAAAGTTTAACTGTTGACTGAACACTTTAACCAGTTAATAGCCTATCTAATATCTTTGTTCACTGTCCGCACCCCTTCCAAGAGCCTAGACATTTCTAACTGTACATTCAGTGCTTCCATGAAGTCTTTCCATCTAACCTAAAAATCAGTTTGCTCATATCTCTGTGCATACAATATATTGTTTTCTACTGGCACACAGCTTCTCAGCTTTTGCCCTATCTTACTACACTGTAAGTGGATCAGAGCTAATCTATGTCTATGCTATACACCTTTTGGTGGCTGTGAGGGCCAGTTTAATAATGTAGCTCATTGACTGGGTCAGGGAGCTGTAAGGTGGGAGGATTCCTAGAAGGCAGTCTTTGGTTCAGGGTGTATTTGTGCTCCCTCTATTTGTTCTATCTCCCTTTATATTGTATCTCTGCTCAATATATCTGAATTTACCACATTGGGTGGAAGACTGATCCCTCAGGATTGGGACATCTGCTACAACTTGCTAATTTGTTTGGATACAGTAACCATGTGGGAGCTAGGAACGTCCTGTTAATGATTTTATCCTGGGTCAACTGCAATCCAGTATTTCTGAAGTTGCATCTTGATTGTAGGTAACCCAGTTGCCATTCGGCATCTGTAAGTGGGGGGCAATGACATCTCCCATTTCCCATTAAGGGTTCAAAAGTGATGCTGGGATTGTCATGTAGATTTTCATGTAATGTAAAGATAGATTTGTCACCTTGCAACACATCTTGTCTTGCCATTCAGTATCCATCAGTTCTATCAATTGTGTGCCCCCCCCCCACTTTGGGCCAGAAAATGCCTAATCTGTAAATAAAGTAGTGTTCGACAAGTAGGTTAAACCTGACTCTAGGATCTTCAAAGGAGCACATAGTGTCCCCTGCAAAGAGGTCCTTTACCATAGTGACTCCCTGATTTCTCCATTTGACAAACCTGGGTCTCTGTAGAACTGGAGCAGATGTGGGTTGTTCCAGAGTGGGGGTACTGGGGGGGATATCAAAAATGGTTGCTTTTTGCTGGTCCGGTGGCACAGTGGTTTGAGGTGCTGTGTACCTTACCTCTCACCACGCTAGTGACCCGAGTTCGGGAACAAGCTAAGGTCGGGGGAGAGGTCAGGAGTGGACTGAGTGGCTGCCAGGCAACTCTTCTCTTTCAGATGGGGAGGTGGGCCAACTAATCTCTTGGCTGCCACCAAATGGAGGCCTAGTGGTAGCACCAGTGCACAGGCAGCAGACAGCAGTCAGGGGATGGGGTGCTGTGGTTCCAGGATTTATGCACACCTCCATGCAAATGTGCAGCCTGTGCCACCATGGCTAGGGGGAGAAAACTGCAGAGGAAAATATAATAAGGCAGGCATCAGTGACGCTCTGCACACTGAGCCCTCACCTGCCTCAGGGTGTTTCTGCCAGCTGAACTGGATTTGGACTTCAGGAGGGAGAGGACAGCCCTCCCCCTCCTGACCCCACCATGGGGAGCAATCTGTGGGGGTACCTAGACCAGTTAGGTAAGCCTGGGAAGGTGGTGGATGGTGGGGGTTAATAGGGCAGGGCAGATGGGAGCCCAAGCCTGCCCGGCGATGGTGGAGAACATCGGACCATCCTACATATATTTTTTTGAGAATACGAATCCTGTGATGTAGTAGCGTAAGAGTGTACTTACAGCTAGTGTTACGCTACTCTTGCAGGACTACAGTTCTCTTATTTTTTTGTATTAGTTTATTTGAGTTGGGGGGCTTCGCCCTTCCACAACCCCCTTTAAAAAAAGAAAGGGGGTGTGGGGAGCCATGCCCCCCAACTCAAATAAGCTAACACAACATTTCACCCAACTGTAAGATTACAAGTGCTACTGAACTCAGTCGTGAGAACTAGCGCCGAAGTTGATTCAGGCGCTGATGTCTCGCCCACATCACCTGTTCGGCTTACACATTTTCTTGCGCAAGTAGCGGTGGTTCAATGTTCTCCACTATCACCACCTGCTCTGGCCTGGGAGTAAAACCATTATGGAGAAAAAAGGTTGCTTTGTGTACTAAAGCTCTGTGCCATGCCTGGACCATGACTCTCATGTAAAGATCATTTAGTAGCAAGACAAAGCATGTCTGTGTCCTGGTATATGGAAGGACCCCAACTGAGATGCTCACCTCTATGGCTGCTTGCTTCAGGTAAGGTGGGATTTGAGATTGTACAGCATGCCACCTCATAACAGGGCTCAATTGACATGCTCTGTAAAATGTTCTTTTATCCGGTAGGGTCAAGCCTCTAGTTAGTTTTGTTTGGGTCAGAATAGTGTTTCTGATCTGTGGAGTCTTTCTAGTTGCTTCAAAGAATGTAGCTGTGGATCTTAATGTTGGGGAAAATGTGTATGGCTATTGCCTGAAATAAGTATGAGAGCTGAGTCAGGATATGCATTTTATAGAAACAGAATCTGTCAGCAGAAAACAACCGGTGGTCAACTGAGTCTGCCCATATTATATACTATGTCACCCCCTTAACCTAGTGTCCTGGGGGGTTGTCTCCCTCTGCTCCCCTCAGTTCCTTCCAGTGAAACTATGAGTTCTCTTGCTCTGTCCCAGTCATGACTGAACACACATAGATGCCTGCTTACACCACTTCTGCCAGCAGTCTGTTCCATGACTCCACTGCCCTCTTAATGAAGTGGAAGTTCCATACATCCCTTCTGAATTTACAGTACATCCCACTGACCTCCAATGATGTCCTCTTATGACTAAGTCCCTATTTCTAATAAACAGGTCTTCACTACTTAGCCTTTTTATAACCATCAGAAACTTATGTCTCTCTGATGTCCCCCTATTTGTGTCTAGCCTCTAGTGAGTACATATTCGGAGCCACCAACCATTCCTCATAGGATCTGCCTTGCTGGCCCTGGATTATTGTAGTGACCCTTCTCTGTGACGCCAGCCTTGCTATGTCCTTTCTCTGGTGAGGGCTCCAGAACTGGGCACAGTATGCCAGGTGATGCCTCATCAGAGATTTGTATAGGGCTGTATCCTTTGCTTCTCCTGCTATCCAAACCCTTCCTGATATACCCCAACATCCCCAATTCCTCACTGTATGCCTTACTGCACTGGCTGGATTGTTTGAGGAAGTCACTAGTTATGACCCCCAGATCCCTCTCCTCTGTTGTAGGAGCCAGCCTAAACCCTTCCACCCAGTACTCTGTCCGTGGGTTCCTTTTCCATTGAGTGCATCACCTTACACTTCTTGGTGTTGAATCTCCACTGCTGGATCCTTGACCACCTTTCCAGCTTCTTCTCTAGGTCTTTCTGAGGTTTTCTCACCCCTTCCTCTCTGTCTACTGTGCCACATAGCTTGCTCCAGATCCCCTCCCCATGACACTAATGAACATATTCAATAATACAGGTCCCAGCACTGATCCCTGTGGCACCCTGCTCAAGACCCTCCATCCCCACATTTGTCCTTATTTACTACCACCCTCTGTTGCCTCCCCCTAGCCAGTTCCCCACATACCCATCTGACTAAACTCTTCTCTATTTTTAAGACCTCTAGATTTTTCGGCAACCTAATATGTGACACTGAATTGAAGGCTTTGCTAAATAGTGAAGACCTGTTTATTAGAAATAGGGACATAGTCACAAGAAGACATCATTGTCAAATGGGAGCAAATCTGCTGCCTGCCCACTAACTATTGCCCTGGCGACCCAGTCAAAAAAACAATATCAGGTTGGACTGGCATAAATTCTGGCACAGACCTATGCTGAGTGTCATCCTCCAGCCCATTATCTTCTAAGTAGTCCACCAGACGTTCCTTGACCTTGGTATCAGTCAGCCTACCTACAATGGAGGTAAGACTGACCAGCCAATAGTTGCGGGTCATCCCTGTCCCCCAACCCCTTGTGCAGTGGGACTACACAAAACAAGTAAAGAAGTGCACCCCACTTATCCCAAAGGTGCTGCTATAAAAAAAAAAAAGACAATAAGGAAAGGAGCAATGCACACACCTGGTTCAGAGGTAATAGCTACTTTATTGACTCGTGTCTGCAAGGGACACCAGACTAGAAACCCATATGTATTTCCTCATAAGAGGCTTCTTCAGGGGGCCTGGGACTGTGTACAAAGATCTTCAGTCCCCTTCCTCTACTCTACAGTCCAGAGTCATTAAATGGCTTGGTCAATGGGTCCATCAGGTCCACCATGTCCACTGTTGATTCTTTCAGTCAGGGATAAGGGTAGTGTGCACAAGTTTTTCAGCTCCAGTTTTACTTGAGATAACAGAGGTTCCATTATTTGACTTTAAAAGATCTAAGTATTTACTAGATCTTACTTCGAGAAAAAGCTCTTGCAGCAGGTAACACAAGTAGGACTGACGCCACCTGGCGGCCGTTCTTGGCAAATTATTCTTCTAGCAGTACTGATGTGGGAACACCCCCACCGACATTGGCTCCATCCCGATGTCACCCTATATAAAGGGGGAGTTCCCCACGTGCTCCAGTTCTTTCCCGCCACACGGTCTGGGTTAGCTCTCCTTTGGTTACCGCGTGCAGTACCAATTGCTCCTACTATTCTCCACCGCTTGCTATGATTTTTCCTTCACCAGTGTCATCATCCTCTAAGGGGCACATTAACAAGTGCTCCTGTGGGCAGCAGATTCACTCGAAGGACGGCCATTCTGCGTGTCTTTTTTGCCTGGGACCCGACCATACAACACCGACGCCTGTCCCCACTGTCAGACCTTTAACTCTTAGATACACATCAGGCAATAAAAGTCAATTTCCTCCTTTTTAGTGGAGTCCAAATTGGCCACCATGGAACACAGATCATCCTCAGGGGAATCGGAGCAATTGCCCGCCCACAAGAAGGACCACAAACATTGGGAGCACCAGGAGCGAGAGAGGTCTCGATCTAGGCCCAGGTCCTCGGGCTCGAAGTCTGGGTTGTCAGGGTATGATTCCCACCTCACAGCCCTTAAGCTGTATACCACCAGGTCTGTGGTGACTAAGTCCTCTGGGACCACTCTCCAACTGCTGAAGTTGTGCCCTCCTGCCGAGAAGGCTTCCTCGGCTGGTGCAGGTAAGTCCTCCTCCCACTCGGAATCTGTGGCTGACCTTCAGAAGTTGAGCAAGGCCTCTGAGTCTTCCAGTGGCAGGACGTTGTCTCTGCCACCCGGGTCTAAGGACTCTGACCATTGTCCGCCTCCCTTGAGACTGACCGACGTTCTGTCGAGAAGTCCTCCAAGCACCACAAACATTCTGACCGTCCCAAGGCTCATGCCATGGGGGATGTCCATCGGATTCAGGGGACAAATGGACACTGGACCAATGCCTGGCCACCACACCTCTGGCCTCCACCTCTCCTCCGACGAAGGCTGTTCTGCCACCAGTTAAAGTGGCCCCAACGCTGGTTACACTGGCTCCACCTGACATCAATTCTGGGACTCCCTCTCTGCAGCAGATGCTGATCCACCTGATGTCAGAGCCCGACGACGGGGCAACTGATGCCCCTCCTTCGTTGCCTCAGAGACTGACGCTGGTGCCCCCAGACACCGGTGCCAGTGGTTTGAACCCGACGCCGGCACCCCCTGATGATGGGGTTGGTGCTGGCTCTACTGCACCTCCTCCTCCTACACCTGGTTCCCCAAAATTGAACCTTTTGCAGGTTAAGAAGCTTTTTTCTCACTGGTGGGACACTGTAAAATGTGATCTCCCAGTAGGTGTGTCTCCTCCCATGCCTCAGCCCACCCCGGTTCCACTTACTCCAAGGAGCCCCGATCCAGACCAGGTCCTGGTCTCGGAGCCTTCGGATCATGAGGCTGGGAAGGGGTCTTTGGCACCGAAGAGGCACAAGGATAAAAGACGCAAGAAGACCAGGTCCAGGAGTTCCTCCCGCTCTCCCTCTCCAGACAAGAGGCGTAAGAGGAGACAACACAGATTCCCATCCTCTTCCTCCTTGGATTCCTATGTTGACTGTAACACTTCTCTGCCTGACTCAGATGTCAAACCTGATCTAGGGGACTGGGAGGGGCATCCCAAATCACCTCCTGATGACCCCAGCTTTATGGAGGTGATGAGGCATATCCAGGCAAACATGGATTGGGACACTGAGGCCCTGGACCCTGAGCGATTGTGGTTGGCTAAATACCTCTGCCAGAAAGACCCTAAGCTGGTGGTCATCCCCCCCTCCATGGTAGACACCTTTGAGGATGTCACCTACGCTACCTGGACGCCATCCTCACTCTTCCTCTGCCATGCCCAAGAAGGCTCACTGGCTCTACCAGGCCCCTTAGGACCACCCCTTCTTGGTTGAACCACCTGCAGCTGACTCAGTGGAGATTTTGGTGGCTCATGACCATTCACAGAGGCCCAAGCATCTGAGCACCCAGCTGCCTGACAGGGAGTCTAAGCAGCTGGATTCCATGGGACACAAGGTGTAATCTGCTTCCACCTGCAGTATCAGGAGTCTCAACTTCCTGACACATATGGTCCAGTTCCAGAACGCCCTCTGGGAACAGGGAATGAACATTGTGCAAAGCATGCCTGATTGCCCTCAGTGGGCCGAGCTTGCCAAACTGCTTCAGACCAGCTCAGACGTGGGTGCTCATGTTCTAAGGTTGGCATATGACTCTGTGGACACATCTTCAAGGGTGGCCACTACTGGCATTTGCCTCTGATGCCATGCTTGGCTTCAGGTCTCTGGGTTCGATCCAGATGTGCAAGTGAACATTCTGGATGTTCCCTTTAAGGGCTCCGTGCTCTTCGGGGAAGACATGGAGAGGATTATCACCAGACTACAGAGCTCTGGTAAGGCCATCCAAACTGTGCAGTCCATGTACCGCCCAAAACAGGGGTGACCTTGCAAGCCCTGTTTTCATGGCAGTGGGGGACATCAGCCTTAGCAGCTTCACTACCAGTCCCATCTGCAATGAGGCAGCTTTAGTCACAGGGTTGGGGCCAGGGGTTCCTTGGCCTCCTCCTCTAGGCAGACTAAATCAGCAGTCACTGCCATCCCCCCTCCCACTGCCTGACTTTTCAGGTGACCCTCCTCTCCTGGACGCCTTGTCAGGGGAGCTGATCGGAGGCCGCTTTTCTCTCTATGCAGATGCCTGGAGTAAAGTGACCTCTGACCAGTGGGTTCTCGAACTCGTGAGGTTGGGGAACTCCATAGAGTTCGACGCCATTCCTCCAGACAGACCACCACCCCCATCCTGCTACCTGAGGGAACACTGGGTTCTGATCCAGAGGGAGATCTGATCCTGCTAGACAAAGACACAATCAAGCCGGTGCCCCCAGCGGAAGGAGAGACAGGGTTCTTCTCCCACTTCTTCCTGGTTCTGAAGAAGTCAGGACCTCAGACCCATTCTGGACCTCAGCGAACTGAACCAGTGGGTCTCATATCGAAGATTCTGTATGGTCTCCCTCCGCACTATCCTGCCTCTAATTTCGGCAGGAGACTGGCTGGCATCTCTAGATATGCAGGATGCTTATCTGCATATCCCCATTGCCAGGGGTCATCAACGGTTTCTGAGGTTCAGATTCGAAGGCAAGGGCTACCAATTCAGAGTCCTCCCCTTCAGTCTCTCTTCAGCCCCCAGAGTATTCACCAAGTGCTTGGCAGTGATCGCCATGGTGTTTCGGAGAATGGGGCACTTCATGTTCCCTTATCTGGATGACTGGCTCCTCCTGGCTCCCTCCAGGTCCCGCCTGTTGGAAACCATCAGGGATTCCCTCTCGCTGTTTCAACACCTGAAAATCATAGTAAACAGGGACAAGTCTCAAATTCTCCTGTCCCAGATGCTTCAGTTCATAGGCGCTCTTCAGGATACCACTCCCAAGAAGGTGTTTCTCCCTTCCAACAGAGTGGGTCACATCCAGGTCTTAGTGTACCAAGTCTCTACAGCCTCAAGGATCCTCGCAAGACTCCTTCTCAGGCTGCTAGGGCACATGGTAGCCACCATTGTTTCAGTTCCTGTAGCGCGGCTGCGCATGCGGACCATCCAATGGTCATTAAGATTCCAGGGGGATCAGATGCAGGATGAATTGGATACCTTGATTTGGATCATGGAGATGATCCACCGGGAGTTGTGCTGGTGGATGTCATCACAAAACTTGCAGGCCGGTCTTCCCTTTCAAGTCAAGGCCCCGACCCAGATTCTGACCATGGATGCATCGTCCTCGGGATTGGGCGCCCATTTGGGGACACATCATAATTTAAGGGTCTTGGTCCCCAATAGAGGAGGATATGCATATCAATGTTCTGGAACTGAGGGCGGTCCTGTATGCTCTTCAGGCCCTAGCCTTGGTCTTAGTGCCGGTCACCTGTTGATTCAGATGGACAACACTTACATGATGTTCTACATAAACAAACAAGGTGGAACACACTCGTACCCCCTCTGCCAGGAAGCTATGAGGGTGTGGGACTGTGCTCTGGAGCATCAGCTCTTCTTGATGGCCTTTCACATTCAGGAGAACAGAACGTGTTGGCTGATGTGCTCAGCATAACCAGATCACAGGCTCATTAATGGAAGCTGCTTCAGAAAGTTGCAGATCAAATCTTCTGCCGGTGGGGGTACCAGAGCTAGATCTCTTCGTGTCACAATCCAATGCAAAACTGCCCAATTTCTGCTTACTAGGTCCAGAACCTGGAGCTTTCTGGCAAGATGCATTGTCCCTCTCCTGGAAGGGGAGATTCCTCTATGCATTCCCTCCCTTTACACTCCTGCAGAGGGTACTTCTCAAGGTGCAGTCAGAACAGTCCACTCTCATCCTGATAGCCCCGCTGTGGCCTCATCAGATTAGGTTTCCATTGCTTCAACGTTTAGCAATGGAGCCTCTGATGCCTCTTCCAATTTCATCTCAACTTCTGTCTCAGGACAATGGGTCCTTGGTCCATCCAAATCTGCACTCCCTTCATCTGCATGCCTGGCTCCTCAAGACCTAGCCAAAATCAGGTTCGGAGTGTCTGATAAGGTAGCGCAGGCTTTGGTTGAGGTGCATAAGCCCACCACTTATGCTATGAAGTGGAAATGTTTCTGTATCTGGGCTGCAGCCAAGAAGGTGGCTCCCTTAGTCTGTCCGGTCAATTCTATTTTAGAATGTCTGCTTTCCTTTTCGGAGTCAGGGCTCAGTTATTCCTCCATTAAGGTGCACCTGGCCGCCATCTTTGCTTACCACATGCCAGTCCAGGGTAAGATGGTGGCTCAGATGGAGGTATCTAAGGCTTTTCTTTGCGGGATTCTTCATATCAATCAATCAATCAAAATCTTTGTTTTACCAGGCAAACATCATTGAGCAATGCTCATTTTCAAGATGGATCTGGGCAGGATGTATAGACATAAATTACATTGGATAAAAGCAATGAGTAAAATAGCATAGGATTTCAGAGACTAAATGATACAGTCAGCAGGAGTAGACAAGATATTTACAGCATATAAACATTTCATTGGTCAATGCCAAGCTGAATGGTGCAATCAGCAGGACTAGACATAAAATTCACAGTGTATAAACATTACATTGGTCGATGCTAGTCTAGATGATACATTCAGTAGGACTGGACCCCCAATCCGGGATCCTGTCCCTCCTTGGGATCTGTTCTTTGTCCTGGAGAAACTAATGATTCCCCCTTTTGAACCAGCCATGAAGGCTGAGCTTCGTTTCCTATCCTGGAAAACTCTGCTTTTGGTAGCCATCACTTCGACGAGGCGTATTTCAGAGCTTCAGGCTCTTATGTGTAAAGAATCCTATCTTATTTTTCATAAGGAAAGGGTTGACCTTCGCACTAACCTGAAGTTTTTGCTAAAAGTAGTTTCGGAGCTCACCCTCAATAAGTCCGTTCAGCTTCCGGTGTATTACCTGGAGTATTCGAATAAAGGGGAAGCTTTGCTTCATTTCTTGGATGTACACAGGGCACTTCGCTGTTACCTGGCTAAAACCAGGGGGGACAGGAAATCCGATCAGCTTTTCATTTCATTTGCACAAAGGTCCTTAGGTTGCCTGGTTACCAAACAGATGCTTTCACGCTGGTTGGTCAACTGCATCACATTTTGTTACCAGAACCACAATAGGTCTGCTCCTGGGCCAATCAAGGCTCATTCTGCCAGGGCAGTCACCACTTCTTTTTTTTTTTTTTATTTATTCTTTCTGCCCCTGCCGCCGGTAGCCCGGGACCATCTGCCGGTCACGCTTCCACCCCCACATCGGCCTCGCACCTCAACCCCCGTGGTTTCACCCCACGTGGGGCTAAGTGCACTGGGGACACATGCCGCAGGCGTCGGACTAGGTCGGAGGGCTGGTCCTGAGGGGGCTACTGAAGCTGTGACCGCTTCATCTAGGGCCCCGCGGCATTCTCCCTTTTTCCTTTTTTCCGAGGCGGATCGGTGCAATGACGCCGGAGCGCCCTGCCCCGCCTCCGACGCATTACTGTTGAGGTCGGTAGTCTTCTACACCTGGTCTCCACCAGAGTCGCACAGACCCCGAGCACTACCTCATCTCCTCCCCGAGAAGGAGAGCAGTCCAGGACGCTTATCCTTCTCTCTCGCGCCAGCCCTCCAGCGACCCGAGTCCGCTCCCGAACCCGGGTCGCCGGCGTCGCAAGCGGAAATCCCACCGCTGCGCCGACGGGCCGGCTAGGGCAGTCACCACTTCTTTTGCAGCACTAAAAAGTGTCTCAGCGGCTGACATTTGTGCCGCCGCTACATGGCAGTCTGTTCACACATTCGACAGGCATTATAGCCTGGACATCATTTCCAGACGCAGAGCAGGGTTTGGCCTCACAGTTCTGCAGGGCTTGGTCTCTTGAGGTATCCCTCCTGCTCCTGTTTTTCTTCTGACCTCCTTTTCCTCCTCCCAAGGGTTGTCTTGAGTTTATACTGTTTGGGAATCAGTCCTACTTGTGTTACCTGCTGCAAGAGCTTCCTCTCGAAGTAAGATAGTACAGTTATGTAAGAATTTACCGTCACAGTAGATCTTCGAGAGAAGCTCTTGCAGCACGTATGTTTTTCACACCCTCCCTCTCCCAGGAACCAGGCCTTTTCCAGGTCGGCCATTTACTCTTCTGTGAGGAAAGTTTGTGGCAGATTCCTGAATTTGTCACCTCTTGTGATCCATTTGCCTTTTGGGGGGCATGCAAGATCTGGAGTACGTGGGGAACGCCCCCTTTATATAGGGTGACGTCAGGGGTGGAGCCGACATCGGTGGGGGCATTCCCATGTCGGTACTGCTACAATAGGAATTTGCTGAGAATCGCCACCAGGTGGCATCAGTCCTGCTTGTGTTACCTGCTGCAAGAGCTTCTCTCAAAGATCTACTGTTATGGTAAGTTCTTACATAACTGTACTTTAAAGTGGCTCCCAGGTACAGTAGAGTTAGCCAGAATGCAATGCAATGCTGCATCATACTGTAGTAGAACTACTACAGTAAATAAAGCAGTTAATCCCTTTTGTCATTCACTAACTTGAGGCACTGTATTGCATCTGTCCTGGCAGGCTCTACTGGATTTTAGTTGGGTGGCACTCCATTTAAAGGACAGGGTCTCTTTTAGGTTGCCACTTAGTATATCATAGCCCACAGCTCTAAAATCTCACTCTTAGACATGTTAATGTGGTATTTCAATGCTTCCTGAAGTCTTCTGTAATCTCCGTGGAAGTTTGAAGGGTCTTCCCCATATCTGTAATGAATAGGATCAAATCATCAGAATATAGGGACAGATGGTGCAATTCTGTACCCCCTCCCAAAACTCCATGTACCTCAGGGTGTTGTCTATGAGCAATTGACAGGGGTTCTGTGGCCAGTGAGAATAACAATGAGAATAAGGGGCACCCCACTTGGTTCCTCATTCTGTGGAGTGAGAGGGCATGTAGACAACTATTAACTTTGATTCTGGCTGTTGGTTCTGTATACATAACTTCTGTTAGAGCCCTAAAGTTTTTTCCAAACCCTTTGAGGATTTCTATCGGATAAGGCCTCTCCACCCTATGAAAGACCTTTTCTGCATCTATTGAAATCAATTAGGTACATTTGCCCCACTTCACAGAGTGGTGTATAAATATTTAATACCCTCTGTATATTGTCTACTCCATACCATCCATCAATAAACACTCTCTGGGCTATATGTATAATAACATAAGTAAGTATCCTTTTCAGCATCCGTGCAAGGACCTTTGCCTATATTTTAAGGTGCACTTTGAGCAAGGTGATGGGCCTATCAGAGCCACATTTTGGGGAGGCCTTTACCTGTTAGCTGAATTACCGTTATAGTGCCAGACTTCATTGTATGGGGTACAGTCATTTTTTGAGTCATCTCCTTATTTTCTTTTGACAGAGGCTTTAGCAATGAAGGCAACATTAGTTTACAAAATTCTGCCCAAGACCCATCATCCTAGGTATTTTTCCATCTTTGTAAGCTCTGTACCACCCAGGAAATGTTTTCTATTGAGATAGGCTATTTGAGTGCTGCTTTTTGTGCTTCTGATGTTTTGGGGAGGTTGAGGCATGTTAAAAACTGGGAGATAGCCTCCCATCATTGTGAAACTCTAACTTATATACTGTACAGACTAAAGATGTTGGAGGAATTGGTTGCAGACCTCCTGGGGCTTATATGTAACTTTCTCTTACTTTTCCCTAATACTAGATATGCTTCTGCTTAGTTCCTCCTTTATAATCCTCTAAGCCAGTACTGCCCCTTCTCCCACTTTTTCTCCATGTTCCATAAAGTTCTACATTGTCCTAAGAAGCAACTTTCCTGCTATGTACTGACCACGTTACACTCCATCATTTGTTGCATAAGCTTATAATGCGTCATATTATTTCTGTTGTGTTTATGTTGCTTTTGTAATTCCTGTATCTCTTTTTCTCACTCCTCCAATTGCTATGAATATGTTTTCTGTTTCTGAGTGATGTAATTTATTTATTTATTTATTTAAAAGTTTCACCAGGAAAAACATACTGAGGAGGGTTGCTTGTTTCCAGATGTGAGCAAGTACACTGTGACAGGAAACAATATATTGTACATGGTGTTAAAAAAATATATTACAAGATAACAAACACAATGTACAAATCAAGGAAGTCCAGACAATGCAGATACTAGTCTACAAGTGCAATGTAGGAGGAAAACAATGAAACAATAATCCTAGGGGGCAGTAGTGCTAATTAGAGTAGCATCAAAAATAAAAATGTGGAAATAAATTAAAAATGTATGCTCTATGGTCCATAAGAATAGGCTTTTTATTGCTTCCCATATTGTTATATTAGATGCAAGTGAACCTGTGTTGATGTCCAAAAATACCTTAATCCTTTTAACCGATGAGAACTTCTAAGGTATTATTATAGACCTGAGAAAGGTTTTATTTCCATACTCATGTCCCTTGTTGTTGTGGTATCTGATCTAGCATGAGAAGGCATGGAGAGTGGTCAATGATAGCTCTAGGGAAATACTCACATTATGTTAAAAAGGTTAATAGCTTGTTAATAAGGAAGAGGGTGTCTTCTATACGTGCTATGAGAACTGGAGTAAAACTATTTCCTCCCTTTTGGGTGAATCAGATGCCAAGCATCTTGCATTCATAGAGACTCCATGTCCTCTTTTAACATATCTGCTGCCTTAGTTAGTTTGGTTGGTTGCACAGGGAATCTGTCAATTACTGTGTCTATGATGCTGTGGTCCCTGCATCAAGCTAATCTGTACCATTACTCTAATATAGAATTGTTCAAGTTTATTGTTTGACTTTTGACCTTTACAAGAACATTTCAAAACATTTAAAATACAAGGTTCATAAATAGCACCAACTTATACAGTTATATTTAAAGGTTAAAAATGCATGTAATATCTCATTACAAGACATCATTGAATCAGCAATACATTTTGTTTATATAACAAATGATCTCAAGTGACCACCCTCAAAAATGCACACTCTCAAGTCCAGTACCATTTATAATATAACATTGAATAATTTGAATATGCAGGAAAGTCAGCAAAATTACAATCAGGGTATAGGTAAATGTAATGTTAGATCATTATTTTAAAGGTATATAATGATAATAATGTAAAGATAAGGGAAACAGAACAGTCTGCCATAATGTGTGACTAATCAGTTAGACATAAAATTCACAGAAAAAGGGAAATACCAGTCATGTACAACAACATCTGAAGATTTAAGCATTTATCGATAAAAGCCACACATGATCTATCCAAGTTATACCAATGTAATATTTAGAAAAAAAAGTAGGAAATAAGGGGACAGAGGAGGCAACAATCTTAAGCAATCTCGAAACAGGAGTAAACAGGCATTGGATGGGTTCGGGTCTGGTTACCTACAACTCCATCCAAGTATAGTGCCTGTAATCTCAAAATTCCAAAATCAAAAAACTATTGAATATTGGAAAAAAGCCAATTTGTGGCAAAAAATAATAAGTCTTCTATGTCCCATATAGAATATAGTTGTCTAAATGATTATTATGTACAGTTTCAAAGATGACAAAAAGCCAGATAACCTGTGTAAAACTAACACATCTCGAGCATTGTACAACACTGGGATAAATTGATCCAAGGGAAGACTGAGGTCAGCAAGTATAGGGCCTAACCAATCACCTCTTTTCTTTGAATACAAGGGGCATATAAATGTAACATGCTTAAGGTCATCTTCAACCTTCATCCCACATTTACAGTGGGGAGTTTTACTACCAGGTCATCTCTGTTTGAAATGTATATAATTTGCATCATAAAGTTCCATTCTGAATCTAGTAAGAAGTTTTTGATCTAAAAGATTAGATAGACAGGTTAAGTAAGGTTCAAGATAGTGTACAGTTTTAAGATACTTATACAATTTGAAATTTTGAAGAGAAAAAAAAAAACAGAGAAAGTCCCTGGAAATGGCTGTATTGCTAACCCTTTTCTTTATTTGAGAAATAACGTCAGAATTTGGTCTGTAATACATTTCATATAATAATTTTCCCAAACCCAGTGGGAATAAGTTTTCTTTAGTAGTTTTAATTATTGGGCAAGTGAGACCTTTCCTCAAATAATCAGTTTCTTCTTCTAGACATTGCCTAGGGAGCCTCTCCTCAGGCAATTGGAAAGGATTAAGAAGAAAAATCAGATGCCTCTCTACGACAAGAGTAAAGACTAGAAAATGGCCAAGTTCCAATCTTAAAACCTCTACAGGAACTGACTGAGGGATACACAAATGCATAGCCAAATATCTTATTTAATACAATCGCCAATTATTTTATATTAGAGGGCCCAGATTTCAGCTGCATACAGTGCACTAGTTTTTATTTTGGCATTAATAACTGTGAATATACCCTAAACTGTACCTTTTCCCAACCTACAATTAAATCTTTTTAACACATTAAATGCCATTTTAACTGGGCTTCAATCATTGAAAGATGCCTATTCCAGCAAACATTGACAGAGAATCTTACTCCCAGGTAATCATAACAATTTTGAGTTTCTGTCATTGAATTTTCCATAAATAGCCTTGGATACATAGATACATAGATACATAGACAGTGTCGGCAGATAAGGGCCTATGGCCCACCCAGTCTGCCCATTTGAGCTTGTAAGTTCAGTTTGTTTTCCTAGAAGTCTGTTGCCCCTTACCCCTGACCTCCAGAATTCCTTTATGTCTATCCCATGCATTCTTAAATCCCGTGATTGTTTCCGTGATTGGAGTCTGTCTATTTTTATTGCCAAAAAACTACTAATTTGGTTTTGTCTATATTAATAATCAATCTGCTATCCTTACATTATGCAACAAAATGATTCATTTTCCTTTGTAGGCCAAGTAATGATGTAGAAATCAATACTATATTATCTGCAGTTAGACCATATGAATGATAAGCTTTTACCCTGGATGTAATAATAATATACTATCAAGTCCGACTCAATGTACTACAAACAAGATTTCAATATCTGTCTTATCTCAGAAACAATGTAATCTTATAAGACAAGCAATGCAACACAAATGTGTGTGTGTAATAAATTCAGTAAAAATTAAATAAAAAAATAATATATCATCTGCGTCAGCTAAGCAGCTTACCTTCCTATTTGACACACTTGGAGAATGAAATTCAGGAAGATCCAACCATTCTATTATAGTATTAATATACAAGTTAAATAAAGTGGGGGCGAGAATACATCCCTGTTGGACTCTGAGAGTAGTTTTAACAACAGATGTTAATCCTTTAGACTGGACGCACTGTACTCTTACCCAGGTGTTTTGATGAACCTTATTATAATATCCAACAGGAAGAGGTCCATATTATAAGCTTGCAATTTATACCATAATAATTTGTGGCTAATACTGTCAAAGGCAGACCTGAGGTTCATGAAACAACAACAAAGTTTTAATTTCTTAATGCATATGTATTTATAAATAAGATGTGACAAAATACAGCAGTGTTGAATAGTAGATTGTTCACTCCTAAAACCATTCTGTATCTCATTCAGTAGCTGATTTTCATGGATCCAGGACTGTAACCTCTGCAATCTTATTTTACAAAATACCTTCTGAGATGTATCAATGAAACTAATGGATCTATACATAGTAGGATCAGAAGCTTGACCCTTTTATATGTAGGAAGGAGGATACTTCACTTCCAGCTATCTGGAAAATTTTCTCCTTGGACAGATCTGTTAAATACTACTAAAAAGATAGGAAGCTACCAATCAAGAAACATTTTGTAAACATCAGATATAATTTGGTGTTGCCCCAGAGCTGTATTGACTGTAATTGAGGACAAAGCTTGCTTAATTAACTCCCAATATATACAGAAAGGCCTTGGTGAGAAATGTAAAAGAGTTTCAGACCTCAGTTTATTGACATTACAATATCCAATATCTCCTTTATGGGAGAAGTAAAGAGACTGAAAATGCTCCTCCCATGAGTGTGGTGTAATATATGCTTCCACTCCCCTTGAATATTGGTTATAGCCATGGCTAACCAAAGACCAGAAGGCTTTGGTGTCTTTGGCTATAACTGTTCTTCTTAATTTGTTCCACATACTTTTCTGGTATTTTTCATTCTCAAGGTCCAATAATTTCCTATATTCTATCCTTGCTTTATTAAGAGATCTAATATTTTTCCTGGATTCATGTTTTTACACTATCTAACATGTCTATTTAGTTTATTTTTAGCTATCCAGCAGGTCTTATTGAACCATGTTGGACAAAAATGCCCCCCTTATCCTTTTGGTTCTAAATAAGGGTTTGATATAATTATTAATTTCCAGCCATTTACTGATCATTTGGTTATCTGAAGCTGAAACTATTTCACTGCCTAAATATTTTAAGGGATCAATGTAAAACAGTTCTGAAAATAGATTGATAGCTTAATTTTGCCATCTAATTATTTTAGAATTATTTCCAGATTACCCGCATTACCAGCAAACTGGGTAAAGTTACCATCCATTCCTGGTGTTTGAAAAGTTATAAGTAATGGCAAATGAGCAGAATCAGGATGATCCTGGACCTCAAAGTCAAACAGAAATGTTAAAGCATCCTGATTAACCCAGGCTAAATCAATAATAGAAGATCCCATATACCCCATAAATGTATATTCACCCTCTGGATCACCAGGCAAATGATTATTTACCAAATACAAACTCAAGTCTGACATTATTTTTATACAATATCTTACCCTGGTGATTAAATTTCTTATCCTTGGAGTTTCTAACATTACTTTAGAGTTAGTCATGTTCAGGCTCTGAAACAACTCACTATAAGGGTTTTCCATCTGATTATTGACATGGATACTGGCATTAAAGTCACCAATAACAAGGAAAACATAAGTTTCATATTTAGTTGTTAAATTGTCTAATAATTGAGAAAATTGCAGCCATTTAGTAAGTGAATAAATGGAATTAGCTGTAGGGGGAAAATAAACATTAAGAAGAATTCTTTTATTGTTTCTGCTCTGCAAAACAAGAAATCCAGCAATACCAACCACAGTAAAATCAATTACAAATATTTCAGTGAAAAGGTAGTTTACCAGCAATGTGCAGCAAAAACCCACTTCATTGGAGTAGCAAGGAGAAACAACTACTACCTCCTACTGGTTTTGCTGTAAGAGTGTCCTCAGGGAGGAGACTGCTGGTAAATAAACTATACCTTTTCACTGAAATATTTGTGATTCATTTTATTGTGGTTGGGAGTACTGGATTTCTTGTTTTGCTCTGCCTATTTCATATCCTTGCACACCAGTGTTTTGGGGCAGTTTTCTTTGCTACTGTTTTATTACTGCTCTCAAATTTCAGAGGAAGTATTAATGATAATTGACAATCTAGAACAGTAATCTTGTAATTTACACAGAGGATGGTGGTAAATGGCTGCCACTCCACAGAGGGAAGGGTGCCCAGTTGAGTGCCACAGGGATCAGTGCTGGATCCAGTCCTCTTCAATATCTTTATTAGTGCATTTACAGATAACATAGAAGGGAGAATTTCCCTGTTTGCTGATGATACAAAACTCTGTAACAGAATGAACGTGTCGGAGGGAGTGGATAGAATGAGGAGAGACCTGCAGAAGCTTGAGGAATGGTCAAGGGTGTGGCAGGTGAGATTTAATGCAAACAAGTGCAGAATAATGCACATGGGGCACAAAAACCCTGGAACAGCATATCAGCTGGGGGGGGGAGGATATAGCATGCTCCAAGTAACAAAGGGACCTAGGGGTTATCATCTCTGATGACTTAAAGGTTGGGTATCAGTGCAACAAGGTGGTGGGTAAAGCAAATAGGATGCTGGGATGCATAGGCAGTAGCATCACCAGCAGGAAATAGGAGGTCACTAATTCCACTGTACAAGACATTAGTGAGGCCACACCTGGAGAACAGTGTCCAATTCTGGAGGCCTTATGTACATAAGGATATAGACAGGGTGCAGACAGCTCAGAGGAGAGCAACCAAGATGGTACAGGGTTTGCATCACAAGTCCTACAAGGACAGGCTAAAGGACTTGGATATGTACTCCCTGGAAAGGGGGAGGGATATGATAAAGACATACAAGTACCTGACGGGGAGGAACAAGGTGCAGGAAAACACTTTTTCAGAGAATGAGATGTTCCAGGACTAGGGGTCATGGGATGAAATTGGAAGGAGGGAGGTTCAGAGGTGACATGAAGAAGTATTTCTTTATGGAAAAGGTGGTGGACAAGTAGAACACCCTGCCAGAGGAGGTGGTGGGGCTGAAATGATTACGGGATTCAAGAATGCATAGGGTAGACATTGGGGGATCCTTGCAGTTGGGGGAAGGGGATAACCCAGTTCAAGAGAAGCTTGAATAGGCAAAATTACAGTACATGCACAATTGGGCAGACTAGGTATCTGCCTTCAGTATCTATGTATTTAGGGAAGTCTTAAGATATGTAGCTATACCAGCCTGATTTCTACCATATTTCTTTTTTTTTTTTTTTTTTATGGCTGGAATAGCAAAGGTTGTGTATCCACGGATCATTGGAGGCGTGACTTCCTGCCATCATGTTTCCTGTAGAATAGTTAGTATTCCCAGGATTTATCAGATATTTGAGCAATACTTAAACTAGAGTCTTCTCATTGAGAGGTAAGATTTTGAAGTACTGAAAAATGATTGCTAATCATTATTTCTGAATGGTCCTTATTTATTAATGTATGTCTATTTGTAGTCTTCTGTGGCAAACTCCTCAGCAAGCTATTTCTGGATGTAGCTTATTTATTAAATCACATAGTATTGATGTCTGTTAAAAGGACCCCAAGTCCATCTAGTGCTGGGGAGGCATCTAACACTGATGCTGCAAATCTAGGGTTCCTAGAAGTAATATCAATTTTTGGGCTATCCGTAATCCCACTATGTATTGTGATCCACTCTGTTCTGCTTCGTTTTAAGTCTATTCTAAGGGTATGGGACAAAAAGTAAGCAATATCATGTTTAATCAGACCAACTGGCTCATTTTTAGAGACTTTCCAACCAAAAAGTAAAAGAGTTTTATTTTCCCAAATTTGTGATTGAGCCCCTGTAAATTTAGAAATGACCTCAGAGACCCTTCTTACCCTTCTAATATCCTCCTCACAGTCCCTGCTATAGAACTGAGTATCATCTATGGTAGGTCCATATACATAAACCAGATTCCTGCCTTGAAGCACTATCAACCTGCCCGCCTTCCTTCTCTGTTGACCAGACTGAAAGGCAGAGTTTTATTAAGCATGGCAACATCCCTGGCATGAGATGTAAAAAAGTCAAAAAGAAAACTTGCCCCACCCATCCCCTTTTAAGTTTATCATGTCTGCATCATTAAGATTTTTTGCAATAACACTGTATCAAGGTGTTGTCACCCCAATAGCTCAACACCCTACCCCCTTTTTTTTACAGTTAAGGTTTATTCAATTTTTGCAATTGACTACATCAAATAACCACAAGGACAAAACATAATCTGTTTAATGAAGCATACACAGTACAGAAAATTTGGATAACACATGCAAACAGCATCAGCAACAGTCCTGCATTATTTTATTCCAAACCTTTTATTCCAAACCGTTTTGTAAATGTATGCATGAGTGCTCCTGGAATCTATTAAAAGAAAAAAGTTCAAGTTCTGATTCTCCTATCTTCCCTCTGCAGAAGGATACTGGAGTCCTGTCCCCATCTTGTAAAAATATCTAGTGATAAAATGCTACATCGTTGCTTGTAATTCTCTTAAGATAAGTAGGTAACCTGTTTAAGAATTTAAATTGCCTTTTTTCTGCTCCATTTAGGAAAAAATGGGTAGCCACCTCAATTAAATTTTTTCCACTGAGTTTCTAAGTTTCGCTGTGAGCCACTCCATTTTCATAATGTATTTACAGCTTGTCAGCTAGGCATCAGCAGTGGGAGGCTGGGGTTGTAACTGATTTCTAAAATATAGCCTTTGTAGCTTCAGCTATTAATATTTTAAATACTTGTAAAACTAGAAATTTTCACTGTCATATAAGTTTTGTTATTTTCACTAGAGCAAGAATTAACACTAAAATAAATCTGTACTAATTTTTACTATTAGCACTTTTAATATTATAATGACTGTGAAGCTAATGACTTCATGCTAAAATAAATTTACGCAGTTATGGTTGCATTTGTGTTTGTACTAAAATTACTTTGCATGGAAATAACTAGTTTTATAGCAAGTATCTTTTGGTGTTTGAGCAGCCCTGCCCTGCTTAGAAGACCTCATATTAGGTATTTGCTGCACCATGGTGCATATATCTCTAGGATTTCTCCTATTGCCATAGCCACCTCCTTCCAATAAAGTGCCAGCTTTGGGCAACTCCACATGGTATGTTCCTGGTGTGCTTTGGCCTGGCAGTTCCTCCAGCATTTATCAGAGAATGAGGAGCGATAATGGGCTGTGATTACTGGGTTTTGAAATATCTTCTCAGAACCTTCCATCTATGCTATCTCCATGAACTGGAGGCCATAGTTTTCCTAACTGCCCCCAAACACTTCTCCCATTCCTTTGCTGGCAGAGGAATCCCTGATTCCTGCTCCCATCTGCTCTGTATTGCCAATCTAGTGGTAAGATATTGTTTTGCACTTACCTTATACAGTCTCGAGACCAAATGGACGGCCTCAGAACGTTCCCAAAATTCACCCACTAGTTGTCTGAGCTGGCCCAGCTCTTCCTGTAAGTTGGCCTTCTGTGGTTCTGAGATTATATAGTGCCAGACCCGCAGATAACAGTAGAAGTCCCTTCAAGGGAGCTGATACACTGTCTGCAGTTGTGCAAATGATTTGAACTCCCACTCCATAGAAAATTGCCCCACTTTTCTAAGCCCTTGCCGGGCCAACCTTTTGTATATTGGATCTGTTCTGCCTGGCATGAAACGATATACCACAGTGATCGGGATGAATACCTGATACCTGTACCTGTGAACTCCTTTCACAACATCACATGCCAGTAGGTCAGCAAAGTTTTTGACCAAAGGTTTGAGGTCTGTCAGATTACTGCAGAGTCTATTTTATTAAACACCTATTCTCTAATAAAGCTTTCTCTTTCTATTGCCACTCAGCAGGGATCTCCCTCTTTTTACAGAAAGGTACCTGGCAGGCATGGTAACATTGCAAAAGGTTGAGCACTCCTAGTTCCCCTTGATCATTTTCTAGCATTAGAAGCTACCATAAAAGTCTTGACTTAGCGTTCCTTCACATAAATTTAGATCAGGCTTTCCTCATTCTTGTTCAGATCATTTTAGGTGCCACTGTTGGTAGAGAGGCAAATAAATATAGGAAACGTGGCAGGATGTTCATCCTCAAAACTTCAGTTCATTCTATAATAAAAGAGGTCAGCTTGCCTCACCATGCATCCACAGCCTAAAGAAGGGGCAGGAAGTTTATTTCAAATAATTTGTGTCTATTTACTGGGATTTGACCCTAGCCCTTTTAAAAAGGCTATTGCAGTTGTTAATGTTCCATGTAGTCACTTTCAATCAATCAATCAATCAATCAAATCTTTATTTATTCAGGCGATCATCATTGAGCAAGGCTCATTTACAAGATGGACCCGATAAGGTCAAGTTTTGAGTTGATACACAGCAATTACATCACACACTTATAAGACAGTCATACAAACAGAAAAAATGATGTTTATAACACAATGATATACAGTGAATTCACATGTTGAAACTCGGTTAAGAGAAGGTTAAACCAATATCTACAATATGTACAGTACATATATATTCCAATGAGGGTCAGGACAGTCACACACATAATGAGTACAAGGATGGTGAAGGAAATATTGGGTGCCATAAACTGGGGGTGTCTGACTGGAAGGAATATGTCATATATGATTGGAATATAGGTTTGTGGGATGACTATTCTATCTCTAGCGGTAGCAACTGCATTTCTCTGTGAAGAAGGCTGTACAGTGCTGCTTAAAGGATGTAAATGGAATGATAATGGACAGTTTTAGGGAATTTTGTAGGGTGTTCCATGCTATAGCTAGAGAATAGCTGATTGCTGCCCTCCCTAGTTTGGTGTTGACTTTGGGCAATTTGAGCAGGATGATATTGTTGCTTCTTAGGCATAGGAGCTGGGAGTGGTCTGGTTGAAGCAGTCCAGGATATAGCTTGGGAGTTTTTTTGATAAAGCTCTGTAGATCCATAGAGCTGCATTTCTGCTCCTCCTGACATGAAGGGAAACCCATCCAACTGCATCATAGAGAGAACAATGGTGGGTATTATATGGCAGGTCTGTAATGAACCTTATTGCTCTATGATATAAGGTATCCAACTTTTGAAGGTAGGAGATGGGGCAGTGACTATAGAGGAAGTCTGCATAGTCAATGACTGATAGAAAGATGGCCTGGACTACCCTCATCTTTGAGTCTCTGTTAAGGAAGGGTTTTAATCTATAGAGGAGGCCAAGCCTTAGGCGAAGCTTTTTTAACAGTTGTTCTAGATGCTGAGTGAAGTCAACTCTGTTGTCAATCCACACACCTAGGTATTTGAAATTTTCAACATACTCCAGATTTTCTCCAAGTATAGTGCATAGCTGGGGGAGATTGATTGAAGAGGATGTGTTGGTGGAGTTTTGAGTTGTGAACATCATTGCTTTAGTTTTCTTTGCATTTAGCAGAAGCTTTTCTCGAGTAGCTGATATTGTAACAAGGAGAATTCTGTTTGTAGGATTTCATGAGCCACTGTGGGTGAAGGATTGCTGACATAGAACAGGGTCATCAACAAAGAGGTGTACTGAGGACTTGGTGAGGGGTTGAGTCAATTGTATTTATATAAATGGCAAAAGGATAGGACCCAGAATAGAGCCTTGGGGACTCCTCTTGACAGTGGTCTTAATGGGGATAGGTCACCTTCAGCTTTTACCTGCTGTGACCTACCGAAGAGGTAACATCTGAACCACATAAGGAGGGTGGATCTAGGCCAATGGAGTGTAGGGATGAGAGTAGCAGTTCATGGTCCACAGTATGAATGCTTTGCTCAGGTCCAGGAATACTGCACAGACATTGTTCTTTTACCAATTCGGGTTTGCCAGTCATTTGTGACCTTGGCTAATGCAGTGATAGTGCTATGTTTGGCCCTGAATCCAGATTGAGCTGGATTTAATAGGTTAGCATTGTCAAGATATTCCCTTAACTGAATACTCACTAATTTCTCCAGCATCTTGAATAACACAGGTAGAATGGAAATGGGCCTGTAGTTATTAAGATCCATAGGGTCCCCTGATTTTAGAAGGGGGACCACTTGGGCTGTCTTCCACAGCGTAGGAATACAGCCAGAGTTTAGGGAAAGGTTAAAGAGGTGTGTTAGGGGGACTGCAAGCACAAGGCATGTAATCTTTAGAAAGAAGGGGTCCAGAAGGTCTGCTCCTGCACTTTTTTTGGTATCCAGATGCCATAATAGATCCTCAACTTGTTTCAACAGTATAGGTTTGAATAGCTTACTCATGACAGTTCTGCTCTATGTAATAACCTAATGCCCAGGGTATGCCCCAACTCTTATTGGGGGACAGAGTGATACCTGCCAACCTTTTATGATTGTGAACCCTTCTGAGCATTTGAAAGATTACATATTTACACTCCACTGTGTACTGTCCCAACTGCAATGACCTAAGATGAATAACAGTGAGATTTGCACAAACATTGTAACATTCAGTAAGAGCTGAAGAGTCATCTTAACAAAATCAATTCAATTCACTGGAACCTTTTCCCTCACAAATTTTCCTCTGTGCTCTGACACCTCCCTCGCCCCATTCCCTTCTCCCCCCCAGCCTGCTCCAGTGTTGCAGACAATGTGCCTTATATTTCACGATGCCTCTTCAGGTTAAACTTATAGGTGATTCTTAAAACCTCACCAGATGGTCTGAGGTGTGACAACTCAAGTTTAATGCAAAAAAATGTAAGATCATGCACATGGGGAGTAGAAACCTGGGAGAGAGCTATAGGATGGGAGGGGTGCTGTTGTCAAGCACCATAGAGAAATGAGATCTGTGGGTCATTATCACAGATGACCTGAAGACCACCAAGCAGGTAGCAAAGGTGGTGGGGAAGGCCAATGGGATGTTGGGTTGCATATTTATTTATTTCATTTAGTTTTTGTTGACCAGGTAGGCACACTAGACATAAGAGTGACTATTTTCAGGCATGACCCGGGAGGTTACAACAGTTAAACAGGCATGCATACATACAATAAAGAAAAATACAATAAAATTGATCAGGCATGCATTCAATAAAAAAAAAAAAAAACAAGCATTTGTCAATGCCAAATGTTGTCGCGCTGGCATTGGCTTCGGTAGTGCAGTGCGGAAAAACATTTTGGGCAGGATGTGAAAAATGACTACTGTATAGTTCATAAGAAGGTGTAAAAAAATGGCAGTGTTGAAAATGTGGCATGTAAATATTGCAAATTTGCGAAGTTACAAGGGTACGTGGGAAATGTGCAACGCATGCTTGTAACACAGTCATTTTATGGACGTTCGGCACCAGATTTTCAACGTAGGCATTTTAACACCTCTGCTCATGTACTGTGTCACTGTTATTTCCTCAAACTGTCCCAAAAAGTGATTTTGCACAGCGACTGCGCTATTCTGCGCCAGACATGCGAAAACACATTTTGGGCAGGATATGTGAAATGACAGCTATACTGTTCATCAAGAGGTGTGGAAAAATGCCAATGGTGAAAATCCAGAATGAAAATATTACAAATGCATGACGCGAGCGTGTGTGCAATGTGCCAACACACGCTCGTAACACAGTCATTTTATGGAATATCATCACCAAATTTTCAACATAGGCATTTTAGGACCTCTGTTCATGAACAGTGTCACTGTCATTTTCATAATCTGGCCTGAACATGGATTTCCCACAGCAACCGCCCCACAGCAACCGCGCTATTGTCCGCCGGAAGTGCGGAAACACATTTCGGCCAGGATGTGAAAAATGATAGCTGTACTGTTCACAAGGAGGTGTACAATAATGACAATGCTGAAAATCTGGCGTGAAAATATTGTGAATTCGTGAAGTTACGAGCCTGTGTAGCAGCTGTACAATGCATGCTCGTAAAACAGCCATTTGTTGCATTTTTTCCGCCAAATTTGCAACATAGGCTTTTTGTGAGCCCACATCATGAACAGTGGCTCTGTCATCTCATTCATTGGTCCCGAAAGGTGATTCTGCACACTGACTGCGAAATCACCTTTTGGGACCGATTAATGATATGACAGTGCCAGAATTCATGAGGAGGGGTCCCAAAACCCCATGTTGAAAAATTTGTGTAAAATTCAAACATGCCCGGATAGTATTAAAGTTGAAAATCCTATTTATTCCATTATACAGCTTACCAGCATTTCCTCAGTTCAGTCGGCTTTGAAGAGAGCAGATGTGTTCCTGGTCCACCGAAGATCATCACGCCGGACTCCGGAGGTAAGTATGGGATGAGGGGGGTGTGGGGAGGCAGGGTGCACAGTGGGTGTGTGCGGGTTGTGGGAGGGGGGCTGGAAGAGTATGAGGGATCGTTTTTGCTTTATAGGTTAAAAAAAAGACATTGGGTGACTGTTTTCATTTTAATAGGTGCTTTGGCATGCTGGGGTGGGCTGTCAGCATGCCACCTGAGTGTGTGTGTGTGGGTGGGTGCTTTAGCCGACAGGAGATTGGGCACCCGGTTGGCAAACAAGGAAAGAGGGGGCGCAGGGACCTGAGGATTGGCACCCCTTAGCAAGCAAAAAACAGAGACTAGAATTATGCCCGACGGGAATGGTCTCCCCATCGGCAAAATTCAAGGGGGGGAGGATACATGCCGATGGGGCTGGGCCCCATCAGCAAAGAAAACTGTTGGGAGGCACATGATGCTGAGGGGATTGGGCCCCTCGGCAATCAAAAAGGGGGTTATGACATGCCGACGATTGGGCACCCCACGGCACACACAGTAAAGGGGTGACAGGCAACAGCGGCAGTCACTGCCGCCATGTTGCCTGCACATAGAGGTGCAGTTGTGGTTACGCTGCATGAGTGTTTCCGCCTCATTGCAGCGGACCGTTCTGTGATGTCTTCGCTTCATTAGCTAGGCAGAGTGTCGGCCCCTGCCTGGCTGATTGGAGAATGTGGGGACGCACCTACTGGTGTGTGCCTGCATTCATCCAACAGTAACCGCGCCCAAATCTGCTACTTGTCAAGAAGATGTTGGCTGCACTAGCGTGCCAACATAAAAATAGCGACGGTGTCAGAAATTCAGCAAATATGAAAATTATGGCACATCACTTCACAAATGAACCATCAAGAGCAGTTTGTATACAAAAGTGTGAGCAACTACAAAATGGATACAAGAGATACGGCAAATCAGTAGCACATTCCATTTTACAGTGCTATTGTGACAAGTAGTGGACAGTACTAGTTAACCACAGACATAGCTGTAGCATTAAGGGAGAGCAAGGTAGATTAGGTTACAGAGCTGTGGAAATAATGTAGCCTAAGGAGGATTGAAGCAAGTGCACTAGGCATTTTTGACAAGTAGGCTGTATGGAAGGTATAGGAAAGGGTATTACAAGCCCGAGGAGGGAGGTACTGGTTCCACTGTACAAAACACTGGTCAGGCCTCATCAGGAATACTGCATGCAGTTCTGGAGGCTGCACCTTCAAAAAGACATAGACAAGATGGAGAGGGTGCAGAGGAGGGTGACTAAGATGGTGCAGGGATTACAACATAAGACATATGAGGACAGGTTAAAGGACCTCAGTATGTATACACTGGAACAGAGGAGGGAGTGGGGGGACATGATTTAGATGTTCAAGTACCTCGGGCATAAATAAGGTGAAAGGGGAAAACATATTCCAGTATAGAAAGAGTACTAGAACAAGGGGTCATGACATGCGATTAGAGGGGGGGAGGTCACATGAGGAGTAATGGGAGGAAGTTATTTTTCACTGAAAGAGCAGTGGATGCATGGAATGGCCTGCCCTAGGGGATAGTGGAAGTCAACACTGTAGCAGGATTCAGACATGCATGGCATAGGAATAAGGGGGCCATAGAGACAAGAAGGAATGGCTTAAGCAGGTGACCAACTACTGGCACCAGCCGCCATTACAGGTAGGGAAAATGGGCAGACTGGATGGGCCTAGTGGTCCTTTTCTGCTGACAACTTCTAGGTTTCTGTGTCTCCACTGACCAGGTATTGAAAGACTGTGGAGAACCAAGTATAGTATATAGAGGGTAAATACCCAACTCACTGAGGCTGTGGTAGATGTAGTGCTTGGATGCTACATCTGACCTGGAGCTTCTGTTGTTCCTTATCTACGCCATCAAATGATTACCTCCACTTTACCATAACTGTTAAACCAGATACATGTGTTTTGGCCAGTTTTAGCTATGGAGATCACAGTGCTCCAGTCTGTCATCCCTTACAATTGCCTTTCATTTATTGACTCTGTGATCTAACTTTCAGAAAGGGGAGCCTAGTTTTGCATCCTCATGGTTCTCCTCCCCTAGGCGGAAACAGTTTAGATAAAGGTATGGTTAATCATGCACTATTCCCATTTTTAGAATGGTCCATAATTACTCTATACCAGAGTCATGTCAATAAAATTGTGTTCACGGGGTTACTAATGAGCAGTCAGGTGGGCTAGATGTATTACCCTTGAGCTCCATCTTCTGTGGAATTAAAAGCTTATTTTATCTGTTAGACGTGCCACTTTCAACAGTCAAGCCTTACTGTTTCTGATCTACTGCTGATATGGAGGAGATTCTTTTAAATCTGCCATTGAGACCATGCCATGGAGCTGTAAAATGCAGCAAGAAGATGAAACCAGCACTACAGCATGTAGGCCCGGACCCAAATTCCCTCTCCGCGGCTGAGATGGGTACTCTTGGCCACACGGTGACAGAGCAGGTACTGGCAGCCCTGACTTCAAAACTGGACACATTAGAAGGATAGCTAGTCAAAATTGCATCTCAGAGTACCTCTCAAGCCAGGCAGATCTCAAAGGTTGGAACAGCATGTCAACAATATAAAGACATCCAGAAGCTGATAACGGACAAGCTAACCAAGCTTGAAAAAGAGAGAGAGGACCTCCGGGAGCAGCTCAACTATCAAGAAAACTACAATAGGAGAAGCAATCTGTGGCTGTGAGCCCTTCCAGACAGTCTGGAGGGGGAGACTGCCCTGCATTTCTGCTCCGTGGTTTTACTGAAGCTGCTGGGTCTTAAGCTGAAGGGGGACAAACTGAAAATCGAGAGGGCACAGAGTGTTCCTGCACCAAAACCACTGCAAGGAGAACCTCTACTCCAAATCATTTTCCACCTCCACCATTTCGGGAATCAACAGGCCATGCTGCCAGCTTATCAGAACACCTGGGAGCTCCTGTAGGAAGGTCATCAACTCTACCTTCACCAAAACTTTTCTCTGAGGCTGCAGAAGAGAAGGAAGATGTTCAGTCCAGTGCTGGACCAGCTCAGACAGCGGCAGATGGACTTTACTTTTTTGTACCCATCTGTGGTCAAGGATAGGAGTGAGGGGCCATATACTCCTTCTGGGAAGTGGAGAAACTGAAAATGTTCTTGCAGGAATGGGAGGAAAAAGCATGGGAGTGCCTAGTGAATGGAGTATGTTTTTTTTGAAGAAACTGCTTGATATGGACCCTGAGCTGTGCAGTTATGCATCATTGGTATGGCAATCCTGCACCACTCTAACTTTCTCTGGCTCCAGGGAAGCTCTCATGGTGCCTACCTCCACCGAAAGGACAATAACATGAACAATTTTATTTATTTATATTTATTTATTTATTGAAAATGTTTCACCAGGAGAGGTACACTGAGCAACAAGATGCTTGTCTCACGGTGCGACTTGTGGGGGTGTACAAGGCAGGTGGGTGTACATGAAACAAGCAATAGACTGTACATTGGAGTTAAGATTTTCAAGCAATTGTTACATAGTTAAGGGTGGCTTTACATACTTGCTACATGAAGAGAGAGACACTACATACATGTACCACAAGGAGGGTGACATTACATACTTTGATTACACATCTAGAACCATACATACATGCATAAGTGCCTGCTATCTAGTATTTAGTTTGGAGCAATTTACACAGAGTTGGCCGATAGAACTAGAAGCCTGGTGGCTTTGGCCAAGGAGCGGTGACAGGTCTGAGTAGGATACACAAAGGAAAGATGATTGGGTTGACGTAGGGAAGACATTAGACGTTGTCAGGGAGATAAGCAGGGGGATAGCAGAAGTGCAGTAAGGGGGCAAGTGCTTGGGTTGGCAGGGCAATTATAAGCCAGTCATTTTGGGCAAAGGCCAGGCCACTGGTCAGGCTGTGTAAGGTGAGGTGGGAGAACGATGAGGGGGAGAGAGATTCAGGCAAGGGGGGGAAGGATGTCAGGGGCATGTACAGTTAGGCACGCAGAAGTTAGTGAGGGCAGAGGATAGGGAGTGTTTGAAGGAAGAATGGTGGATTTGGGCCAGCAAGTCATTCCAGAGCTTAGGGAGAAAGTAAGAGAAAGCCAATTAGCCTGCAGAGGTCCTTTGGTGAGGGATTACTAATAGTCTGGAGTCAGTAGACCTGAGGGCATGGAGCCGGCCCGTCGGCGCAGCCGTTGGATTTCCGCATGCGACGCAGGCGACCTGGTTGGGAAACGACCAGGGTCATGAGGGTTGGCTAGAGGAGAAGGATAGAGCATCCCACAGACTGCTCTCCTTCTCCGGGGGGAGGGTGGGGAAGTGTCTGGAGCACCGAGGACCCCTGGTGGAGGCCAGGAGTCCCACAGCTACCGTCACTAGAGTGTACAGGAGGCGGGGCGAACGCCGGCGTCATTGCACGACCCCGCCTCCCCCAAAAAACAGAAAAACTAGACAGCTGCCAGCCTCCTTAAATGAAGTCTGCCACAGCTTCAATTAACTCCTCAGGCCTGCCTTCCAACGTAGCCCGAAGACTGCAGCATGCAAGGGGGAGTGCCACAGCCCTGCCGTGGGGGGTAAGCCACAGGTATCGGAGGGCTGAGGCCGATCTGAGGAGTGGATGTCCGTGGCTCGTGACCAGGCTGAGAGTACCAGGAGGCAGGCAGCTTGGGAGGGGAAAAAAGAATAAATGAAAAAAAAAAAAGACCTGAGGGCATGAGCAGGGGTTGGTGGGGAAGATAAGGAGGTGACGAGGTAGGGTGGAGAGGAACCGAGCCAGAAATTAGAAACAAATTTAGCACTGTGAAGTAAGCGCCAGTTGCTCAGGGATGGAAGAGACAGCGAATGGAAGAGCTCGCAATGATGGGTACGGAGGGTGGCATCGAGGGTGAAACGGCAGAAAGTATTGAACAGAGGCTCCCGTCTGGATAGAGTGGACTTGGGGTCAGAGCTGTAGACAACATCGCAGTAGTCGAAGGAAGGTAGAATAATTTTCAGCATGATTTCACGTCTCACAGGTAGTGGGAGACTAGTGCGGTTTCTATAGAGGGCGCCAAGCTTTGGGTGCAGTTTTGACAGGATGGCATCCACATGTGTGGAAAAGGCGAGATGGTGATCAAGCCAGACCCCCAGGTACCTAAAGGAGGGCACATCTTCTAGGACAGTATTAGGTGGTAATAGGGAGTGGGGGAGAGACAATCAGACATTTCTGGGGTATTGGGGCCCCATAGCCAGGTCTTGGTTTTGGCCTCAGCACCTTTCTGGACTCTGCCCTGGAGTCTCTAGGCCACATGGAGCATACTTCATTACCAGGATTCTGAGGGCATGCATTGCGGGGTATAATGGCAGCTATCCTGTGGCATTACTGTGCAACTTGCTTCTGCCTGGGGACTAATGCTGCCATATAATGATGAAGCCACCATCTACCACAATCTTTTGGCAGGTAAGCAGGACATGGGGGAGAGGTCTGTAGGATGGTCACATGTGTGTTTGAGGGTGTGGTAATACTTCAAGCTGACCAGCCCAGGACCACGGCTGGACACCTCCTCAGTGGACTTTGGTATGTAGCCCCCTGCATTTGGGTGAGGGAGCATGTGATGTTAACATAACTGTTGCTAAAGCCATGAAGGGGCTCTATTTCTGACAGCCAGGGCACCTTGGGGGGTGTGTGTGTGTGTGTGTGTGTATGGAGGGGCTAAATATATACTGCACTAATATAACGCAGCTGGGAATGGGCGGGGGACCAGTGAAAGTCTTCTATTTCCTTGGACTGCACTGTTAAGGGGTGCATCCCTGTGCTGAGCTAGGGATGGGGGGACTGCATATATCAGGGTCTGCAATACCACCCCTAGCCCAGTCCAGGGGTGATGGGATCTCCTGAGGCACTGGCTAGGTTGTTTGGGGAGATCTTGCTTTCTTGTTGGTGTGGTGTAGTTTTATATATGCCATATGTTTAGATAAATTATAAAAGTAGCTCTGTGACACGGGATGGGGGAAGGAGATCATGCACAGAGGGACAAAGACTGTGACATTGCCACCTACTGACACAGAGAGGGGGTAGTCAGTAGAAAGAGTATGATGTCTCTAGATGTTATGGTCTACCCAAAGCCAGGGAGGCAGGTGTGCTACGAGTTCTGTTTTCTAGTTTCTAGGTTTTATGTTTACTGTTTCTGTTTATACTATTTCATTCTGCAGTACAGTTCCTTGTACCATGGTACTTCAGTTGCTGGTGGGAGATGGGGTATGTGAAAAGGAGTGTGGGCATACTTTGTGTGCAACTTCTTGGCTGTGTATTGGGGGGGGAACCCCAATGCAGGAATTGTGTATAACTGTCAATGGTGCTAGCTAAGATTAATGTTATTTCCTGGAATATAAGGGAGTTCTTCTCTCCTATAAAGCATAAGAAAGTGTTAACAGCACTTAAACAGAGGGTAGCTGAACTAGTACTATTGCAAGAGGCCTACCTCCCCAAGGCGGAGCATGCCATGCTGGTGGGAGGGTGGGTTGGTGCCTGATATTCAACACCATTCACTTCACACAGGAGAGGTGCAACAAACCTGGTAAGTGAACATCTTCCCCTGAAGGTGAACAGAGTAATTACCGATACCTGGGAGGGCCACTGTGTTTTTATAAGTGAGGATTTGTTTAGCAAGATGGTCTGTTTTGGTAGTTTGTATGCACCAGCTGTTTTCTGCCCTGACTCCTACAAACAGTTGTTAGATGTGTTGCATAGGGAACAACTGCCAAATCTGGTGCTAGGGGGAGATTTTAACTGTGTGGTGGAGCCAGCCCTGGTCACTCTAGGAGGGTCAGCAGACATGGGTCCACACTGGCCACATGGAAACAGTGCCTGTTTGATCTGATTTGGTGGATGTGTGGTGCACTGAGAACCTGGGAGCAAAGGAGTACATATTTTATTCTCACCCCCACAAGATATGGTCCAGGCTGGACTATATTTACACTATAAGAGACAACTACAACCAATTGCTATCAGCTACCCACAGTCCAATGCATATATCAGATCATGCAATGGTTCAGGTCATGCTCAAGGTTGCAGGTGAAAAACCTCTCTTCTGATTTGAGTCCATTAACTACAACCTTCTGCTGTCTCCCTTCTAACCAGTTTCTAACACATCTGTGTCTGTTGCACCCAGATCTTTTAGCTTCTTCAGCAACCTTATGTATGGCACTAAGTCAAAATCCTTGCTGAAATCAAAGTAGAAAAATCCACAGTGTGGCCCTTATCCAGTACCCTCATTACCCAGTCAAAGAATACTATCAGGTTGGTCTGACGAGACCTCCCTGCCACAAACCTGTGTTGTTTACTATCCTGGAGTAGATTGCTCTTCAGGTAGTTTATGAGGCCCTCTTTGACTAGTGTCTCCACATCAGTTTACCCACAATAGAGGTAAGACTGACAGGTCTGTAGTTACTCGGTTGCTCCTTGGCCTCCCTCCCATAAAGCAGGACTATGCCCACTACCTTCCAATCTTTTGGAACTCCCCCTGTCTGAATTAAGCTCTTAAATGGCCCTACCAGGGGTTCAGTTAGTTCTGTTGCAAATTCCTTAAGCACCCTTAGATGCATCCCGTCTGGTCTGGCACCTCATCTATCTTTAGGGCTGCTAGACCTTTCCAAAACCTTTCACAGGTAAATACTTGCTGCCACATCTTAGTGATACCCCTTACAGCTGCCTTAATGCTACTGTCTGGCAGAGGCCCTCTGTCTTCCCTTGTATATACAGAGCAGAAGAAGTTAACAACAGCTGCTTTCTGCTTGTCCTCAGTTACCTCCCTCTGGTAGCCTAACAATTCCTCCTCCCTTCTTTCTTTTTTCTCCTAATTTATCTAAAGTTTATGTTTTGGGCACCAACCACCTCTGCCAGCAGACAATTCCATGGCTCAACCACTCTTTCTGTAAAATACTTCTTCACATTCTTTTTAAAACCTTCTCCCGTTAACCTCCACTCATGACCTCTTGCCCTATCTTTTCTGTTCCTGGTAAATAGCTCCTCACAGTCCACCTTGTTAATTCCTTTCAGGAACTTGAGTGCTCTATCATATCCCTCCTTTTTCTTCTGGTTATGAGTGAATACTTGTTCAGTGCCTTTAGCCAGTCCTCATAGGAACTGCCTTCTTGTCCCTGAGTCATCTTGGTCATCCTACGTTGTACCTTGGCTAGCTTGTCCCTGTCCTTTTTTAGGTGGAGACTCCAGAACTGGGCACAGTACTCCAGATGTGGCACAACCAATGATCTATGCAAACAATAATACCTGACAGAGTGGGTGGTATTGGGCTATACCAGACCGCCCAGAAGCATAATGAGGCATTGGGCCTTATAGAAACATAGAAACATAGACTTTGACGGCAGATAAGGACCATTTGGCCCACCTAGTCTGCCCATTTCCCTACCTACTGGATAAGCTGCAGATTCTAGTTAACCAACAGCCTATTTCCTGCAACCCCCCCACTATAATTGCCTTATGTCTGTCCCATGCATGTTTGAATTCCTCCACTGTTTTAGACCCCACAACCTCTCCAGGAAGGCGGTTCCATGCGTCTACCACTCTCTCCGTGAAAAGAATTTCCTCACATTACCCTGAGCCGTCCCCCTCTAACTTTAAATTGTGCCCCTTGTTCTTACATCTCTTTTTCTGAAAGATGCTACCCTCCTGGACTTTGTTGATTCCTTGAGGTACTTAAAAGTTTCTATCATGTCCCCCATCCCTCCTTTCATCAAGGGTATACATATTAAGCTCTCTGTCTCTCTTCATATGGTTTGTGATGTAGACCCTGCACCATTTAGTTGCCCTCCTCTGGACTGCTTCCATTCTGTCTATGTCCTTGCGTAGATGAGGTCTCCAAAACTGCATGATACTCCAGATGGGGTCTCACCAACTGTCTGTATAGAGGGATAACCACTTCCCTTTTTCTACTTGTGATGCCCCTCCCTATGCATCCCAGTATCCCCTGGCTTTCCCTACTGACTTCTCACATTGCATACCCACCTTTAGGTCATCTGATATGACTACACCCAGATCCCTTTCCATTATTGTTGTTGTTAGTACCTCCCCTGCTATTGTGTACTCTTCTCCTGGATTTTTATTTCCCAGGTGCATTACTTTTCACTTCTTTGCATTGAATCTAAGTTGCAATATGTCTGACCATTCCTCCAACCTTGTCAAGTCCCTTCTCATCCTTTCTACCCCCCCTCGTGTATCAACTCTGTTACAGATCTTTGTGTCATCCGCAAAGAGGCATACCTTTCCTTCCAGACCCTCTGCAATGTCACCTATAAAGACGTTAAAGAGGACTGGACCCAGTACTGAGCCCTGAGGTACTCCACTAGTAACCCCAATTTCTTCGGAATGTGTTCCATTCACTATTACCTTCTGTGTCCTGTTGTGCAGCCAGTTTGCTACCCAGGCTACCACCCTGGGACCCACTCCCAGGCTGGCTAACTTGATTATTAATCTTTTATGTGAGACTGTGTCAAATGCCTTGCTAAAGTCTAGGTAGGCCATATCCACAGCCTCCTGGTCTATTACTTTGGTCACGCAGTCGAAATCGATTAGATTTGTCTGACATGACCTTCCTGCTGTGAATCCATGCTGCTTTGGGTCCAGTGTCCCGCTGGCCTCTAGGTACTCAACAATTCTTTCTTTCAAGTGATTCCATCATTTCCCCACCACTGAGGTCAAACTAACAGGTCTGTAGTTTCCTGCTTCTGCCTTGCTCCCACTTTTGTGAAGGGAATCACATCTGCCCTCCTCCAGTCCTCAGGTACCACCCCATCTTCCCATGATTTGTTAAAAGTGTGGTTAGTGGTGTCACTAGGTCCTCCCTTAGCTCTTTTAGGATTCTAGGATGAGATCCGTCAGGCCCCATTGCTTTGTCCACCTTGAGTTTTAGAAGTTCTTTCAGTACTCTTTCTTTTTAAATGGACTGGTATCAACCCCACTATCCAGAGTGCTTCTACTGTTTGGTTTAGGTAACTCCTCCTCTTCTTCTTTTGTGAATACTGAACAAAGTATTCATTCATTATCTCTGCCTTTTCACTGTCTCCCTCTGCCCACCCCTCTCCTTTATTAATCTTCCCTATCCTCCCTTAACCTTTCTATGTTCCCTAATGTACCTATAAAGGTTTTATCCCCTTCTTAACTGAGTTGGCTATCCTTTCCTTGGTTTGGGCCTTTGCTTTTCTGACTGCCTTCCCACTTCTTTCTGCTTTAATTGATACAGTTCCCTGTAGGTACTCTGTCTGTGATTCCTTATACTTTTTGAATGCAGCCTTTTCTCCTTAACCTTCCCTGACACTTCTTTTGAGAGCCATAGTGGTTTTTATTCCGCTTGTTTTCTTTATTTGTTTCACACAAAGGCTTGTTGCCTCCATGATGGCAGTTTTGATTTTCTCCATTGTTCTTCCACCCTCCTTTCTGGCCATTTGCTAATGCATTCCTCAGGTATTCACCCATTTTGCCAAAGTCAGCCCTTCTAAAGTCCAGTATCCTTGTATTTGTATGGCTTGTCTCCATGGTTGTGTTTATTGTGAAGCACACTGTGCAGTGGTCGCTTGTTCCCAGGTGTCTACTGACTTCTAAGTTTGTGATCCTCTCACCATTTGAGAGTACCAGGTCTAATATTGCTCCCTCCCTAGTGGGTTCCACCACTAGCTGTCTAAGACATGCTCCCTGTAGGGCATCGAGAATGACCCTGCTCTTGGATGTGGCTGCAGTCCATGTTGCCCAGTTAACATCTGGCATATTCAGGTCCCCCATCAACAGTATCTCCCCTTTTTCAGCCATTTTGAGAATGCCCTCTATCATTTTCTTGTCCATTTCCTCCCTTTGAGATGGGGGTCTGTATACAACCCCTGTGCGGATTGTGATGCCATTCCCTATCTCCAATGTGACCCAGAGTTCCTCTTGTCCTCCCTTTACCTTTTAGTTCTGTTACTTTGATCCTTCCCTTATGTGAGAGCTACTCCACCTCCTCTTTTACCCTCCCTGTCCCTTCTGTAGATTGTGTACCCTGGTATGTTGACATCCCAGTCATGGTTCTCAGTGTACCATGTTTCTGTGACTGCCACAATATCCAAGTGTTCCACTTCCATCAGGGCTACTAGCTCTGGAAGCTTGTTTCCTAGACTACGGGCATTGGTACTCATTGCCCTCCATTTAATGTTGGCTTTAGCCCATCCCTGCTCTTATTGCCCTTGTCCATTTTTCCATTTACTCCTGTCCTGCCCTCTGTCAAGCTCTGTACCTCAGTGTTTACCCCTGGAAGGTCTGGTATATCCCATGCCGCTCACCCTGGAGGGTATTATTGTGTTTAGAAAATGTGATTAAGGCTAAAAATCAGAAAAAAAGTTAAACCAAATACTGTAAATACTTAATTTTATTGAATAAACATATTTTGTGTAAAGTAGTCCTGTACTTCTGTCATTGGCACTAGAGGGCACTGTTGTGTTATGCCAATCTGTTGAAAGTCCTATCCTCCCCTCCCCAACAGCAGAGTTCACCTATTTTCATCCTCAGTCCCACTTGCTGTTGGCCCAAAAATTGTTCTAAATGTCTCTCCTTGCAGGTTGCAACACCACGTGTCTCTCCTTCAGGTCGCAACACCACGTCAGTGTTCAGTATTTGTTTTCTGTGTGGTCAGTAGATTCAGTCTTAACCTAATGTATGTAAGCGTGGTCATGCGATGAAAACCGGAAGCACAAGTAACAGTCTGTCCCTCCCATCGAGATAGCAGCATTGTTGTGTTTTATTTATTTATTTATTTATTTATTTATTTTTACCATAACAAGATGGGGAGATGCTGTGGTGTTAAGACAAAGGAATGCGATCAGCAGTTGTTGCCACAGCTAAGTCACTGGGTGGCTGGATGGATGGAGGTGTGATGAGCAGGTAAGCTGACAGGAGGATTGATGGCACTATGCGAAGTAAACATTTTTTCTTTAATTTAAAACCGCAAGGAGGGCAGTGTGGAGAGGAAAGTGGCGGGGGGGTACTCAGTAACTTGGGTCTTGCTAAGGGATGGTAAAAGCTGATGGCAACCAAAATGCTTAGAATTCTATGGCACAGTAATACTTGTAAACAGGCAGACAGAGACTGGGGCTTATTATTTACCTGTCTCTGTTGCCTGATACCTGACTGGGTGGTTGACTGTCTCAGCCAATCAGGGTGTAGAATTTGACAGAACCCATTTTCTAAACAGTTGTAACAATACCTACTACTTTCTACTGTTGAACCCTCTCCTAATGCATCCTAGTATCATGTTAACCTTGCTGAAGGCCTTGGTGCATTGACTGTTTTTTTTAAAAGAGTCAGTCCTTTTCATCTGATCTTGTGTCCAGCTTAACTCCCCCCCCCATTCCTCTGTTCTGGGTTTTTGTTCCCCTAAAGGCACTTTTACACACTGGTGTCACGTTACAGAACCAGTGTAACATTATTTCCGTGCGCGTAAAGTGGATCTGTTCCGCTACCACAGCTAACGATCGCCAAAATGTGTTCTCTGTTTGCCATAGGTTGCCCCGATGTGTGCCAGTACACCTTGCCATATAATCAGGAGGTTCCATTACCTCCTGAGGAAATCTTGGATCACAGCAAACTCTGTGGGGAAGCCAGAATGAAAATATACAAAATGGAGGAGGGGGTTTGCCAACATACTTGCTGTGTGTAAAGTGAACACAGAATGGAACAGACTAGAACGGCACCACACAGGCAATCATCATTTTGTTTTAGAAACCTGTGTGTAAAAGCACCTTAAGTGAAAAACTTTGCACTTTTTGGTATTAAATTTCAGCTGCCAGACTTTAGACCAGTTTTCCAGCCTTTGCAGGTCTCTGTGCATTTCCCCTTCCCCATGTTGTGTACCCTACCACAGAGTTTAGTGTCATCTGTGAATAGACACAAGCTGCCCTGGATTGACTCTCCCATATTGCTGATGAACATATTGAAGAGGACTGTGCCCAGAATAGATCCCTGTGGTACTCCAATAGTGACCTCTCTTTCCACTGATCTGACTCCACTCATCACAACTGTCTGCTGTCTCCCCTCCAACCAACTCCCTACCTATCTTACTGTATCCTTGGCTGTTTCCAGATCCCCCCTCTTCAACAGCCTTCAATATGGCACTGAGTCAAATGCCTTGGTGAAGTCAAAGTAGAGCAAATCTACAGCATGGCCCTTGTTAACCCAAAGATTACTATCTGGTTGGTCCGACAAGATTTCCTGTCATGAAACTATCTATGTTGCTTACTATCCTGAAGTCTGTTTTTCTTTAAGTATTCCTCTAGATCTTCTTTGACTAGTGTCGCTATCGGTTCCCTACCATGGAGGTAAAACTGACAGGTCTATAGTTTCACAGCTGTTCCTTGTCTCCTCCCTTATGCATAGGAACCACATCTGCCATCCTCTAATCCTTGGGGACTGTATGAGTTGGATGGTCTTTTGCCTCCTGGGTGCAAGGGTTGGGTATCTCATGCTCTGGATGGATAGATTGCTTTAGATGGCGGGGAGGAACTAACAGTTGTCCATGCTGACATGAGCAACATAAGAAAGTGTAGGCCAGAGCTCTTTCAATCAAAATGTTGTGAGCTGTAGATATACTGTAGTTCAGTAGCAGGACCTATCAGAGATACTGTGCAAGCCATGAAGATTAGACAGTGATTAGATAAACTAATGTGTGGTTAAGGGTATGGTGTAAGGATAAAGGTTCAAGTTCCTAAGCCACAGATGAGCCATTTGTAATGAAGGAGGGCTGGGTCCCACCTGAACAAAAGAGCCGGGGGACAGACAGCCTCTGAAGCTGGGTAGATGGAATGGTGGAATAGTGTTTAAACTAGATGAGGGGTGGATAGGGCAGATTAGGGAAAGTATCCATACCCACAGGATCAGAAAAATCTAAATAATGAGGAAATAATAAAGAAAGTGCAGTAAGCAGCATTGTACAACAGGATGATAAATCAGGTAACAATTTCTCAGATAAAAGAGACAGATCAATCAGAATGGAAATGTGCTTTTATAATTGCAAAGAATCACAACAATAAAATGTGTGCGTTAGAAACCTTAGCTGAAATAGATAATTTTGACATCATCAGTATCGCTAAGACTTGGTGGAATGACACCAACCAGCACAGAGGTGGTATAATGTGTTCAGAAGAGAAGGAGAGGAGTAGCATTATATATTAAAATAAATGAGAATTGGAGGTTCGGGTAAAGGAAGATATTAAAAGGGCAGAAAGGTAAATGGAGTCCTTGTGGGTAGAGTTAACTTTGAATATACTATAGAGCCCCTGAAAGGCAGGGGAGCTGAGTCATCATGAGTAATGGGATTAAACAGTGGCTACACTTATTTCACATAATATTGAAATCTGATGCTACCTGTATGACAGACTAACACTCTGGTTTTTTTGTCCATCATTGCCTTTATTCCTAAGATTATTTGCAGCTTGATTTTTTATTCTAATTATAGCTTTTTATTGTTATAAATGAAACAACGCAGGTGCAAGTTGGTATGATACAGGAATTAAATACAAGTATATACAATGAGCAGATTTCATTATTACACACAGTTGCAAGTTCCTTTGACAGGAGCCCATGTGGCACAAATAGACCCAACAAATTAAACTCCCTCAAAATAAAAAGAACAAACTAATTACATGTTTTTCCCCTTTATAGGCTCCTTCTTATACACGTACACAAATTAAAATAAAGTACTACTAACAGTTTTATTTTCTGGACTTTCCTTTCTGACCATGGAGCCTTCCCCCCTACCCCCCCCAGCCTTACCTGCCTACCAGGAAAATCTGAGCTGCTTGCTCTGCCCCAGATACAGTTGAATCCGTGGCTTTACTGAGGTCTTCTGTTGTATGTGTTTGTGCAGGGAGAGTTGAGCAATCAGCCAGTAGAATTCTGCAGAAGTTTGAATTCCTGCATTCCAAGATAAACAACCATCCCATCTATTGAATGTGTGGCTAGGCAGATGCTTGACAGCTGGGGAGGGACTACTTTTTTCTAGTTCCTTTTAACAAAAGGAAACATTTGTTTCGAATACAAATGTTGCTATTTGTTTGTATTTTAAGTTTTAACATTTTACCCATTTTATAAGCACAGTAAGATACTTCGAGGTGAGTGTTGTGCTGGCACAATGCACTTCCAGGGGCTGAAGGTACACCACCGTTGTATTTCTTACCTTGTTGATTGTTCAGGATGGTTGGATGCTAACTTGAGTAGCTGTTTGTGCAGGCCATCAGGCAGATGCTTAGTTAAGACCATCACAGTGCAGGCTTGAAGTAAGCCTATGGTGTTGAATTCTGGAATAGACTTAGTTTAGTTTTTATTGCACAAAAGATCCTTTAGGCAAGTATCTATTTTCAAAGGACCTAGGGTCATACATAGGTTAAATATAGGTATGTGATGAACAAGATTGCAAAAATAGAGTTTGAGTATTGTTCTTAAATTGCATAAAGTATACACTGTAGAGGCTGATTTCTTCAGGTTTGGAATGTACTTTGTCTGAGGTAGTTTCTTTGTGCAAGGTTGCAAACTGTGGCTGGACCGTTCTATAGATTGGACACTGTTAAAGTCTTTATAGAAGTAATTGTCTTATTTTCAACCTTGACAGTTGTCAGGCTGGCATTAGGTAGAGACATTCAGGACAGCATCTGTATGAGAAATGGAATGTCTGTGGATCTGCAGTCAGTGAGTACCTATTTTATTGTATTGCATTTTGTGCTGTGGGTGGGCTTGTTCAGAAAAGCACATTAAAATAAAATCTGATGAGAATAATAATAAGAGTATATTTATCAAAAGGTTTCTCCTTCTTCCACTGCAGGATATTATAGGAACTGACTGAAGAATTAGCAGAACCAATAACTAACCGGTTTACCTTATTTCAGATACATCGGAAGTGCCAGCAGACTAGAGGGAGGCTACAGTAATACCTTTGTTCAAAAAGGAGAGTAGGGAAAGATAGCGAATTGCAGATCAGTCTGCCTAACTGCTATTCTGTGTCAGATAATGGAATACTTATAAAAATATTATTGACAAAAAAAGGATAATGGAGTACTTTATAAAGGAAACATTAGGAAGAGCTTAAAGAACTGGGGTTTCAGAGATCAACCTCAGAAAGGTTCACTAGAGGTAGATCCTGCCTGACTAACTTATTGCCTTTTTATCAGCCAGTTATTAAAAACTTGGACACAGGAATACTGGTAGATGTCATTTTTTTCTGGACTTCAGCAAAGTTTTTGATATTGTATCACAAGTAAAACTGACTGACAAACTCATCTCCATTGGGGTTAGTAGTAAAGTGATGAACCTGGATATACAACTGGCTAATAGAAAACAGAGGGTTATAATAATTGGTTTTGGATCGGTAGAAAGTGATGTTTCAAGTGGAGTACCACAATGTTCAGGCGTCCACTGACCTTTATCATGTACTGTATATCAAGGAACTTAAATAGAAACTATTTGCTATTTTTAAAAACTGAAAACAATTAAGAGGAGGCTCCCTTATGTCCATGGGAGCTCCTCTGTGGTATTGGTAGATTTTTTTTTATAATACCCCCAAAGGAAGGGAAGATTCATAACCTACCTGAGAGGCTAGCCACGCAATTCCTTTCTACTTCCTGGTTGCTTGCCACACCCCCTTGCGCTCCAACATTTTATGACGTGCATAGGGAGAACATGGGCGTGCACTCCACTCAAGTCTAGGGAATGTGATTTGTAAACAGTTTTTGGCCAGTTAAGTAGCCATTTGGTAAAACTGGAGCCAGGGTTCAACTAACAAGAGCCTTGTTAGTTGAACCCTGGCTAGTTGAACCCTGGCTCTGATTTTACCAACTGGCCACTTAAACGGCCAAAAGTTGTGCTTACAAATCATGCTTCATAGACTTGAACTGAATATGCCATCATGTTCTCCCTGTTCATACATCAGAAATGTCAGAGTGCAGGGGTGTGGTCAGCAACCAGAAAGTTGAACAGGATCGTGCAGCAAGCCCCTCTGGGGCAATTTATGATCCCTTCCTTTCTTTCAGGGGTATTACAAAAAATCTGCTAACACCACAGAGGAGCTCCCATGGAGGTAAGGGAGCTTCCTCTTATTTGTGTAAAGCACCAAGATAGGTGCTTTAATAAAGGATCAGAAAACTGGTTTGCAGATGGTACAAAATGTGGAGGAGTAGCAGATAGTGAGGAATTAACAAAAATCATACAGAGGGACTTAAATAAGACAGCAGAGTTGGCAAATACTGTATAAGGGACATGAAGTTTAATGAGGGAAGTGCACAATATTGTGTTTGGAAATAAAAATGGACACGTTAGTATCTAAATGGAGCTGAAATAAAGTAAGTTGATGGAGAGAGACCCCAAACAGGGGCAACAGTGTGAAACATCCTCAAAAAGGTGGCACAAGTACAGGGGATATGCACTCAAGCTGGGTGGGACAGATTTAGGGGACATATGAGGGGGACGGTTCTTCACTGAGAGAGTAGTGGGTCCTTGGAATAGGCTGCCAGAATGGGTGGTGGGGTTAGACACGGTGAACAAATCCAAGAGGGCTTGGGATAACTACTTTGGGCTAAACAGAAGTAACAAGGTTGGGGAGTAAAGGGAGTAAGATATGCCAGACGAGGGGGTAATGGGTAGACTAGATGGGCCAAGGGGTCCTTTTCTGCTGGCAGATTTCTATGTTTCTGTGTAAGTATTAAGGTGTACAAAACAAAATTTTGTTAGCAGATCCAGAGAAGTTATGGCTAGAGATCCGTGATTTTCTTAAATAAGAAATAACAAGAAATTCAAGCTATAAAAAGAAATAAAACAAAAACACATGAATAAAGTTAGAAAAATGCTTGTTTTTTTGCAAAAACAAAATAAATGCTTGCAGCAGTTGTTGTGCAGGCGCCATTGTTACCACACAGACAGTCTGCAAGGATGCAGCAGCCAAATTGTCTGATTCACAAAACCTTTTAAGACCATAGCATAATGCTGCTTAAGAGCAACTTTTTAGTACCCCGAAGCATAAAATCCCTTACTGGGCTCTGAGTCAATTGTTAGTTAAGCGGTGGCCATGATTAGTTCCTACTGGCAATGTAAAGTACACAGATTTTACTTTAAAAAAAAAAAGGCCACATTACGTATATGGAGCTCGCCCCCCATGCTCTACAAATAATGATGTCAGAAAATGACATAGCGCAGGGGCGGATTAGGGGTGGGCTGCAGCCTGAAGTGGTATACAGAAGTGGAAGGGATCAGCGCAGCTCAGCTCCACGCAGCCAAATTACGATCCCTTCCCTTCTTAATTGGGGCACCGAAAATTAAAAATTTTGGCAAAAGTGGACTTGGAGCCCGGTAAAAGATTTTCTGCTTCTGGGGAGGAGGTACTGGGTAAGAGCATGATAGTTGCTCTTTAATACAAAGTAGTATACCAGGAATGTGATTTCTAGTGTGTATAAGGTCATTTTGAGGTATTTTATGAATGTAAATGTGATAACAAGAAATAAAACTACATTTTCAATTAATAAAAAGAATCAAGAAATTCCAGAAAAAAATATATATATATATATATATAAATGAAAAGAATTTCACAGGGCTCTAGTTATGGTACAATTATATAGGGCACAGGTGAGACCCCAGCTGGAGTACCTTTGCCAGTTCTGGACTTTGTATCATAGAAAAAATAGGGATGGACTGCAGAGAGTTCAAAGAAGAGCAATACGAATGATAACAGATGGAGAGATGTTGGAATATGAAAAGACTTAGTACCCTAAACATAGAAACTTAGAAACCTAGAATGTATCGGCAGATAATGGCCACTGGTCTCACCCAATCTGCCAGTTTGTTTAACTTTCATTTTTTTGCTGCAGACCCAGCTTGATCTATGGTGCCATCTCTTTCCCTCCCTTCTTTACCCCTATGATTCCCTTGTTCCTGTCCCAGGCATTTTTGAATCCCACCACTGCCCCCCCCACTACTTCCACTGGAAGGCTGTTTCAGGTATCCACCACCCTTTCTGTAAAGAAGTACTTCCTCGCATTCCTCCCGAATATACACCCTTCCCGCTCCATAGCATGCCCTCTTGTTCTAGAGCACCTTTTTCTCTGAGAAATATCCCCCTCCTGCACTTTATTAGTCACCGTGAGGTATTTAAGGGTCTCTGTCATATCTCTCCTCTCCTCCAGAGTGTACATATTTAGCACCTTAAGCCTCTCCTCATAGGATTTTTGATGCAGACCCTGCACCATTTTGGTAGCCCTCCTCTGGACTGCCTCCACTCTATGTCCTTGCTGAGATGTGCTCTCCTGAACTGGACACAGTACTCAAGGTGAGGTCTTACCAGTGATCGATATAGAGGCAGCACCATCTTCCTCTCTCTGCTGGTGATCCCCCTTCCTATGCAACCTAACATCCCATTAGCCTTTCTGACGGTCTTGTCACACTGCCTGGTCACCTTTAGGTCATCCAATTTGATTACCACTAGGTCTTTTTCCTACTTGGTCTTTGCCAGAATCACGCTGCCCATTTTGTACTCCGCTCCAGGGTATCTATAGCCCAAATGCATTATTTTGCACTTTTTTGCATTAAAACCCAGTTGCTATACCCTTGACCACTCCTCTAGTCTTTTCAGATCCCTAGCCATCCTTTCCACACACATCCCTCCCGGACTGTCCACTCTGTTGCAGATCTCGGTGTCATCCACAAACAAGCAGACCTTACCTTTCAGTTCCTCCACTATGTCACTTATAAAGACATTGAAAAGGACCATTCCCAGTACTGATCCTTGAGGCACCCCATTGGTCACCCTCCCTTCCTCGAAGCGAACTCTGTTTACCACTACCCTCTGCGTCTTATCCCCCAACAAGTTTTTTACCCAGGTTACCGCTTTATTATCCACCACCAGGTTCTCCAACTTGCTTGTCAGTCTTTTATGTGGAATGGTGTTGAAAGCCTTGCTGAAATCCATGTAGGCCATGTCCACCACTCCACCCTGATCCAACTCCTTGGCTACCCAGTCAAAGAAATCTATCAGATTAGTTTGACATGACCTTCCCCCGTGAAACCGTGCTGTCTTGGATCCTGTAATCAAATGGATTCAAGATATTCCACAATCTTTTCTTTTAGTAGTGTTTCCATGAACTTGCCCACCACAGATGTCAGGTTGACAGGCCTGTAATTGCTCACCTTTTCCCTGCTACCACTTTTGTGAAGTGGTACTACCTCTGCCTTTTATCCAGTCCCCCAAGAGCATGCCAATGTCCAGTGATCTATAACTCAATAGAACATTTTTTGCAGAGACATAATAGTAAACCTGATTGTCTGAAATTTACAATTTTGGAACGTGTGGAGAGACACCCAAGAGGGGCCGACAGAGTAAAAATGTTATCCCAGAAAGAAAACAATGGATATCAATGTTGGATACTGTTGTATCCTTAAGTTTAAATGAAGGTGTTGACTTTTCACCCTATCTATCTCTAACACTGTTCTAAATAACTGATGTCTGAAAAGATTATTTTAAAAGATATTTCTAACTGTTTCTCTCTTTCTCCCTTCACCTATAGGAGTATTACCTAACCCCTAATCTGGAAAATGCAAAGTGAGAGCTGCAAATTATTGTATGCCCATGGAGCACAGGAGAATTTTCAACACTGTACTGGACTTGGGGCAGGTTACTTCTCATTCTTCTCTTAGTATATGACAGTCCTTAACTCACAAATACAAAAAATGCCATGGACCAGTAAACAGATAGGCAAAAATCTATATGATTTGTTTGTGAGACATTTCGACCTCTAAATCTAGCCCCTCACTTGGACACAGAAGCTTTTTATATCCAATCCAATCCTCCCCCCAATCCCACTTACTACCAGACTCCCTTAAGGGAATTAAAATGTATGTATAATGACCCTGAATTAAAAGAATACTTTGTTAACTTGTAATTATATTATTATGCTTCTTATTAACAAGTATCAAAGAAAGTTCTTTCAGGTCACTTGATCTCTCATGGATATACATGACCTTTGACTAAAAGAGGCTCATAACAGATACATTTAATTTCTAGTATTAATCATTTCATCAATGGAAACTAATTGCTTTTTTCATCTTTACCTATAATTTTCTTTGACTCCCCTCCCTTCTATTTTCTACCTACGAGCTAATATAAAGATTTTTTCTTCTAGATTAAATGGTGTGTAGATTCTTTTATTCTGCTTTTGAGTGTTTGCTGGCAGTTACTTAATTGTAAAATTATGTTTTATTCTTATTGCATTTTTGTTATAGCATTAGGGCAAAATAGACTAGAGAAATCCAATCACCAGAGGCACTAGACCCAAGGATTAAGTAATTATGCTACTGAACAGTGGTCTCATTCTTATTTGTTTCTATGCCAAATAACTGTGTGTGTGTGTGTATGTATAGCATTATTAGGGGTCATCATGTAATTAAGCTATAGTAATTAGAATGTGGTGACATCATAATGACATTCATCTGGATGTATATAAAGCCACAGACAGATGAGTGTTTTTTAGCCTTTGATAAAGGATGGAAGCACATCTGAAATGCATCAGGCAATGCCTCGTTTTATTTGTGTAAAAATAAAAGTTTTTTAAATGAGACTGGTGCCCTGGCTGTCAATTTGAGGTTAGTGTGTGCTCTGCTTTATGTATTTTTACTTTAGTTATTCTACTGCCCTATGACATGAAGATGTTGTGTAGAGAATAACAGTTTTGTAACAACTGATGTAAAACATTTTTTTTGGAAATATTTTGTGTTCTTACTAAGGGTGTCTGTCACTTTAATGAAATTCTGGATAAAAAGGAGTATGTTCATATAAGTCACATTTGTAATCCTCAGACCTGCCCGATGAGGAAGACCTGGATTAGGGTTGAAGCACTGGGGCTAAGGGTGGGTAACAGGTACCTTATTGAATAAACTCCTGCACTTTGCTGTTTGAACCTGATTTCATGAGTGTTGACCATTTTCTCTTTGGATTTTATCACTAAGCTGGCTACTTTGCTCACAGCACCACCTTTACCTGAGTGCTCCTTCTTCTACAATTGTTTGTGCAAACTTGCCTACAAGTGTGCTGATGGTCAGTACCTTGAGTATTGTGAAGAATCAGATCCAGAACTTTGTCTGCTATTCAGTAAGTGAATATTGCTGTTTCTCCTTTTTTTCCTGAACCGTACCAAGGACTCTGTTCCAAAACATTTTGGAACAAGGAGAAGAGGATGAGTAACTTGAGTGCTACTCCTGTTCTTCAGTTTGAGAGTAGAAAGAGTATTGAACTGAGTTCAGGAGCGGAGGAAGGCATTGACTGCCTGGAGGACCCAGAGGAAATTTACAAACATCGGGAGAGAAACCGACACACCATGTTCTGCGATGGAGACACTGAAGGGGAAAGCTCCACATTACAGGAATTGTTCCTTAACCTAGAAAACCTTTGGATTAAAGAACTTAACTATTATTACAACAAGATCACATTAAAGAGATACATGGAGCTTAACATCATGCCACAAGGTTTAAGAATTGATAAAATTCCATCAAGTGGTTTTGAAGATTAGGAAAGATTGGGAGGAGGCAGCACCGATTTGCACCATTAGCTGGATCAAGGCACTTATAAAAAGAGATGCACATTTACAAGAAGAAATGAATAAGGAAATAGAACTGATCCAGATGAAGTTTACGGACCTAAAAGATGTAAAAAGGATTTTTGAGAGCTTTTTTTTTGCATTATTTGTTTATCACCCCCTTCGTCCGACCGGCCTCTCCTTCAGGCCTTCTGCCAAGGACTTACCCCCATGTCTCAATTCCGAACCCACCCCAATCCCAGCTTCCCCGATCCCAGATCGTAGCCAGCCAGGAGTAGCCCGAGCGTAACCCGCCGATGGGGCCAGATTCACCTCCTTCGAGGCCGCCTTCAGGCATTCTTGCTCTCGGCCCTGATGCTGCTGGGATTTGGTACTCCCCTGGCTCTTCGGGGGTTCCATGGAGGAGGGGGTCCAGGCGGCCATCATCTGGTCACTTGGATGCCATTTTTCTGCTTTTCTGGTTTCCCTGACGTCGCGCCGCTTCTTGTAGTGCCTCCGGTCTCCACCGGGGGCCGCTACAGAGCGAGGCATGACCCTAACCCACCCCCAGGGAGGAGAGCAGTCCTTAGGATGCTCAATCCTCTCCGTCCCTACCAACCCCAGCGAACCAGTCCGTTCCCAAACCCGGTTGCCGGCGTGGTTTGAGGTAAGGCGCCAGTTTGAGAGCTTTAATAAATCTTACTGCAAAAAAGTAAACAAGCAAGAATAACACTTAATAGCTAGAAAAAGAACCAAAGTTAACAGAGACGTTTGGGATTACCAAAGAAAATATTTTTTTGTGTGGGAAAGATGAGATTGCGCAGTAGAGGGCGCTCCAGGTCTAGTAATAGTAGTAGCAGTAAAATGTTTTATTCATATAAAAAATCATATGAATTAGGATTAGCTCGATTGAGTTACAACTCATTTACAACAAGAGCCACAACATTTTAGAACTTCATTTAAAACAGCATTACATTAAGTCAACAAAATAAAAACACAGTACACAAAATACAATTGAACACAGAAGAAACACCGAGCATTATTCAATATAAACTTTTCTTGATTTGTCCTTACACAAAACCAAGGATACTTAATTTAGCCCATTATAACAAATAATAATATACTAATATAAACTTATCAAAAGGTTGAACAACATTCTCTTGTGTTACTGATTGTTTCTAAACCAGAACTTGATCCCATTCCAAGGCTTACTCCCCTCTATTGCCCTCAAGTTTGGGGGCATTTTGTTCCATCCTAGTGGGCCCCTGTAAAAAACTGACTGGCGACCATGCTCCTGTTTACATCTTGGAATTTCTAGGTCTAGGGTGTTTACAGATCTTAATGAATCAGTTTTGTCCTAAGTATCAATTTAGAGGTAATATAGCTAGGAAGACTACCTGATAACCCTTTGCTCATAAATGTCAAGATGTGTTCCTGTCTGCTCTCAGTTAATTTTAGCCAGCCCAGCTGATTATATGAATAACACTTATGGGTGAGATGGAGAGCTTCTAGAATAAATCTGGCAAGTCTGCCATGGCAGATTTCTAGTCTTTTTAGGTTACTTTTTTTACCACATGCATAAAGAATGGCCCCATAGTCAAACATGGATATAATTCTATGGATATGAGGTCTAGGAAGAAATATTGAACTAAAAACCAGCAAAGAGACAGCAATAAGAAAGAAATGAGATTTCAAGAACAACCTAGAGAGCTACCATCTGATAGCAACATACAATCCCATAAGTTTGACCCTGGTCCTTCTAATACTACCAGCATGCCACTGTTTTTTTTTTTTAGACAAAACAGCAGCTAAGGAGCAAAACAAAACACAGGGACCCCAAATTTCAAAAGAGGCTACATTAAAAAAACATGGATGGGATGGAGAGGAAAACGAAAACCTAGGTGTCCAGAGATCACTCAGGAACAAAGACATAGAACAGAAATCTTAAATCTCACTGAGATCGAACTAACTGAATCCCAAATTAAAGTACTGGAAAAGGGCCTTTCATTTGTACCTACACCAAAACTAGACTTCTTTAAGGTCAGAATTAACATCTTTAAACTGCTAAGGAAGTTAAAGTTAAAATATTTTGGGGGGGGTTAAAAGTGGGACAGAACACCTAAGAATACAGACATGGCAATACCTGGAATAGGAAAAAGTTGTGGAGCCAATAGCCATGTGTGACATTTCCCCCACTGAACCAACAGAGATGGGCAAGGCCACTGATTTACGGTGATTAAAACAATTAAATTCCGTTTTCAAGACTTAAGATTCCGGAATTTCACCGGTGATTGTTACTCTAATTTCTGGATTTTACCGGGATTCTGTCATCATTCTTTTAGTATGTGCATAAATAATCAGAATTAAAGAAGGCTTAATATACAAAGCATTAAATAAAGCAAACTGAAAATAGTACAGGAAGGAATTAAAAGAAAAACAGACTTTTTTATAGATTTACTGATCTGATAGAAAATGCCAGATTCCATGAAATCTTCATTTTTACCGGTTTTCAAGCAGCCCTAATTCAGGAATTTTACCGGATTTTCCGGTAAAAACTGAAAAACAGTGGCCTTGGAGATGGGTTATTTTATAGAACACTGGGAGGCATCGAATTGGGACTTTAACATAATTGATAATATGATGTTTCTGCTTTATTACAGGAAGTAGAACATCTAGAAGTAAGTAATATGGTACAACCAGGACAAAAATTGTAACCAAAATCAGTATTTTGCCCACAAGTATTTAGCCCAGCTATAGCTGTATTTGAAAAATGTGTGTTAAATGAAGCAGAAAAATATTTTCTGAAAGTACTGGTAACTACTACAGAAACCTGAATAAAGATGAATTTACAACTTTAAAATCTGGAGTTATTGAAATGAGTAATTTTTACAAAAAAATCAGATAAAGAGGGAAATATTGCCATTATGAAGGAAGAGATGTACTTAGGCAAATGCTTGGAATTGCTTAATAAACAGGAAAACCACTGGACATTGAAAAATGACCCTACAGTGAAATTTCAGGCTGAATTATGTGAGTTTTTGGATTGGAGTTTAAGCTGAGGTTGTGAGGCAGAATATATTAAAACTGATTGCCCAATAATACCAACATTCTACATCCTGCCGAAGGTGCACACGAATGTGAGGGACCCGCCAGGAAGACCCATAACGTCTGGCATTGGGTCCCTCACATATAACTTGTGCACCTTTATTGACAGTTTCCTTCAACTTATGGTGTTTGCACTAGATTCATACCTCAGAGACAGCATGGACCTTCTGAAAAAACTGGAAGAAAAGATATGGAATAGAAATCTTGCTGGCTAACTATGGATGTCAATAGTCTCTATGATGAGGTAGGGTGGCCCATATCCGGAACTGTAAGCATTTTTAGGAGGAGCTAAGGTAATGAGCAGCTGCACGCTATTCTGTTGAGGAGAAACAGGAGTGGCAGGGTGCTGTAATGCTTGCCTTTTGCCTAGAACAGGTATGCCATTATTGCCTGAACTTAGAGAAAACTAGGCAAAAGAGAGTTGGTGATTGCAACTTTTCACACAGCATCTTTACAGACCGACTTGTGCTGCAGAACATAAATACAGTACTGAACCCTACTACAGTCAGCACTGCTGCTGGTGCTTGGTGTCCGGGCAGTGGCGGAGCCTGTTTCTGTTGCGTGCTTCCAAGGAGAAAGACAGAAAAAGGCCAGAAAAGGACTAGTGGAGGTGATCTCTTCCAGAGGCCTGGTATACGGTGCAGTGTCTCGAGGGAGAAGTGCATGCATGTGAAGTGTCTGTGAGGACTCAGTCTCCGTGCCCATCTGTGCTTCTTGCAAAATTTCTTGGGATGCAGCTTATAGACCATAACAGACTACATCAGAAAGGATATTTCCAATTGAATCCCTGAGGCTTCTGAAACAAAAATGCCTGTTGTGCTTTTCCTTTTCCAGTGCTTGAAAGTACAAGTGCAAGTATATTCTACTTTTATCTCTGGCCTGATATAAGGACTGAATCTGATTTATATATTGACTTAAAGACTTAACTGCACAACTGTTCTATTTTTCATCACTGCAAAGAGGTCTGACTTTTTTAAATTCGAGTATCACTACATGTCAGATATATATTTAATTGCACATTTATGTATTAATTTATTAATCTGCTAATTTATTAGCTGTAAGTGGCAAAATGCTTCCAGAATCTCATTAGAACCTTATTGGAACTTCATTAACACCACACATGTCAAATGGTGTTTACAAGAAATCAGGTTTCACTAATGGAACGACAGGGGGTAAATAGTTCAAAGAAAAAGAAGACAGTAGAATTTAATATGATCAAAACTAGTGCAGTGAATCAAAAAGATAAGAAATAGAGAGGTAGAAGGGATGGAATCAAATAATAAAGCTAGACAGCTACATGGGAGAAAGTCCAAAAATAAAATAGCCCAAGACACAGAATAAATCAAAAAAAGTAGGAACAAAATCAAAAGGAACCTGGAAATAATAATGTGTAGACTAAAAACTTAATTGGTGGAGATAAGAAGCAGACTCAAATTAATGAACATTTCTTTAAGACACATTCTGACTCTATAGCAGAAAAGGCTGATCTAATAATAAAATTACACCATTAAGCATTGATGAGCCTTTTAGGCTCTCATCTACACCAAAAAAAGTTTCTAGTATAATAACACACACAGATCCCAGGGACTCTTGTGATCCTGATAGAGCAACTAGTTCAGAAAGCCATAGTAGCCAGACAGCAGTGATTGAATTATGTGAGACAAATGAATATGGGTCTTGGGAATCACAATACTCCTTCAGAAATAATAATGAATCTATAACAAGAGGGTTAGTAGAAAGTTTATCATTCTCCCCAGAGGTTTATACTCTAATTACATCTGCACATTATTCTTCACAGGCTCATCAACCCAACCTAAATTAAATTTTGGAAGAACCAGAGTCCACTATTTCCGGCCCAAGAAGGCTTGAAGCAGCTAGAAATAGAGCTGATTACTGCTGTGCTATGAAGGAGTTCCAGAATTACCCTACAGCCTTAAGTGAAGATGTTAAAAAATTTATTGAAAACCTGCTCGCTGCACATATAATGATTTTAGACCAGATACTTGGTTTACAGAATGAAATGGAGGCTATAAAGCAGAATATAGCAGTAAACAGCTGCAGGCTGGAAGACATTCTACTTAAATTAGACAGACTTGCTCCCACTCTTCCTCACTCCCCTTCTGTCTTGGTAGAAGATTGTGATCAAGTTAGACCAGAGTTTTCTATAATAGAATTTCCTGATGCACCACAGAAGTCTAGAAAGAAAAAAAACGCAGCAAAGAAGAAAAATAGAAAGAGAATAAGTAAGATCGTTGCCAGAAAGAACAATTGTAAACAAGGGAAGAATCCAGTGGATGACTTTTACAATGTTTGCAATTGACCTAATAAAATTCCTCCGATAAACTTGACAGGAGAAGCCCATGTAAGTTCATGTAAGGCTGATAGTCAGGAACTTACTACTAGACCTCCGGTCTTAGAAGAGAGAAGAGAGGAAACAAATATCCAGGGGACTGTTGGTCAATTTCTCCCTCATAAAAGTGGAAAGATACTAAGTAATAATATGGAAGAGAGCTGTATTATCAGAGAGGCATTTGGTGCCTTGGAAGGTGAACTTAAAGCTATTAGACAAGAAATTAGTAATTGGACAGGCTCAAGACCAACATGTAAAAATGGCTCTGAGGAAGCCCCTACATCCCAGAGAAATACTGTCACTGAAAAGGAACACGAAAATGGTAGAATAGATATAAGCGAATGTACGATATTGACCCTGTATGGCTTTGTATAGGAATCTCACAGATCTGCAAGTTTAAATAAAAATAAGATTGTGCACCTTTTAAGGGCAGTTGTGGGGATTCATTTAGAAAATAATGACTTTGCCCAAATTTGGAGCGATACAGATGATTGTGGTTCTGAATGCATTTTTCTATTCTGTACATTGCCTCGGTTGAGGCCAATAATATATGGCTCAGTAATGTGGAACTGGGCAAAATAGGTTGTCACCTAGAATATATAAATAGAAAGGTCCTAAATAATAGGAGTGCAGACCACCAGATTTCTTATGCTTGGATCAGCATCTTTGGCTTTAGAAGAACTGCAGGGGAGAATGAAAGCATATTGAAGATTGCTCTTCAGAATTTATTTGCCTACTTTTTAAGAATTCCAACAGGAAAGATAAAAGTACTAAGAGCATTAAGGAGATTCCATGATAGCTCTTATGCTCGGATAGATTTATTATTACAAAACAAATACATGGCAACTTTGTTAATGCAAAAATCAGAGGCATTAGATGAAATAGGTATTTATGTATTGGAAAGTGCTGATCTTGAAAGTATGAACAGTTCTAAATCTTTTTCCAAAACAGTAGCCATATTTGGCCTTGTCAGATCACCAAGGGAGAATGCACGTAAACTAGATCTCATACTGAGCGATCTGTTTCAGCAAACACTGAATATGGTCCTGAGCTCTAATGTCACATTTGCTCCAAGACGTATAGGACAAAATTCTGAGGATAACCAATTGCTATGTATTATTGCCATAGAGGAATTATATATTAAATTAATGGCCATCTATAGACATTCTGGATAGGGCTGGAATTTATGTGGTTGATTGGGAGGCCTGGGACCCTAATAATTCCTGTATTGAGCAAAACACAGAAAAGTATTGTAACCAGGAACACACTAGATGCAGAACAGTCAGTCATCTTTAACGTACCAACTAATAACAGATTCTCAGGTCTGCCGAATGTAGGTGCATGACCTTTGAAAGAAATAAGTATAACTGCTGATTCAAAACAAGGTATAAATAATAAACATAACTGGGCAATACTATCATGGAATATTTCCAGCATATCTAACATGTTTGTAGATAATGATTGGAAGAACTTTATCCAATTACATCACATAATTTGTTTACAAGAAACCTGGAATTTTCAAGATTCAGATGTCTCCTTAAACAGATATATAAGTTAGCAGGTCCCAGGGAATAAAAAAGCTAAAGGGGGCAGGTTGTCAGGTGGTTTAATTACATGGGTCAAAGTTGAGGATAAACTGTCTGTCTCACTTATAGCCTATACCACATTTGCACAATCATTTATTTTAGAAACACCAGAGACTACATACTGCCTTATTAGTGTTTATCTTCCCCCAAGCAGTTCTAGATAGTACTGTAACTCAATATGGGATGAATTGGAAAACTTTTTAGAATATAGTTGGGCAGCCAGAGGATACAACAATATACTACTCTGTGGAGATTTTAACTCATGACAAGGTAGATTTGATGGCTACAGGGATAGTGATATTTATGTTTGGATACAAATGAAAGATGAAAATAATGGAACACCAAGAAAATGTGCGGTACTGTTTTGAGCAAAAATCCATAGAACAACAATAAACACAGCACCCACATGAGCAGACAGATGACCAGGACACCAAAAACTGCTGTAAACTGTCCTTTTGTTAAGTAGAAAAAGTGTAACTGCAACACAAGGTGGCTATACTGATAACAACTGATGTTTCACTGGTAGGCTGCTAGGTTGCTATACCGATAAAAACTGACGTTTCACCTGGCAAGCTGCCAGGTTTCTTCAGAAGAACCTGGCAGCTTGACTGATCAAAATCAGTTTTATTATAACCCTGCTGTATTATATTTGCACTTTTCTACTTGATAATATATTATTAGTGTATTAGAACAAAGCATTTGATATGGTGCAGAAGTGAAAAAGTGACCTTTTGACCCCTTAGAAGGATATATATACTACAACTAGTGTAAATACCACACACAAGGAACAGACAGGTGATAACAAAACAGCGACATTTGTCACCGAGTTTAACCTACTTACTGGGAGAGTGGGTGGGGTGAGCCACACATTTTGGCCTCTGCTGTTGTCAGATGCAGTCCTTAAAAATAAAGTCTCAGAGAAACCATGAGTAACCTATTCAAAAGAGAGAAATATTAGTGACAGGGTCACAAAAAGCCACTTTGTCGCCACAATAGAAACATCAAAAAGAAGTAATTGGGTAAACAAACCAAAAGGGCTACACTAATGTGGAAGATGTAATGTCTGCCAGTTTGCACACACTGGCAGAACATTCAACAAAGATGGAAAGATTTTTGAACTTGACAAATTCACCATGTGCACTTTACTATTTGTGGTTTATGCCTGTTGGTGTACATGCCCTTGTTACTATGTGGGTAGAACAACAAGGCAAACTGAACAAAGAATACAAGAGCATGGGAGGGCTATCATAAACAGAAATATCTATAATGCAATAGGAGAAAAATTTTTGCACAGACATAATAGTAAACCTGATTGTCTAAAATTTACAATTTTGGAACATGTGGCAAGACACCCAAGAGGGGGTGGCAGAGTGAAAATGTTATCCCAGAAAGAAACAAAATAGATATTAATGTTGGATACTGTTGTATCCTTAGGTTTAAATGAAGGCGTTGACTTTTCACCTTATCTAGAACACTGTTCTAAATAACTGATGTCTGAAAAGTTGATTTTGAAAGATATTTCTGTTTCTCTCTTTCTCCCTTCACCTATAGGAGTATCACCTAACCCCTAATCTGGAAAATGCAAAGTGAGAGCTACAAATTATTGTATGCCCGAAGAGCACAGAAGAAGTTCAACACTCTCTTGGACTTGGGGCAGGTTACTTCTCATTCTTCTCCCAGTATACGACAGTCCTTAACTCACAAATACAAAAAATGCCATGGACCAATAAACAGGCAAAATCTATATGATTTGTTTGAGAGACTTTTCGACCTCTATATCTAGCCCCTCACTTGGACACAGAGGCGTTTTTATATCCAATCCAATCCCCCCCATCCCCCTTCCTACCTGACGCCCTTAGGGGAATGAAAATGTATATATAATAACCCCGAATTAAGAGAATACTTTGTTAACTTGGGATTATATTATTATGCCTTTTATTAACAAGTATCAAAGAAAGTTCTTTCAGGTCATTTGACCTCCCATGGATATACTTGACCTTCGACTAAAAGAGGCTCATAACAGATACATTTAGTTTCTAGTATCCATCATTTCATCAATGGAAACTAATTGCTTTTTTCATCTTTACCATTAATATTTTTTGACTCCCCTCCCTTCTATTTTCTACCTACCAGCTAATAAAAAAGATTTTTTTCTTCTAGATTACATTGTGTGTAGATTCTGCTTTTGAGTGCTTGCGGGCAGTATCTTGATCGTAAAACTGTGCTTTATTCCTGTTGCATTTTTGTCATAAAATTATGGCCAAATAGACCAGACAAATTCAACAACCAGAGGCACTAGACCTAAGGATTAAATAGTTATGCTACTGCCCTATGACATGAAGATGTCGTGCAGAGAATGACAGCTTTGTAATAACTGATGTAAAAAATGTGTGTTTTTTTGGTAAGTACTTTGTGTTCTCACTAAAGGCGTATGTCACTTTAATGAAATTCTGGCTAAAAAGGAGTCACGTTTGTAATCCTCAGACCTGCCCCCTGAGGAAGACCTGGATTAGGGTTGAAGCGCTGGGGCTAAGGGTGGGTAACAGGCACCTCATTGAATAGACTCCTGCACTTTGCTGTTTAAACCTGATTTCATGAGTGCTGAGCATTTTCTCTTTGGATTTTATCACTAAGCTGGTTGCTTTGCTCCCAGCACCACTTTTACCCGAGCATACCTTCTTCCTGGATTGTTTATACTACTTTTGTGAAGTGGGACTACCTCTGCCTTTCTACAGTCCCCCATGAGCATGCTGGTCTCCAGTGATCTGTTAAATAGGTCTGTGCAGCCAGTACCTCTCTGAGCTCCCCAGCACCCTTGGATGTACCCTGTCTGGTCCCATAGCTTTATCTACCTTTAGGTTAGTGAGTGATTTCCAGATTTTTACTAGACTAGTGTCTATTTACCTCCCATCAAAGCACCTGGTGCCTTTTTGTGGTCTCTCCCCCTTCTACTGTGAATACTGAGCAGCCATATTTGTTCAAGATGTTTGCCTTTTCTTGATCCTCCTCCGTACAGTCACCCCCCTTCTTTAACCATACAATCCCTCCCTTTGTCTTCTTTTTCTTGCTAACATACCTAAAAAATGTCTTGTCTCCTTTTGATACTCCCTGAGATATTTTTTCCTCAGTTTGCACCTTTGCGCTCCTTACTGCTTTGCCTGCCTCTCTCTGTTTTCCCAGATACACTTCACTATCCTCCGCTATTATGCACTGTTACTGTTTGTTTTAACATGTTCAGCACCCTGAACCTTTTGGAAAGGGAACTTTATAAATAAAATTTGCCTTGCCTTGCCTCCCTTTGGGTCTTCTTATATCTTCTGAATGCTATTTTTTTTTAGTCTTTACCTTTTTTGCTACCCGTTTGGAGAACCATAGCGGTCTCCTGTTTCTTTTACTTTTGCTTACCTTCTTTACAGAGGTTTGCTGTCTTCACTATGCCATCTTTTAGTTTGACCCACTTTTCCTACCCCCCCAGCTCCTCTCCCCTGCCAGGTCATTCCTGAGGCATTCACTCATCTTTGTAAAATCAGCCCTTCTGAAGTCCAGGACTTGCACCATTGTATGGTTGGATTCCACAGCTGTTCTTATGCCAAATCATACTGTATGATAATTATTGATCCCCAGATGGCTTCCCACCTTGACATTCACAACACTGTCTCTGTTAGTAAGCACCAGATCCAGTATTGCCCCATCACGAGTGGGATCACTGACTAGTTGCCTGAGAAATTCCCCCTGCAGGGAGCCCAAGATGCCTCTGCTTCTAGCTGAAGCTGCTGCAGGGATGCTTCAGTCTACATCTAACAGACTTAAGTCCCCTATCAGCAACTCTTTCCCCTTTTCAGCCATTTTGCCAATTTCTTCTACCATTACCTTATCTAAGTTCTCCCTCTGTGCCAGAGGCCTGAAGATCACACCTGTCCAAATAGTGGCTCCCTTTACCAACTTGAGGGTGACTACAACATCTCTACCTCCCACCCTGCATTCCCTGTATTTCTGTTGCTTTTATGTTTTCTTTCACGTAAGAACCACTCCCCTTCCTTTCCTTTCCTTCTTACCCTGTCCCTGCTGAACATCGTGTAGCCTGGTATGACCATGTCCCAGTCAAGACTGTCAGTGCACCATGACTCGGTAATGGCTACAATATCCAGGTTGGCTTCTGCCATGATGGCCTCTAGGTCTGGGATCTTATTTCTTCAGACTTCTAGCATTAGCACACATGGCCTTCCAAATTTTGTTAGCTTTCTGCTTGTTGCTTCTCCCTTTTCTCTTTTGTGCCCCCCCTTTCTCCCTCTTCTTTTCTGACAGCTTCTTTTCCTCTCTTCCTCATTTGCTAAACCCACACTTCCTTGATTAACTTGTTCTGTGGTGGGACTCTCACCCCTCAGGATCTCCCTACACACTATCTCAGCCTGTGGGGAGCAGTTTCTGGATCTCCTTTTTTCCGCCACTGCCCTTAGCTAGTTTAAATGCACATTGAAGGAACATTTAAACTGTCCACTGAGAGCTATGGTTTCCCTCCCAGATGGATGCAGGCCATCACCACTGCATAGGCTGTTATCCTCCCAGGTGGGCCCCTAGTCCCAAATGTAGCTGTAGCCCTCCACTCTGCACCATTCCTTCAACCATGAATTGAAGGTGCTGGTGCAGAGCTCCCACACCTTCTCCCCATCATAAAGAGGCAACACTTCTGTAAAAGCTACAGAGTGTGGAACCTATCTAAGACTTTGTCTCAGCTCCCTAAGCTCCCCCTGCACTGCTTCTACCTATTCCTACCCAGGTCGTTTGTCCCAAGGTGGACAATGACATCCACCTCCCTCTCCCTTCCTATTGCCCTACTGATCCATAATATATGCTTCCTAACCCTACATGCCATGGTGCCAGGTAGGCACCTGAACTCCCCTCTCTGCCCATTTTCTTACTCATAACTCTATCCCCCTGATGACTGAGTCTCCCACCAGAAGTTACTTCCTCCTTCTCTGGGGCTCTCTTCCACTTTCTTTGGCCTCCAACTGGGAGGGCCCCAGCATCCTTCCCAACCACTAACACGGGTGCCACTTGGCAGTCCTGCTCCACCAGAATGTTGTAGGAATTTTGTGGTGAAACCATTTGTGGTTGAGGAATGTGCCTGTGACCTCCTCCCTTCAACCTTCTAGATCCCCTCACCCCCTCCCTTCTCAAGCCCACCATAGTCCAGCTGCTTCTCCGATCTGACAACTTTTAAGGTAACAGTGTCGGACTTGGTGGTCCCTGTGAGGGGAGAAAGGGTCACTCGACTCCTAGTCAATGCAACCCTGAGTCTAGTGACTTCCTCCGGACTCATTACCAACACAACCTTGAGTCTAGAGACCTTCTCCACCAACCCAGAGATGTACATGCAGATAGGGCAGCACCGCAGTCTCCAGAAGGTCTCCCTGAGGACTGCTGCCCCACAACCACTGCACTGCACCACTCCTCACATTCTGTGTCCCTGTTCCCTTGTGCTTTCTGTCCTCTTGTCCAAGAATCCACCAGTAAAGCTAAGCTATACACAGTACCAGCTACCAAATTACAATATACAATCCTTTTATTTACTAACCCTAGGTGTGTTATGGAGACAGGTATTATAAACAGCAACACTTACAACCCAAGTTTTTTTAACCCATGACCTAGCTATCAGTGTAGCAGCAGGCCCATAAATTCACAGTCACAATACCACCTCAGGCACTTTAGCAGCAAGCTTCACACCCACAAACACACTACTACTGAGAAACAGCACCAAGCTCTCACACCCACAACACAGTACAACCCAGAAACAGCAGCAAGTACCCACTCCTACAAGCGCACTACTACCCAGAAACAGTTCACACCAAGCCCCCACATTCACAAACACAGTACAACCCAGAAACAGTTAGTACCAAGCCCCCAGTCCCTCAACCATATCTCAGAACAATACCTTTTATAGGTACATTAGGGAGCATAGAAAGGTTAAGGGAGGAATACTGAAGATTAATAAGGGAGAGGGGAGGTGGGCAGAGGGAGACAGTGAAAAGGCAGACATACTGAATGAATACTTTTGCTCAGTATTCACAAAAGAAGATAAGGAGGAGTTACCTAAACCAGACAATGGAAGCACTCTGGGTGGGGTGGGGGGGTTGACACCAGTCCATTTACAGAAGAAAGAGTCCTGAGAGAACTCCTAAAGCTCAGGGCGGACAAAGCAATGGGGCCTGATGGGATTCACCCCAGAATCCTAAAAGAACTAAGGGAGGACCTAGTGACACCACTGACCACACTTTTTAACAAATCATGGGAGGATGGAGTGGTACCTGAGGACTGGAGGAGAGCAGATGTGATTCCCCTTCACGAAAGTGGGAGCAAGGCAGAAGCAGAAAACTACAGATCAGTAAGTTTGACCTCAGTGGTAGGGAAAATGATGGAATCACTTCTGAAAGAAAGAATTGTTGAGTACCCAGAGGCGAGCAGGGCACAGGTCCCAAAGCAGCATGGATTTACAGCAGGAAGGTCATGTCAGACGAATCTAATTGATTTCTTTGACTGGGTGACCAAAGTAATAGACAAGGGAGGGGCTGTGGATATGGCCTACCTAGACTTTAGCAAGGCATTTGACATAGTCCTGCACAAAAGATTAATAATCAAGTTAGCCAGCCTGGGAGTGGGTCCCAAGGTGGTAGCCTGGGTAGCAAACTAGCTGCAAAACAGGACACAGAAGGTAATAGTGAATGGAACACATTCCAAAGAAAGAGGGGGCACTAGTGGAGTACATCAGGGCTCAGTACTGGGTCCAGTTCTCTTTAACATCTTTATAGGTGACATTGCAGAGGGTCTGGAGGGAAAGGTATGCCTCTTTGCAGATGACACAAAGATCTGTAACAGAGTTGATACACGGGAGGTGGGGGTAGAAAGGATGAGAAAGGACTTGGCAAGGTTGGAGGAATGGTCAGATATATGGCAACTTAGATTCAATGCAAAGAAGTGCAAAGTAATGCACCTGGGAAACAAAAACCCAGGAGAAGCATACACAATAGCAGGGGAGGTACTAACAACAACAAAAATGGAATGGGACCTGGGGGTAGTCATACCAGATGATTTAAAGGTTGGTAAGCAATGTGAGAAGTCAGTAAGGAGAGCCAGGGGGATACTGGGATGCATAGGAAGGGGCATCACAAGTAGAAAAAGGGAAGTGGTTATCCCTCTGTACAGACAGTTGGTGAGACCCCATCTAGAGTACTGTGTGCAGTTTTGGAGACCTCATCTACGCAAGGACATAGACAGGATGGAAGCAGTCCAGAGGAGGGCAACTAAAATGGTGCAGGGTCTGCATCAGAAACCATATGAAGAGAGACTGAGAGAGCTTAATATGTATACCCTTGATGAAAGGAGAGACAGGGGGGACATGATAGAAATGTTCAAGTACCTGAAGGGAATCAACAAAGTCCAGGAGAGTAGCATCTTTCAGAAAAAGAGATGTGTAAGAACAAGGGGGCACAATTTAAAGATAGAGGGGGGACGGCTCAGGGGTAATGTGAGAAATTTTTTTCATGGAGAGAGTGGTGGATGCATGGAACCGCCTTCCTGGGGAGGTTGTTGGGTCTAAAACAGTGGGGGAATTCAAACATGCATGGGACAGACATAAGGCAATTGTGGTGGGGGGGTGGCAGGAAGTAGGCTGTTGATTAACTAGAATCTGCACCTTATCCAGTAGGTAGGGAAATTTTCAGACTGGGTGGGCCAAGTGGTCCTTATCTGCTGTCAAAGTCTATGTTTCTATGTTTCAATACAGCTATACCTGTGATCCTATGGACTGGATTCCTGGCGGTTGGCTGTCTCCTGGGATGACTCCTGGCAGACTCCTGATGTCCTTTGCACGGGTCCTTAGTGTGATGGCCACAAGCAAGTAGGGTGCTTGTCATGAAGAACTGAAATGCTGAGATCCTCCTTCCTGCTCTCACCCAATCGGTACAGCCATGTCACATGATGTCTGTCCCTCAAGCCTCCCAGAACTGAAGGCTTTTCCCCTCTGGTCCCAGCAAAACCTTCCCAACCTGGCTGAAATACCCAAAGTAGGATTTAAAAAGCCATAGCTATGCTGAGTAGCTGACAGTGGCGATGCAACCACTCTGGTGCCCTTGCGCCTAAACATGTTGAGCAACAGAGAATAAGGGGAGACCTAATTGCTCTGTATTGTTCTTAAAAGATCTAGAATTGTGGGAGGAGTCATTATTGAACAAGAAAATGAAAATATGACTTGGCGCCATAATAAGCAACTGCAAGGGGAAGTGTTGTGGGGAGGAGGGGTTAGGAGAAAGTATTGTTTCTCACAGACAGTGTTGGGTATGTGGAATTTGCTTTTGTGTAGTGTATTAAACCAGAAAAGCCAATGGTATTTAAGAAAGGATTGGATGTATGTTTACAGGAGGCCAACATAATTAGGCATTACCACTGAAAGAGGGTGATGGTCCTGATACACTACAAGCCTTCTTCCATCCTGTTTTTCATATATTAATGCAGTATACTGTATAGGATAACATTAAGTTAATCATAAATTCACAGATATGTGAGACTTATTTGTCTAAGGTGAAGCAACTGAACATTGTTTTGACCTCCTCACTCTGTCTAGTTCTACTGTTTGCTGTCTAAACATTAGGCTTGCCCTTCAGACTGCAGGGATGATTGCCAAAGTGGGTGTTCATTCCTGACTGTTTTAACTTCTGTCAGCAAACAATTAGTGTTCCCCTAACTTCTGTCAGCAAGCAAGTCCCACATGTTAAAAGTTATTAGCATGGTGGCTCCACTGCTGCATTTTGGACAAAATCAATCCACCCATTCATAACTTCACAGCAAACTGCATTTGTTTTACGTTTGTATGCCCACAGAAGTTTAATTATCAAACATATTCTACAGCGAATGCAATTTTAAACAGTTTTAAAGGCATCAGCACTACACGTGGTTTGAATATTTTTGTGCAAAATCTCTTGATAATAAGGCCCACAACTCCTCATAATGAGAAATGTTAGACATTGAGGGGCATTTCAAGTTAGTGACATGTTTTAGTATAACATGATTTAAATTCTGAGACAAATGAGCATTCGTACACAAAGAATCTAATATAGTGACATTTTAACAACATTCAAAAGATGTGCTTTGCAGTTTGACTAGTTACTATAGCGTATTGTGACTGTGAATCCATAAGAAGAGACTTATACTGTACATGTATTAACAAGTTCAGAGCACATAATCTATAGCTTCATGTTTCTAGGCTGAATCTAGGATCAGAGTTCTGTTTGACAGAAGATTAAATACAGTATTATCATAGCATTACTTACCTGGTATTACTTGGTTTTAGGGACAAAAGAAGGCCATGGCCCATTGAGATTGCCCCCCATGTTTTGTGGGTCATTTCAGAACTCCGTATAAGTTCTCCCTTATCCATAAATCCAAATTATTTTTAAAGGCATCAAAGCTACATATGGTGATTAATTCCTGGGGCAGAGTGTGCCATAGCCTTGGTGCCCTTATGGTGAAAAAATGTCTCCTTTTGTTAGTTTTAAAGGATAGTATTTCTAACTGCTTATTGTGTAATTACTCTCCAGAGGACAGAGGATGGAGCCCTGCTTTATTTCATGACAGAAAGTAGAACAGGTAAAGGCTTAAGTCTGAAGATGTGACATACTGCATGCCCATCACTTTGACCATGGCACTCCAGGCTGAAGTCAGACTTTATTTTCTATAATTTACATAAATGTTATGATTCTTTTCTAGTGACAGGATGCATTAATAGCTGTTGTCCACTTTGTGTTCAGAATAGAATTTAACAACATCAACAGTGCTGGAGCTAAGGGCTTGAGTAGCACACTTTGAAGCCTACTATCTGACCAAAGTCAAATTCTGTGTATTCATCATGTAGCAGATGCCTCCGATCTTTGTGGGGAGGGAGAGTATTGTAATTTAGAATGCTTGCCTTGGGATGGCATTGCCATATGCAGCAGAAGCAGTCATTCAACAGGCCGAATGGTCTTCAGTTATAAAATGATGTCCCTGAAGAAAACATGTATAATAATTTATAATTTATATGTTAATTTATAAGGTTCAAGCAACGAGTTGTGAATGAGCGTGGTACAACCAACAGACCTGAGTTTGAACTCCACAACCTCCATTTGCATACCGTGTAACCCTTAACAAGTCACTTTACCTTCCTCACCTCCCAGGAAGCACCTGGAAATGAGCTTTGGCTCAGTGAACCTTCGCCAGCCAAAAATTGTTAAATTAAAAAAGATAACTAAATAAAAAATATATGCTGTGTGAGATGTCACTGATGGTATAAGAGAGAGATCTTGTATACTTTGGATTAGAGGACAGCAATCTTAAGTGGTTTTGTCTGTCTAATCTGTGTGAGATCATGCTGTTATGCCATAAAAGAAATCTTGCACGGCACCTATTAACTTGTTATAAAAAATGTGATTTATTTCATTGTTTTTTTTTTGTCATAAAAAAATGATGCAACACAGAAACATAGACAATGATGGCAGAAAAACACCAATGATCCATCCAGTCTGACTGAGTTCTGTATTTAGCCCTGGGACCTGCTGTTCCTCCTGGGTCCTAGCCCTCACCATCCTTGCCCTCATTCTCTTTCCAGTTTCTGCTGTTCGAAACTACCACATTACCCTTCATTCTATCCCAATTGTCCTTGAAACCACCAACGGTTTTATTGCCTCCACTTTGGCTGGTAGACTGTTCCATGGCTCCACCGCCCTTTCTGTAAAATAATACTTCCTCATGTCCCTCTTGAACATCCCTACTGTCAGTTTACGCTCATGTCCCCATGACTATGAACTAGTATCCAAGCTAAATAGTTTCTCACTATTCACCTTATTATTCCAGTTTGGGAACTTGAAGGTCTCTATCATATCTCCCCTCTCCTTTCTGATCTTCAGTGAGTACATGTTCAGTTCCTTGATGCACTCCTCATAGGACCTGTCCTGTTGGCCCTGAATTATTTTTGTTACCCTGCACTGCACCATCTCCAGCCTGTCCCTATCCTCCCTGAAGTGAGGACTGCAGAACTGGAGGCAGTACTCCAGGTCTGGTCTCACTAGGGATCTATATAGGGAAAGTATTACCTCTTCCCTTCTGCTATAGATACCCCTCCCTATACATCCCACCATCCTCATCACTTTGCTGTATGACTTGTTGTACTGACTCAGTTGTCTGATGGAGTCACTGATGGTAACTTCAAGGTCTCGTTCCTCAGCCATAGTGCTAAGTCTCATTGCACCCATCCAGTACTCTGTCCTGGCATTCTTGTTCCGTAAGTACATTACCTTGCACTTTTTGGTGTTGAATTTCAGCTGCCCACTCCTCTAGCTTTTGTAAGTCACTCTGCATTTCCCTGATTCCCTTGTCACTATCCGCCATCCCACAAAGCTTAGTGTCATCTGCGAAGATAACCTGCCATGGATTCCCTCGCCAATCTTGCTGATGACAATACTGAAGAAGACCATACCCAGGACAGATCCCTATGATACCCTGCTTGTGACCTCCCTCTTTTCTGATTTGACCCCATTGACCAAAACCCTCTGCTGTCTCCCCTTTAACCACTTACTTACCTACCCAGTTTACTATGACCTTTGCTGCACCAAGATCCTCCCTCTTCTTTAACAAGTGTCTGTGAGGCACTGAGTTGAAAGCCTTGCTGAAGTTGAAGTAGTGCAAATCCACAGCATGATCCCTATCCAATTCCCTCATTAACTAGACAAAGAAAACTATCAGGTGAAACTGACAAGACCTCCCTACCACAAACCCGTGTTGTTTACTATCCTGGAGACCATTGTTCTCCCAGTGGTCCACAGGGTCCTCTTTGACCAGTGATTCCATCAGATTCCCTAAAATAGAGGTAAGACTGACAAGTCAGTAGTTCCCTACTTGTTCCTTGTCCTCCCCCTTACAGAGTGGAACTATGTTTTGCACCCATCAATCCTTAGGAACTACCCCCATCCTTAGTGAGCTGTTGAATAGAACTACCAGGGGTTCAGCTAGTACTGCTGCAAGCTCCTTGAGTAACTTTGGATACAACCCATATGGTCCCGGGGCCTTATCTAGCTTTAGGCCTGCCAGCCCTTTCAGGAACCTTTTGCTTGTAAATATTGTCTGACTCATCTCTGGGACCCCCTTAGTGGCCACTTTGATGCCATTCTCTGGCAAGGGCCCACCATCCTCCCTAGTGAAAACTCAGCAAAAGTAATCATTAATGATAGTGGCCTTTTGCCTGTCCTCCTGTATCACCCTACACTTCCCCTCAGCTAGCCTTATGATTCACCCTTCTTTCTTTCTTTTTTCCCTAATATATCAGAAAAAATGTTTTTCTCCTCTTTTGACCCCTCCACAATATGCAGCTCTGTGTTGCTTTTGCTTCTCTAACCGCCCTCTTTGCCTCCTTAATTTTCAGTAAGTAGTCCCCCAATTCTTCCTCCCCGTTTTTCTTTATATTTGTAGAAGGACTTTTTCTTGGCCTTCACTGCTTCCCTGACTCTTGCCGAGAACCATAATGATCTCTTGAACCTGTTCTGTCTCAAGAATGGATCCCTTTTTGCCCCCCATCTCTTTTCCACCCCCCCATGTTGTCTACCCTGGCTAAAATTTCCCTGAACAGCTGTCTCAGCCTGTTGAAATCAGCCCTTCTAAAATCAAGAACATCAGCTCTTGATTGGGGTTTTCTGGTTCCAAAGGCCAGTTAGAACCAAATGGAGTTACGTCGCTGTTCCCTAGTGGCTCCCCTAGTCTCACAGCTCCTACCACCTTCGAGTTCATGAGCACCAAATTGAGAATTGCAGTCTGCTTGGTGGGTTCCTTAACTAGCTGTACCAGTAGACAGATTCTGAAAGGCATCCAGCAAGGCCTGACTTTTGACACTTCTGGCCACTGGAACACGCCAGTCAATGACTGGCAAGTTCAGATCACCCACCACCACTTCTTCCCCCTTCACCACCCCTCTTTCAAGTTCTTCTCTGAGCTCTCTCTTCCCCTTGCCCCAGAGGTCTATAAATCATGCTCAAGTGCAGTTTCTTGCCTGAGCCTGCCATGAGTTGCATCTACACTCATTCTGTCCCCCATTACTACACCAGATGCACCCATATTCCACCACCTTGATGCCATCCTTAATGAAAAAAAAGGGCTACTCCACCCCCTCTATCTGTTCCTCTGTCCTTCCTCAACACTGACTTCCCAGGGGCTGTCAGGTCCCAGTCATTATTTTCCAAAACCCATGTTTCTGTGATGGCCACAACATCCACCTCAATTGCCATCATCAGTGCCTGGAGCTCGCTGCTTTTGTTACCCAGGCTCCTGGCATTAAGGCATATCCCCTTCCTTCTGACTCCTGATCATACTTTGTTATTACCCTTGTGCTTTTCTTGTCCTCTCATCCTCTTGTTTTTCTTGGTGTTTGCACACTTTGCATTTCCCCTCTCTAATGTCCCCTCACCTAGTCCAGTTACGGCCATACGTCTCTTTGTACCTGCTGTGCTATTATGAGCCCCCAGATGTGGGTGAGTACTAGCTAGGATCCCCTTCCTGTCACCTGCCACCGTGGTTTCCCTAGTCCCAGTCTCCCTTGTAGTCAGTATAAATGTCTGATATAGATGTCAGACTTCTGCTCCAGAGTGCAGGCCCCACTCTCGTCAGGTCAAGTTCATCCCCTTTAAAGAATCTCCTTTCCCAGAAGTCCCCCCCAAATCCCCCACAAAGTGGTATCCCTTCTCATGACATCATCCCTTAAGCAGCCTATCAAACCCCTCAAGTACATCACTCCTTATCCTACCCTGCTTCCCCTTCCTGCCCTAAACAGGAAGGACTTCAGAAAAGGCCATGGAGGCTGAGTGTGCCACCAATCTGTCCCCAGTCTGCAGAAAGTCCTCTTCACCATCTCCACCTACTGGTTCACAAGATCATTGGTAGCCAGGTGTACCAGCACCCCAGCTCCCCCTTCGCCCACTATGCCATCCTCTCTGTCCTGTCTGAATCCCGGATGGGGCATGCTCCTCCACTGCCTCTGTAGTGAAATACTCCACTGCAAATGTTGCCACATGAGGCCACAACTACAAAGATATGAGGCCCTGCAGTTCTGTGCACTGATTGGTTGAAGTCATGTAAGTGATTTATATTAGCTGCTGTATGGCACTGATGCACTGAGGAAGTGTACTATGGGATGCATGCTTGAATTTCCAATAATATTACTGTTTTCTCCGATAAAACTTCTATCTTTGCCAACCTGAATGACGTTTCCCTCTCTACTATGTGGAGCTATGTGGCAGTCAAAGCCCGTTAGTACCACAGTACTTTACCTTTTCTCAACAGGCTCACTGTGGTATAATGTGATATATTACCTAGTGATTTTTCTTCAATACTTTCCCTTTCTGTCCCCTAAATCCCATTCCATTTGTAGTGCACTGGTGACAGTGAGCCTGTGGTCACGTGAGATGCAGCAACACTCTGTTAGTTAATGCTACAGCATAATGAAGACAAATAAGCTGAATACCTTTTTCTTCTTTTGTTTGCACCTGCTGTGGATCTGGAGTCCCACTATTTCAGGCTCTCATGCTGGCCCCCATTCACTACCACCAGGCATCCTCACTGCCGCATATCATCCATCAGGTACGACCCAAGCTGTCAAACTGTTTCCTGGTGGGGGGGAGACACCCGGGGCAGTCCTCTCAAGGGGAGGCAGGAACAACGTTCTTTGTGGCTGGGTGACACAAGGAAGCCTACCTGAGACCATCATCTGGTGCCACCAGCAGCTGTTTTCCAGGTTTTCTGAGGCTCCACTCACCTCCCTTGGTCTGTGCATCCATAACAACATCTTGGGGGTTGGGGCATTTGGCAGTGTGTGGTCACCCATGCCACCAAGAATGCATCTGCTATGCCACCACCAGGGGCCACTATGTGAACGACACAGAGCAACCCCCCCACGGGAAGGAGGCGTCCAAAGTATGCTCTCAGCTCCCTCCCTGCAGGCCTCTGCTCATGACATCCCAGGCTCAGGGCGCGAACCCAGGTCACTGGTGTGCCAGAGCGATGCTCCATCACCCAGGGCCACGGAGCCAGCTGAATAGCCTTTTAAAGTATTTTTTCAGTTATCTCAGCTGCTCTCAAGTCTCATACCATTCCAAAAATGTTTGAATTTCAAGATATTCCATTCTTTATTACTAAAGACATTTGCATGAAATCAAGCTCTTTTCCTTTAGACTTTATCTGTCCTTACTGTTTTTGCTGTCCTCGAAGACATAATACTCTGTTGTGACATCATAACATGTTGCCAAGGACATGAGTCTGATGTCAAAAGCAGAGGACTTTGACATCAGCCAAGGAAAGTCAGATAGTATTTTATAGTTTATTCATGGTTGCTATTAAATCAATAACGTTATTGCTTGCAGGTCTTTCCTTTTTATAATGGTTGTCTGGAACTACTGATTGTAGTATAGAGGACATGACATACTACAGTCACAGCTATTGGCAAGTTGCATTATATGCAGAGATATTCAGACGTATTATATCACAGTTCACTGCAATGGGATTTCCTGTGATGTATTGTGATATATTAACAGATGGATACACTGCAGTTTGTCACTGGCTGCAACTGTATGTGAGTTAACATTTAACAACCCTATACAGAATTTTAAAATAACCAGGGAGATTTTTAAATTATCATTTTTTTTAACTGATATTTCTGAGGATGATTATTTGAAAATTGTAACCATAATTCTCTGAGGCTCTGTCCACACTGGAGATTTTAAAACGATACAAACGTCCTGTAACGTTTTAAAATTGGGAAACATGGTTTGCGTCCACACTAGTAGCGGTACTGAACCATGTTTAAACCCTGAAACATTTTACCTTACTTGTGTGTACGGGCGTATGATCCTGTTTCCTACTGTTGTTCTTCCTGGCGCCCACAATACACTGATCAGCCATCCCACAGTGCGTGTTTTAACACGCTTTTCTTATGGAGCATGTGGATGGACGCTATCCTTGTTAAAACACAGTTTTGACTAGGTATGGATGCGATAAAACAGTAAGAGCAGTGACAGTTTAAAACCCGTTACCAAGTTTTTGTTTCCAGTGTGGACAGAGCCTAAATGACTCAGGAAACACACTGATTGGTGTGCAATAATCATATTATTGTTATGGGTAGGAAAATCACATGAAAGTTAAAAACTGAAAATGTTGTTTGGATTAAACAGATAATTAATCTACTGTTACTTCAGAGTACATGGAAAAGAATCCATGGAGTAATTACATTTTACGTCAGATAGTAGACTTGTTGGGACCAGGACTGGGAACAAGGTGCTTTCTTTTTCTGTCTGTTTAGTTGTTTACCCTCTGTCATTTATGATTCAGACAAAGTAAAATTTATGAATAATAATTCAGGGCTTATTATCATTCATCTAAATATTTATCAGGCTTAAAGGACTACATTTCATCTGAGAATTTTGATATAACAGACAAGCACGTTATGGCAAAGACCTGGTGTACCTGATCAACAAGTTACATTAGACTGTCACCCCATTATAAAATGGGTTAGAGATCTCTTGCTTCCTGTGTAAATCCTCAGTGAGGGCACACTTGGGAAATGTTCGGGCAGTGGGATTTGGAATATGAAGAATTTATGAGCCATTTCACTCATCCCTGATTTCCATCACAAACATGGCTGCCACCTTTACTCACTGAAAACCATTAGCTGGGCCCAAAAAAAGTAAAACCCACTTATATTTGTAACCCCCCTACAAATGGGGGTTCCCAAAAGACTTCCAGGAGCTTGCTTGAATGCTCCAAGCCTGAATGGTGTTTGGCATTTAAGCCATTTATCAGTGAGTGTTTTTAGAGCTTCTGGTACTGTCTCTTTAAGAACTGTCTGCTTGCAGACATAATTAGTTTGTATGGGGGGACTGTGTGCTTCTCTGAGTACCACTCGAGCTGCTGCCAATTCACTTCATTTTTGCAGTCACTAGGAGTGCAAGGGAACCTATCTGAAAGATGTAACTGTTTGCCAGAAATTATTTAGAGTAATAATGAAATTACAGTTTGTCTAACCTGCTTTCTTTGCAGTCAGAACTGTGTCTGCTAGTTCCCATTCTAGTTTTGAACTGCTGAACTGGACCAATCAGTGTGGGGTAGCTAGCTCTAAAATGGTGCCTTGGACGAATCAGAACTTGGACTCATAATCTGAGCCAGCCACAAGAGGATTGTATGGGCAGTGACTCTGGGAGATGTAGTTTAGACTTCAGTGCCTTTTTGGACCAACAGCAGCAGTCTATTGTGAGTGACAGCCAATCCAGTCAAGAACTGGGAGGAACTCAAAGGAAGTGCCCGGTTTTGTCGGTTGGAGTTTCAGTTGAGCTTTGGCAGTGAAGAAGGAAGGAGCCCTGTGCTTTTTCAGTGTGCAGTTTTAGTCAAAAAACGTGTGTAAGGCCCAGAGTTCCGGTCTGCAGCTTGTGTAACAGCTTGTTAGGACTGAATCCGTCCTGTGAAAGAATCAAAGGATCTCTGAAGAGTAGAAACCAGGCTCACCCTGTAGAAGACTGGAAGAATTGCTGAAAATTGCACTCGGTCTGTCAGGAACTGAATCTGCTGTGTTTCTCCCGGGTATTGTGCAGTAATTGCGATCGGGATACAGATGCAGCCTGCCTGGTATAGTGCTTTCTTTTATATGGATGTGTGAAGAGGTTTGTGTACCTCAAGTGAGCCCTGCTGACATTGAAGGACCCTATCTTATTTGGAGGTCGTGAGTACTAATTCAGGGTTGCTCCCTGTTGAATTGCCACATTAAATCCAAATGGAATTACTGTACTGCTGACTGTTTAATTCTCCTTTTCTCTGTGTGAAAGGGCCCCTACCAGCTGCCATGGTTTGGACTAGCCACTAGGGCTTGGGTACCCAGGGACAGTAACTGATAGGGATAGGCCTGTGCACAGAGCCATAGGTAGATTATTAGAGTGATAAGCTAATTAACCTGATTTCCCCCTGTCCTTGTTATATCCCCCTAAATAAATCAGGCTGCTTGTTTCAGCAAAGTTATACTGCCTGAGGTATTTGTCTATGTTAAAGTACTGTACTGTGATTGTTGCACTGTATCTCATTTCACAGGAGGTCCCAGTGCGGAACCAGACCTGGGGGTAAGTGTATACTGTGAAGGTAATTCTGATATATTGTGTGGGCCACTAGTGGGAAGAAAGGGGGGTTGCAGTGTCCCAGAGGGCTGTGACCAAGTTAGTTTAACTATTGCAAACCCTGACCTCTGGGTGGAGGCACCCGCCATTGGATCCAGGCCCCTCAACCTGTTAGTGGCAAATCAGGCAGGGGTAGTAGCCCCTGGGATAGCGCCATCTAGGGGTTACATATTGAAAAAAAAAAGAATTGAAAGTTACTTCCTTGTATGATCACCTCTTTACACACACACACACACACACACAACATTATTTGCCGTTTTAGTTTCTGATTTTTCTTTTAGTGACCATGAAAAAAATCCACCTTACCAACTTGTTAGGGAAATCTCTGCAGCTTATCCAACCATGGATAACACTAAGGCCCTGGCGACAAATGAGGAATTCTGTTATGTGTCAGTTTGTCACTATTGAGTAAGGAGCAAATGAGGCCGTAGCCCAAAGGAGCTCGTAAGATCCATTGTAATATTTTAATTTTCCACCCTCCATTAAAAACTTTACCAACCTCCTTTGGAATATTTCTCTACTTTCGCTAATTATTATATCCTCTGGAAGACTATTCTAGAGGTTCACAACCGTTTCTGTAAAGAAATGCTTTCTTTTGTTGGTTCTAAATTGTCCACCCATCACCTGTAGTGCATGCCCCTTTGTTTTTGAATTGAAATCTTTAAATTTAATGTTCATTTCATTCATAAGGCAAGGATAATTTATACTTCATAAAATAACAGCAAATTCCCTCTTTTTCTTCATCCTTCCAGTGTATAGAGCTCGAGCCTATCCGTTCTCTCTGTGTATGGCATATCCTTTTTTCCCAACATAAGTTTAGTCATTTTATGCTGTATTCTTTCTATTCTATGTATGCCTGTTTTCTTGTGTGGGTTCCAAAGTTGACTGCAGAAGCCGAGGTGTGGTCTAACATAGGATGTGTATAATGGAAGCAAGACCTTGACCTTGCAACTTTTTATATTTCTTTTGATGGCACACAGTACCATGTTTTCCTTTAATACGGCACTAACGCATTGTTCTTTAAAACTTAGATCTTTGTCTATGAGAACACCCAGATCTCTTTCTGTATTAGTGGTTTTTAATACTGTGTTACTTAATACATACTGATAGGGAATGTTGTTTCTACCTAAGTGCAAGACACAGCATTTGTTCATATTGAATGACATTCCTCATCTGTATGCCCAGCTTTTTATTTGGTCAAGATCTGATAGCATTCCTTTAATGTCACTCAATGTACCACAATGCCCACATAGTTTTGTATCATCTGCATATTTTGTAATTCTGTTTTGTATGTTGTCATTACATTAGCTGTAAATAGTTGGAAAATTACTGGGCATAGCACTGAACCTTGGGGGAACCCACTCATAACCCTCCTCTCTCAAAACAGGTAGCCGTTCACTACCATCCTCTAGGTTCTGTCAGTAAGCCAGTTTCCTATCCACCTCACTGTACTTTTATCCATGTTGATTTTAGTTAATTTCTTAGTAACTGTCCAGTGTGGGACAGTATTAGATGCCCTACAGAAGTGTAACAGAATCACATCAGCTTGTCTCCCCCTGTCCAGTATTTTACTTATATCTTCATAGAAGCAAATAAGGTTTGTGATGCAAGAGTGGCCCGTGGTGAAACTATGTTGATACATGCCTACCACCTCCCTTGATTTCGTATGTTGGAGTAATCTGTCCTTTATTATTGGTTCTAAGATCTTACCGGGGACAGATGTCAGACTAATGGGGTGATAATTGTGAATGTCCTGCTTTGTTTCCTTTTTATGTTGTCTTGTGCATGCGCAAGCAACATCTTGTGATAGTAGCAGAAATGCAGAGGTGTGCCAGTGTTCGTGAATGCAGGGCACGCTTTAGTAGGTGTGTCCCTCATTCCCCAATTATCCAGCATGCTAGTGCTGACACAAGAATTATGTAAAAGTGCCACCAACTTGAAAGAAATGTGCCATTGCAGTCAGAGACAAGCTCGTCATGTAGCGGCACAGATGACAGACCTCTCGTACATACCTTTCCTGGGGAAATATTTCATTAAACATGGTGGTGGCAGGACACACTCCCCAAAGAAAGTTGACATGAGGGATGTAATCCTTGTGTTGACATGTCCGCCTCCCCCCACACATTGTGTGGCACACTGGGAGCCCACCCCAGTGTGCCGCCGCTCACAGAAAGCTGACTGCGTCAACATGTTCCTCCCCCTACCCCACCCCCATTGTGTGGCACACAGGGAGCCCACTCCAGTATGGCCAACATAACCCCCCCAAAAGTCATGGGGCACACTGGGAGTTCACCCCAGTGTGCCCAACATTTGTTTTATTTCACCTGTTTAAGACAGAAAATGGTCCCACAATGTTTTTTGTTTCTGTACCTGAAAAAAAGAAAACGATTCCTCATTGTCCACGATGCCCCCTTCCCCCAATCCGCACCCACCCTCTGTGCACCCCACCTCCCCACATCCCCCTCATGCCATACTTACCTCCAGAGTTCCAGTGCTGAGATCTTCAGTGGAGCGGGAACACATCTGGACTCTTCAAAGCCAAGCTGCAAAATGAAGAAATGCCAGTAAGCTGTATAATGGCATGAATGGGGGGGGTCAACTTAGGTAGATATCGCAGCCATTATTTTGAATTTTGGCTCCAAATTTTCAACATGGGATTCTTGGGACCCCACCTCATGAACTCATGCACTGTCCTCTTGTTATTTGGTCCCAAAAGGCCATTTCGTGGTCTCTGCATGGAATCACCTTTTGGGACCGACTAACAAATCGATAGTGCCACTGTTCATGAGGTGGGGTCCCAAAAAGCCTATGCTGCATATTTGGTGAAAAAAAAAATGACTGTGTTATGAGCGTGCATTGTGCAGTTTTCACACATGCTCATAACTTTGATAATGTTTAATATTTTCACTCCAGGTTTTCAACATTGCCATTTTTTTACACCTCCTTATGAGCGATACAGCTGTCATTTTTCACATCCTTTTCAAAATGTGTTTTCGCACTTGTGGCACCAAATAGCACAGTCGCTGTGCAAAATCACCTTTCGACTAACGAACTGATAGAGCCACTGTTCATGAGGTGGGGTCGCAAAAATCCCATGTTGAAAATCTGGAGTGAAAATACCAACAAACACCTGGAGCATTTAGGTTTCCAACCATAATGCCCCACCCTGTAGAGACTGACAGGCATCAGGGGTGTGACTTGGGATTGTCAGCTATAATGCTCACACCATTCCACCCCCAACCCCACCCTGCAGCCAGTGACAGGCATCGAGGTCTGCCTTGGACTCATCAGCCCCAAAGTTCACCCCATTCTCCTATACTACACCCATCTCAATGTATTTCCTTATGGAATTGGGTGAGCATAAGGTCCAAAGACCCCAAGGCACACTGTCACACTTGTCGGTGTCTGCAGGGTAGGGTGAGGTGAAATGGTGTGAGTGTTATATCCGACGACCCAAAGGCACATGCCAGTGCCTGTCAGTCTCTGCAGGGTGGGGGTGGGCTTGGCATCAGTTCAATACTTCACAGCCATTCCTATTATGCATCTCTCTAACTCCTGCACTACCAATGCCAATACCAGCAAGACAACATTCAGCATTGACAAATACTTGTTGTGAATCAGGGTTATCATTGCTGTTTTCCAGTCTTTCAAGACATCCCCTGAGTTTAAGGATTTGTCGAACAATATTTTCAATGGGATAGTAATACTGTCCCTCATTAGTTTCAACATCTGGGGGGTTACGTTATCTGGGCCAGGTGCCCCAAATTGTTTAAGTTTGCTTATTTTCTTTATTATTTCATACTGTGGTGATTATGATTTGTGATCATAGTCTGTACATTGATTACATTTGATTTAGAACAGACAGAACAAAAATATTTGCTGAATGTGTTAGCCATATCGACCGGGTCAGAAGTGGTTTTGTTTTGCTTAGTGATTGCAATTAATCTTGAATCTGATCTCCTTAAAGAGTTACTATACCCATAAAACCATTTACTGTTTCCTTTTGTGGCTGTTCTTGCAAGTTTTATTTCCATATCCCTTTTTGCTTTGTTTATTGCATTTTTACATGTTTTTTGTGCTTGTTTAAATTTTTCTAATGCTGTTTCTGTTTTTGTCTGATTATAATATGCATAGCTCTTGTTTTCAGTCTTGTTAGTTTTGTTATTTTTTTATTCAACCATTTTGGCTTAATCCCTTTATTGTTGTATTTTTTTACATGTTTAATGTGTTTATCACAAGCGCTCAGTATAGTTTGTTTTATAAGTTCCCAACTTTCCTCAGTGGTTTTGTCCTGAAGGAGGTGTCACCAGTTAATCTGTGCAATCTCTGAGTTTATCCTTTCTATTTTGGCTGTTCTGTAGAGGTATACCTCGGTACAACCTTTTTTTTGGGGTGTGTATACTGAATTGTGAAGTATATACGTAAGTGGTCGCTATTACCCAATGGTTGAATCACCTCACATTCACTAATGTCAGTGTTCTCTGTACTTAGTATCAGATTGAGTATGTTTTTTGTTCTCTTGTTGGTTTTATGATGACTAATGTATGTTATCTTCCTGTTTTAATGTTATATTTATATTTGGTTTTATGTGCAGTGCCTTGGTTTTTGAAAAGCGCTATAAAAATAAAGTTTGATTTGATTTTTATGTGCTGAACTAGGTTTTGTTCTAAACAAATGTTAAGAAACAAATCACTTCATTTAGTAGTTGATGTTTTATTTTTCCAGTTGATATCACTGTAGTTTATCATCTGTCAGGACAAATCTTTCCGTATCACAGGCATTTGTTAATTCCTGTACTGTCTCCTGGTTTGTTTCCTCATCTGTATTTGGTGGTCTATACCATAGACCTACTGTAATTTCATCAGAAGTGTTTAGGTTGGCTTGTAACCATATACTATTCTGCTGCACTTTGATACTTATTGTTGTTTTCTTATTTTTGTTGTACTGCTCTGAATTGTACTTCCTTTATTTGTATTTTCACCCTGTTTACCCCCAGGTCACACCTGGAAATGAGCTTCGGCTAAGTGTGCCTTTCCCAGTTACCAAATTTTAAATAAATAAATATAATTATTGAATCAGTGGTCACTCTATGGTGTTTAAATTTATGTGCTATATCTATTGCTGTAAAATCATTTGAAATGTATAGTGCTATTCTTCCTCCTTTCTTTGTATTCTTATCTAACATCAGTAGATAATATCCTGGAATATTTTTATTCCAGGTATCATTTTCATTCCATCAGGTTTCTGTAATAAGAATCATGTCAGTTTTTTTGTTCAGAATTAAAAACTGCTTGTAATTCATCAAACTTTTTATTTAGGCTTTTTACGTTACCTAACAGGTACTGTATTCCATTTTTGTCCCTGCTGTCCTTATTTTTTCATTGTTCCTCACTGTGGAGTACAATAGTTACTTTCTGTGTGCTCTTACATTTCCCTTCCACTCCCGGCTGTGCTAGTTTAATGGGACTACTTCCATGTTTGCTTTTATTAGCCTAGCTAGTATAACTGCACCATTGTTATATAGATGAAGCCCATCCTTTTGGTAAAGGTGGTTTCTGTTGTAAAAATGAGACCAGGTATCTATGTGGCTTAGACCTTCTGTCTTACACCTGTTTTTTTTTGTCTAGTATTTATTCTTATGATAGTGTTATTTTTTTCTCTAGGGCTTTTGGCAGTGGCAGTATCCCTGATAGTAATACCTCTGCACCTTGTTTTTTTGTATTTCTTTGCCTGTGTCTATCAACTCTTGACATATGTCTTTCTCATGAACGTGACCAGTATTATTGGTATCCATGTGGTTAGTCGCTATCGGGTTTTTGCCACAGCTTCTCAATATGCCTTGGGATCTAGTTCTAATGTTCTTGATTCTTGCCCCAGGGAAACATGAAACCATTCTGTTATGTTTATTGTTCCCACATATGACTGCATCACAATGTCTTATGATTAAGTCTTCTGAAACCATCATTTGTCTTGGCTCTTGCTGTATTAAATTGTTTTATATGGTCTGGCTACTTATGCTTTCACATTCCTCATTTGCTAGGGCTCCATATTTGTTTGATAATGTTAACTTTTTTGCTATTTTGGCCCTTCTGCCTTTTTTATTTCCTTTGTCTGGTCTTACAGTACACCACTCACTTTCTGTGTGTTCCCCAATATCCTCCCTTTCCTTTCTTGTTCTCCTTTCTTTTAAGTCTATGTCACTGCTATTATGTTCTTCTCTCCTTGTTATGTTTCCTCTTGTTTCTAATTGAGTGATACTCATAGAGTTACTTATGGTTCCCGAGTCAGCTTCCGAGGTTTTCATAAAACTTTCAATACCTTTCATTTCTTGCAAGTTTCTTATCTCTGATTCTAAGTCATTAAGTTTGGACTGCAGTGTATCATAACTCATAAGCCTGACATTTTATGCACTGGTATACTTCCTCGACTGCCAAATGAGATCTTTCTGTAAACATTTTACACTTCACACATTGTATTACAGACATCTCCTTGCATAGTATTTGCAAGAGTTCAACAGCAGGGTCCATATTACTTCTACCTTTTGCAGTAGATTTTTTGTTCTGCCTGTTTAAAATGTTGTAAGGGTTGTGGCCTCATCCCTGACTTCCCTGGTTGATACCGGCAGACCCTGCTTGCCTTTGTTAGTGTTGCTTCTGCCCATTGCTTGCTTACACTTGCTGGGGCTGATGTTTAAATGGTAGTCAGAGCAGAAGTGACGTTACATAAAATGTCCTATTGGCCCAAAAATAACAGGTTAAAATATTAAGAAATTACACAGCTGCACAAGTGCACTGCCTTTAAAAAGGCAAAATAAGTGTGCCTGGGAGCTCAAAGGGCAACCCAAACTGCAAAACGATGCAGCAACTGACAAATCTTTAGCCCCTCGCTCTAGGGGTGTCACAGTATAGTGATGCAGTCATGCTCTAAAAGTGTTTAACACCAAGCTTTCCCTCCTATACTGGAGGTAAATGCCCCCAGCCAGAAACAGACTCATTCCTCTACCAGCTTGAGTGTTGCAATTGTACCAAAATACCTTGTGTATTTGTGTGTGTGTAGTTGAATCTTTTGCCTCTTGAACGGAGCAGAATTTAGAATTCTTGTGTTCCCTGGTACTGTATCTATGCATTCTGGGTGAATTCCACTTATAGACTATTAGAGGGGCTATTGTCTCTGAGGTGTAAGAATACATTTTGGTATTACTGTTTTAGCTACTCATTGTAGCCCTTGGGGTTTTCATCTCTCCACCCTTCCTGAGGAGGTCAGCCTGGGTTCCCTGCAGATGGTCTACACTGACCTAACAGGGTGCAGTGCCTCCATCTGGGGTAGTGATATGGAGTACCTGGCAGCTGAAACACAAGGCCATCACCAACAGGAAACAATGCATAAACTGCCCATACAGTCCCTCCCCCAAAGCAAGTAACACAGCAAACAATGACAGCCCCCAACCATAAAGAGCAGTTCAAACAAATAATTTATTTAAAAGGCAAGGCATGGAAAGAAAAAGGGGGCAGCAAGAGTAAACTGGAAGCAACGGAGTAGCAATATCTCTGCACTCTAATGCAGTAAAAAGCAAATACATTAAGCAAGAACAACTTCAGTGCTTTGCCTCACAAACTCTCCACCCCCCCAATCAATCCTCAAACCCCAGTGTGGATGCACCTGTCTTAATTCCCCTAAAGGCCATGGGTGAGAGATCTCTCAATAGTTGCAGTGGGTACCTCACTGGGGACACTGATGTTGCTAGGAGGGTGGAACTTGGTGGCATGCTTTAAACTGTGGCAGGTAAAATACTTTTTAAATACCATTGTTGAACACAAACTTTATTAACACAAACTTTAAACTATTTTGAAACCAAGTTGGAAACGGGCCCCTATTTGTAATCCAGTGGGATTTAGCAGCCAGCTGGCTTCAACAGGTCTTCTACTTGGGCTTCTCAGACTGGCACAGTCCTGCTCAGGACTTCTCCCTCAACCCTTGGCACAACAAACTTCTTCCCCAGTTGCAGGGTCGAACCCTGAGTTTTGCTCGTAGTTCTAATGCATCAAATGATACCTCTGGTACAGCTGGCTAGACCAGGCTGACCAGATGCAGTGTTTCCAGCTGGGATGCTGGTTTCCCCAGGCTTGCTGATGGCTTGTCTCTGCTTCGCTAGTAGTAGTAGTAAAACATTTTATTCAAGAATTCATGAACAAGGATAAACTCGATTGAGCTGAGGCTCATTTACAATGAGGTCCTATTTGCACAGTTTCCAGTAAAACATTTTAAGTTACAATAACAAATGAATTTAAACTGTACATAAGTATAAAAGTACCTTATACATATTGAGAATAATGGATGGGGAAGGGTTTGATATGAGAATTTAATGCACACCCGAGTTGTGGGATGCTACATAAACCCCGAGGGTGAAGCCCGAGGGGTTTATCAAAGCATCCCACAATGAGGGTGTGCATTAAATTCTCATGTGAAACACCCTCCACATCTTTTATTTTTTATAGTAACAGGCCAGCAATTTTTCTCCAGCAGTTTGTGAGACTGTTTGGCCCCGCCCACATACAGAATGTTGGCCAATGAGGCAGCAGTATAGTTTGACTGGCATGGCTCATGAATGTCATAACAACCAGTCAGTTGTTATGGAAAATATCAACCTGGTCAGTACATTGAGAGAAATTGCTGACCAGTTATTATATAGAGAATAATATATGGGGTGGTGTGTTTAACGAGATTTTACACACACCCGAGTTGTGGGATGCTATATGAAACCCGAGGCGAAGCCCGAGGGTTTATAAAAGCATCCCATTAAACGAGGGTGTGTAAATTGAGTTTTACACACAGCACCCCATATTTTATTTTTTATAATTGCAGGAGTGTGCTTTTTCGCCTCAGCAATTATAAAAAATTAAATAAGCTAACATTAGTGTTCAGGAAGCTGCGGACCAGTCTTGATTTTGCGCGGTCCGCAGTCTTCCTAATTATATGGCTGCAGTTGTTAGAGAAAAAATGAAGAGGATATTTTATTTAAAAAAATGTGTAGATACTTAGATTTTAGTTTTAATATAAACTTACCGCCGAGTGGCGGTTGCAGCGTCCTTCTGGGCTTCGCGAGGCAGGGGCAGTCTGGACTCTGCTGTGGTGTCAGGCTGACAGGAAAATACTCATTTGTTTCCATTTTTAAGTGGTTTACTGGAGGAAAATAGTTTTTTAATTTTTATAAAAACTTTGTTTCCCGAATACGAGGGACCAGGAAGTGTGCTGCGCCATGGGATTCCATCACGGAACGTGAACGTCGGAGAACAGCAACTGAGGGATGGCTGTTCCAAGGGAAACCAGGCATGTGTTTGCCGTTATAACCAGCCAAGCTGGTTATAACGGCAAATTATAACCGGGTTTCCCTATGGGAAAAAGCGCTACGCGGTAATTATATACCAATACATAAACAGATACATATACATAGACAATACATCTGCAGTTATTGCAACAACAACAAAGTCCTGCATTCACCACTCTCAAATAATAAAAAAAAAACGGAGGCCCTTCCTATCTTCAGGTTACATTTTGGTACCATCACATCTGTCCCCATATCAAATTTCAGAGAACCATTCTTTTGTCTAATAACTGTACTATCCAGCATATAATTAGGTACTTGTCCTCTTATGGCCTTATTTATAAATGCTAAAGTATGACTATGATGCCTATCTGCCAGACTTTGCCACCGCAATGAGTCATACATACAGTATAACAACTATGCATTAACCTAGGTGCTCCTGTAATATATCGAGCAAATCTAATGTAACAAGTATCCAATCTTGATAGTTCCTTCTTATTTGCAGATGTATACAAAATATCCCCATAATCAAGTATTGGTATAATCATTGTACTAACCACCCTTTCCCTAATTTCTTTAGTCATGCACCACCTAATCCTATAAAGAGCTCCCAGTCATTTACCAATATTTCTAAGTATTTGCTCTGTATGAACTTCCCAATTCAATTTACTGTCCAGCCACATTCCTAAATAGTGATATGACTGTACCTGCTGTGATACCACTCCCTCAAATGTTTTAATGTTCAGATTCCCTTTAGCATTTTTGGTGTTCCGATTAAATGGAACAAGCTAAGTTTTCTTAGAATTCAAAATCAATTTATGATCTCTAAAAAGTGTTTGTAATTTGTTAAACGCAGTTTGCAGCCTGTTTTGAATTTGTTTTATTAATATGTCTGAGGTGTAAGTTACAGTATTCTCTGCATATAAATGAAATGATATTAAAGATTCCGAGAAACTCAATTCATTCACATACAGTATAAGTTAAACAATAACAGGCCCAAAATTGAGCCCTGAGGGACTCCTGTTTTTATTGACAAAAATGTAGATGAAAAATTCACTATTGTAACCATCTGTTGCTTCCTCCAAGATATGATTGAAACCATTTGTTACTGTTTCCGGTTACTCCCATTGAACTTAGCCTGGACAGGAGGACACTGTGGTCCAGGGTATCAAAAGCCTTGGAGAGGTACACAAAAATGGCATCCACCAGTGTCCTGCTTTCCAAGGCAAACTGTATATTACTCACAACCTTCACCAGGGTTGTGACCGCTCCATGTTTCTGCTGAAATCCTGACTGAAAACTATTTATTTGGTTATATGATTCTAAATGCCTGTTCTGGTGGTAGTTCAGGTGGATGTTAAAGATCCCGTGGCACTTCTCGTAAAGAGTAGGGGAATTTCCCCGGTGCCCTGGCCAAATTTCCCTCACTCACTAAAAATACCACCAACAGCTTAATCTGGTTCAAGGTCAGTTGGTATTCATCTGTATCCCCCTCCCCCGGGTCATGCCTGAAAATAGGCAGAATCTGCCTAGTGCACTTACCCTATCAACCAAAACTAATTAACTAAATAAATATATTTTAATTGATCTGAAGCAAATTTTTCAAAAATCTTTGATACCTGTGGAAGAAGCAAAATCGGACGGTAATTTCTCAAATCAGTTTTCATCCCTGATTTAAAAATTGGGACTACTTTAGAGTTCTTCCATACTTACAGAAATTCTACCACGTGCAATGACCGATTAAAAATCTGAGCTAAGGGAAAAGCTATTACTGGTGATGCATATTTCAGCAATTTTGTTTGAATATTGTCTGAACCTGTAGCTTTTGTTATGTCCAGTTTTAAACATTCTGCCCTCACCTTTTCAACTGTAATTTCAATGAAGGAAAATTGAGAAAGCATAGGTGGACGCTTTGGTTGTACAGTTGACTGATTATCTCTAGCCCCATTGGAATCAGCACTACCCATATTAGCAAAAAATCTATTAAATCCATCTGGAATGTCTTGTGATAGTGGAACTATCTGGCCATCAATCTGAAAACTACAGAGCCAGCCCGGTGGTGCTGAGGGTTGAGGCACTGGACACCACACCTTGTGCCGCGCTGGTGACCCGAGTTCGGGAGTGAGCTCAGGTGCCGGGGTCGGCAGGGGAGGGATCAGATTGAGCACCTGGCAGGCTTCTCTCCTGTCCCAGGGGGAAGGCATTTGGATGCACGGCACTCCAGCCACCCCTGGTAAAGATCGGGGGTGCCACAGAAGCACGGGCTGTACGTTACAGCGTGCCCAACACTGGCAGGGTTGCTGTGTGCCAAGAGTCGGGGGTGTACTTGCAGGGGGGAGAGAGGGTTAGAAAAAGGAAAAACCTGGCTCATAGGGATAGGTGATGGCACCTATCCTCCCTGCCCAGTGCTGGGTCCTACTCAGCCGGGCCACATCACTCCTCCACCCAGGCCCCACCCACTTGGCAGAGTCTGCCTTACTAAGAGAGCCCAAGGAAGGAGTTGGGCTACCCTCCCTGGGTGGGTCAAACCGGGGGTGCTGGGGGGAGAGAGAGGGCACAAGACCACAGAGGACCTCAGGTGGGCAGGCACAAGGACAGGATGCCTGAGAGAGTTCCCTCAAGCCGCGACCAGAGGGAAAAAGAATTTAAAAAAAAATCTGAAAACTACTAGCAGTTATCTGTCTATTCCCATTCAAGAGTCCTGTCATCAATCTCCAAAATTCTCTAGGGTTATGTGAGCTGTTAATGTTTAACTTACGTTAATAATATTTTTGTTTTACCTTTTTAATTTCTTTCACATATTTATTACATAATTGTCTATAATCCAGTCTTGTACAGTATCTGTTTTTTGTTAGCTTTAGACCAACTGACGTCCCTTTCCTTCCTAAGTTTTGATAATCCTGGGGTATACCAGAGCTCATTATGTTTTTTTTTTTATTTTCTTTACTTTCATTGGGGCATGCTTATCACAGACTCTTAAAAGCTCACTAGCAAAAAAGACCAGGCATCAGTTACACATGGTATTAGATCCATTCTATCCCAGGGAACCTCCCCTAGATCTAGCATGAAATTCACATAATCAAAGTTTTTATAACATCTTCATCTAGAGGATATATCCCCACCCAAGCTTTGCAATCTATTCGTAATACAGTAAATCACTTGGTGATCCAAGAAGGATTCTGGAAGCACACCACACCTCTCATAGTTCATTGGGGAATTAGTGAATATCAAATCCAAGATTGATGAAGAGCTAGGATCATTTGTGTTCATTCTGGTTGACTCCTTGATCAGTTGACTAAGACCTAAGCTAACCTGAAAAATCAACTAATGGGTGCCCTTCCTTCACAGTTCCCCAGTTTGTATTAAAATCTCCCAACACTATCATTTCATGTGTATCTTTAAATTTTCCCATAACATCTTGCATGAAATTAAATACCTCATGATTAATGTTTGGGTGTGATAGACCCCAGTTATTACCATCTGCTTTGTATGTGGTACCTTTAGCTCTAACATTAGAACCTCTAACCCTCCGTGGTTTGAGTTAAGATTTATGTCTATTAAAATTAGTCCTTCCCTTCCATAGGCTAGAATTCCTCCCCCTCTTTTGTTTCTATCCCTTCGCCATAATTGGTAACCAGAGATATTAACATGTGTAACAAAACTGAGGCCAGGCAGCTACCACACACTAAAAGAACAGGAGCCAGAAGAAAACAAGTACTTACAAGACAAAAGAGTCCAGCTTCCCAGTCACTGCTTCATAAAAACACTTGGAGCTTTTTAACTCAGTATAAAATCCACTTTATTAGGTCCACAAGAAAACATGCTAGCACCATCAACTCTATATTGAAATAGATGCCCTTCCTCAATGGTCAAATGTTTTCGTGCTTCTCAAAGCATGGCCTGACTGAGAATATTAGGGTATGCCATTGTTAGGGTTCCATCCTGTGGGTGCCGAAACAAGGTTGTGAATGACAGGGGCATTTTGGATTTCACAGTGTCCCACATTCAGACCATTTTTGCCGTCCACACTATTCTGCCCTTCACTGCATGCCCACCCTGGAGTTGGTTATATTTAGTCTTGGAGATGTGGGGGATGAAGTGTAATGTAAGTTTTTTACTGGATGGTCCTTGGGCACCATAAGTTTCAGGTAGTGCAATGTCAGCTCATGATTGTGAGGGGCACAATTTTGCTTGCACCCTAATGTACGTCGCTCACATCAGCATGGGTGAACTGAATATTAGTGGTAGTCTTCCCAAGTGTAGCTTGACTTTATGACATCAAGAATGGTGGGACATGAGGGGAGAATATCACTGATATTCTTACTATGACCATGGCATATCTAATTTATGCAAGACTGTTTCTTTTTTTAGGAGAGAGGTGACTGACAGAGGGGGTATAATAAATCCAAGGTTCCACGATTTAACACCAGTGGATATAAACTGATTTATCACACTCCTTCTGGGTCCACACCTATTGCATAAATAGAGGATATACAATGGTCTGTGTTACAATCTGGCATTTATTTCCATGAGTGAGAGGATGGGATCATAACTCACGAGTGAGTTATGAAAGTATTGCCCCCCAAGAATGGAAATAAACATCATATTGTAACACAGGCCATTGTATGTTCTGTGTGTACAGTCTGTGTTGAAGTTTCATTATTTTGCAGTTTCATTTTTTTGTGCCTTCTGTCACATGTTACAAGCTGCCCTCCTTACTGAAATTTTTACTTACTTTTTATGCTTTGTGTTATGGGTCACAGGCTGTCCTCCTCAGTGAAACTGCTGCTAGTGCTAAAAGTCATACCCCCAAGTGTTCACAGTGTAAGCTGGACATCCCTCCCACTGCAAAAGTACTTATTCACTGCAAAACAGTACCTGGTTCTTTTATGAGTGCAGGGTCTCAAAATGAGTGAGCTGGAACTGTGGCAATTTCAGCTGAGAGGTGAGTGAGCAAGTGTACAAATGGACTGGCTGGCTGGTTTGCCAGCATCTTGACAGAGTGAGCATGAACTGTGACCAGCTGGCTGGTCAAATTATAAACTAAATGCTAGTGTGTGCGTGTGTGTGTGTGTGTGTGTGAATAAATAAATAAACAAGCAAACCTGCAGGTAAATATTTAAAAAAATGAAAAGAAAAATTAGTACACTGTTGAGCAGCTGGGAGTCAAGATTGCAGCGAGAACAGGGTTTAGAAATCTGAAGCAGTATCACTATTGGCTGTGTTGGGGTGGAATTGTCACTGTATTGGGCAGAATGCCACGTCAGTCAAGTTGATTAACAATTTTTGTGATAATGTGACGTAGGCAAGTGAAAAATAAATGGTGTTATTTACCCATTGAGTGAATAACATTGTTTATGTTTCACTTGGGTGAGATTGTGAAGAAAATTATTTTATTTAAATAGTAAGATGCCTACACACATTGTATTAATATATTTATCAAACAGTCATGATGATATTTCCTGGCACATATCAGGGATATTTTTGTGACCTCTTGACCTAGAGCGAGAATATCAAAATATTCTCACTGTAGGTTCACATGAGGAAAAATATCCTCACTGTAGCTCCTGATTGGTCCCTGCCAGCAGCACGAGCTGCACAGTTCTAAATTTAGAACTTTTGCTTTCAGTTGTCTCCTGCTTCCCAACCAGTACTTTGTTTCCCAGCCTTCTTTTAAAAACAATCAAAATCACTCTAAAGGACTTTTAAAACATTTTTCCCACTTTTAGAAGCACACACAAATCAGTCAGTATAAGCAGTTTCAGAATCACATCCACTACAGCATACCCTCTTTCATCTCCCATCTGGTGAGCTCCGAAATACCACTGGCAATTTCCTTGACTGCTTACCGCCAGACAGTCTCCTGTGGTCCTCATACTAACAGGCTGCTCCTGCTCGCTCTCCCAATGACTGATTGGATCCCTCACTTTGAACCCCCCATTGTCAACTTGCAAGATGACGTACTGATGCATGCAATAGGGTCAGTGCATCAGACCTTCAAAACAACCACTCAGTCAACCTGAATTACCGTTTATCATTTGAAACGTGCCAATAAAGGCAAAAAACTAAACAAAAAAAGAAAACTAAAAAACAGTCACAAGTGTTTGAGAAATTGAATATACCATGCCTCATACAGAAATATCTGTGACATTTCTCCCTTGTGTACTTAGACCTACGACATCACTCGTGGCTTTGCCACATGTGATGTCATAAGGTCAAAGTACACTCAGGAGAACTATCACAGATATTTCTGTACGGGGCATGGCATATCCCTTTTATATACCATGGTCTGACTGAAGATACCATATTTATCTTCATGAAAGGCCACTGATATTATGATATCTCACAAGTGGCAAAGTTATAATATCAGTAGCCTCTCATGAAGATAAACAGGATATCTTCAGTCAGGTTATGTGTCATGTTTGGTTTATAGAACATATATTTAAGACAAATGTAGCTACCTGTCAGCTGCTGACTGCATTTGTAAATAGGCTGCATGTGTAAAATGGATCTCCTCCACTAGATGGCGAACTCTGCTCAATACTGTCAGCAGCCAAGTCAAAGGACTTGAAGGTTTGGCAGGATTTTGTTATAAAACAATCCTCCCTGGTTTCCTTTTACTTCTATGGTTTCTACAAATGCCCAGCATAGTGGATGGCTAACCTCCTAATATTCTGTTTTTTTATGTTAGCTTTTGCACATGCATTGCAAATCAAACATATTGTTAGAGTAGCGGGATTCCGGGGCACATTACTATTGCAGCCAGTGAAGCTCAGGATGCAGGAGGCTCGACAGCAACAGGCATCAGAACTTTTTGCTACACTCTGTGATTGACGTGCTTAGTATTGTTTTAGTGAAACATCAAAATCCAAAAACAAAATTGCTGGATCCAGTTACAGATGTTAAGGTATATTACCACATTGCTACATGTCTACTGTGCCTCTTTCCCAAACAGCTCTCAATAAAGCAATGCTGAGCACTTCAGTCTTTTGCTTGGACCAAATATTTTGCTCTCTGTAGTGCACAGCAAAATTGTGTCGGAAGTTTCAGAGCTTGGGAGTGAGGCCTTCCTAATGCTGCTGCACTAGTTGCAGCTTGAGTAGTGCAGCTGCTCTGTGTGTGTTTCTGTGTTAAATAGACAGTAACAGGCCAATGGTTAGTGAGGCTGATCAAGGTATGGTATGGTAAAATTTTATTCATAATCAATATGAACAGGATTAAACTCCACTGAGTATAAACTCATTTTCAAGGAGGTCCTTAAGACATAGACACTACAACATGTAAATAAACATGATAACAATTCATTATACATATAAATATAAATATCAATCAGTGTTGGTTTATCCAAATAAGTTACAATTTATATTTACAACTTTAAAATTTCACAAGGAGGGATGGTAACTGCACAATCTGAGACTCCCTTTCACTTTAAACCCCAGATTTATATTCACTAAAGTGCTTATATCAAATACTTGAGAGTATGACGCTGTTCTACTGATGGTGGGAGGAAATTTTGTGTAGTTGAAAGGAAGCAGCCACACCTATAAGATAGTGCCTGCATGCTTTGATCTACAACACACGCCCAGCAGCCAGGTGAGCACCATCATCATCAGCCTGTTGCTTGTCCTCCCCTATTACTCATCCTCCCCCCCAAACCCGATGGCTTTCCCTGTGCTCCCTCCGTAAAACAATCCCACCATCTGCAGTTTAGTTCACCCACCTCATGATCACTGCCCCTTTCTGTAAAAATAAACTCCCTTCCACTGTTAATTATCCCACCCACCTCCTGAAGGTTTCTCTGTGCCTCATTTGTAAAACAATAAACTCCCACCCACTGCCAATTATCCCAACCACCTCTCAACTGCTTCCTTGTACCTCATTTGTAAAAAATAAACTCCTATCCACTACCCACCTCCTGATCACCTTCTCTATGCTGCATGTGTAAAAATAAGCTCCCATTCACGCCAATTATCCCAACCTACCTCCCGATAGCTTCCCCATGTCCTGTTAGTGAAAAGAACTCCCACACACTGCCAACTATCCTGCCCACATCACGATCACTTTCCCCATGCCCCATTTTAAAAAAAATCCCACCCAACTCCCAATCGCTTCTCCGTGTCCTGCTTGTAAGACATACACTCCCACCTATGCAGTTATCCCAACCACCTCCTAACTGCTTCCCTCATACTCCATTTGTAAAAATAAACTCCTACCCACTGCCAAGTATCCTGCTCACCTTCTGATCACCTTCCCATGCCACATTTGTAAAAATAAGCTCCCATCCACTGCCTATTGTCTCCACATACCTCCCAACAGCTTTCCCATGCCCTATGTGTGAAAAGAACTCCCACCCACTGCTAATTATCTCACCCATCCCAGTTGCTTTCTTCATTCCCTGTTTAAAAAAAAAGAAAAATAGCTCACTGTCAAGTTTCCCACCCAGCTCCTGATCATGTCCCCATGCCCTGTTTGTAAAAAAATAAACTCCCACCCATTGTCAATTATCCCATCCACCTCTCAATCATTCCCTCACTACCCTGTACCTGCACACCAAGCAAACTATCCAGTGACAACTTTTGGCTCCCCAACACCCCAACCCCTTTCTCAGCACCCACCATCCGACCCCACTCCTGCACCCCTCACTTATCTATCTGGTCCCACCAGTGCATCCTGCTGCTTCCACCGACATGTCCTGTTTCTTCCAGCACGGATTGTGAATGACTGAAAACAAGGTAAGTTTGGTTAATGTCTTTTTAATGTGTTTTGAATGCATAACTTTTTATTTTTTAATATTTTTGGCCCACATTTTCAACATGGCCTTTTTTATCCCACTTCAAGATCCAGGTAGTGGAAATGTTTCAAATCTCCCACTCTGCGAAATCATGTTTATGATTGGAGTTAAAAAATTCCACTTGTTTTTATCATAAGGTTGGGTAACAAAAAGACTATGATGGAAATCTGGAGTTAAAATCTGACAAAACAATAAAGTTAGGAACGAATGTTAAATGTCTTCAACATTTAATTATAACTTTGCTATTTTTCCAGATGTTGATCCCAGTTTTTCAACTTAGCCTTTTGTTTACCCCACCTCTTGAACAAGTGAACAAGGCAGCTGCAGTTTTTTCAAATCCTTTCCAAAATGTTTTTGTAGTTGCTTCACAAAGTCACCTTTTGGATGGAATTTAAAACAGTTCACCTATGTTGATCATAAGGTGGGTAACAAAAAGACTATGTTGAAAATTTGGGGTCAAAATCTCATAAAAATGACAAAGTTATGAAGAAACCTTATATTCTTCAGTGTTTACACCAGTTTTGTTATTTTGCCAGATCGTCACCCCACATTTTAACATAGCTGTTTTGTACCCTACATCTTGAACATGACATACATCATTTTTATGTTTGCCGTGTGCACTAGTACAAGTCGAACATTTTGCTATGTACGGGATTTTAAGAGGTGTGTCACGGTGGTCCAATGCAGGAGACTGTACAAGGGGCTTGGCTAATAATTAGCAAGCCTGATCATGACAATGTTCAGGCATGAAAGTGCATTGACTTCAAAACAATGTGCTGACAGACACATTCACAAATCAGATATTTCAGCAAGCACAGCAGATCTCATCATGTGCTCTTACCCTGCCTGCTCCATTCCTCCTCAACATTACAGTAATGGAAATTAAAACAGCTCGTTAAATATTGGTTGCCTATTAAACTGGAGATTAGTTTACCCCCTTCAAAATGCAACAACTTGCACATTTAAATACTTAGCATTCAAACATTTTCTTGCTACTAGCTTTAGTTGGGCTGGTATTCTCTTTCAAGAAAGATTCATACCTCATACATGTCACCCTTTCCCGGCAAGGAGTCTCCTAAACAGATTTACACTGTTTTTTAACCTCGTTAGACACTATCTGATAAGCACTGCAGCAGAAGACATCTGTAAAGAACTTATCTTTTGTTACTAATTTTACTATGCTTTTTGAGAAAAAAAATACTTATATTGGGCTTTAGATGGCAAGCACATTATGCAACTTTTAGCCCTGAAAAAAGTCACCTTTTCTGATTTCAAATCTAAGTGCATAGCACAACCAACAGTGTGTAGAATGCATGTTAGTATAGCAGAAGGCAGCTGCTACTTTAACCCCCTAAGACAAGTAAGGAATGGTATAATTTGTTACTCCTTTTACTATGCTTTTGGGGAAAAAATATTTATATTGAGCTACAGCACACACACACACACACACACGCACACTGTACCCACCATCCTCATAGCCACAACATTCAAAACAAATACTGCAATCTAATAAGTTATAAAACAATAAAGAAACTGTTTGTTTATGTCAGTCTCGGTTATGTGGAACACAGTGAAGTTCAGTTTACAGTAGATTTCCTTTAAATATTTCTTGTCCTATATTTTGTATCATGGATAGCACGGGGAGATGCTACATCTCATTCTCACAGGGATCTTTATTTTACACATTTTTGCACTTAATTTACTCAGGATGTCCCAAATTAGATGCAAAATCTTGTTTTCGATGGGGTCATGATTTTACCATTTTTATAATGTATTTATTCAGGGTAGCCTAGTCCAGTTGTAAAATATTCTTTTCAGCATGTTCTTATTTTATGCAATGCTGTATAATATTGTGTAGATGTAAAGCCCCACTGAACATAAGATGCCGTGTCTTCTGTGAACTACCCAGGCTAAATATATAGCAATCAGCAGGCATAATCTAGGAAAACACATTGTAAAAATGTATAAAAGGAAGACCACATTGAGACTGCCTCTCGGCAGATCTGTATTGTGCAAATTCATTAGAAATAATGGGTAAAAGCATGACCACACTGTAAGTGATATTTTACAGGATATGCTAGTTGAGATTCGATATATCATATATCGAATCTCATCTGGCATATCCTGTAAAAATTCAATATTTTAAATGGTTTAAATGCTTTACCCAAATGAAATAAATATTTAAAATATTGACTTGGCTAGTCTTTCCTCATAGGTCTTATCCCATATGCCCTGCATCATTGCAGTTGCCCTCCACTGCACCGCCTCTACCTTGTCTATGTTTTTTCTCAGATGGGGCCTCCAGAACTAGATGCAGTATTCCAGGAACAGTCTCATGAGTGTCTTATACAGGGGCAAGATGACCTTCCTCTTTATACTCCTGATACCCCTCCCTGTGCATCCAAGCATCTGGCTAGCCTTTCCAGCCACCTTATGACACAGCCTAGTTTCTCTTAGGTCCTACGAGATGATAACTCCCAAGTCCCTTTCCTGCTTTGTGACTGTCAGTACCTCCCCACTTAGTTTGTGCTCTGCCCCTGGGATCTTGTGCCCTATCTGCATGATCCTGACCTTCTTTGCATTGAATCCCAGCTACCATTCTTCAGACCATTTCTCCAGTTTTTTTATTGTGTTTATGCCCCTGTTTTTTTCCCCATTTTTGCCCGACTCCCCATGGCTTGGCCGTGCCTGTACCTATGGAGGCACGTGCATGCTGTAGTTCCACAGTGCCCTCCCTCTGCTTGCCTCCTGTCTGCCTGTGCTACCCTCAGGCCTCCATCTGGAGGCAGTTGGACTGTGGGGGGAGTGACAGGGTCCCTCCCCAGGAGAGGAGAGCTACCTTGTGGCTGCTCAATCCTGCTCCCTCCCTTCCCCTAGCCAGCCTTTGATGACCTGGGCTTGCTCCCAATCCCAGGTCGCTGGCGTAGCATGAAGTGTGGCAACCAGCATCTCAACCCTCAGCACCACTGGGCTGGCTCCTCAGTTTGTTAAGGTCTTCTACCATTATTTCAACACCCCATGGCATGTCCACCCTATTGCATACCTTTGTATCCTCTGCAAAGAGAAATGCCTTCCCTTCCAGTCCCTCTGTAATGTCCACAACAAAGACATTGAAGAGGACCGGCCCCATACACCAACCCCTGTGGCACTCTGCTCATCAATTCTCCCTCTCCTGAGTACTCCCTGTTTACCACAACCCTCTGACTCCTGCCATTCAGCCAGTTCTCCACCCACAGAACTATTTTAGGATCCACCCCTAGGCTGTGTAGTTTGTCAATCAGCCTTCAATGGGGGACGGTATCAAAGGCCTTTCTGAAGTCCAGATAGGCCACATCCACCACACCTTCCTGGTACTACCTTAGTTACCCAGTCATGCAGTAGATTAGTACAATAGGTTAGTGCAAAATATAGTGCTTATCATAAATACAGTGACAGTTAGGCTTAGATGTATAAGTAAATAAATGCCATATAATGGCTCCACCAAGCCACAGCAATGGAAATTTTGCCGCAATCCTTCAAATTGATTCAAGCCTACTGACATCGCCAATGTGTTTGAACAACAATCCTCAACATGCCGACACCGACCGCCACACTTAACTGTATCAAAGCGGGGAGGGGGGCTGCGCAACCCCCATCCCCCTACTTTAAATAACTAACTCCATGTCACACAGACAGTGGAGTGAGGTGCTTAACAAATCATGGGAGGATGGTGTGGTACCTGAGGACTGGAGGAGTGCATATGTGATTCCCCTTCACAAAAGTGGAAGCAAGACAGAAGCAGGAAACTACAGACCTGTTAGTTTGATCTCAGTGGTAGGGAAAATGATGGAATCACTTCTGAAGGAAAGAATTGTTGAGTACCTAAAGGTCAGTGGGGCACAGGACCCAAGGCAGCATGGATTCACAGCAGGAAGGTCATGTCAGACAAATCTAATAGATTTAGTTGACTGGGTGACCAAAGCAGTAGACCAGGGAAGGGCTGTGGACATGGCCTATCTAAATTTTAGCGAGGCATTTGACACAGTCCCACACAAAAGATTAATAAACAAGTTAGCCAGCCTGGGAGTGGGTCCCAGGGTAGTAGCCTGGGTAAAAAATTGGCTTGGCAACAGGACACAGAGGGTAATAGCAAACGGAATCCACTCCAAAGAAAGGGGGGTTACTAGCAGGGTACTGCAGGGTTCAGTACTGGGACCAGTCCTTTTTAATGTCTTTATAAATTACATTGCAGAGGGACTAGAAGGGAAAGTATGCCTCTTTGTAGCTGACACAAAGATCTGCAACAGGGTTGATATACAAGGGGGTGGAAAGGATGAGAAGGGACTTGGCAAGGCTGGAGGAATGGTCAGAAGTATGGCAGCTTAGATTCAATGCAAAGAAGTGCAAAGTAATGCACTTGGGAAACAAAAACCCAGGGACAGAGTACACAATGGGGTGGGGTTGAGGGTACTAACAACAATAAAATGGAAAGGAACCCCAGGGTAGTCATAGCAGATGACCTAAAGGTAGGCAAGCAATGTGAGAAGGCAGTAAGGAGGGCTGGGGAATAATGGGATGCATAGGATTTAAGTCAGCCCTTAAAACACATTTATTCAGATTAGCATTTCCAGATGATGGTTAGCTGATAATCTTAGCCATTAAATGCTATGCTGTTGTTTAAAATCCTAATTTGGATATATATTTTAACTGGATTTTATGTAATGTTAATGTTGTATTTGATTTGATGTGTTTTAATCTGTACAGCGTCTTGGTTTTGAAAGGCACTTTATAAATAAAGTTATCATTATTATTAATATTACTATTATTATAGGGAGAGGCATCACCAGTAGAAAACAGGAAGTTGTTATCCGTCTGTACAGACAGTTGGTGAGACCCCATCTGGAGTACTGAGTGCAGTTCTGGAGACCCCATTTCTGCAAGGGCATAGACAGGATGGAGGCAGTCCAGAGGAGGGCAACTAAAATCATGCAGGGTCTGCCCTTGAGGAAAGGGGGGGGACATGATAGAAACATTTAAGTACCTCAAGGGAATCAACAAAGTCTTAAGAGGGTAGCATCTTTCAGAAAAAGAGATGTGCAAGAACAAGGGGGCATAATTTGAAGATGGGGGGCCGCTCAGGGGCAATGTGGAGAATGCATGGGCATATCATATTAAGAATGTGAGGAACAAAATGGAACATACTATTAAGTTTATTGGATTGGAACATGTAAAATTAGGACCTAGAGGTGGTAGTAGAGATGATTTGCTAAGCCAAAGCGAGAACTACTGGATATATATGACAGGGGCTTTTATGGGGTCTGGGTTAAATGACCATGTAGAGCTAAACCTTTTTTGAAAATAAGACGGTGAAATTAAATGATGTCACTGGAAGGAACTTGTAGATGTCCCTGTCTATATTTATATGTGTATGCACATTCTTAATATACATGTATGTATATTTATATCTCTTTATATGTGCTTATCTTTGATATTAGGTGTCCATGTATGATATAGGAGTTTTAATTGTAATAACTTGTTTACTTCTTCTGTAGGTATTTATCCCTCTGGAAAGGATGTTCTCAGGGAATTTTTTTTAATGAAGAATTCCATCTCCTGCTGCTCCTATGTGGCCCCCAGTTTATTTAAACTCCTAAACGCTTCCTCTTTTTTTCTTCCTTCTCTCTTCTTTTCTTTTATTTTGTTATAGTCTGATTCTGTTCCATGAGAGTCCTCTATCCCTTCCTTCCATCCGATCTTCCATAGATAGTGTACAAAGTATGTGTCTAAGAAGTTTCTTCTATAGCCTGCTCTGTCCTCCCTTAGATGTTACCCACTCCTCTGCTGTTTGTTCTATTTTATTTTCCACTGTTGCTTTTTTCTCTCAGTTTTCTTTTTCTTTTCCTCCTTCCCCGTCTTTTCTTCTTTCTCTCTTTTTTCTGTTCTCCCACCCTCCCTTTCTCCCCTTCCCTCTCCCAATCCCCCTTTTCCCCTCCTCCCTTCCCCTTTCCTTCCCCTTTTTTCTTTCTTCTTTTTTCTCTTTCCCTTTTTTCCACGCCTCTCTTCCTTAGTTTGCATTTTCTCCTCATTCCATTTTCCCTTGTGTGTATCATTCTCTAAGTATGTATTACTAGACACATGGGTTTTATTAGGATCATCAAAAGGTGATTGTTAATCATTAAAGAATTATATTATGTGCAATATTTTGAAGTATGTGCAAAAAAGGTTTTTGTAACAATAAGTAGGCATTAGAAATATGCATGAGATATTTTATACCTCGCTTGCTTGGCCTTAAATAAAAATGATTATTGCGCTTCCTTTAGTTAGAGAATATGCTCTTGTACGCACTGCTGTTCTGCTGCCCGGTGGCTATATTTATAATAATAATAATAATACAATTTTGCTCCAGCAATAATAATTTCCCTGAAGTATTTATTAAAAATTAAAGTGCAGATTGAGCACTAAAATATTACCAGGGCTTGCAAATGGCAGTGCCTGTTTTTAATTGATTTTGGGTACACTCTATTTATTGTTATGCACATAACGAAATGTATTAGATGATTACTATGGTATTTCAGCACTGTCACTTTAAGAAATGGTCAGGTGACAATAGCCTTTTGGCTTTAAAATTGATATATGTACTGACTGAACTCATCTTTGTGAAAGCCAATGAATTGGTGAAACGTCAGACGCTAGTTCATGTGTGTCTTTTCATCCTGTATTTGTTTTTATGCAGCAGGTGGTGAAGAAATAAAGAAAATGTACTGTACTGAACTGTGGTAAGCCCCTTCTGTAGTCTGCATGGTGTGCCATGACTGTGTAGATAAGATTAAATGCTATGCTGCTGTTTAAAATCCTAATTTGGATATATATATATATTTTAATTGGATTTTATGTAATGTTAATGTTGTATTTGATTTGATATGTTTTAATCTGTACAGTGCCTTGGTTTTGAAAGGCACTTTATAAATAAAGTTATTATTATTATTATAGGGAGAGGCATCACCAGTAGAAAGTGGGTAGTTGTTATCCCTCTGTACAGACAGTTGGTGAGACCCCATCTGGACTACTGCGTGCAGTTCTGGAGACCCCATCTGTGCAACATACATAGACAGGATGGAGGCAGTTCAGAGGAGGGCAACTAAAATGGTGCAGGGTCTGCACCAGAAGCCATATGAAGAGAGACTAAAGGAGCTTAATATGTATACCCTCGAGGAAAGGGGGGGACATGATAGAAACATTTAAGTACCTCAAGGGAATCAACAAAGTCCAAGAGGGTAGCATCTTTCAGAAAAAGAGATATGCAAGAACAAGGGGGCATAATTTGAAGGGGGGGGGACAGATCAGGGGCAATGTGAGGAAGTATTTTTTCATGGAGAGGGTGGTGGATGTGTGGAATGTCCTTCCTGAGGAGGTCATGGGGTCAAATACAGTGCAGGAATTCAAGAATGCATGGGACAGGCATAAAGCAATTCTAGTGGGGGTAGGAGGAAGTAGGCTGTTGGTTAACTAGGATCTGCAGTTTATCCAATAGTTAGGGAAATGGGCAGACTGGGTGGGCCAAGCTGTCCTTATCTTCCATCAAAGTCCATGTTTCTATGTACCTCCCATCGATGTAAAATCTCTCTGTCATTATTGGGAGTCAATGTTGAAACTTCGATGTGCGAATGGTATATTCCATGTAAGGCAAGGTATGTGTGTTAGTGTGTGAGTGTGTGTGGCAATGCTCTATGTGTGCAGACAGTGCACTGCTATGTTATACATTAATATATATGCATATATTTGTATTAGTCAGCATGTGTGTATCCCAACAATTAGAAAGTGCAGTTAGGTGGCTCTTTGGTTAGTGCAAAATGTGCTAGTCTACATTTACCCACTATCTAGATCAGTTTCAGCCTTCTGCAAGTCATTGCTTATTTAACTGCAGTGACTAGTGGCAACACCCCACCCCCTGATGTCCCTCAGAGCCTGAAAAGAAGGAAATGGTCCCTTGATGTCTTTTCTTTTAATCTGTAAACATGAGTGAAGATGGTACACTGCTATGTTATACTCACTGGAATATGTATGCACTAAATTTTTATGCCAAAAATGCAAGATCATGCACCTAGGAAAAGCTAACCCAGGAGAGGATTATCATCTAGGAGGAGAAAATCTGGAATCCTCCAGACAGCAGAGAGAGCTGGGAATAATTATAACAGAGGACCTGAAAATGTCCAAGCAATGTCAGAAAGCAGCACTGTGAGCAAACAGTATGTTGGGATGTATAGGCAGGGGGATTACCAGCAGAAAGAAAGAAGCCATCCTGCCACTCTATAGATCACTGGTGAGGCCACATCTAGAGTACAGTGTCCAGTTCTGGAGACCACACCTTAAAAAAGATGTAAACAGACTGGAAACAGTTCAGAAGAGAGCTACAAATATGATACATAGACTGAACAACAAATCTTATGATGAGCGACTGCATGACGTAAACACGTACTCCCGGGAGCAGCAGAGGGAGAGGGGAGACATGATTGAGACATTCAGATTCCTAAAAGGAATAAACAAGGTGCAGGTTCAGGACCTGTTCCATGGCAAAAATCACTCTAGGGACAGGAGGCACAACATGAAGCTAGAGGGAGACAGATTTTAAAGCAACACATGCAAGTTCTTCTTTACTGAGAGAGTGGTGGATACATGGAACAGCATTCCACAGGTTGTGGTGGAAGCAAAAATGATGGAAACCTTCAAAAATGCTTGGGATAGATGCAAGGGCACCATAACACTGATTAGCAGTTCAGGGAAGGGTTAGGGAAGGGGTCCATATGGCCCAGACTAGATGGGCAGTATGGTCCCCTTCTGCCATCACTTTCTATGTTTCTATGCATATATGTGTATATGTATTAGTCAGCATGTGCGTATCACAGCAATTAGAAAGTGAAGTTATGTGACTCAGTGGTTAGTGCAAAAATTGCTACTCTACATTCCCCGCTATCTAGATCAGTTTTAGCCTTATGCATGTTATTTCTGATTTAAATGAGTCTGTTGCTGCCTCACCGTAACTGTCCTCCCATACCCATCCCATCCCAAGCCCAAGCCCAGCCCATATTAGTTTTCTGGCATGGGGATCTGCTCCTAGACCTAGTATAACATCAGTACCAGCAGCGAACATCAGACATTGACAAATGCTTGCTCAAATCTGTCCCAAAAGATTTTTCACACTTGTGCCGAAAAAAGACATTTTGGACAGGATTTCAAAAGTAAAATCTGTCATGTTTATAAGGTGGTGTAATAAAATGACTATGCTGAACTGGGTAGAAACAGAGCCGCAACCTGGGATCTGGGTGCTGAATGACAAAGTGAATAACCTTTGCAGCAACCAGTCATGGCACACTACACACACTAGAATAACAGTTCGAACTCAAAGTTAGTGATTCCACAGAGTTTTATTCTCACCACTCGGAGTGCAGCCTACACAGGCCCGGGACACAGAGACCCACAGCAAGAAAACGTCTATGTCCCGGGCCTGTGTAGGCTGCACTATGAGTGGTAAGAATAAAATTAGTATTCAATACTATAATGTTTTGCATCGAAGGCACTTAACCATTAACTTGTTTACCTGTAATATCATAATGTCAGCAATGTATTTGTGTTATCTGTCATTGAACCTATGTAACTACCTTAATTTACCTGTTATCACTGTATTTGTTTTACCTGACATGGAACCTATGTAATGAGCTTGTTCTCAAAAGTATTAATCCAAGATTCACAAAAAAATAAATAAAAAATCCAAGGTTACAATCTAACAAAATAACATTATGTGTGAATCTCTTCATTTCCCAAACAAAAGAATTTCACTGTTATAACTCATGTTACTGATTTGTTAATTTTAGCCTATGCATTATCAATGGCAAACGTCTACACAGAAAATACAAGCAAGCAAACATTCGGCATTGATGAATGCTTGTTTTTATTGCAACTGTCTGTCTCAAAGCTAAAGTAAGTTTGTTTCAAAAGTCATGTTTAACACTCACATCAGCTAGGCAAGTGATACAGCAGCTGTGTAGTGATCACTTGGGGGGAAGTGCACGGACAGGATAGAATGCAGTAGCTGAGCTGCAAGTTTGATTGGAATGGGGCAGCTGGCAGGAGAATGGAGAGAGTGGGCAGGGTAGGGTGCAGCAGCCGAGTTGCAGGTTCGATTGGGATGATGGGAGATTGGGCAGGAGAGTGGAGAGAGAGAGAGAGGACAGCATGATGTACAGTAGCCAAGTTGCAATCTTAATCAGTATGGGAGATCAGGAGAGTGGTGAAAATGTTTGTTGGAATTCAGCAGTCTCTAACACTACAGAGAAAATAGTTAACAAAGTAAACTGAGCTCTCAGAGCTGTGTGCTGGCTGGCAGCTCTCAGAGCCACACAGTTCTGATGAGCACTTTTAGTTTTTCAGATTGATGAGTCGTCATATTTATGACTTACAGAAACAGTGAAAGATACAAGAATAACGTATAGGTATAAAGAAAGAAAAATAATATATTTTACAGTAACCCAAGATATCAGTTTTTATTCTAGGCAATTATCTACACACGTGTTGTGTAACTTTACTTTTTTCTCTTTTAGATAATTTCTGAAGAAGATCTATGGTGGAAGCGTTGATTCTAACTCTATTTTTCTATTTTCAGTGTGTATTTAATATTACTTTTTTGTTTTGTTTTCCACCCACACACGCTGACACAGCATCTTGTTTTTGTTTTACACACGTTACCTTTTTGTTTTGTTTTCTGCACACACACACACACATACACACACACACATACGTATATGCTGATCCACTGTCCGATCGAAAAGATGTCCTCATGCTGGAACTGGCGACTATGATGAGAGAAAATAAGATAAATCTGGTTACTGTATTTCAATGTGTTTTGAACTGTTACTCATAACTTTGTCATTTTCTAATATTTTGACATCAAATTTTCAACATGGACTTTTGGGACCCTGCCTCATGAACAACGTAGATGAATTTTTTCAAATCCGTCCCAAACTGTGATTTTTGCAGTTGCTCAATGAAATTACCTTTTTGGAGCGATTTGAAAAATTCAACCCACCAGGTTCATGAGGTTAGATCAAAAGAAGACTATAGTGGAAATTTAGTGGAAAAATATGGTAAAATAATCAGCTTATGAGTGAACATTGAAATATTTCAATGTTCACTCTTGACTTCGCTAATTTTCAATATTTTTTCACCAGACTTTCAATGTGGTCTTTTTGGGACCCATCTCATGAAAAGGGCTGGTGAAACTTTTGAAATCTGGGCCAAAAGATGAATTTGTATTGTTCCACGTAATCACGTTTCAGGTCGGATTTGAAAATATTTACCTACCAGATTCATGACATGGTGTCAAAAGAATATTATGTTCAAAGTTTGGGGTCAAAATATTAACAAACAACAAAGTTATTAAAGTACATTGATATATTTCTAATCTTGCTCATAACTTTGGTAGTTATAAGTATTTTGACTCCAACTTTCAACATAGCCATTTTTTTCACACCGTCTCATAAATGTGACAAATGTCGATTTTCAAATCCTGGATGAAAATATTTTTGCACTTGTGGTGCAAAATGACAATTTGCCTACTGATCTATGTCATATGTCATGTTTATAACAGGGAGTCAGAAAATGACTAGCTTGAAAATTTGTTGTCAAAAATAAATAAAAAAAAAAATATTAAGAAACATTGTGTGTAGTGAGAGCCTTTACCACAGTAGGTAGTGCGTTTTGATTCCATAACAGTGAGCTGAATTCAGGAGTGAGTTCAGTGAGCCAGCTGGATAGGCCAAGGCTGGGGGGAATGTGGCTGTTATGTGGCACCATCGCCCAGCCTGGGAAGGGAAGGTTCAGGGTTGTCTCCATGGCCCCAAGTACAATATAGTGAAGAGAACTCTTCTGTTGGCATAGGGCCCTGCACACTTGCATCTGTGGCTGCCAGACTGCCCTGCACTTCAGTGGGCAGATGGACTCTTTGCCCTGCACACCTATAACTGTTGCCACATGGAAGAGCAGAAAGGGCCCAGAGGGTCCTGTGCTTCCACAGCCCACCAGACAGCAGCACATTTTCTTTTTTTTATATACAGTTTCTGCACCTTGCCTTCCCTAGCTGCCCCTTCAGACTGACCCCCCTCAGCCCTGTTGCCCCGGCATCTCCAGGACTTGCCTTCAGCCTACACCCTCTGCCACAGGGCTATGGTGGTGCCCAGTTGCTGGTTGCAGAGCCTGCAGAGGATGGGTCATCACCTGCAGCCTGGGGTGTTTTTCCTCCATTTTCTCCCTTGTTCCCATCCCCTTTGCTGGAGTGCACATGCCAGATATGCATACATGGAGTTACATGCACATCTGCAGAATTACCACAGTACTCTCCCTTTTCTGGTATCCATTGGATCCGCACTACCCTTGGGTCTCCACCCATGGGCAATTGTTTGGTAGGAGCACCAGTCCTCCCTCCCTGGGAGAGGAAAGCAGTCCTCCAGATGTTCAATCCTCTCCCTCCCCAGCTAACCCCTAGTGGACCGCTCACACAGGTCACCGGCGAGGCAAAAGGTAAGGCACAGATGCCTCAGCCCTCCATGCCACTGGGCCGGCTCAGCTGCACACATTCTTGACATCAGTTGTCACATTTCTGCAGGCAGATGGATGCTTCCCTTGTCACAGGGACTAGAGATCCCTGCACGTCAGCATCTGTATCTGAAGATATGATTCCATGATCTCAAAGAGAAAGGAAATTCTTTGCCAAAAAAAAAACTGCAGTAATGCACCAGTTAGGGTTCCACCTAATGTCACAGAAGTAGGAAAATGTGGTGTTAGGGTTCTCAACCCAAACTCCGCACCACCCTCCCCCAAGCAGCAAAAGGACAAATCCACACAAACAACCACAGAGAGCCATCCTCAGGTAAGACAAACAACATACAACTGTTTCCAGATGACATAAATGCAGTAGCATTGGTGTGCTACCTTCATGGATTTGTATCTGTGGCATGCACACTGCAGGACACACACACACATACACACTTCTGGCTGCAGCTAGAAATCCACAATACTGAAATCACAACAATACCGCTGTATGAAGAAGCACAGGCCCCTGCAGCCACAGATACAAATCCATGATACCCAAGTCACGGGAGTTTTTCTTTTGTCTATGGGACCAGTGCTTCTGTAGCCACAGGTAAGGATGCACACTGTAAGACATTCACATAGTTCTGTCTGCAGAAGTGCAGGACCCTCAGGGACCTCTGCCTCTGCAGCTGCAGGTGTAAGACATACACAACAACCTTTGACTACAGAAGCACTGCCCTACAAAATCCATGATACCCAAACTGCAACAGTAATTCTGTCTGTAGAAGTGCAGGACCCTGTGGAGCCAGCACTTAGGCAGCCATAGGTACTTATGAATGCTGTGGGGCATGTGCTTCTGCAGCTGCAGATATAAATCCAAGAAAGTAGCACATCAGTGCTACTGCATTTGTGTCAGCTGGAAACCTATGGATGTTGTTTGCCCTACCTGATGATGGCTGTCTGTGGTTGCTTGTGTGGTCTTGTCCTTTTGCTGCTTGGGGTGGTGTTGGAGAGTTAGGGTTGGAAACCCTAACATCTCACTTTCCTATTTTTGTACCATTAAGTTGAATCCTAACTGAAACATAGAATCATAGACAATGATGACAGAGAAAGATCAAGAGAGTGGCATGAAGGTCCATCTAGACTACGTGGAACTCTCTATCTGCCGTAGGACCTATTGCCCATATGGGTTTTAACACTCCTTGTCCACCACCCACCACTCTCCTCTCTCTTTACTGCTACTGACCTGAGCAACCACAAAACTCTTAACTCTGTTCAAGCCATGCTTGAATCCATTTATGGTCTTGGCTCCCACCAATCCACTGGTAGACCACAGCCCCATCACCTTTTCTGTAAAAGAACATCTTCATATCCCTCATAAACTGTTCCTGCACCAGTTTCCACTCATGACCTCAGATTCTTGACTCTACACTCCTGCTAAGTAGTTTCCTGTAGTTCACCTTGTGTATTCCCTTCAGGAGCAAAAAGGTCTGTATCATATTTCCCTCTCTCAACTGGTCTCTAGGGAGTACGTGTTCAGTGCCTTAAGAAGAGCTTCATAAAATCTGGCCTGTTGGCCCTGAATTATCTTGGTCAAACTGCATTGCACCATCTCAAGCCTGTTCCTGTCCTTACTTAGGTGAAGACTTCAGAACTGAGCAAAGTATTCCAGGTGTGGCCTCACCAGTGACCTCTATAGAGGTAGTAGTACCTCATTTTTCTTGTTCACAGTACTCCTTCTGATACACCCCAGCATCCTATTAGCCTTACTATAGGCACTGTTACACTGATTTGATTGATGGAGTCACTAATGATGACTCCCAAGTCCCTTTCCTCTGATGTAGTGCTCAGTTTAACCCCTCCCATCCAGTACTTTGACCTGTTCCCCCCCCCCGGTGCATAACCTTGCCTTTTTTAGTGTTACATTTCAACTGCCAAACCTCAGACTTCTCTAGTCTTTGCAGATCCCTCTGCATCTCTCTGATTCCTTTATCGCTATCTACTCTACCACAGAGCTTTCTGTCATCTGCAAAGAGAGACAGCTTGCCCCAGATACCCTCCTCAATGTCGTTAATGAGCATATTGAAGAGGACAGGACCTAGGAAAGATCCCTGTGGCACCCCACTCGTGGCCTCTCACTCTTCTGATTTGACCCCGTTTGCCACTACCCTGTGCTGTTTCTCCTTCAACCAGTTTCCTACCCATCTAACTATGTCCTTAGAGCATCAACATAATTTTTTGCGGTGATTTTCCTTTCTTTTTGAGAATGTTAATAAACTGAAATTACAACAGTACTTCTGACTGCAGAGTACTGATCCCTGTGGGGCAAGTACTTCTGCAGCCACAGACACACATACACAGTCACTTCTGGCTGCAGAAGTGCATGCCTCTATGGCCCTGCACTTCCACAAATGCAGATAGAAATCCACAAAACCCAAAGTACAACCCACATCTGGGACAGAAGTGCAGCCCCACTTGAGCATTATGTGGATGTGCCAATACCATACAACAGTCTTACATATGTTAACTTAAAGTATCTGTGGGACATTTCATGCATAGTACACTTTGGTCCCATGCAAATACCTTACCACGTTGTTACATGGATCTTCAGAATCTGCATATCCTGCAGTTCAGCATTACGTGTGTACTAGTACAAATGTACCACAACACATCACATTTTCCAACATTTATGTCCCAAATTCTGAGAACTTATATTTGAAGTGTCCATGACATCCATTGGAGTAACAAACCTGTAATCTGACCTTTTAAGTAGTTTCTATGATGTTACAACATAAAAATACATTTTTAAATGGAACTGACAGTTCTCACTCACTGTGTTTGCCTAAGAGCCATAAAATATAAGATTGCTGAAAAATTGGAAAACTTATTGTTAAAGAAACAGCTGAGTTATGAGTAACAGATGATTCTGTGTACAAAATCCTGTTTTTTATGCCACTAGCCTGTATTCCTTGGTTGTAGCTTCTGACTTCTTAAATATTCTTGACTCATGACACAAAATTCTTAACTGGCACTAAGTACAAATTTTAATGTTATGAGCCAAGAATTCTTTGCAGTTTTATAATGAGCTAAAAATTCTTGTTTATGACATAAAAATTCTTAATTTTCAAGAATTTTTCATTCTTGTGTCACACGCTGGTATTCCTTGTTAGTAACAACATAACAATTCTTGGCTTGTGAAATAAGAATCAACAACTCTCGTTAAGCCTGTACCCTAAGATTTCTGGGGTGACCAAAAAACATATTTATGGGTCATTTTTTCATCAAGCAAACCCCATTATCAAGCTAAACAGGTCCCATTTACCTAGGTTCAGGGTTTGTTTATTGAAAAAGCATAATTTTTATGGGTTTCTAGAATTTTTTTTGTTGCCCAATTGAAAACAAGATGGCGAGGCTCATGACTTAAACATTTTTTATCGCAAACATAAAAAAAACATTTTTCATGCAAAATAAAAATCGGCTCATGACCTAAAGTTCTTTGGTTGCACCAAGCAGCTATCCTGGAAACCCAAATGAGCATGCTCTGAAGCCAAATTTTAAGATCCTATAACTTGAGAATGGATTAATATTTTTTTCCTGAAACCTTTGGAGAGCACACCCTTAGGCGGAGTTGCTTCTATTCTGAAAAGTTTTGGAATAAAATTCAAAACCAATTTTGCTATTAAAGCGAGGAAAAAATGGCCAAAAAAAGAATGTTTTTACTTATTTTCGCACTTTCTGAATCTCAGAATCAGATGAGCGGCATCACAAGACTTGCCATATCAGAAGAACTTGGCAACCTGACTGAATGCAAAATGTCATGCATTTTTGTTGAATGTCACCAAAGATATTAAGGCTCGAAGCTCACAACACAAAACAGTTTTGCACACACATTAAAAAATTCTAATGCAATAAAAATGTGCTCATGACCAAAAATTGTTTGGTTGCACCAGACAGCTACCCTGAAAATCTGACCTGAGCATGTTCTGAAGCCAAATTTGAAAACCTTACGGTATTTTTTCATGAAACCTTCTAAAAAGGCACATACTTGTGCTAAACCACATCTGATCTGAAATTCTGGAACAAAATTCCAAACTGTTTTTGCTCTGTAGGTAAGCAAAAACAATGGGAATAAAGGGCATTTTAAAGGCTTTTTCAGTTTCTGGATTTCAGAATACAGATGAGTGGCAATAACAAAACTTGACGAGCCTTAAAACCATGCCACTTAGACTGCATGCACAAAATTTCATCCAATTTTGTCAAATGTCACCTAAGTTATTAGGGTGCAAAGAGTTGGGTTAACATTAAACAACCTGCTCAACCCTAACTACCACACCACTACCTTGGATACCCTATTGTGCATACTCAGAAGCAAAATGTTTAAAACCGTATAACTTGGGAACTGATTAATATTTTTGCACAAAATTGTGGGCTTTGCTGCTGTGAAAATTTCAGAACACAATTCTAGACTGTTTTCAGGCTAGACATCAGGAAAACCCCAGCTAAAAAGTGCTGTTTTTAATGTTTTTACACTCTCTAGATCTCAGTATCTGGACAGGTGGCCGTCATGAAACTTGACAAATTCTAGGAACATGGGCCCAGATATTCAAAAGGGTTGCGTATGGCCACCACCTGGACTTTTTAAAACACATGAATGCAATTCAAAAGAAACTGCACACCAAACTTGGTGCTTTATACAGGAACAAAGATTGCATTCCTCCAACAGCATGACATACACTTGTGTATAAAATTATCCTCCCTTCCTTTGAATATGCTGATATAGTCTATAGTGCCACACCCAAATCTACATTGGCAAGATTGGACACCCTTTTCCATTCCTTCTCTCACTTTGCTCTATCTTGCTCCCCCCGTGTACTCTACGACCTGTACAAAGCCCTCTCCTTCCCATCCCTGGAGTCCAGATGCCTATCCCACACTGCTAGTTTCATGGTCAGATTTTGGTTTGGGACTCTCCCCTCCTACTTAACCTCTTCCATCTCCACCTGCACCCAACCCACATACTTCCTCCAAAACTCAGACCCCAAATCCCTTACTATTCCACACCAGTCTATCTCTGCCGGCCAACCCACCTTCTTATTTTGGTGCCCTAAGTTGTGGAACTCCCTTCCTCCCTCCATTCATAATGCACCCTCCCTCTCATCCCTTTCCTCCCTTTTACATAACTACACCAGCCCTAGCTGCTCCTGCCCAAACTTTCCCTCCTCACACTTGTATAACTCCACTCTGTTTCCAAACCATCCTCCTCTACTGTCAGCTAGCAGCTAGAAATGCTCTACTCAAATGTTGTCCCCATGTTACAATTCAACATGTTTCCCTTTTTATGTATATACTATTTTTGCTGTTAATATATTGTAAATATTGTTGTAAATATTATTGCATTGCTGTTGTAAATTGACTTCTGTGTTGCAGTTATAATGCTCCATTTCAATGTAACTGTTATCCATCTCCTTCTTCCCCCAGGACGCATCTGGAAATGAGAAATTCTGCTCAGCATGCCTTCCTGGTGAAACTTTTAAAAAAATAAATAAATACATTTTGGGAAAAAGAGCTATATAAAAATTCTTTTACCACAGATGTTGAAAAAGGATCCTTTTCCAAGATTCCTTTTTTGCAATTTGAGGAAAGAGAAAATCCTTTTTCACAAATTGCGAAAAAGGATCCTGTTTCACAATTCCTTTTTTGCAATTTGCAAAAAAGGATTTTGGCATATTAAAAAACACATATTTCTAAGTCTTGTATTGAGAAACTAAACCTAGATTCAGATAGAACATTTTCCAATTAAGTAAACACAACTCTTGCTTTGTAGTTGTAGTTATTTAAATTTGTTTTACTCATGAAGAGAAAACAAGATGGTGGCAGCATGAAAAAAGATTCCCCATTTGCGACAAAGGAATACCCATGTGCAACACAGGATTGCCCATTTGAGAGACACAATCCTGTTTTGAGGCTCACATCTAACTTTTCCAATTGAAAATAATGGGAAATTTTAAAGTGTAATAACTTTTGAACGGATTCATAATTGTTCATCAAATCTTCAAAATGGCACATATGTGACACAAGACATTTCTGCCCTGCAAATTTCAGACCAAAATACCAAGCCATTTTTTGTGCAGCAGCATGACAAAGAATTTTACAAAAAATGGTAATTTTCAAATTTTTTGACACTCTGGCCCAGATATTCAAACTGCACCAGGCTGTGGCGCAAGCCTGGGTGCAGTGCAACTTGGCTGTGCAGGGACGTTGACTGAGATCCATTGAATATCGCACCCTGGCCACCCACACTGTGCATGGCACAGTTGCACTGTGCCAGTGCAAGTGGCCAGAGTGCAGCAGGGGGATGCACTAGCGCAAGTTCCATTGCGCCATGCGCAGCAACCGTGATATTCAAAAGTGCACATGCAAATGGGGCCACAATGTATGCAAGGTGCAAATGGAGCCATTTGCATGTCATTATGGCCCCATTTGCATGCAGGTGCACTGATCCCCGACGACTTGCACCTGGCGCCCTGCCAGGCAGCAGCCATCGGGGACAGATGGCCCCTGCACAGTGCGGCAATGTGCCCCATAGCCCAATCGTAGGCATTTGTCAAATAAAAAAACCTATATCCCTGGTGGTCCAGTGGACCGCTGTCAGCCCGATCGCGGGCTTAAGTAAAAATAAATAAATTCCAATATCCCTGGTGGTCCAGTGGACCACTGTCAGCTCGATTATGGGCATTTGTATATTACAGTTACATCCAATATCCCTGGTGGTCCAGCAGACTGCCCTCCCCACCTGCCCACTGAGCCCCACTGCCCCACTCCCCCAGTCAGCGGTGGGCAGCAGTACCCCACCTGCCTGCCACCCCGCCGCCAGCCAACTGACACCATAGGTAGGGCTGTCCGCCCATTGGTCCACAGCATGAGCCAATGGGTGTGCAGCCCATACCGTACTACACATTCCAGATATGTGAATGGATCCATTCACATATCTGGAGTGTGTAGTATGGTATGGACTACATGCCCATTGGGTCACGCTGTGGACCAATGGGCGTAGTAGCCCTACTCACGTATCAGTCGGTGGGTGGCAGGGCGCAGGTGGGTGGGTGCTTCTGCCACCACTGACTGGGGGAGGAGCGGGGTGGTGGCACTCAGTGGGTGGGGAGGGGGGTCTGCTGGACTACCAGGGATATTGGACGTAATTGTAATATACAAATGCCCATGATCAGGCTGGCAGCAGTCCACTGGACCACCAGGGATATTGGAATTTATTTATTTTTACTTAAGCCCGTAATTGGGCTGACAGCAGTCCACTGGACCACCAGGGATATTGTAATTTATTTATTTTTACTTAAGACTGCGATCAGGCTGACAGTGGTCCACTGGACCACCAGGGATATAGGGGTTCTTTTATTTGACAAATGCCCATGATCTGGCTGACAGTGGTCCACTGGACCACTAGGGATATAGGGTTCTTTTATTGGACAAATGCCCGCAATCAGGCATCGGGGGCACCGCCTGGTGCAGACGGAGCTCGAGTGGCCCCAGGTGGCAGCTGCCGTGTTGCACCCTGCAATATGGCAGCTCACCTGTGGGTGGCCAGCCGTTGTTCCTTTTTTTTTGAATTAACTTTGTGCGGCGCAAGTAGAGGTTGTGCATGCATGGACTCAGCACATCCTGGGCTGAATATCGGGATGTACAGAGTATGCATGGGCACACCCCCCCACCTGCGCCACATACATTACTGATGCACTCTGACGCATTGGGATTTGTGCCAGGCACAATTTCCATTTGAATATCGTGCTACAGACAGGAAAGTTGGTGATGGTGTAAATACTGTTGCACCACGCAACCTTTGAATATCTGGCCCCTGTATTTCCACACTCACACTTCTAACCAGAATTAAACTTGCCACATCAAGAGATCTCCAATCTCTGATGGTGCATGCAAACTTTCATGCAAATTAGTTGAACAGCTGCAAAGTTATTAAAGTGCAAACTTTTGAGTTTAACATAGAAGTGATGGTTTAACCCTAACTATAGGGGTGCGACTGCACACCTATATATATTATAGGGAGAAAGGTTATGCCCCTATAGTTAGGGCTGAGTAAACACTTTAATGTTAAACCTCAAATGTTGCACTTTAATAACTTTGGAGCTGTTCAGTGGATTTGCACAAAATATGGTATGCGCTGTCGATGGGGTAGATTTCTAGATATTCAGAGTTTCATGCCAGTCAGATGTGTGGATTTTGAAATCCGAATAGTGCAAAAACCTTAAAATTCTCCCTTTTATGCACTTTTTTCCTCATCACCATGTGTTCACACAGTGTGGAATTTTTGTGTGAAATTTGTGTGGTAGAAGGAGCTTAGGTCACAGAACAGGCTTGTACTTGTTTGGTGAGAAAATATTGATCTGTTCCAAAGTTACTGCATTGTTAAGGTTCCATTATTGTCAATGTGAATTTCACTTTCCAGGATAGAGGACTGGAACCAAAATGGATTTTGGTCTCGAGAAAACGGATTCTTTTTCATGAGTGTCCAATCCTTTTTCACCACAAAAAATTCCTTCTTCATGAGCTGCCATCTTGTTTTCTCTTTTTTCACACAACAAACTGTCATAACACTGTCCAGGGACGTCTTTTACAGACATCCAAACATGTATCTTGCTCATTGGGAGTTAATGAGCTTCCTTTAGTATTATTTTATAGCTCCCATGGCCTTTTAACATTGTTTTAAGTATTTACTGTAAATCCTTTTTCGTGACTCGCTAAGTTTCTTTTTCGTGAATCTTTTTTTGTGATCACAAAAAAGGAAATTGGCTGTGAAAAAGGATTTATTTAGTTAATAATAATAATTCTTTATGTTTATCATGCCTTTCTCAAAACCAAGGCACCTTTACAACAGCAATCACATAAAACAATAAAAAACAGTGATCCAATAACTGCTGAATTCACAAAATACAATAAAATATCATCAGGGGCAAGCCATTAACCACAGATGGGTCTTTAAGGCCTTTTTAAATTCCTCCATGGACGTGCACTGCCGAAGCAGACAGGGTAGAGAATTCCAGAGGGATGGGTCCACGTACATAAAAGCATGGGCCCCCAAGGATTTTAAAGAAACCCTCAGGATCTCTAGCAACCCCTCTTCTGCTAAGTGGAGTGATCGCCTGGGGCAGTAAGGTACCAGAAGATCTTTCAAGTAGTCTGGGCCCAGTCCATGTAGGGCTATATAAGTCAGAAGACCGACTTGATCCACCACTGTATTGGCAGCCATTGCAGTTCACTGAGCACCGGAGAAATATAACAGGTACGAGGAGTACCTGTCAGTAACCAGGTCACAGCTTTCTGCATGAGCTGCAAGTGGCGGATATCAACCCCTGGTAGCCCTAGATACAGGGAGTTGCAGTAATCAAGGTGTGAGGTCACAAAGGCATGGACCAATGTAGGCAGCTCACCGGATGGAACTATGTGCTTAACCCTGGAGATGTTCCTCAGATGATAAAAGGATGATTTGATGACAGCCAACACCTGCGATCGCAGTATCAGCCCATCATCAAAAATCACCCCCAGGTTCCACACCTGTTCAGAGGTAGGGAGCTGTGTACCACCCAGAAAAAGTCCAAAGGGCAAGCCAGCTCCCATCATCCCATCTGGTGAACTGGGTCCACAACCCTCACCTCCATCTTCTCTGAGTTCAACCTCAACTAGCTCAAATTCATCCAGTTCTGGATTTCAATGAGGCAGTTGTTAAATGCCGAGAGAACTCTATCCTGATCAGGTGCAAAAGATAGGTAGAGCTGGATGGTTAGTGGCCCCCCACCCTCCCACAGCCTCCATAAATTATAACCCTGGTGCCTAGTGGCACCCCCACCCTCCTATCACCATCACCATTATTATATTTCATGTTCCCTGGTGTCTAGTGGCACCCCCCACCTGATGATCATTGTTTTCCCTATTTTCCTGGTGTCTAATGGCACCCCCACCCTCCAGTCACCATCCCCTTTACTATATTTTATATTCCCTGATATCTAGTGGCACCCCCCCACTGATCACCATTTTACCCATTTCCCTCATATCTAGTGGCACCCCCCACTTGCAGATCACCATCTCCATTGTTCAGTTTTATATTCCCTGGTGTCTAGTGGCACCCCGCACCCTCCCATTGCAGACAAAACCTGTAATAAAGAAAACAGTCCCTCAATGTTTTTTTCAAACCTGTAAAAAAATGGTTCCTTGCTGATCAGCCCCCCACCCCCACCTCCCACTCAGCACCTACTACCCCACCCCACACCCCCCAGTACATCCTCACACACCCTCACTCACCTGAACAGGTCCCAGATTCAGCACTCACTCTCCGATTGAAGACACATATTGCTGCTGGAACTGGCAATTGCAACATGAGAAAATAAGGTGAATGTGGTTCAATGTATATTTTAGTGGGGGGGGGTTCAACTTTTATGCATAACTTAGCCATTTTTGGAGATTTTGACCCTAGACTTTTAACATAGCCTTTTGGGCCCCCAAATTCTGCCTGAAAGCTGATTTCACTGTTGGTTTACAAAATCACCTTCCGGGAAGGAATTGACAATTGTTCCTGAGCTTGTTCATGAGTTGGTGTCATAAGAAGGCTATGTTGAAAATTTGGGGTCAGAATTATTAAAAATGGCAACATTATGACCATTCATTACAATTTCACTATGCACGCTCGTAACTTTGGAAATGTTAAATATTTTGACCCCAGATTTTCAACATTGCCTTCTTATTATCCCACTTCATATATTTTACAGCTGTCATTTTTCAAATCCTGACCAAAATGTGCTTTTGCACCTGTGGTGTGGAATGGCATTGCAGCTGTGCAGAATTATGTTTTGGTGGGAATTCGAAAATGTTCTGTACCGGGTACATGAGGTCAGGTAATAGGATGGCTATGCTGAAAATTTGGTCACTGTTGTCCTATAAATGCTTCCACAGCTGCATACATATATGCATCTACAGAGGAATGGGAGAGCAGGGCCTGGAGGGCTGTGTGCTTGTGACAGGGAGCTCCTGCCACTCTTGAGGACAGACCTTTTCATAAATCTGTTGCAACAGTTCTTCTATTTATAAGCATAATCTATCCTTTGCTATTTCTGGTCCATAAGGTTGGCCACCTGTGGGCACCCCCCTTCCCTTTCTTGACTATGCTATAGTGTCCTCTTTGTTTTTCATTTTTCCCTCTCAGGTCCTCGTACAGGGAGGTTATTGTGGTGACCTCCAGTTGTATGTAAAATAGTTTGTTAATTGTTGTTGGATTTAGTATGTAATAGTACTATGTCATAATATACCTTATGTTTATGAAACCTGTAAATATTTAAAATACCATGGCACTTGGTGTTTTGATAATGGTAAAAAGTACTAGGTGTCTATTATAGAAATTATGCTAGTTGTGCTGTTTAAAATGCTTTGAAATTAATGTAAACTGAAAAAGTCTAAATGTCATGGTGATTTGCATATATCCCATGATGCATTGCACTATGGAAGTATGTATGATGTTGTATTTCTTTGAAACTAGATTTCTTGCCAATGCCTTTTGTGGTAACTGTTCTTTCAGTGATTCTGCATTGAGGTTCTTTGTTTATAGCTTGTTTTGTTTTTCTTCTTTTTGGGACCCCACTACGTAAGCAAATGAGGGCTTGCAAAAGGGTTATGGGTACATCTTAGCTAGTGAATTGGATCAGAGACCAGTATCAGTAGGTGCTGGCTAAGAGCAGAGAAAGGACATTCATAGTCTGTTGCTGCAAACTGATGTACTGAAGAATAAATATGCCATTGCAGAAGGTTATTTCTTGTATTTTGAATAAACATCACACAGAGATTGTGTGTTGAACCTGAAGTTTGGTGTCTGGTCCATCTGTTATCCCATAACCCCTCCACAGTGCTCCCACAGGCAAATAAGGATAAATTATACTATCTCAAAAAGTAAGGAAATAAATTGCAAAAAACTTTGTTAATGCTCTAGTTAGGGTTAAAGCCACAAAAGTAGGAAAATGTGGTGTTAGGGTTTTCAACCCTAACACCCCACCCCCACCCTGCACACACCAACAGGCATTGAGGTGTGCCTTGGGGCCGTCAGCCCAAATGATCATCCCATTCTCCTATACTGTATCCATCTCAGCTTATTTACTTATGGAATGAGGTGTGTGTTAGGGCTGACAATTCCAAGACACACCAGCAATGCCTGTTAGTATGTGCAGGGTGGGAGTGGAGTGTTAGGGTTACAAACCCTAATGCTACATTTCTTTGCTTTTGTGGCTTTAACCCTAATTAATTAAGTTTTCTTGCTATGTATATATATATATATATATATATATATATATATATATATAGGCTTCAAATGCCCTTTGGGGTAACCCTTGCCTCAGTGTTTATGCACAGAGGTTCTTTGTCTTTTAAATAGTTTTTTATTTTAATGGGTTCACCACAATATATCCCAGGCACACTGCCTTAGGGGTAGCTGGTCCATTCCACTGGGGTGTCAGATGAGGCATACTGATGAGTCCTGGTAGGATGAAACACGTGTCTATGTCTTCTATTAGCACCCTTTGCAAACTGTGTGAGAGGCCTTTCGGCACCATGCAATTCTGCTTAAAGTTGGACCAGCATAACATTCTGTGGTGATTTGCATATGCAGCCCATGATGCTTTGCATTGTGGGGGCATGTGTGATTTTGTATTTTCTTGAAACTTGGCTTCCCAGCCAAATGCCCTTTAAGGGTAACCCTTGCCTCAGTGTTTACGCACAGAGGTTCTTTGTTTTTATATATATATATATATATATATATATATATATATATATATATATATCTTGTTTAATTGCAAAAACTTTGTTAATGCATCAGTTAGGTTCTCACTAAAGCAACAAAAGCAGGGAAATATGGTGTTAGGGTTTCTAACCCTAATACCGCACCCCCCAACCTGCAGACACTGGCAGGCATTGGGGGTGTGCTTTGGGGTCATCAGCCCTAATGCTCACCCCATTCCATAAGTAAATAAGCTGAGATGGGCACAGTATAGGAGAATGGGGTGAGCGTTAGGGTTGACAACTCCAAAGCACCCCCCATGCTTGTCAGTGTCTGCAGGGTAGGGGGTGGGGTGTTAGGGTTTCCAATCTTAACACCACATTTCCCTGCTTTTGCTGCTTTAGTAAGAACCCAAACTGATGAAATAATGAAGTTTTTTGCAATTAAGCTCCTTACTTTTTGAGATACTATAATAATATCCTTATTTGTCTGTGGGAGTTCAGGGCCCTGCACTCCCATCCTCTGTAGATGCATATATGTATGTAGCTCTGGAAGCACAGGGCCCTCCAGGCCCTGCGCTTCCATTTATAGGACAACAGTGACCAGATTGTCAGCATACCAGTCATATTACCCCACCTCATGTACCTGGTACAGAAAATGTTTGAATCCCTGCCAAAACATAATTCTGCACAACTGCAACACCATTCCACACCACAAGTATGAAAACACATTTTGGGCAGGATTTAAAAAATGACAACTGTGACATACATGAGGTGGGGTAATAAGGCTATGTTGAAAATCTGGGGTAAAAATATTTAGCATTTCTGAAGTTATGAGCGGATGTAGTGAAACTGCAATGAAATGTCATAACTTTGGCATTTTTTCATATTTTGACCTCAAATTGTTAACATAGTCTTCTTATGACCCCACCTTATAAACCCCATAGGTGAAAATTTAAAAATCTGTGCCAAAACACCATTCCACACCACAGGTGATAAAACACATTTCAGGCAGGATGTGAAAAATGGCAGCTGTACTGTTCATGAGGTGGTGTGAAAAAATGGCTATGTTGAAAATTTGGACTCAAAATATTGAAAATTACCAAAGTTATGCATGTGCGTAGAAATATTTCAACCAATGCACATAACAGGCATTTTTAGGAATTTATTCAACAAACTTTCAACATGTCTTCTTTGAGACTCCATCTTATGAACACTGGTGGTGTAATTTCATTATTCAGGCATGAAAGGTGATTTCATGCAGTGACCATAAAATCACCTTCTGGGCCGATTAACAAAACGACAGTCACAGTGTTCTTGAGGTGGGGTCCCAAAAAGGCCATGTTGAAAATTTGGTGAAAGAAAACCTAAAAATGCCAAAGTTACTGTATGAACAGAAGTTGAAAATGCCATTGAAATACTCTACATTTTACGGCACTTACTTTAATTCCTTAATTTGTGGTTCGGCTTTGAAGAGTGCAGATGTGTCCCGGTCCACAGAAGATGTCAATGGATGATCTCCAAGGTAAGTATAGGGTAAGGGTGGGTGTGGGATGGTGAGTCCTCAGTGGGAGTGTGGGGTGGTGGGTCTGCAGTGGAAGGGTTGCTGTAGGGGGCGGGGATGATGAGTGACTGTTTTCTTTTTTCAGGTTTAAAAATAAAAAAGACATTGGGGGACTGTTTTCTTATCACAGGTTTTAATAAAAAACATATTTCAGAACACTAGGAGTGGGCTTCCCAGTGTCCCACAGTGCTGGGGTGATACATGTCTCAGGACACTGGGAATGGGATCCCCAGTGCCCCACACTGCTAGGGGGGATACATGTCTTGTGACACAGGGAGTAGGCTCTCCAGTGTCCCACACTGCTTTGGGGGGCTTCTAGTGTCGACACAAGGATTGGGCCCCCTGATGCTGACAATATAACTAGTACCATGCCTTGACCCCCTTCCTTTTAGAGGGTTTAAAACCCTGAAATAATACTAGAATTAGGTAAACACCTTGACATTTTACTAATCGAGAGCATAGAGAATTGGATTCTGGGGTCGGTTAGCCCAAAAAATGGGCAGAAATGTTTGTTGTAGCCACAGAGGTTGTAGTGCCGCAAATTGTGGGCACTATTTTTGTGAAACAAAGGAAGGGAGTCTGCTACAACACTAAATTCTTTGGCTGCAATTTGCAGCAGAACCCCTTCCCCTCCGTTTCATGGAAATATTGCTGCAATTTGCAGCAGTAAGGACTCCATGGATAAAATAAACATATTTCTGCCAATTTTGGGGCACATTGACCCCAGAATCAGATTCCTCAGACCCTGATTAGGTAAACACAACTGTTGGCATTTACCATATAGAAGTATTTTTTGAAATATTTAAATTTATTTGCCTCGCTAACAGAAAACAAGATGGTGGTATCTCGGCACTATATTTCACATTTGCGACAATAAAAACAGCTTTTGTGGCAACAAAACAGTTCATTCGCATGGCACATCTAATTTTTCCGATAGGAAATAATGGGAAAATTTAAACTTTAATAACTTTTGAACAGATTTATATTTTTTCATCACACCTTCAAAAGACATATCAGTGACCCAAGCCCAATGTATCCTACAAATTTCAGATCAAACCCCCAAGCCATTTCTGAGAAATGGTGTGACAAAGAATTTACACAAAAATGGTAAATTTACATAATTTTTGACATTCCATGTCTCCACACCTGCACATCCGCCTGAAACAAAACTAGTCAAATCAAGAGATGTTTGGTCCCCGATAAGGCATGCAAAATGTCATGTGAATTGCTCAAATAGTTGCAAAGTTATTAAAGTGCAAGATTTTGGGTGACCGTTAAGCCCACTATAGTAGCACTACCACTATAATATATATGTGTATATATATATATATATATATATATATATATATCATAGCAAAAAATCAGTTTAATGCATCAGTTAGGGCTGTTCCACAGTGAAAAAAGTGAGGAAATTCAGTGTTAGGGTTGAAAACCCTAACTCCTCATTCATCCCCCCAGCACCACACACACACACAGACACACACACACACACACACACACACACACATATGCAAGTAAGGGGGAGGACCAAGGCAACACGACCAGTCACAGACAAGCAGCAGCAGGTGACAGAAATAAAAAATAACTGTCTAAATGTACTACAAGACATCCCCACCCACCTGACCAGGTACTGCATGCTCAGTGGAGATCAACAGCAAAACTGAGGCCATGTACACCAAATGTACACATGCCTGATTGCAGGTGCACACAACATACCACACTTAGGAGTTGCATGGCCTTACCTAGCGATGCCTTACACCCCACCACACCTGGTACTGCACATTGACTGGACATCAACAATGCAACTCTCTGATTGCAGCTGTACAAAAGTTTGTACATTTATAAGTAAACAGAAATAAAAACAGCTACTTAAATGTAGTAAAAGACACATCCATCATCAAGATACAAGAACTGTTGCATTTAAGGATGTGATGTACATAGTAGTAAGTTTACTGCATCTGCCACTCAAGATACACAGCCTGATCTGGAGGTACGGGGGAACTATTGCCCGTACAAGGCTATGCAACTCCTAATGTCACTAACAGATATATAGTTTCAGTGATGTAGGTGTATTGTTGACGTCCATGTACTTACCTTCAGTGTGTTTATATACTAAGAATGCAGTAACTGGTCTGTCTAACATGAAGTGAAATTAGCTGGCTGAGGCCAAGCAACTTCTAAATGTGCTAACATTAGTGTACTGACAATGACGGAGGTGTATCATGGATGTCTATAGGCTCACTTTTGCTGTAGCTCTCTACTGAGGATGTAGTACCTGATAAAGACAATGGAATTGCCTCTCTGATGCCACAGTAATCTGCATTGTGGTGAGTTGAGTATCCTTGCAATGAGTGAGCTGTACCATTTATGTCCACAGCATCACTGTTTTGCAGTTGGTCTACGCTCAGGTTGTAGTACCTAGTCTTTGGGTTTGGCAGACCATTCTGTGGCTGACACCATACAAGTGATAACTATGTTAATTGTACTACACCAGCAATCAAGTAGGTGTACCGTAGATATAAACAGACTTTCTTTTTACTATAGTTTTTAGTCACAGTGGACCAAGTGTTGTAGGATGGGAGGGGGCATTCTCTCCCACAGACTCTGTGACTCATTATTGTACTAACCTTTGCAAGGCTGCAATCACGGAGTAACAGTGTTGATTTTCATGGGTTCATTTTTAACTGGGGTTCTCCAGTAACTACGCAGTACCTGGTCTCAGTGGGTGGGGCACTGCCTTGCGAAGGTCCTCCAGTGCCTAACAGTGGGAGGTTGTGTATACGTGAAATCAACCACACATATTTTACCTGTACAACTACTTAGTTTTGCTGTGCTCTATAGCTGAGGTGCAGTACCAGGTGTGGTGGGGTGTGGGGCATCGCTAGGTAAGGCCATGCAACTCCTAAGTGTGGTACGTTGTGTGCACCTGCAATCAGGCATGTGTACATTTGGTGTACATGGCCTCAGTTTTGCTGTTGATCTCCACTGAGCATGCAGTACCTGGTTAGGTGGGTGGGGATGTCTTGTAGTACATTTAGACAGTTGTTTTTTATTTCTGTCACCTGCTGCTGGTTGTCTGTGACTGGTCGTGTTGCCTTGGTCCTCCCCCCTACTTGCATGTGTGTGTGTATGTGTGGTGCTGGGGGGGTGAATGCAGAGTTAGGGTTTTCAACCCTAACACCGTATTTCCTCACTTTTGTTGCTGTGGAACAACCCTAACTGATGCATTAAACAGATTTTTTTGCTATCAATATCCTGTCTTTTTGAGAATGAGAAGTAGCAATATTACCTGCAATGTTGTTGTGGCAGCACCACACACATAGCCAAATGCACACAAATGAAGAACACAGTAAATAATCTAGCAGAATTGTCTGTTATGAAGAGTAGGACAACATCCATCTCAAGCATATGCCTCTTAGTATTCATCTATTTCCTCTTGATTAACATTGTTATGTCACATACTAATTTATGCTGTTGCACTGTTTCACACACTATCTTTTTGCAGCCAATGAGACTACTCTTGTGGGACATAAAGAATATGGCACTGTATTTGTCAGCACCACTGTTAAATATTTAAATATCTTACATGGTCCTCTTCTGTACCTTTACTAGATACAAATTCTGAACATAACCCATACTTACTAATGTACCTACAAAAATGTTGTCATAACACTGCGAGATGTGTAACACAACAACAATTGTAATGTGTTATCTGTTTAAACCTGAAACTTTGTGTATAATACCCTTCTTTACCAAACTAAGCAAAATGAATGCTTTCTTATAGAATAAGCATTAAGGCATGACCAAGGGTTATGTTAATGGTCTGTTAATCACCTGCTAGGGGTGAACTGTGGCACAAGGTGTAGCCAACTGCCACATGCCCCTAGAGGGTGATTAAGTGAGTATTAACATAATCCCTGGGAGTGCCTTATTGCTATTATAATAAAACATGTTTTTAAACAGTGTTAAACCTTGTTCAGCAAATGGTTAAGCTCTACATGTATGTTAATAAAACATTAACATAAAGCTGTTAGAATGTTTGCAGCCACTCAGAAAGCTACATTTCTCAGACCCTTTTTTGTAAATATTGATGACAAAGATCCCCCTAACTTAATACCACAAGAAAAAGTGTTATGTTAAAAAAATATTTATTTCTATATATATTAAAGTAAAAAAATATTATTTTTAAACGTTCAGATGAAAAAGTCAGTCCCGACAAAATTTTTTTTAAATCAATTCAATCACGTTTAATGCAAAAATAATAAAACAAAATATACATTTTTTTATTTATCTACTAAAGTAAATGTTACGCAAAAAATAGATACATTCATTAAAAAAGTTACAAAAACGTTTATTTAAGAAAATATGTAGAAAAATATTTTACAAACTATATACAATATTAACAAACAACTCTCAGAGAGAGGTGTGCTGCTGCTTGAGGCTGTCCAATCCGTAAGTTGGACTCAGTGTGGAGGTGCAATGGAAGTGGAAGCTGTTGCACCTTCCAGAGGAGATACCAGAGCAGCTGTGGAGGCTGGTCACTGTGTCCCAGGGAAGCTGGATGCCACTGGTGGAGGTGAAGTGCTGGAGCTGGCATACATGAGATATCTCCCTCTTTACGCAGGAGGCTCCTGTTTTTTTTGACTGAACTCCCATCCTCCCTCCTGGGAAACAAAATCTCCTGCTTAAGTAAAATTCTGTCCAAAATATCCATCTTTTTGGGGCAGATAAAGACACATAAAAATTAAATCAGTGATGCACAATGTATCTGATAACTTTATATAACTAGTTGTTTATTCTTTTTAGTGCTTATTCTTGACAAAATGAAATGCATTACATTTTTGTAATGACTTATTTCTTATGTTTTTGACACCCATTTAAGGACAAACGCACAACGTTACGGCATCTCCCTACTAGCAGGCCAATCTCCCTCCTAATTTGACCCAAATCTCCCTCTTAAGCAAGGTGGCAGGCCAATCTCCCTCCTAATTTGACCTAAACCTCCCTCTTAAGCAAGTTGGACATATCACATGTATGAGCTGGCCACGGTGTCACTAGCCGCTGTCACCACAGGCTCAAGCACAAGATTGACAGTCGCTTGTTGTGCTTCCATGAAGGACAGCAAATTCTCCTGTCCTTCATGGAGTGCAACATTGTCTCTTATCAAACTGTCAACCTTGCGCTCGAGTCTGTGGTAACAGCGTCAGTGGCCAACGCACCGCTTTAAGCGAGGGCGTCCTGCAAAGTGACAAAAAACATGAATCAATATATGAGCCTCAAAATGGTGATTACGTACCTGTCTTTCATCTTACAATATTGATATCTAATTCAATAATTGTAATACATTTTGCTGGGCACTCTCAAGACTATCAAGGAGTATGATGTAAATTAGAAGTCCTGTCTTGTCAGTTCTATTATTATATATTTTTTCTACCATATTATGTTCTTTGTGGACAACTTGAAGAGATCTATAAGAACAGTATACTTTCTACACTGTTGTTCTATATCAGTTATTATTTGCCAACACTCACTGCTTAAATGTTTTGGCATAATGAACAACACAGTTTGATATACAGTGATACCAGCTCTTCAGTTGTGTATGAACAAGTGAACTTGAACATCTGCACCTATATTATTTGTTCGCACCTGCATAAGAATAATAGCATGACCTGTACACCAACACTACTATTTCCATTATCTAATGTTCATATAATCATCTGTTTAATAACTGCTACAAAAGAGAGAGACACATGTCATATAGTTATTTATTTTGTGTACATATTTTCATAGAAGCAAATCATCTTTTGCTGCTGTTACATTAATTAAACAGTGAGGCATGACCAAGGGTTATGTTAATGGTCTTTTAATCACCTTCTAGAGCTGTAGCATGGCACAAGGTGTAGCCGAATGTCACATGTGCCTAGACGGTGATTAACTGACCACTAACATAATCTCTAGGAGTGCCTTATTCCTATTATAATAAAACATGTTTTTAAACACTCTTAAACCTTGTTCACCATATGGCCAATCTGTACATGTATGTTAATAAAAGATTAACATAAGGCTGTTAGAATGTTTGCAGACAATCAGAAAGCTCCATTTCTCAGACACTTTTTATAATACAGTATAACCCCGATTATCCGAACACAACGGGAGACATCAAAAATGTTCGGATAATTGGGGTTTCGGTAAATTGGGAGATTTTTTTTTGTAACATCAAGTTAGTTCTAAGCTGTGCCGATACTCTGGTTTGATAGGAATACACAGAGAATGTGTTTTGATAAAAAAGATTTCTTTACTTTTCATTTTCAGTAGTGGACATTTTATTTTATCAGAAGTTATACTGTATTATGTTTAAAATAAAACATTCATCTCAGCTACAGTAATGAGAAAAACTGCGTGATCGCACTCTGCTTCTTAGAATTATTGGCTTTTTCAAGCGCCTGTAGTCTCAGTTTTCTAAGAAGCAGGGTGTGGAGGTAATCAGTATTTTCTTGCCCTTCTAGCCAAACAAGACATTTTTCGAAGGCTTCCACAGCTCCAGTCGCCGTGGGTAACTGGAGAGTCCCTGCAGCTCTGTCTCCTGTCTCGTCAACTTCTTCCTTCATGGCATCCATCACCTCAGGATTATTCTGTGCAATAGCTATGATCTCCTCATCATTCAGTTCCCCGAATCCATCATCGTGGGCATCACAGTCTAGCCATTCTTGCATTGCCTCTGCCGAGCACTCGGTCTGCTGGGCCATGCGGTGCAGTGCATCATTAGCCTCCTGTTCTTGAGGTACTAACAGTAACACTTCAGATTCACCTTCTGGCTCAGTAAGAACAGCCAACTTTTCCCGGCATCTACTGATTGTCTCAGGTCTCACCTCAGACCATGCCTCCCCCGATAGATAACACACATCTTTTATTGTTAATTTCTTGATGGCATCAGTAAGCGTGAGCTGGTTGTTTTCGTCTGCGAGCACAGTGGCTAGCAATTTGCCCCAGTATAACTTCTTTAAAGTAGCTAAGATGCCCTGATCCATTGGCTGCAGTTTGGAGGTTGTGATTGCTGGTAGAAAAAGACAACGGACACCACCGTCAGCAGATGCTAGTTGTTCAAGTTCGGGGTGAGCACCAGCATTGTCGATCAAAAGAATAGCCTTAGGAGGCAAGTTAATTGACCTCAGATGTGATCTTACTGCAGGCACAAAGTCAGTATGGAACCATTGTTTGAATATGTTACAGTTCATCCAGGCATTGCTTTGTGCCGTATAGGTGACAGGCAGAGTGAGCATATTAGTGTGCTTAAAGCACCGGGGCCTCATTGATTGGCCAATTATAAGCAGTTTCAGACAGTGGGACCCTGTGGCATTTGTGCACCCCAGCACAGTTAGTCTTTCTTTGTTCTTTTTGAACCCTGGCATGCACTTCTCTGACCATGATGCTAGTGTTTTCTCTGGCAGCATCTTCCAATACGCACCCGTCTCATCCGCATTATAAATCTGCATTGGACTAAGCTGCTTGGCTTTCATAAGGTCTGCCAATTTTTTTCTGAATGGTGCAATGCTATCAGTAGCAGCAGACAGCAACTCCCCTGCAACAGATAGCTGTCTAATCCTATGTCTCTTTTTAAAGCGATTTAACCAGCCTTCGCTTGCGGTGAAAACTTCATCATGCCCATTTATGTTGTTGTGGTAGGAGACTGCATTTTTCTTCATGATCGGACCAGAAATAAGGATTCCTTTAACACGATTTTGTAGGAACCCAAGATAAAGTGCTTTGTCTAGTGCCTCATCCTTACTCCCCTTCATGCTTTTCCTTTTGCTGTGGCTATCAGGGCAATCCAAAGTAGCTGCGTATTCCCTGATTTTTTTTTCCGAGCAGTGTGGATATCACAAACCGTAGCATTGCCTATGTTGAATTTTCTTGCAATTGAGACAATCTTTTCACCACTGTCTAGGCATTGTAGAACGCGTAACTTTGCTTCAATGTCAAGGACACACCGTTTTCGCTTGCCTGTCATCACAAAGCTGCCACACTGAGAAAATCACCTTCTGATTCAGGGCTTGATAATTACATTTATTAGTGTCAGATGAGAGCAAAGTGATGTTAATTTAATCAAACAGCTAATAGAATAATAGCAGAATAGCATACAATAGCATTCAATCAAGTTTTTGTGTGAGCTCGAGAAAAGCCTGCGTCTTAATTTAGTTTCATCGCACTTCTATTAAACGAAATAACATTGTTAAGTATGCCATAGCTCAGTAAGTCTTTCGTTGTCAGCATTTTAATTTTGTTTATTTTCGTTTAGGCAATCGAGGGGAGGGGGGTTTACATGAGAAAAGCCTGCATCTTAATTTCATTTCATTGCACTACTATTAAATGAAATAACGTGGTAAAGTATAAAACAGCACACAGAGTGTTTTGTTGACAGCATTTTAATTTCATTTCCGTTTACTGCAAAATCGTGGTTATGACTGTTTAGTCGGGGGACACACGACAATTTCAGTTAATCTGGAATTTCGGATAATGGGGTTTCAGATAATCGGGGTTATACTGTACTTGAAATAATGTTAAACATTTACAAACCAACAGCTCAGTGACATTGGCAACTAATTAATGAAATATTTTCTCTACACATCATGTAAAGAAACAGTGGGTGGGATATTCAGAAGAGTTGTGCATCGCGAAGCACAGTGTCACCATGCTCAACCCACTGATGTGCCCCAATGTGATATTCAAAAGGGGAATGTGCCTGGTACAAATGCCAATGAGTCGAAGCACATCAGTAATGTATGCAGCACAATTAGGGGGGTCATGCCCATCCATGTTCCACACATCCTGATATTCAACCTGGGATGTACTAGCCCATGCAGTCACAACCCCTACTTGCACTGCACACAGTTGATCCCCTCAAAAAAATGAGCAACAGCTGGCCACCCACAGCTGAGCTGCCATATTGCAGGGTGCAACACGGCAGCTGCCAGCTGTGAGTGGCTACACAAGATTCAACAGCACCTTCATGCTGGCACCCCCCATGCCTGATTGCGGGCATTTGTATAGTAATAATGGTCCTATATCCCTGGTGGTCCAGTGTACTGCTTGCAGCCCGATTGCAGGCATCAGTAATATATTATGTCAAACCAATCCATCCCTGGTGGTCCAGTGGTACACCTTCCTCACACCCACTAAGCACACCATCCTGACCCCTGGTCGCAGCAGTTAACCAGCCTCTGCGGCTTGCCACCCCACCATCCAATGACTGATTCTGCACGGTAGTATACATCTCCATAGACACAGCATAAGTTAATGGGCATGCAGCGCCGTATCAGCATTACACAACCCAGATATATGAATGGATGCATTCACATTTCTGTACTGTGTAGTGAGATATGGCCTGCACAACAATTGCTTATGCTGTGGACCAATGGCTGTACACTCCTACCGTATGGAGTCAGTCAGCAGACAGCGGGGTGGCAAGCAGATGGGGAACTGCCACCTACCACTAACTGGGGGGATGCGGGGTGGTGGGGCTCAATGCATGGGTGTGCAGGGGAGTACCGCTGAGCCACCAGTGATGCATTGATTTCTCATTATATCTTAATGACAACCGTGATCATGCTGCGAGCAGTCCACTACGCCACCAAGGGTATTGGACCATAATTTCATTACATATGACCGTGATCAGACTGAAAGTGGGCCACTGGACCACCAGGGTTATAGGACATTGTAGTTTATCACATATCCCCACAATCGGGCTGTAAGCGGTTCACTGGACCACCAGGGATATTGGACTATTATTTCATTACATATTCCTGCAATTGGGCTATGAGCGGTCCACTGGACCACCAGTGTTATAGGACATTGTAGTTTATCACGTATACTCGTGATCAGGCTGCGAGCATTCCAGTGGACCAGCAGTGATATGGGTTGTTTATTATTTATACATATGCCCAGAAATGGGCATCAGAGCATGTTGCCAGTAGGGGCAAGGGGCGTCGTTCCCCAACAACTGCAGCCTGGCAGGGTGGCAGGCACAAGTCATCGGGGATTGGCACACCTGCATGCAAATGGGGCCATAATGACAGGCAAATAGCCCCATTTCTGGCTTGCATGCATGATAGCCCTATTTGCATCTGCACTTTTGTATATTACAACAGTTTGCTATAATGAAACAAACTGCAACAGTAATTGATGCAAAAAAAATAAGTGGCTCGTTAACATGCATAGTCATCAGTCTTCATTACTCACTCTGTAATCTGTGTCATATATATACCTGCACACTGACCTTCCACTATCTCTGTGCAGGGGTACAGGTGTGAGCATACACCATAAGCAAACAACTACAATATGTACCCACTTACAGGTGACTTGACACATTGCAAACCATTACAGTACACCCATCATCTGTGAATGGCAAGTACACCATGTGACATATCCATTGTACCCCCCGCTACCATTTATACACTTCTTATCCCAGTACATTCTCCCCCTTCATACAATAACACTTATGATGACATACATGCATGACACAGCCGTACAGTACACTCCATCGCTGCTGCACACGCATTGTGATAATTATAACGTACTCAGAATTGGCTTAGTACAGCTGCTGTCATGTGACATACTAGTCATACAACACCATACATTCCCCCTTGATGTAGTACTACCACCTTGACCACCTACCCACTGTGAAACAAAAATGTAATCATAAGTGTACCATCATAACGAATAGGGCACACTGTACAACAAAATACCTCCCAGCTATGCATGAAGTGACACCGTATAGCACACCTGTATGCATAGTAAAGCAAAAAGTGGGTATCTGAACATAGATAACAGACTGTGTCACAGAATCTCAATATACAAATGATCCATTCACGTGTTGAGACTGTCTACTACAGTACTGTTTGCATCTCCACTTACTCATCGCTTTCAGAAATAGCCACACTGCTCTCACAGTACCTAGCAATTAGCAGTTCTATGGCTGCCTTAGGGGTGACAAGGTCCTCCATACTACTGAACAGACATTGTGGGTGCAGGGGGCTGTGACACTATATCTTGTGTGAATATCTTTTATGATGGTACTTATGCTCTGAGCTGGTGCCTGGCTCCTCCTTCACCTCCACAGTTCTTACTGGCACTGCTTCCCTGGCCACTATAAAACATATAAGTAAAAAATATTATAACATATGCCACAATATATTAATCTACCACTAAACTTTTATTGTGAAATACATTTTTTTATACTGTCTCTTTGTGTAATTCAGCCATGTACCACATTTCTCTTTGCAATGACACTTCTGTGTTTCCATGGATATTGTATCATTCACCAGCAGTGACATCCATGCACTGGCTCTGCTTGTGGGTACAGCAACAAACTCATTTACATGAACAGTACCGTCAGTGCCACAGCCGATCTTCCAGAGAAGTTGCCACACCTTGCCAGCCACATCAGCACTGCACACCCCACTGTAATTCAGAAACTCTCTCTGTGTAGTACTACATGTGCCCATCCAGCTGTTCAGTAATGCCCACCCCATTTTCAGTTACTACCCCAATGTTACCATAGACATACAATACTGTCCATTCAGAAATATACGGATTATGGCAATATATTACCAGGACATAACAGGCTCAATATCACAATCTGTTAGGTATGCATGGGTCGGCCCCCCAACCTGATTAACATATATTACTATTCTTCCCTTCTCACATCATTATGTGAACAACAGAACATTCTCCTGTGTATATTGTGTCTGGTCACATCACTACGTCTCACCTAAGTGGGTAGTATATCAATATGCAAAAATACTTTAAATATACCAGCCAAGATCTAGATAACATATATTGGGCTGAGTACCTGTATTACTCATTTTGAACATGAGCTGACACAAAAACACATTTCAAATCTGTACAAATATCTTCTTAGACTGCAATGAAGACAACATTCACTTATAAAAAAATAGATAAGAAATTCATAGGACAACAATACTTCACATACCATTAGTGTCTAGAAATGTAATGACCAGTTGTAGATCATAGTCAGTTAAACCAAACCGAGATGTATACAACTACCATACATCTGGCTATAAAATATGATCCTTTTGAATCACCAGTTATGTTATGAAGTAGTATACCTTCTTGTTTAGAATTTTTAAGCAATATACCCCAACAGGGTGTTGGTTTACTGGAGGATTTACCATGGCTGGTGCAGTTCAGTCATAAGGTGCAGCTGAGAGACTTAACCACGCCAAGAGTGGTAAATCCTCCAGTATACCCACTCCCTGGAGGGGTATATTGAAATTATACAAAGGGCCTGTTTTTTTTTTTTTACAAAAATATTTAAAACATCCATTTGATTTCAAACTTGCTGCTTGTTTGTTCGCCATCCATCCATTAGCTTTACAGTGGTGTGTTTGCGATGAACATATGGATTTGCCAGGGATTTCCTGATGTGACTGAGTGGTGGTTGGCACCTTTTAAAGCGGGTACACTGGAGTATTTACAACACCGAAAACGTGCCAGCTATACAATCAAAATTCAGAATTCTATTCAAATTTTTTGTGTAGTTGTATTATTACAAATATTACATAGGTGCTGGAAGTCATATTAACTTTCTGAAGAGTATTTCCTAAAAAGAAGTGAGTTAAGTAGTGCAGCTCACACCTTACATGATAGCCTCATACCACCCCAAATTATGTAATACAATAATTTCTATCAGCATCTTACCATCTGACTCGACAAGGATGACATTGTTGGTGTCAGAGTTCTCAGCCACCATAGCTTCTGACTGTGCTGGTTCTACCTTGGCTGCAACTGGGGGGTGCCTGCGCTGGTCTGTGAAAGAAGATAATAAGTAGATCCACTAAGTTTTGCATGTAAATGTCATCACATTTTAACTACACTTTCTTTAAGCATCCAGCATGTTTCAGGCACCTAACATTGCCTCTAATCAGGTATTGCAGAGCCATTGCAGACACATATAAAATCACAATTACTGCAAATAAATATTTCATAAAAGATCATAAGCTGACTCAGTACACATACTTAGTACTTATATAGTATGCCACATGAACTACAATTCTGCTTCAATAAAATCGATACTGGATAGTAACTCCATCACTATCATTGGGTTATTCATTCATTGTAAAATACATGTTTTTATCTAAGTCAATATCAAGACACATGTATTGTACCAACATGTATATATATACACATATATATGTAACACAAAAAAATGCATCATTATTCAATAACAGTTATAAATACTTTTTCCCTTAAGACAAAAAAACAAAACAAAAGACAAAAAAAGATGTCTCTTGTGACGTACGAAATATTCAGTTGTTTTACACTACAGCAAGTTGACTTGTAACATCTTATTGTGATACTAACATGGCTACAACAACAAAAACTTCAATCAGAAAAACACTTTCTTTTACCGATTGTGTACCTGTACTATTATATCATAGAATCTGAGGAATTTTATTGAATAACTTACGATGAGTGAGGTGATCCCCCGCAGCTGGCTTCCCTGCAGCTTCCCATAACTTGTAGGCGAGGTAGTACCAGCACTTATCATTCTCCGGTATCTCCTCTCTCTGCTTCAAAATATAGAAGCATTGGCACAACAGCTTCCACTTCCTCTTCAACTGCACAATGGTCTTGCTCTTAACTCTTAATACCATGTGCAGGAAGCTGTTTATGCACCTCCATGCTGAGTCCAACTTCCGGTTTGTGCTCTGCATTAAAATGTAAACACTACCCCTCACTTGGACTGCCTCAAGCAGCAAGCACACCTCTCTCATGCTCCACTGTCTCATCTTAAATTTTCTGTTCTGCAATAAAAACATACACAAACATTCCATTACTGTCATGTCTGAGAGTCTATATATTTCTATGTATTCTATGAAATATTCTGATTAGAACATGGCAAGAACAGCATTTCACAACCCTGCCATACCACTTCACACAGAAATTATTTTTCACATGGGCTGTATTGTGGTACAGTAACACTCTTATGCACTCTTGACACATCCTGGTATTGATCCCGTAATAATGTGAGCATCTGCAACCACAACCTGTACTTCTGCTGCACACTGTTGAGGCCCTCCAAACAACAACAAAAAAAAATACAACCACAGTGTACCTACAGTATTGCACAATATAACATGGCAGCCAACAGCTGTGGGTGGCCACCCAAGCTCCAGGGCTACCATGTGTTGGCATCAGCCCTCCCTCACCAACTGTGATTTTACTATGAAAAATATATCCATAGTGGTCCACTGCACCCCACCCCCTCACCCAATTGTGGGCTTTCTGTTGAAATGTAACCATTGTGCTGTACTGCAGCTACCACTCCAGCTCAATCGAATGAGGAAGTAGAGTGAACAGGGCCACGAGGGATACATTTTATACAGTTAACCCATGATAAGGTGAAAGGGTATAGTCCACTGTATTACCAGCAGTATTTTTTTATTGAAAAAGCAAGATCTAGTTTTGAAATACATTACCACAAAGCAAACGGGGGGGGGGTGCATCACTAGCCAACAGGTACTGCCTCACACAGTACCAGGGACAAGTTACTGATGATCAGCACACCTGCATACTAATGATGCCATAATGATATGCAAATAGGTGTATTAACACCTTGCATGTATTATGGCTCCATTTGCATGTACAGTACCAAATACTGTCATACTTGAACCTACCACCACTGCACTTCAGTGCTGTATCCCCCCTACTCCTCTCTGCCCATTTACACTGGTGCAGTACCAGAGTAACATGAACAATGCAGGTTGCCAGACTGAAATATTTAACACTGCTGACCATGCCACAGCACTATAAAATATCACCCTGACAACAACCTGCTGCGTTGCAGTTGCACTTTGTCCAGGCTTGTTCCACAGCCTGGCACAGTCTGAATATTCCCAACCCATGTGTTACATCTGTGTGAGTGATATATGCAGCTGTTCTATTTTTTTACCAACATTTTTTGGTTCTGAAAAGAACCTTTGTTTGCACTTTGCTATTTGTTCAAACAGTCTGACATTCTCAGAGGACTTTGAGGATGGCATCTCGAAGGTCTCCCAGGAAATGGCAGTTGCCAGCATGCGAGAAGTGTACACCATCTGGTAGGTATAGCCAATCACAACAATACTTAATTTCCAGGTGACGTATGGTGTACATTCTAGACATGCATAGAAATGCAGATATCTGTATGTTGACTTTTTTTCCGGCTCTGTCAATCAGGTACATATGGTGTTCTGCTTGCTAGACCCTATGATCTGTAATATCCGAAAAAATGATTTTACAGGCAGGCAACATTGTCATAATAGAAGCAAGGTCCAGTTTTGCTTCTGTTACTAAATCTACCCAGCGTTTGGTTCCCAAATCATTGCTTCCAAGATGTATCAGCAATATGTCTGGATGTGCCTGAGTATTCAAAAGTCTGTGCATGGTTGGCATGAGGTGCTCCCACCTCATTCCACCACTACCATACCACTTAACACAGCAATTTGGGAGCTGCAGATTTCTCCCAAAATCACTATTTTGAGCATATTCAGATTCTCATCTCACTATACTGCTTCCAACAATCCACAAAGTCCTTTTGCTGTTTTCTGCCATTCTTAGCTTTTAAACTTAGAAGTGAACAGAGAGCTACCAAAAAAGTCAGTGTTCACCTGGCAGTACCTAAGCAGTAGTGAAAGTAAAACTGCTACTTTCCCTCCTAACTTCAACCCAGCTTCAGTGAGCTAATCCATAACACACAAATAAAACAAATCATTGGCTACTACTGTGCCTTCATTAACCAATGTAGTCTATGCACTGACTATCACTGCACTTCTGCTACAGCTAAAATGTGCTAACATTTAAAGGTGGGAAAATGCATCCTTTTGATAGGCAGTTTTAAACAATGACAACTGCAGAAACATGTCTGATTGGTTCCCTCTTCTGTTGTGGGTACATGTGCACCTTGCTATCTCCCTCCATTTGCAGCTGTATCTGTACAAGTAAGTACCAAACTACTACCTGACTTTTAAACAGTTTTACCTAAATAATGCAGCATCATAGGTTATTTCTAGCAACATAGTCAAATAGAGCAGTAAAACAATTTTTGATTAATACTATTTACCTGTTACTAATACTTTTTATCATACTAGAAAAATGCTTTATAAAATATAATGTATTTACAGTCATAAATGTGCTGTCTCTCAGTGTGCACTAAGACGGCTGCTGTTGACTTCTTCTTCAGTGTTTTCCATCTCTGATTGGTTGTCTCACATGGCCTGATAAATCTAGCATAACATTGGCAGAACTAGCTGTCAGTCAAATAGCAATCAGATATGATTCGATAATGAATACAGTTGTCACTCCCAAGCTTAAATTTGTGACACTTTTGCATGCACAACACTACCTTTTGTGACACTTTTGCATGCACGACACTACTTTTTGTGACACTTTTGAATGCACAACACTATTTTTTGCGACACTTTCGTGCACACGACATTGTTTTTCAAAACTTTGAATTTACAACATTATTTGATGATTTTTTTCTAAAAACAAGCATTTGTCAATGCTGAATGTTGTCACGCTGGCATTCACAGTGGCGCAGATGGAGAGGCATAGCGCTGTGAGTTTGTTAATGTGTTCCAAAAGGTGATTTTGCACAGTGAGTATGCCACTGTGCAGCAGAGCTGTGGAAACATGTTTTGGGCAGGCTGTGGAAAATGGCAGCTGAACTGTTGATAATGAGGTGTGCACAAATGCCAGTGTTGAAAATGTGGCATGAAAATATTGCAGATTGACAATGTTACAAGGGTGTGTGGAAACTGCACAATGCCTGTTCATAAAACACTCATTTTATTGACTTGCATTCCTAAATTTTCAACATAGGCATTTTAGCACATCTGCTAATGAACAGTGTCACTGCCATTTTCATAATGTGTCTTGAACACAGGCTTTCCACAGCGACCGTGCTATTGTGTGCCAGAACTGCGAAAACAGATTCTGGTCAGGATGTGAAAAATGACAGCTGCACTGTTCATTAGGAGGTGTAGAACAATGGCACTGCTGAAAATGTGGAGTGAAAATATAAGTTTATGAACTTCCGAGCGTGCGTGCAAACTGCGCAACACACGCTCGTAACACAGTTATTTTATGGAGTATTGTCACCAAATTTTCAACACAGGCATTTTAGGATGTCTGCTCATGAACAGTGTCACTGTCATTTTTGTAATGTGTCCTGAACTGTGATTTCACACAGCGACCACGCTATTCTGCGCCGGAACTGCGAAAACACATTTCAGCAAGGATGTGAAAAAATGACAGCTGTATGGTTTGCAAGAAGGTGTGGTAAAATGCCAATGTTGAGAATGTGGCATGAAAATATTGCAAATGCGCTAACTTATGAGCATGCATTGCGCAGTTGCTACGCACGCTTGTAAAACAGTCATTTTATGGAGAATTGTCATCAAAGTTTCAAAACAGGCATTTTAGGACCTCTTGAACAGTGTCACTGTCATTTTTGTAATGTGCCCCGAACACTGATTTTGCACAGCGACCATGCTATTCTGCGCCAGAAGTGCGAAAACACATTTCTGGCAGGATGTAAAAAATGACAGCTGTACAGTTCACAAGAAAGTGTGGTAAAATGCCAATGTTGAGAATCTGGCATGAAAATAGTGCCAATTCGCTAACTCACGAGTGTGCATTGCGCAGTTGCTGCGCACGCTCGTAAAACAGTCATTTTTTGGATTTTTACCTCCAAACTTGCAACATAGACTTTTTGAGAGCCCCTCTCATGAACAGTGGCACTGTCATTTTGTTACTCAGCCCCAAAAGTTGATTCTGTGCAGTGACTGCAAAATCACCTTCTGAGACTGAATAGCGCCATGACAGTGCAAGAATTCATGAGAAGGGGTCCCAAAAACCCCATGTTGAAAATTTTGGGCCAAAATTCACAAAAATGCCAGAGATATACATTAAAGTTGAAAAAACCCTATTCGTTCCATTATACAGCTTACCAGCATTTCTTCAGTTTATGCTTGGCTTTGAAGATTACAGACGTGTTCCCAGTCCACAGAAGATCATCGTGCCAGACTCTGCAGGTAAGTATGAGGTGAGGAGGTGGTGAGTGGAGGCAGGGTGCACAGTGGGTGGGTCCAGGTGGGGAGAGGGGGGCATCGAGATTACAAGGGACCGTTTTCATTTTACAGGAAAAAAATGAAAAAAACCATAGCGGGACAGCTTTTTTTTTTGCAGGTGATTTGGCACACTGGGGTGAGCTTCCAGTTTGCCACCTAACTGTTTGGGGGTGTCTGTAGTTGACGGGGATTGGGCACCTTTGGCGGCACACAACATGGGGGAGGAGGAACTAATGCCGATGGGCATTGGGCACCCCATCAGCACACAAAGAAAGGGGGGGCGTGAGCTGAGGGGGACTGAGCAGTCCCCTCGGCATTCAACAATGGGGGAGTTTATGCTGACAGAGAGTGGGCTCCCCCATCAGCATACAAAGAAAGTGGGGGGTTAACCGACAGGGGGATTGGGCATCCCCAAAGTCGGCAGTAGTTAGGCAGCCACCCACTCACTGACCATGCACAAAATGGTGGCGAGCACGACAAGAAAAGAACCGCTGCGTATGACGAGCTTTGCTCGCATTGCAGTGGACCTTTTCTTAGATGTGCTCGCCAGATTATGTATGCATGGTGTGGCGCCGGCACGCAGGCTGATTGGGGAATATGGGACGCACCTACTGGTGAGTGCCCTGCATTCGCCCAGCAGCGACCCCGCTTCCAAAGCTACACTGTCCCACGATGTTGGCTACGCAAGCGTGCCAACATAATGATGATTACTGAAGGGAAAAGTTTCCTGCTTCTTACCTAATGTACAAATACATAAGTTAACACAATTAAACATACTTATTCTGAAATCGTAACTCTACCTGCACAATTATGTAATTGCTGGAGCTACATTTTCACATTTCATTGTTTTCTGTCACTCCACAAGTGACCTCGATATTCATTCCTAATCAATTATTGTGATTATTTGTCTTAGCAATAACACATGAACAGAGCTTGGCTTAACAATATCTTAAGCACTCCCTAGAGACATAACGTGGCACAAGGTAGAGCCAAGTGTTATATTGCCCCAAAGATGTAATTAAATAACTGTCAATGTGATTCTTGTGAATGCCTTATGGCTATCATGACAATTAATAATAAAAAGTTAAGTGTTTGAAGTTGACTTTATTAATCTATTACTCATTTACAGAAAGATTTTAAATAAAGTAGTTGTTTGACCAGCAGTTTAACAATACTAGGTCAAAATCACTATACAGAATTCCAGTGATTCTGCATTGCTGAACAGTGAAATAGTACAAAAAAAAATCTATGTGGCATGGTGATAATGCTATACAGGACAGTGTAACAATCAAAATAAGACTGTCAAAATTTGAGCAACCAATCTGATTAAAGTATTTTATGAATCTTTTTTTTAATATTTTATACATAAATCATCTGTGTCAATATACAATGTTAGAAGTGATCAACAAACAAGCATATACTAATATTGTCTTTTTCTGTGTCTTTTATACAGGTGTCTGATACTTCTGTAACATTGCTGACTGCCACTGTGAACTAACAGATTGAAAGATGCCTAGTAAATGCAGATGTGCATGTATAGAAAGATGAAACAGGTATCGTAGTACTTCACTGTTGCTTAAGAATGATAAAAAAAGCAGTGATGTGAGTTAAAGATGTAAAACAAAACAGACCTCTACTGCAACAGTGAGCTCTACAGTAACTCACTCCACAGCAATACCACATACCTGCTCAACAGCAAGTAAAAAATGTTTACCTGTGCAACAGTTGTGTAGATCTCTACAGCAACCATCAACAGACCTTCTAAACAGCGCCATAAACTCACAGCTGGTGATTTTCCTCTGAGAAAGCAAAAGTATTTCCGATTGCTAGCAAGTAAAGCTAAGATTGACAGGCTTATTGCTGCTGTGATGAGACATGAGCACAAAAAGACAAAGAGTCATCTGACTTTGATGAAATTGCGTCTCAAAGTACGCACATTTGTTAACAGAGCAGTATTTGTTCTTCAACGTTTATGGCATAAGATGTCTCATGTGCTTGAACTATTCAGAAAAGTTGTGTACGACATCAAAAAAAGGCTACAACGGTATCCTACTTTGACTGTGCACAATTTCTGTGATGTATTCACAGGTCACTGGATGCACACACAGCACTCAGAGGCATATTTCTGGGAAGAATCTTATTATTCACAGAAAAAAGAAAGCAAACTCACCATTGATGAGTCCGGTAAGCTGGTCAATGTGCTCAGTGTCTGTGATGACACAGCAATGGACACAAATGATGACTGTGATGCAACCACTGTGTCCCATAAATGGCACTGTCTCTCATGGCCATGTGATGAAACCTGCAACCGTAGGCAATTGTCATTTCAAAAAGTTGAACAGTTTGTCAACCTATTTGTGATAACAGATCACAAAGAAAGATATAAACTGTTTAACAAGATTGACCTTTGTGAAATTCATCCACATACTGGACTTATGGGTCACTCACTAGCATGCCTCGATAGTGGTATTTGTGACAGTGTCTTTCACAACATGCTGATGCTGGGAGTGCATCAAACAGGCATGCAAAACTTTGTATGCAGGGTATATGAAGTCTGATGAGTTGTCAATCAGTACACTTGTTTAAATTACTTATTGCAATCTGGTGACATGCAGGGTGCCATCACATTTCTCAAACAGCTGCAATGTGTGACTTCTGTACCAGACACAACTATTTATCAGTCAGCAAGTTCTGCTGAAACATCTGTTTCTGTGTTAGAAACTGACATACTGAAACAGTATGGCAAAGAAATTGCAACATTTGAGCTGGCAAAGGCTCAGAAGTTTGACTCTGTATGTGTGTCATGTGACCGTCTGTTCTACAGCAAACAGACAGTCACAGTGAAGCTTGAAACCTTGTCACCATACAATGACATGTGGTTCTGTCTCTCAGCATTTTTGCTGATGAAATATGACTTTCAGATACAGACCACCATTCTGCTGTGCAAACACTGTTTCTCCAAACTAAAGTCTAACATTCTGCCACCAAGGTCACTGTTGAATAATATGGAGGGCACATGTTACACCAAGTGAGATTGCGACATTGAATATGTTTGAATGCATTCTAATTCAGACAGTGAAACCATTTCAAACCATTCTATGTCTGGACACAAAGACATGGAACATTCCACAGAAAGAACTCATTAGATCTCTAAAGGGTTCCGTGATGTATCTCCCCACTTCCTCTACAGGAAAATGTGGAGGCAATCTCTATGGAAAATAGTTTGGTGATTCTTGTAAATGGTGTTCCAACTAAGTCCAAGGTCATCTGGCAAGATGTTGTCAATGTGCAGAAGGTAAAGCTTGCTCTTAGTTATTTAAAGAGTAACAATCCCTTTTATGCAGACCTTGACATAGATCACATGACTAGTCTCTCTGTTCAACATGATCTCTTAGAAACAACTAAGCCAATGATTGAGAAGGTCAGTGTACAGACAAGTGACAATGTGTATGAACAGTACACAATTCACCCACTACATGGCAGAGATCCAGTAGGAGACAACATTGATCTCTATCAAATGAAACAGGTGGAAGGTGATCCTGTCAGCATTTGGAAGGCAACACTAGAAGCATGCTGTTTCCCAGACTTATTCCCAAAAGGGTCAGGTGGATGGCTAGATGAAAGGGAGGTGTGTACAGGGTGCTGACTACCGCACTAGCCATGTGCTCAGTAAAGATGGCAAATTCAGATGTAACATACAGTACCTGTTTCATCTCCTCTGGGAGAGTGAACTTAGCATTCTGTATGCATCTATTACACATACTATTCATTTCACAACTCCACTAGATGGAATAACAGCTGCTCAATTTCTGGAGAAATTAAAGCAGAAAGATGGAAATGTGCAAATGAATCTGTCTTCCATACTTTCAAGTCTACATGGCACCAAAGAATATTGGTATCGCAGACACTCTGAAGTGATGACAATGCTGTGAGAGTATGGTGCAGCCACATGGTTTGTCACACTTAGTTGTGTTGAATATGCCTGGGACGAGCTCATTGAACTGTTGAAGTGGGAAATTCTGATGTTGACGACATTTCATCAATGACTGTCAAAAGAAATGTGTTCACTTGATCCTGTGTCTGTCACAAGGCATTTTCACAAGCGGTTCCATGACATTCTGACTTTCATATTGTCAAAGGACAATCCACCTCTTGGTACTGTGAAGGATTACTTTTGGAGGATGGAAAATCAAGCACAGGGTGCCCCTCATATTCATATGTTATTGTGGATCAAGGATGCACCACGCATAGGTGAACATGAAGCAGCACAAGTGCTAGCATTCATCAAGAAATATAAAACTTGTCACATTCCAGACAAGTATGACAGTCCTACACTATGGAAGTTGGTACAAAAGTTCCAGCAACATATTTGTGCAAAATACTGCTGGCAATTAGTAAAGAACAAATCTAATTGGTACACATGATGTCTCTTCGGATTACCTAGACGAGTTTGTCAGGATGGTTCCATGAATTAACTTTTTCCAGCAATGCGACACCACTTGAAGGCAAAATCAACCAAGAGGGTATATGAGTTACCCAGAGATGAGAAAGAGGTGTACATCAATGACTACAACCCAGTTCTTCTCCTAATGTGGCAAGCAAACATAGATGTTCAGTTCGTGGCTGACAACTCATTGGCCCTGGTGCGGTACGTGACTTTGTACATAACCAAACATGAGCAGACTAGCTTGCAAGATCTTTGGGAAGATATTGCCAGTTCAAGCAAGAGCCTGACATCTCAGCTGTGGTCATTGGGCTTGAAGACCCTTTCATACAGAGAATGTGGAGCTTATGAAGCCAGTGACCGTTTAATGGGTACACATCTGTATGGGAAGTCTGATGCTGTCCGGTTTCTCAATGTGAACTACAAGAGAAATGCAAACATGTACTGATTCCCCATGCTGAAATTGAGGAACTCGTTGCCAATAGACCTTCTTCAAAACATGTCTTAAAGAATAATCTGATAGACACATACCACCCCCATAGACATGATGACATGGATGATATGTGTCTCTTTCAGGTGGCTAAGTGGTATGACTACAAGGCAGATATAGCACCTGGCTCAACACGCCACATTTATAAAGTGAATGGAGTGGATGGCTATCTCATAAAGAGACACAAGCCATGGCTCATAAACCACTGTAAATTACATCTAGGCACATCGGAGAGCAGAGAGCATTACTACTTTGCTCTCCTATTCCTATTTAGACCCTGGAGGAATGAGTCTGAATTAAAAGGTAACTGTGATACATTCGAGGAAGAATTCAATCTCAGTTATGAATCTTTCAAAACTGAATACTCAGAGACATACATACAGAGACTGGAGGCTGAGAAAGAACAGCTTGAGAAGGCAGAGAAGCAGCTTCAGGAAGACACTCCTGTTAGCTCACAAGACAGTCTTGATCCAGAAGGACAAGCTGTTCTAGGTGAACCTCTGCCTTTAAATGCCCCACAAGTGTTAATCTCAGAAATTGAGACAGCCATTGAACATGGAACACACTCCATTGTCAACCCAGCTGACTTGAGAGAAAGACTGAACCAGCATCAGCATGTAATTCACTCTCAAGTCATTGACGCTGTTCCACATGGCCTACTACATGAAACAAAAAAATGTGACTGCCTTGACTATAAACCACTACTAATCTTTGTTAGTGGTTCAGCCGGCACAGGAAAGAGTTTCCTTATTGAAGCCATCACTGCTGAAATATGGAGCCTGACAGGGTCATCAATGTCTGTTGCTGTTACTGCTCCCACAGGACTAGCTGCATACAACATTGGTGGAGTTACATTACACCATCTCTTTATGTTGCCAGTGGAACATGGCAAAACAGGAGAGTATCGTAAACTGTCATTTGAGGTTGCATCTCAGCTCCGTTCCATGTTCACAAAGATGAAGTTACTCATCAATGATGAAATCAACATGGTCTCCCAATGTAATGCTTGCCTGTATACACCTACATCTACAGGAGGTCTTAGGTACTGACGATGGAGTACCATTTGGTGGCAAAACTATTGTTGTATTGGGAGACCTTTTACAGCTTGCATCAGTTAATGCAGAGCATGTGTCTGCAACTCTGACTGCCAAGCAATCTAAGAACATACTCAGCTGCATTGCAGGTTATAACATTTGGGAGTTATGTTTAGTTGTATGAGAACATGTGCCAAAGTGGTGATCTGGCTTACAAATCACTTTTAGATGAAGCTCGTACAGGTTCTCTATCACCAGAACATGTTGCTATGTTAAACGATCGGAGAATCAGAGTAGATACTACATCCATAGAAACAGCATGTAATGTTTTCAGCTATGTGTACTCTACAGGGACACACACACATAGTGTGTCTTATGCCACGACTAAAGAAATGCACTGAGTTCAACAATGTTATGCTGCTGAGAGAAAACCAAGAAATTCTAACTCTGCATGCTTTTGATACAGTTAATGGTGTCATTCTCAGTTGCAACCCAGTAGTAAAGATGACCGAATGACTCACTGAACTGAAGTCAGATGTTTCATGCACAGCTGGTCTAGAAGCTGTTCTTACACTTTGTAGGAATGCAGGTATCATGCTACGACATAATCTCGATGTTGAATGAGGCATGGTAAATGGTGTCATGGGAAACATCACTGACTTTGTCTACAATGTCCAGAAGACATATATCGAGACATTTGTAGTTCACTTTGACAACATGGAACAGTCTGTACACATAGGAAGTACCTGTATGAAATTTCAGGATTTCAAGGATATCTATGTAAACAGGAAACAGTTCCCACTATGTGTTGCATATGCTGTTTCTATTCACAAATCTCAGGGCTTGAGTTTGGATTCAGCAATGGTGGACATAGGTACAGACATTTTCAAGGATGGCATGAGCTACGTGGCACTTTCACATGTTTGTAGTCTTTCTGGGTTACACATTATAACTCTTGCACCTCAGAAGATATGAGGCGACAAGTGATGTATTGTTGAGTACAACAGGTTACGTACTCTCCATCAGCCACAAATGTCTTTAATACCACTGCCTACATATCTGGCTGTCTCACATCGTACAGTCATATCTACAGGTGCCAGCAAACAGGCATGAGCTTCCACAAGTGATTCGACTCTAAAGAATTCAACAAAGGTCACAATATCAACTAAACATTCAAAGCCAGCAGTTCATCAGAAATCAGTTGGTGTAGCTGCTGTATCAGTCTTTGACAACAGCACTAAAGTGAACTGCTATGTTAACTCAGCTATGCAAGTTTTTCTGCACATGCCACACTTTGTGCAGGGGTTGTATACAGACCCCCCATCTCAAGGGGAGGAAATGGACAAGAAAATGATAGAGGACATTCTCAAAATGGCTGAAAAAGGGGAGATACTGTTTATGGGGGACCTGAATATGCCAGATGTTAACTGGATGACATGTACTGCAGCCACATCCAAGAGCAGGGTCATTCTCGATGCCCTGCAGGGGGCAGGTCTTAGACAGCTAGTGTTGGAACCCACTCGGGAGGAAGCAATACTAGACCTGGTACTCTCAAATACCCCATTCTTTTTGTGTTCACCTAGTTGGATCCTCAGGATGCTAGCCATGTCTTTATTTTGGGGTAAAACACCCCAGAAATTGTTTTTCTAAATTTGTGGGAAAAATAGTGTCGAAAAGTAGTGTCGCACTTGCAACACTTTCACAAATTTTTGTGAAAGGTGTTGCAAATCACAACTCTACTTTTCTAGACTATGTCAAAATGACAGGAATTATTTGCCACCCTGCTGTAAAAGAACAGTTTGGTCTTTTCACCTGAAACTTGGAAGGAATGCAGCCAACATCTCACAGATGTGCCTTTTGGTGGTTTGGTGAAAAAATATTGCACAGATGCAAAGTTACGGTACTCCAAAGTTGACATTTTTTCCCAGAGACTAACATGGTGGCATCCCCCATGCCTTTCAGGGGTCTTATTTCAGAAACGGTGTGAGATACGGAATTTTCATCACAAAAATGCAGTGAAAACCTAGCCAGGAAACTCATGAATGATGTGAAATTTAAATGTTTTTGTACATCGTATGGTTACTGAGATATTAGCAATTTAGTATTAGTACTGCTCATTTTGTGCTCCGAGGCCCATTATTATACATACATTCTTCATTTTCACTGTGTTTCTCAGTGGAGCTTTTGGGGAAAAATAGGGTGTGTGCTCCAGCGGCCACCGTTCTGTTTCCGTTTATCTTTCATTTTGCGTCATCGTTGTTCTTACTGTTACCATTTGCGTTTGTCTTTTGTTTTGCATCATCGTTGTTCTTATCATTACCATTTGCATTTCCAATTACATTCCCATGCCTATGCATGTTATGGTTTGTGTTATTGTTGCTGTTACCATTAACATTTCCGTTTAGGAATGCGGTACCGTGACCGTGCGCATTACGGTTTGTGTTTCTGTACGTGCTTGCGTTTGCATTTCCATTTCTGTTTCCTTTCACATTATTGTTGCTGTCACAGTTATCATTTGCATTTACAACAGTGGTACCGTGACTGTTCGTGTTACCAGTTGTGTTTCCGTATGCGCTTGCGTCTCCGTTTGCATCGCTTTTCACTTTGCCCCACGTTTCTATTAACGCTTGCTTTACAATTAATGTTTGTGTCACCATGTGCGTAACCATCACCACTTGTGTTTACCATTGTTGTTACCGTTACTGTGTCACAAAAAATCACGTGGTGGGAGCATGGGGCCCGAAGGGCCTGCGCTCCCACCACCGCATTCTATTCACTATTTATAGTCCTCATTCTCAAAAAAAAGGGAAATTCATGGCAAAAAGCTCTGTTTAATGCATCAGTTAGGGTTGTTCCACAGCAACAAAAGTGAGTAAATTCAATGTTAGGGTTAAGCCCCCTTGCCCCTAGCCCACCCTCCCAACTGGCATCGGGGTGTGCATTGGGGTATTGGTCCTAACTGTCACCCCATTCTACTATACCTCAGCTTCTTTATACATGTGATGGAGTGAGAGTTAGGGCGATGACCCCAACACACACCCTGATGCTGGTTTGTGGGGCGGATAAGTGTGCAAGGGGGCTTGCCCTTCATGTACGCCACTGTGTGCATTACCTTTTGTGTTTTTGTTAGCGCTTGTGTTTCAACTGTTGTAACCATTTGTGTTTCCACTTGTGTTTGACTTAGTGTTGCACTCACCATTACTATATGACAAAACATCATGTTGTGGGAGTGCAGGGCACTTTGGAGTTGTATGTTGTTAACCAGGGAATGCCCCCCCAAACCACAGAGCAGGTACTGCATTCTGAGTGGAGACTCACAGGAAAACAAAGGTAATAGATATAAATGGTGCTGCTCCATGATTGCAGTAGCACACTAGTTTGAAGAGTTAGTAGTTGTATGGTGTCAGCTAGTCAATGCCCCCCCAGGCCAGGTAGTGCATCCTGAGTGGAGAGTCACAGGGAAAGAAGGCCCATAGACATTAATAGTGCACCTTTGTGGTTGTAGGGGGACAACCAAGTTAGTAAAGTGTGGAGTTGCATGGCATCAGCCAGGCAATGCCATACCCCTCCACACACACACAGCAGGAACTGTATCCTGATTGGAGATCCACAGGAAACAAAGGCTATGGACATTAACAGTATACATCCCTGTTTGTAGGAGGACACAAGTTATGACAGTTAGGAGTTGCATGGCATCAGCCAGGCAATGCCCCCACATGCCCCTGAGATACTGTATTGTGAGTGCAGACTCACAGGTAAAGAAAGGTTATGGCTATTAATGGTAAAACTTCATGATTGCAATAACACAGAAGTTAGAGGAATTAGTAGTTACGTGTCATCAGTCTGCCAATGCCCCCTTCCCCCAGACCAGGTTGTGCATCCTGAGTGTACAGTGATAGGGAAATAAAGTCTATGGACATCAGTGGTGTACCTTCCTTTTTGTAAGAACACACAAATTAGGACAGTTAGGAGTTGCATGGCATCAGCCAGGCAATCCCCCTCCTCCTCCCCTCAGAACAGAGATTGTACGCTGAGTGGAGATCCATGGTGAAATGGGGCATGAAGATAAGCAATACACCACTTCGACTGCAGGAACAGACAAGTTTTGTGGTTGCAGGGGCACACAAGTTAGGACAGTTAGGAGTTGCACGGCATCAGCCAGGCAATGCCCCCAGATTAGGTATTGCATCGTGAATAGAGACTCACAGGAAAAGAAGGGTTATGGATATAAATGCTACAGCTATATGATCCAGTAATACACTACTTGAGACAGTTAGTAGTTGTATGGTGTCAGCTAGGCAATGCACCCCCCTTCCCCCAGGCACGTACTGCATCCTGAGTGGAGAGTCACAGGAAAAGAAGGCCCATAGACATTAATGGTGCACCTTTGTAGTTATAGGGACACACAAGTAGGGAAAGTGTAGAGTTGCATGGCATCAGCCAGGCAATGCCCCACCCCCCACACACACAGCAGGAACTGTATTCTGACTGGAGATCCACAGGAAACAAAGGCTATGGACATTAATGGTATACATCCCTGTTTGTAGGAGGACATAAGTTATGACAGTTAGGAGTTGCATGGCATCACCCAGGCAATGCCCCCTGGCCCCGAGATACTGCATTGTGAGTGCAGACTCACAGGTAAATAAAGGTTGTGGATATTAATGGTACAACTTCATGACTGCAATAACACAAAAGTTGGAAGAATTAGTAGTTACATGGCATCAGCCAGGCAATGTCCCCCTGGCCCTGAGATACTGCATTGTGAGTGTAGACTCACAGGTAAACAAAGGTTATGGATATTGATGGTACAACTTCATGATTGCAATAACACAGAAGTTGGAAGAATTAGTAGTTACATGGCATCGGCCAGGCAATGCCCCCTCCCCCCAGACCAGGTTGTGCATCCTGAGTGTACAGTGATAGGGAAAGAAAGTCTATGGACATCAATGGTGTACCTTCCTGGTTGTAAGAACACACAAGTTAGGACAGTTAGGAGTTGCATGGCATCAGCCAGGCAATCCCCCTCCTCCTCCCCTCAGAACAGAGATTGTACGCTGAGTGGAGATCCATGGTAAAAGTGAGGGCATGAAGATAAACAATACACACTTTGATTACAGGAACAGACAAGTTTTGTGGTTGCAGGGACACACAAGTTAGGACAGTTAGGAGTTGCATGGCATCAGCCAGGCAATGCCCCCCCCCACACACACACAGCAGGAACTGTATCCTGACTGGAGAGCCACAGGAAACAAAGGCTATGGACATTAATGATATACATCCCTGTTTGTAGGAGGACACAAGTTATGACAGTTAGGAGTTGCACGGTACCATCCAGGCAGTCCCCCTTCCCACCGCCTTCAGAACAGAGATTGTACGCTGAGTGGAGACCCATGGTAAAAGTGAGGGCATGAAGATAAACAATACACACTGTGATTGCAGGAACACACAAGTTAGAAGACATTGGGGGTGCATGGCGTTAGCCAGGCAATTTCACACTCACATGGTTGGATACTGTATGCTGAGTGGGCACACACTGTCAAACTAAGGCCATGGATATTAGTATAAGATCTTCTTTATTGCAGCAAGAGAAAAGTTAGTATACTTAGCAGTGGCAAGGTGCTACTCTGGTAGTCTCACCCTGACCCCCCAAACACACATCAGGTACTATTTCCCAACTTGAGAGTCAGAAATGGAAAACATTCATGTTAATGATTTCCTATGTCATGCTAACAAAGCCAGCATGGCAATACCTGTGCTAAATACTTATCTGTTCTAGATTGTACAAGAAAAACTCTTTTTTGTAACAAAATAGTTATTTATTTTTTACACAATGATTCAATAGAATACAAAAATAAAGATTCAACATGATGGTTCTTCAGTGCTGCTAAATATAAAAATATAGATTTATGAATAAAAATATAAATTTTAAAAGTTTGATTTAGATAATGATTTTGACACAAAAGAAAATATTAATTGTTCTATTAAAATAAATGTGTATTATTAAAAGTCTTAAAAAATGTGGTCATTTAGAAAATAAAATATTTGTGAAATATGAAATTAAATTTATTATCAAAAAAATGTTTTTTAGTAAGTTAGCCTACTTTTCTAGTAACAAAACTTTTACATTTTAACTATTTACAAAATAAAAGATGTCTGAGGGAGGTGTGCTGTTGCTTGAGGCAGCCCAGGTAGGAAGCTGGATCGATGTGGAGGTGCACTGGAAGTGGAAGCTGTTGCGCCAGGGTGAGAGGAGATACCGGGGATGGCTGTGGAGGCCGTCCATCAGTGGTCAGGGAGACTGGATGTGTTCGCAGGTGAAGCAGTGCTGCTATCTGCAGTGGCACCTGTTGCTGTGCCCACAGGCTCCGAGCACAAGGTTGACTGCTGCCTGCTGCGCTGATAGGAGGGACAATATAATAGTGTGTTCCTCCCACAGGTGTTTTACTTCTGCTGTCAGACAGTCAATCTTGTGCTTGAGCCTACAAACACAGTGACAGTGCACAATGTGGTGTTTTTTTATGTGGCAGATCTGTGAAGAGGAAAAACTTCACAGATCTGCCACAGATCTTAAGATGTGACAGTGACAGATGTACTTTACTGTTTCTGTTCTATCTCATGATATGTGTTTTGTGGGGCTGATATCTTCCAATGGTTGTATATTTGTATTTTTGGGTTAAGATAGAGATAAACCATGGTGATAAATCATGGTGATGAGTTGTTGTCTGGAGAGGTATTCCATGTTGGTAATACAGTGGCAGCTATATTGGGTACATGTAGATGAATGGTACACCTCATTGATTTTTGGTGCACACATAATTAGGACAGTTAGGAGTTGTGTGTCCTCAGTAATGCAATGTTCATCCTCACCCACAGATCAGGTACTGCATCCTGACTGTAGAGGTACAGCAAACCTGGGACCATGGACATCAATGCTATAGCTCCCAGATTGGAGCTGCACACAAGTTAGAACAGTTAGCACTTTCACAGCCTGAGTCAGACAATGGCAGGGCACAATATAATAGGTACCATGAACTGAGTGGAGAGGCAGAGCAAACCTGAGGGCTTGAACATTAATGGTTTTGGTCTCTGACTGCAGGTCCACATAAGTTAGGACAATCAGGAGTTGCATGGTGTCAGCCAGGGAATGAACCCCCTTCCCCCCCACTCAGCAGGTACTGCATTCTGAGTGTACACTCACAGTGAAACAAAAGCTATGTATGCAAATGGTGCTGCTCCATGATTGCAGTACCATAGTGGTTGGTAGAGTTAGCAGTTGTGTGGTGTGAGCTAGGCAATGCCCCCTCCCAGTCGAGGTAGTGTATTCTGAGCGTAGAGTAACAGGAGAAGGAAGCCTATGAAAATCAACAGTAGCCCACCATGATTGCAGGAACAGACAAGTTGGGATACTGTGGAGTTGCATGTTGTCAGATGGGTAATGCCAGCCCCACCCACACCACAGAGCAGGTACTGCTTCCTGAGTGGAGAGTCACAGAAAAACAAAGGTTATGGATATAAATGGTAGAGCTCCATGATTGCAGTAACACACTAGTTGGGACAGTTAGAAATTGCACGGTGTTAGCTAGGCAATGGCCTCCCCACCCAGGACAGGTACTGCATTCTGAGTAGAGAGTCACAGGGAAAGAAAGTACATAGACATCAATGGTGGATGGCTGTGGTTGGAGGAACACAGAAGTTTGGACAGTTAGGCATTGGATGGCATTTGCTAGACAATGCCCACCCCCCCAGAGGAAGTACTGCATCCTGAGTGGATATTGAGAAGAAAAAAAGGTCATGGATATAAATGGTACAGCTCCATGATTGCAGTAACACACTAGTTGGGATAGTTAGAAATTGCACAACGTCAGGCAGGCAATGCTCCCCCCCCAGAGCAGGTACTGCATCTTCAGTGCAGACTCACTGAAAAAGAAAGGCTATGGATATAAATGACACAACTCCATGATTGCAGTAACATACTAGTTGGGATAGTTAGGAGCTATACGGTGTTAGCTAGGCAATGCCCCCCCCAGGACAGGTAGTGCATCCTGAGTGGGAAGTCATTGTAAAAGATAGTACATAGACATAAATGGTGTTCCTCTGTGGTTACAGATACACATAACTTAGGACAGTTAGGAGTTGTACAGTATCAGCTAGGCAATGCCCACCCCAACCCCAGAGTAGGTACTGCATGCTGAGTGGAGACTCACAAGAAAAAAAGGCTATGGATCTAAACGGTACAGCTCCATGATTGCTGTAACCCACTAGTCGGGGCAGTTAGGAGTTGCATGGTGTCAGCCAGGCAATGTCCCCCACCCAAAAAGGAGGTACTGCATCCTCAGTGGAGAGTCACAGAAAAAGAAAGGCTATGGATATAAATGGTACAGCTCTTAGAGCTCTGAGGAAGCCTTGTTAGGCAAAACATCAGCAGTTTGGAATGTTAGCACGTAATGTGCATGTTTGTTTGTCTGACTGCTTGAACAATTTGGTTGCGGTGCACCTATGGTGGTGCCAATGGTATTTATTTTATTTTACTGTCTCTAGTTCTGCCTCTGAACTCTGTTTGTTTTTACTGCATTTATATGGTGACATTAAAAGCACTTCATAATAATGAAAAGGAAGCTATCACAGCAAGTGGTAAGCTCTTCTCCTTTATGTTTATTAATGGAAGCAATGTGCTTTGGAGTCTGTGCAACAGCATTTGAACAGTGTATTCTGTTCAGGTTTATTGGTAATACTAGAACCAACAGGGGCAATAAGTGTCTGTTTGTGGACCTGTGCCTCAATATGCCCCTGTGTGGTCCACTACTTTCCAGTAATTACTACTCTGTCAGGTATTAGTCCTTCTTACTTATACATTTAACAGATGTGTCTTGAGTGGAGAACCACAAGAAAACTAGTGACATTAACAGTTAGAGAACACCTTGGTGATTACAGAGGTAGATATGGTTGCAGAATTAGTCCTTCTATGTGGTCAGTAAGGGTATGTACTGTGATGATGCACAAGGAGGTTCTGCCTTGTCAGTGTAGAGTCTGAACAAAACTAGTGTTTTACACAGCAATGTAACAGAAGTTCAGTGGTTGCAGAGCATCAAGAATCTGATCACATCAAGTAGTGAGAGTAACTATTATAAATAATTTTTAGTAGGATTTTCTTACCTTCTGACTTGACAATGATAACACTGTCAGAGTCTGAGTGTTTGGCCTCCACAGCTTCAGGTTGGACTGGTACCACCTCGCTTTGTGGTAGGGAGTGCCTCTGATGACCTATGAATGAAAGATTGTAATGCTATTCATTGAGTGTGGTATATGTGTCTTCACTTATTTAAAACAGATTTCTTTGAACAATGTTAGTCTTGTCTGCCAGTTAAGATACACCGAGATGAGGTGCTGTATACTGATTGGATAGACACAAAATAATTTCATGGATTTAAATGTAACAGATACATGATCGAAGTAACACACTAGTTGTGATAGTTACCCCCCAACCCCCAACAGGTTCTGCATCCTGACACAAGACTCACAGTAAAGAAAGGTTTATAAAATAGATGGTCCAGGTGAATGATTGTAGTAACAGTCGACTTAGGACACTTAGGATTTGCATGGTGTCACCTAGTAAATGCTGCCCCCCCACTCCCCAGTACTGCATGTCAGGTAGTGCATTGTGAGTGGACAGTCACAAGAAAAAGAAAGTCAAGATTATTGATGGTTCACCTCTGTGGTTTCGGGGGGGATACAGAAGTTAGGAGTTGTTTGGTGTCAGCCAGGTAATGTACCAGCCTGTGCTTCAGGTACTGCATCATTAGTGGAGAGTCACAGGGAAATTACCATTATGGATAGGAATTGTACATCTCAATGAGTGCAGTAATAGATTGGTTGGGACAGTAATAAGTTGAACGGTGTCAAATAGGCAATGCCCCCCTCCCCCTGGAACAGGTACTGTATACTGAGTTCAGCATCCAGGGAAAGAAAGGTTATAGATATAAATGGTACAGTTCCATAGTAGTGGTAACACACTAGTTGAGATAGTTAGGAGTTCCTTGGTGTCAGGTAGGCAATGCCCCCCCTCCCAAAACAGGTACCGTATCATGGGTGACCACTCAGAGTCAAACAAAGGCTATGAATATAAACAGTACAGCTATATCATTTAAGTAACACACTAGCTGGGGCAGTTACAACTTGTACAGAGTCAGTCACTCAGTGCTTCCACCCCCCCACACACACACACCTTGAGAAGCTATTGTATCCTAAGAGGAGTCTCACAGAAAAGAAAGTTAATAAATATTGACGGTGCAGTTCCATGATTGCTGTCACTGACTAGTTGAGGGAGTTAGGAGTTGCATGGTGTCAGCTACTGAATGCTATCTCTTCCAGCCCAGGTCAGACAGTGCATTGCGAGTAGAGAGTCTCGGGAAAAGAAAGTCTATAGACATCAACGGTGCAACGTTTTTAGTTGCAGGATCACATGAGTTAAGACTGTTAGGAGTTGCACAGTGGCAGCCAGACAATGCACCCGCTCCCCTGACAGAAGAGGTAGTGCATCCTGAGTGCAGACTGATTGTAATACTAAGGCCATGGACGTCAATATAATATCAGCCTGATTTCAGGGATATATAAGTTAGGGCACTTAGGAGTCCATGGTGTCAGCAAGGCAATACCCCCCACACAACAACAGGAACTGCAGCCTGAATGCAGACCCATTGTTATAGTGAGGCAATGTACAGAAATGGAACATCACCGTGATTGGAGTAACACACAAATGCACATAATTTCTAACAGTGTGTATTATAACATAACATTGCATTGTGGCAATAACAGCCTTGAAGCTGTGTGGTGTGGTGGGATAATGTGATGCCTCAGGTAGTGGATGTACTCAGCCTGTGTTCTTGTACCTCACTACCTGAGGTGTTATCTTAATCAACACAACAGTCAGTTTGTTTGTGATTCCTGTGTAAGAAAATGCAATGCTGAGTAACAGTTTCTTTACTCATGGTGTGTTAGGCGCTCTCCTACAGCAGGCTTCCCAGCAGCCTCCCACAGTTCATGTGTGAAGTAGTACCAGCACTTATCATTCTCTGGTATCTCCTCTCTGTTCTTCAGGGTGTAGAAATGCTGGTGCAACAGCTTCCACTTCCTCTTGCACATACCCGGGTTCTTATTATGCACTTTCAGAATCATTCACAAGAAATCGTGGATGTGCCTCCACATCGTATCCAGCTTCCTGTTCATGCTTCTCATGAGGATATGAGCATTTCCTCTGGCCTGGACTGCCTCAAGCAGGCAGCACACCTCCCTCAAACTCCAGAGTCTCATGATAATCTCTTTGTTGTTTAAAGCTGTAATAAATAGAGAGACAACAGTATGTTACTGTGATATATTGTCACATGTCTATTTTTCCCTCTGTTGAGATTTTAGACTACGGATCCACAGACAGCTACATCTTTTTTATTGTATACTTATTATAAGAAATAATGTTATTTGGCTACACTAATCATTAGAAAATATGAGATTAACAACAGACTACTGTCTCCGTAATTCCATGTTTTACTGTGTCTTATATGCATACTAAAACAACATAGCGACATATTAATACAACATTTTGTTAACAATGCCTTCATGCATGTCACAATTCTGAACATCTGCATGGATCTACATTTGTGTAGTAGTGTGAAAGTGAGATAGCATGGGTTTGTCTTATGTGTGTAATGTGTGCAGCTTTTCTATTTTTTGACCAAGTTTTTTTGGCTCTTAGAAGAGTCTTTTTTTACAATTATGTCTGCTGTAACAGCCTGATATTTTTAGAGGACTGTGAGGATTCCATATCGAAGGTCACCCAGGAAAAGGCAATTGTCAGCATGTGAGAAGTGCACACCGTCTGGTAGGTATAGCCAATTATTACAATATTTTATTTCAGGGTGACGTATGGTGTGCATCCCAATCATACGCAGATATCCAGATATTTGTATGTTTACCTTTCTCCAAGCTCTGTCAAGCAGGTACATGTACTGTTCTGCTTGCCTGACCCTGTTACGCTTGGGTTATGCCCCCTATTGTCCCACATACACCTCATACTGTATTCCTGGTCTATTGTACTGTGATACTGCAATTTTGCACTTATATATAGATATGAGCACCGATCATATAAGCATGGGTACTAAGAATGTGCTTTGCTGCTAAGATATGCTAATATTGTCAAGCATTATATATTATACCTCACTATAATACATTTATCTAGATTAGTTTGTCTTTTATAGATATTCCATATATTATCTACCTAATCACTGATAAGATGACTCAGAGGGATCGTCAGTGATTATTGTATACTTCTATTCTCATATAATTATATGTAATGTGTTTTACACTCAGATATGCCATGTAATAGGCCTGTCAGCAGTTCTTTGTCTCTAAGCAAGCTGACAGAGACAGAAGGCTTTTGTTATGTCTTTATGTTTTATAACTGGTGTAAGCAAGAAATGTAGTTTGAACTGTCAGCATTTCTTTTGTCCAAGCTATAATGTAAATGGAAGCATATCCTGTCTCATATGATACTCATTAGTAATTCTGTCTCCTAAGTCATTATCCAATTGAGAATGACTTAGTACCAATACATATTGTTTCTGATATCTGTAACTATGTTGTAATCTATGTTGCTATGCTGTTATCTGTAGTATTTAGCAGTCTGCAACCCATTGTAGTGCTCTCGAGACACTACTGTAACTTCTCTAGAAGGGCAGAGAGCTAGAGTGCAGGGAGAGATAGAACAGGATCTTAGAGAACCTAAGTTCTACAATTCTGGAGATTATGTACATTCTTCAGGAATGGTGAGAAACTCATCTCCCTTGTGATTTTCTGTGTCACATGCTTGGCGTAAGTAGCATAATAAACTTTATTAGTACTCCTTGCTTGTTTACGAATGTTTCTTGGCAGACTCAGAGACACAAGAATCTGTATTATTATTATTTTTATTGTTTATCCTACACACTAAGAGTGTTTAGACAACATTTGTGTAGTAGTGTGAAAGTGAGATATCATGGGTTTGTCATATGTGTGTAATGTGTGCAGCTTATCTATTTTTTGACCAAGTTTTTTTTGCTCTTAAAATAGCCTTTTTTACAATTATGTCTGCTGTAACAGACTGATATTTTTAGAGGACTGTGAGGATTCCATATCAAAGGTCACCCAGGAAAAGGCAATTGCCAACATGTGAGAAGTGCACACCATCTGGTAGGTATAGCCAATTATTACAATATTTTATTTCAGGGTGACGTATGGTGTGCATCCCAAACATATGCAGATATCCAGATATTTGTATGTTTACCTTTCTCCAAGCTCTGTCAAGCAGGTACATGTACTGTTCTGCTTGCCTGACCCTATGCTCTGTAATATCAGAAAAAAATATTTTACAGGCAGGTAACACACCCATAATAGAAGCAAGGTCCAGTTTTGCTTCTGACACTAAATCTACCCATTATTTGGTGCCCAAATCATTGCCTCCGAGATGAATTAGCAGTATGTCTGGTAGAGCTTGAGTCCTCAGAAGTCTGTGCATTGTTGGCATGAGATGCTCCCACCTCATGCCAAGCCACTTAACAGAGCAATTTGGAAGCTGCAGGTCTTTGCCAAAATCACTCCTCTGATCATACTCTGAAGTGCGCCTTACTATGCTGCTGCTCACTACCCACACAGTCCATTTGCTGTTTTCTGCCATTCTTAAATTTTATACTGAAAAGTGGACAGAGCTACCAAAAAAAATCAGTGTTTCTCCTGCAGTGGCTAGTCACAACTGAATGTGTAACTAATATTTCCCTCTCTGCTTCAACATTGCTTTGGTGGGCTGTTCCAAAACACAGTTATTTAAAACGTTATTGGTTAATGATTTCTCATTGCTAACCAATACAGTGGATGCACTCACTATTACTACACTGAATGGCTGTGGCTGCTGTCAACCAGAAATGCTGGAAGATTTCTTAGTGGGAAAATACTACATTTTAATAGGCTACATCAAGCAATCACAGCTACACAGAAGCATGTGATTGGTTGCCTCTTGTGTTATGATACACGTGCTGCTTGCTTTCTGCCTCCATTTGCAGCTCTACCTGTGCTAGTAAGTATTGATTGACACTCTGACTTTAAACAGTTATAACTTATTTTTATAGCATAATAGGTTATTTAGATTGTCATAGTCAAATAGAGCACTAAAAACTGTTTTGTTTAATTCTATTTTTGTGCTAGTAACATTTTTTATAATGCTAGGGAAATTGTTAATAAAATGTGATGTACTTACACAGAGTAAAGCAGTGTGTCTCAGTTTCTTCTAAAATGCTGCTATGTCCTTCTCCACTCGCGCTTGTGATTGGTTGCCCGATATGGGCTGATCAATCTGACGCTGCATTGGTGGCAGCGTCTGTCACTCAAATAGGAAGTGGTCTCTGATTGGCTGAGTCTTACAGGGGGTGTTTTGCAATATCATTTTGCGACACTTTCGTGCTCACGACACTATTATTCAACACTTTCATGCGTTCGACACTACTTTTGCGACACTACATTTGACACTTTCGTGCTATCAACACTAGATTATGCAACACTTTCGTGCACACGACACCATATTTTGTGAAAATGTCACACGTTTGACACTACTTTTTAAACTTTTGTTAAAAACAGCATTTATTAGGAAAAAACTACTGTGGATGCTTTAGATTGTGCAAATACTTCAGGTGTGACATTTTCAGATATTTATTCTGATATTAGTGAGCTTATGTTCTGCAACATTTGAAAAGATTGTATATAGGTTTAGTGGTGTTCAGTTATTAGAGTAATAATGTTTGCAATCTTTTGTAGGCAGTACTATTTACTGTTCTTGTATGAGACATGGATAGTGTGTGTCACTATGTAATGTTAGGAAAAAACAGATCAACACTAAAAATTTGTTTTTCTTTATTTATTACACAGGTGTCTGACACTTCTGTAAGATTGGTGCAGACTGCTGTGAACTTACAGGCAGGGAAGATGCTCTCCAAATAGAGATGGAGCTCTACGCAGAGACAAAACAGGTATCATAGTAGTTCACTGTTGCTCAAGAGTGGTCCGAAACTCACTAATGGTAGTTCAAGACATAAAACACTTCAACGTTCCACTCAAGAAGTGACTTTACAGGCTGCTCACTCTGCAGAAAAAATACGTACTTGCTCAAATGCAAGGAAAAATGTGTAGCTGAACAACAGTTGTGCAAATCTCTGAGCCGAAACAAATTTGTAGCTGCTGATGGTTATCTGAGGAAGCAAAAGTATTTTCGATCACTAGCTTCTAAAGCTAAGATTGACAGACTTGTTGCTGCTGTGATGAGACGTGAGCGCAAAAAAACAAAGAGTCATCTCTCTTTGATGAAATTGTGTCTCAAAGTACGTATGTTTGTTAATAGAGCAGTATTTGTTCTTCAACGTTTGAGGCGTAAGATGTCGCATGTACTTGAGCAGTTCAGGAAAGTTGTGTATGACATTAAGATGAGGCTATAACGGTATCCTGTCTTGAACCTGCACAAGTTCTGTGATGTTTTCACAGGTTGGTGACTGCATACGCAGCACTCAGAGGCATATTTCTGGGAGGAGTCATATTACTCACAGAAAAAGGACAGCAACTTGTGCATTGATGAGTCCGGTAAACTATGTAATGTGCTGAGTGTGTGTGTGATAACACTACAGTGGAGTCAGATGATAAGTGTGAGGTAACTACTCAGCCTCGTAAGCATCACTGTCTCTCATGGACGTGTGATGCGACTTGCAACCGAAGGCAATCATCAATTGACAAAGTTGAGCACTTTATCAACCTGTTTGTCATTACTGATCATAAAGACAGATATAAACTGTTTGAAAGTATAGACCTTTGTGAGATCCATCCACATACTGGACTTATGGGTCACTTGCTTGCATATCTAGATAGTGCTGTTTGTGACAATATTTTTCACCACATGCATACGCTGGGAGTGCATCAATCAGGCATGCAGAACTTTGTGTACAAGGTCTATGAGGTTCGATGAGTTGTCACTCAGTATACTCATCTGAATGAGTTACTGCAGTCTGGTGACATGCATGGTGCCATGACATTTCTGAAACAGCTGTGATGGGTCAGCAGTGTGACAGATGCTGTGATTGATCGGCCATCAATTGCTGATGGAAATTCTGTCTCTGTCTTAGAAACTGATATTCTCAAAGAGTTTGGCAAATCAATTGCCAAATTTGAGTTGGCAAAGACAGAAAAATTTGACTCTGTATGTGTGTAATGTGATCGGCTCTGTTACGAGAAACAAACGGTCACAGTGAACCTGGAAACCTTGTCACTGTGCAATGTCATGTGGTTTCAACTGTCAGCATTTTTGCTGTCAAAGAGTGACTTTCAGTTAGACCCAATCATTGTGATGTGCAAGCACTGTTTCTCCAAAGTAAAGGCTAACATTCTGCCACCAGGGTCAGTCTTGAACAATATTGAGGCACATGTTACACCAGCTGAGATTGCCACATTGAATATGTTGGAATGGATTCTTATTCAGACTATGAAACCATTTCAAACTATTCTATGTCTGAACACAAAAACATGGAACATTCCACAAAAATAACTCATTAGATCTCTTAAGGGTTCCGTCATGTATCTTCCACTTCCTCTGCAGGAAAATGTGGAGGCAATCTCCATTGAGAACACTTTGGTGATTCTTGTCAATGGTGTTCCAACTAAGTCAAAGGTCATATGGCAGGATATTGTCAATGTAGAGAACGTGAAGCTTGTGCTTACTTATTTAAAAAGCAACAGTCCCTTTTATGCAGACCTTGATATTGATCGCATGACCAGTGTGTCTGTTGAACATGATGTATTGGAAACCACAAAACCAATGATTGAGAAGGTCAATGTGGAGACAAACGATAATGTGTATGAACAGTACACAATTCACCCACTGCATGGCAGAGATCCAGTAGGGGACAGCATTGATCTTTATCAAATGAAACAGGTGGAAGGTGAGCCTGTCAGCATTTGGGAGGCAACATTGGAAGCACGCTGTTTCCCAGATTTATTCCCAAAAGGTCAGGTGGACGCCTAGATGAAAGAGAAGTGCGTGTACAGGGTACTGAGTACCATACTAGCCGTGTGCTCAGTAAGGATGGCAAATTCAGATGGAACATACAGTACCTGTTTCATCTCCTCTGAGAGAGTGAGCTTAGCATACTGTCTGCGTCTGTTGCGCATACTATTTGTCTCACAACTCCACTTGATGGAACAACAGCTGCACAGTTCCTGGAGAAACTAAAGCAGAAGGATGAAAATGTACAAGTGAATTTGTCTTCCATTCTGTCAAGTCTATGTGGCACCAAAGAATACTGGTATTGCAGACACTTTGAGGTGATGACCATGCTGCGAGAGTATGGTCCAGCCACATGGTTTGTCACACTCAGTTGTGCCAAGCATGCCTGGGATGAGGTTATAGAACTGTTGAAGTGGGCAAATTGTGATGTAGAGGGCATTTCATCAGTGACTCTTGGAGAAATGTGCTCATTTGACCCTGTGTCTGTGACAAGGCATTTTCACAAGCGATTCCATGACATTCTGACTTTCATTTTGTCAAAGGACAATCCTTCTCTTGGTATTGTGGAGCATTACTTCTGGAAGATGGAGTATCAGACATGAGGCACTCCTCATATTCACATGTTACTGTGGATTAAGGATTCCCCACGCATACAGTTGGTGAACATGAAGCAGCACAAGTGCTAGCATTCATCAAGCAATACATCACTTGCCGCATTCCAGACAAGTACAACAGTCCTACACTGTGGAAGTTGGTGCAGAAGTTTCAATGCCATATTTGTCCGAAATACTGCCACTGGGTAGTGAAGAACAAATCTGATTGGTACTCAAGATGCTGTTTCAGATTCCTCAGATGTGTCTGTCAGGATGGTTGCATAAATGAACTTTTTTCAGCTATGCAACACCACCTGAAGTCAAAATCAACCAAGAGGGTTTATGAGTTATCCAGAGAAGAGAAGGGGGTGTACATCAATGACTACATAGAAACATAGAATTTGAAGGCAGATAAGGACCACTTGGCCCACCCAGTCTGCCCATTTCCCTACCTAATGGATAAGCTGCAGATCCTAGTTAACCAGCAGCCTACTTCTTCCTACACCCACCCCCAGAATTGCCTTATGACTGTCCCAAGCATGCTTGAATTCCACCACTGTTTTTGACTCCACAACTTCCTCCGAAGGTCGCTCCATGCATCCACAACCTCTCTGTGAAAAATACTTCCTTAAATTACCTCTGAGCTGCCCCCTATCTTCAAATTGTGCCCTCTTGTTCTTGCACACCTCTTTTTGAAAGATGCTACCCTCTTAGACTTTGTTGATTCCTTGAGGTACTTGAAAGTTTCTATCATGTCCCCCCTCTCCCTCCTTTCCTCGAGGCTATACATATTAAGCTCCTTAAGTCTCTCTTCATATGTCTTCCGGTGCAGACTCTGCACCATTTTAGTTGCCCTCCTCTGGACAGCTTCCATCCTGTCTATGTCTTTGCAGAGATTGGGTCTCCAGAACTGCACGCAGTACTCCAGATGGGATCTGACCAGCTGTCTGTACAGAGGGATGATAACTTCCTGTTTTCTACTGGTGATGCCTCTCCCTATGCATCCCAGTATCCCCCCAACCCTCCTTGCTGCCCTCTCACATTGTTTGGTCCCTTTCCATTTTTGTTGTTAGTATCTCACACCCCATTGTGTACTCTTCCCTAGGGTTTTTGTTTCCCAGGTGCATTACCTTGCACTTCTTAGCATTGAATCTAAGCTGCCATACATTAGACCATTCCTCTAACCTTGCCAAGTCCCTTCTCATCCTTTCCACCCCACCTTGTGCATCAACTCTGTTGCAGATCTTTGTGTCATCTGCAAAGAGACATACTTTTCCTTCCAGTCCCTCTGCAATGTCACTTATAAAGACATTGAAGAGGACCGGTCCTAATACTGAACCCTGCGGTACCCCACTAGTAACCCCCCTTTCTTCAGAGTGGACTCCATTTACTATTACTCTCTGTGTCCTATTCTCCAGCCAATTTTTACCCAGGTTGTCATCTTGGGACCCTCCCAGGCTGCCTAACTTGTATATTAATCTTTGTGTGGGACTGTGTCAAATGCCTTGCTAAAGTCTAGGTAGGCCATGTCCACAGCCCCTCCCTGATCTACTACTTTGGTCACCCAGTCAAAGAAAACTATCAGATTTGTCTGGCATGACCTTTCCACTGTGAATCCATGTTGCCTTGGGTCCTGTGCCCCTCTAGCCTCTAGATACTCGACAATTCTTTCCTTCAGAAGTGATTCCATCATTTTCCCTACCACTGAGGTTAAACTAACAGGTCTGTAGTTTCCTGCTTCTGCCTTGCTCCCACTTTTGTGAAGGGGAATCACATCTGCCCTCCTCCAGTCCTCGGGCACCACCCCATCCTCCCATGATTTGTTGAAGAGGGTAGTCAGTGGTGTCACTAGTTCTACCCTTAGTTCTTTTAGAATTCTGGGATGAATCTCATCAGGTCCCATTGCTTTGTCCACCTTCAGTTTTAAGAGTTCTTTCAGAACCCTTTCTTCTGTAAATGGGCTGGTATCAACTTCTGTATCCAGAGTGTTTCTACTGTTTGTTTTAGGTACCTCCCCCTCTTCCTTTGTAAATACTGAGCAAAAATATTTGTTTAGTATCTCTGCCTTTTCACAGTCACCCTCTGCCCACCTCCCTCCCTTTATTAAGCCTCACTATCCCTCCCTTGGTCTTCCTTCGCCCCTGATGTACCTATAAAAGGTTTTATCCCCTTCTTAACTGAGTTGGCTATCTTTCCTTGGTTTGGGCCTTTGCTGTTCTGACTGCCTTCCCAGCTTCCTTTTGCTTTAACTGATACAGTTCTCTGTCCTGCTCCTTCTGTGATTCCTTGTACTTCCTGAATGCTTTCTTTTTCTCTTGAACCTTCACTGATACTTCCTTTGAGAACCATAGTGGTTTCTTACATCGTTTGTTTTGTTTATTTGCTTCACACAAAGGCTTGTTACCTCTGTGATGGCAGTTTTTATTATTCCCCATTGTTCTTCCACCCCTCCTTCCTGCCCATTTGCTAGTGCATTCCTTAGGCACTCACTAATTTTGGCAAAGTCAGCCTTCCTAAAGTCCAGTACTTTTGCCTTTGTATGGCTTGACTCTATTGCTGTGTTTATTGTGAACCATACTGTTCGATGGTCGCTAGTTCCCAGATGGCTACCCACTTCTACATCTGTGATCCTCTCTTCATCTCCTTTTGAGAGAACCAGGTCTAAGATTGCTTCCTCTTGAGTGGGCTCCAATACTAGTTGTCTAAGGCATGCCCCCTGTAGGGCATCTAGAATAACCCCACTCTTCGAAGTGGCTGCTGCAACTGCACTCCAGTTAACATCTGGCATATTCAGATCACCCATCAGCAATATCTCCCCTTTTTCTGCCATTCTAAGTATACTGTCTATCATTTCCTTGTCCATTTCCTCTGCCAGAGAAGGGGGTCTGTATTCAACCCCTGTGCAGATTGTGGTGCCATTGCCGGTCTCCAAATTTACCCACAGTGCTTCTTCTCCTCCCTATTTTCCCTTTTGTTCTGTTGCTTTGATTCCTTCCCTTATGAAAAGAGCTACTCCTCCTCCTCTTTTAACCTCCCTGTCCCTCCTGTAGATAGTGTATCCTGGGACTACAACCCTACTCTTCTTCTAATGTGGTAATGAAACATAGATGTTCAGTTTGTGGCTGACAACTCATTGGCTCTGGTTCTGTACGTCACTTCGTACATAACTAAACATGAACAGACTAGCTTGCAAGATCTTTGGGAAGATATTGCCAGTTCAAGCAAGTCACTGACATCTCAGTTGTGGTCACTGAGGTTGAAGACCCTGTCACACAAAGAATGTGGTGCTTATGAGGCTGGCGATTGCTTGATTGGTACACATTTGTACAGCAAATCTGATGCTGTGCACCTCCTCAGTGTAAACTACAAAGAGAAGCAAAAATGTGTACTTATTCCTCATGCTGAGATTGAGGAACTGGCTCTCAAGAGACCCTCTTCAAGACATATCTTGAAGAATAACCTCATTGACATGTACTACCCCCGTAGACATGAAAACATGGATCAAATGTGTTTATTTGAGGTGGTTAAGTGGTATGACTACAAGGCAGATGTCTCACCTGTTTGTACACATGACATTTACAAGATCAAAGGAGTGGACAGCTGTCTCATTAAGAGACATAAGCCTTGGCTCATTGACCACTGTAAGTTACATCTAGGCATATCTGAGAGCAGAGAGCATTACTACTTTGCTCTCCTATTTCTATTTAGACCCTGGAGGAATGAGTCTGAATTAAAAGGTAACTGTGATACATTTGAGGAAGAATTCAATCACAGTTGTAAGACATTAAAAATTGAATATTCAGACACATATATACAGAGGCTAGGCACTGTGAAGGAGCAACTTGAGAAGGCATAGAAACAACATGAAGAGAACACTCCTGTCAGTTCACAGGACAATCTTGATGCAGAAGGACAAGGTATCCTTGGAGAATCTCTGCCTCTGAATGCCCCAGAAGTACTCACGTTGGACATGGAGAGTGCTATAGAACATGGCACACAGACTGCAGTGTTGACCCAGCTGAGTTGAAAGAGAGACTCAATGAGCAGCAACGTGCAGTTCACTCTGAGGTCACTGATGCTGTCCATCATGGAATACTACATGAACACAAGAAATGTGACTGTCTTGACTACAAGCCACTGCTGATGTTTGTTAGTGGCTCAGCCAGCACAGGGAAGAGTTTCCTTATAGAGGCCATAATGGCAGAAATACAGAACCTGACAGGGTCATCAATGTCTGTTGCTGTTTGTGCTTCCACTGGACTGGCTGTATACAACATTGGTGGAATTACATTACACCACCTCTTCATGTTGCCAGTGGAGCATGGAAAAGCAGGAGAGTATCGTAAGCTGTCATTTGAGGTTGCCTTCTCAGTTTCGTTCTATGTTTACTAAGATGAAGTTACTCATCATTGATGAGATTAGTATGGTCTCCAATGTAATGCTTGCCTGTATACACCTACATCTACAGGAGATCTTGGGGACTGACTGTGGAGATGCATTTGGTGGTAAAAGCATTGTTGTATTTGGAGACCTCTTACAGCTTGCACCAGTTAATGCAGAATATGTATTTGCAGCTCTGACTGTCAAGCAGACTAAGAATACACTAGGCTGCATTGGAGGTTTTACCCTGTGGGAGTTATTTACCTATGTCGAGCTGTATCAGAACATGTGACAAAGTGGTGATCTGGCTTACAAGGCACTGTTGGATCGAGCTCGTACAGGTTCTCTGTCACCAGAACATGTTTCAATGTTACATGGTTGAAGAATCAGAATGGATACTACATCCATGTGATGTTTTCAGTGATGTGTACTCCACAGGCACACACACTGTGTGTCTTATGCCATGACTGAAGAAATGTGCTGAGTTCAACAGTGTCATGTTGCAAAGCTTTTCACATATTCACAGTCATATGACTATTGTCATAGCCTGGAACATCATGAGGCATCTATACCACTGTTTGTTTTGTTAGTGGTTCTGCATGGGGCAGTAAAATAAAAAAATATTTATTCTGCATACTATTTTGAATTGCTAATAACAGAACTGTCATACAAGTACTGAGTACTGTATGTATTAATAGATATGTGACAAGAAATTAATTATCATTCATGCATCATGCATGTCTCAGTGTGACCAAGCACATCTTGATTTGAACAAGTGTACATTGAACAATACATGTTACTTAAGGGGTCCCATACTGTCTTTTTTTTCTGTGTATGTCCACATTAGATAATGCACAATGTTATAGATACTTTCTTCTATGTTGATACCTCATCATATCATCATAGCATGAACAAACAATGTATATCATAGGAATCCTATGTCTAACAGTATTGTTGTGACATGTGACCATATGAAGATGTGCACAACACTCTGTACACCCATGACTGCTCAAATGCAACAGTTGTTGGCCCATGATAATGGATGTGTCTTGTAGTACGTTTAGACAGTTGTATGTTATTTCTGTCACCTGCTACTGGCTGTCTGTGATTGGTTGTGTTGCCTTGGTCCTGCCCCCTACTTGCATATGTGTGTGTAGCTGGGGGGTGGGGGGAATGTGGAGTGTGGAGTTAGGGTTTTCAACCCTAACACCAAATTTCCTTGCTTTTGTCACTGTGGAACAACCCTAACTGATGCATTAAATGGAGTTTTTTGCCATGAATATATATATATATATATATAGGATATACAATGGTGAGCTGTCAGATAAATGATTTATCTACACAAGTGCTGTTTGACCTCGGGAACTTCACGAGTGGCGTACACGAGTGAGGTGTCCGAGGTCAAACAGTACAAGTGTAGATAAATCATTTATCTGACAGCTCACCATTGTATATTTCATTTATGCAATAGGGATGCTTCTTATCAGTGTGGAAACATTTTGTTTTGACTGTTTATGTTCTTTTTTTAAATGGCAATTTCTGGGACTTTCTGGGACTTTTGGTTAACTTTCCTGGTGTATGTCCGCCTAGCGGGGTGGTTGTTATTAAATGAAACACCACTCATTTTGTAGAGAACTTCTTGCTGGGCAAATGTCATGATGACAGTATCATGCTACCTTTTTTGTTTTAAAGTTATTCACATTTGTTTGATGAAAAAGTGAAACAAAAATTTAATTTTATGCTGTTTTTGCTAATTATAAAAAAACTAAAAGGTGTTTATTAATGAAATGCCACTCATTTTGTAGATATTTTCATGCTGAACATTTTTGTGCTCATAGTACCATGCTATCATTTTAGTTTTAAAGTGATTCACATTTGTTTGTCGAAAAGTGAAAAAACTGAATTTTATGCTGTTTTTGCTAATTTTGAAAAACTAAAAGGTATCTCTGAATGAAACACCACTCATTTTGTAGATATTTTTATGCTGAACATTTTCGTGCTCACAGTACCATGTTATCATTTTTCATTTTAAAGTTGTTTATATTTGTTTGTCTGAAAAGTGAAAAGAAAATAGGATTTTTGCTGTTTTTTGCTAATTATAAAAACAACTAAAAGGTATCTATAAATGAAACACCACTCATTTTGTAGATATTTTTGTCCAAAACATTTTTAGTGCTCACAGTACTATGCTATCATTTTTCGTTTTAAAGTTATTCACATTTGTTTGTCAAAAAAGTGAACAAAAAAGCTTTGATTGACAGTTTGCATTTATCCCACATATGTGGGATAAATCTAGGGTGGTTAGATTTATTCCACATATGTGGAAATAAATGGATTTATTCAATGGCTTTTGGTCTCACACCTATTGCATAAATATATAAATATTTTTCATGGCAAAAAAACTCCATTAATGCATCAGTTAGGGTTGTTCCATAGTGACAAAGTGAGGAAATTTGGTGTTAGGGTTGAAAGCCCCTCTGTACCCCTGCCCACCCCACCCTCGAAAGCTGGGTGTGCATTGGGGTCATTGGCCCTAACTCTCCCCATCACATGTGTAAGCAAGTTGAGGTATAGGAGAATGGGGTGAGAGTTAGGACCGACGACCCCAATGCACACCCTGATGCTGTTTGGGCAGAGTGGGCTGGGGGGTGCAAGGGGGTTTTCAACCCTAACACCGAATTTCTTCACTTTTGTTGCTGTGGAACAACCCTAACTGATGCATTAAGCTGATTTTTTTGCCATGAATTTCTCTTCTTTTTGACAATGAGGACTATAAATAGTGAATAGAATGCAGTGGTGGGAGCACTGGCCCTTCGGGCCCCGTGCTCCCACGACGTGATGTCTTGTGACATAGTAACAGTAACTGCAATGCAAATGCTAACAGTTATGCACATGGTGACACAAACGGAAATGGTAACGCAAACAGTAATAGAAACGCAAGCGCAAAGTGACGCCAAAGCAAACAGTGATGCAAACCGAGACGCAAGCTTGCATGGAAATGCAAGTGTTAATGTGCACGGTCATGGTACCGCTATTGTAAACACAAATGTTAACTGTTACAGCAACAATAACACCAAAGGGAACAGAAACAGAAAGGCAAACACAAGCACATATGGAAATGCAAAGCGTAACGTGCACGGTCATGGTTTCGCAATTGCAAATGCAAATGGTAACAGTAACAGCAAAAATAATGCCAAAGGAAACAGAAACGGAAAGGCAAACACAAGGGCATACAGAAATACAAACCATAACGTGCACTGTCATGGCGCCGCAGTTGTAAACACTAATGGTAATGGTAACTGCAACAATAATGCTAAAGGAAACAGAAATGGAAATGCAAAAGCAAGCACATATGGAAACACAAACCGTAACACACACAGTCACGGTACCACAACTGGAAATGCAAATGGTAATGGTAACAGCAACAATAACGCCAAAGGAAACAGAAACACAAATGCAGCACAAATGGAAATGCAAACCGTAATGCACATGGGCATGGGAACGGAATTAGAAATGCAAATGGTAATGGTAACAACAACGATGATGCAAAATGAAAGACAAATGCAAATGGAAGGGTGGCCGCAAACGCAAATGGTAATACGCACGGTGTCGCAAAGTGAAACACAAACAGAAACAGTACTGTAGACACAAATGGTAACAGTAACACAAACACAAGTGCAAATGAAAACGTAAAGGGTAATGCACACAGTGGTGTACGTGGGAACGGTAACGCAAACGAGTACAGAACCGCAAGCAGAAATGGTAAGGGTGACAGTAACTTAAGAGCACACCCTGGTTTTCCCCAACAGCAGCATAGAGAAACACAGTGAGTACAAAGAATGTATGCATAATAATGGGGCTCAGAGCAGAAAATGAGGAGTTGGAATACTAAATTGCTTATATCTCAGGAACTGTACAACGTAGAAAAAAAATTTAAATTTTGTATGACGGATGACTTTCCTGGCTAGTTTTTACTTAGCTCTCATTCAGGGGGCTAAGCATTTTTCCAACGAAAAGTCCATATCTTGCACCGTTTCCGAGATACGGACCCTGAAAGGTGTGGCGGACGCCGTAATATTATCCTATGGGAAAAAACGTGAAGTTCAGGGTGCCGTAACTTTTCTGCCCTGTAATATTTTTTCACCAAACCACCAAAAGGCACATCTGTGGGATGTTGGCTTTCTTTCCTCCAAATTTCAGCCCAAAAGACCAAACTGTTATTTTGCAGCAAGGTGGCAAAGAATTCCTGTCATGCGGTGGACACCACAATGTTAGTCTATGGGAAAAAGCATCAAATTCGGAGTGTTGTAACTTTGCATCCCTGCAATATTTTTCACCAAACCACCAAAAGGCACATATGTGAGATGTTGGCTTTCTTCCCTTCAAAGTTCAGCCCAAAAGACCAAACCGTTCTTTTGCAGCAGGGTAGCAAACAATTCCTGTCATTTTGGCCATAGTGTTGAAATGTAGTGTCGTGATTTGTGACACCTTTCTCAAAAATTTGCGACAGTGTCGCAAGTGCGACACTACTTTGCAACACTACTTTTCCAAAAAATTTGAAAAACATATTTCTGGGGTGTTTAACTCCAAAATAAAGACATGGATAGCATCTTCAGGGCTCGACTAGGTAAACACAAAAATAATTATGTCCCTAGATGGTCCCAATTTTAAATGCCAAGCATTTCTGTGAAGTAACTGAAAACAAAATGGCGGATTTGCTACACTAAAAAGTGCATTTGCGACACTGTCCAACTTTTTGTTAACTTTTCCCATTGACTATAATGGGAAACTTGTTTTTTGAATAACTTTTGAACCGTTCAATATTTTTTCATGAAATCTTCAAAAGGCACATCGGGGGCCACAGCCGCAATATTCTCTGAAGTTTTCGGACTGGTCACATAAACTGTGCGACCTGTAGGCGTGAGCAAAGAATGTGCAAAAAACAGTAATTGCAGAATGTTGCTTAATAACTCCACAGCTGTATATCCAACCAATACAAAAGTTGGCAGGTCCCAAGATCTATGGTTGCATCCTGTGCCTGCCAAATTTCAGGCAAATCCATTGAATGGTTGCAAAGTTATTAAGGTGCAAAGTTTCATCATTTAACCTTAAATGGGGTACTCAACCCTAACTATGGTAGCACAAATATATGTAGCTGTGGAAGGGCCCTGCACTTCCATTCATAGGACAACAGTGACCAAATTGTCAACATAGCTATCTTATTACCACACATCATGCACTTGGTACAGAAAATGTGTGAATCCTATACAACTGCAATGCCATTCCATGCTACAGTTGTGAAAACACATTTGGGCCAGGATTTGAAAAATGGACAGCTGTGACATACATGAGATGGGGTAATAAGAAGGCTCTGTTGAAAATTTGGGGTCAGAATATTTACAATTTCCAAACTTACAAGTATGCATATCAACATTGAAACAAATGGGCATAACTTTGTCATTTTTGCATATTTTGATCCCGAATTTTCAACATAGCCTTCTTATGACCCCACCCCATGAGGAAGGGCAGAGCAACATTTCCAAATCCTGCCCAAAAGATAAATTTGTCAAGCAACCACAAAATCACCTTTTGGGTGGGAGTTGCATAATGACAGCCATATTATTCATGAGCTGGCATTCTCAATAGTTCATGCTGAATTTTTGGTGTCAAAATGTCAAAAAATGCCTAAATTATGCATAAAGGTTGAAACCCTAATTGAAATACACTGAACTGCATTTACCTTAGTTTCTCATATTGCAGTAACTGGTTCCAACAGCAAGACGTGCCTTCAGTCGGAGAGTGGATCTCAAACCTGGGACCTGTTCAGGTGAGTGAGGGTGTGTGGGGATGTACTGGGGGTGTGGAGTGGTGGGGGATGATTGGCAAGGGACCTTTTTTTTGCAAAAAAAATATTGGGGGACAGTTTTTCTTTATTATGATTCACACAGGGACAAGGACATTGATGTCACTAGACACCAGGGACATAAATGGCAGCATGGGGATGGTGATCAGAGAACAGAAGGGGGGGGGAGGTACCACTGGACTATCAATGAAATAAACTTTAATATGGGACAGAGATTGGAGGAGGGACTACTAGACTACCAGGCAAATAATTTTTTGCTACAGGGATGGTGATCTGACATCAGGGGAGGGACCACTGGCCTACCAGGGAAATTTGTTTTAATACAGGGACAACAATCAGAGAATGGGGAGGAACCATTGTACTACCAGGGAAATTATTTTTCACTATGGGGACCATGATCAAAGAATGGGGGAGGTACCATTAGACTACCAGGGAAATTATTTTTTGCTACGGGGATGGTGATTGGACATCAGGGGAGAGACCACTGGACTACCAGGGATCTTTTTTTTTTGATGGGGGTTAGCAATCGGAGAATGGGGAGGGGGGAGGGACCACTGGACTACCAGGGATTATAATTTTAATATGTGGACAGTGATTGAAGAATGGGGGAGGGACCACTGGACTTCCAGGGAAAATAAATTATACTATGGGGACAGTGATTGGAGAACAGCGGAGCAGGGAGGTACCTCAAGACTACTGGGGCAAATTATTTTATGTTCAGGGAACAGAAATCAATGGTTGGGGTGCCACTAAACACCAGGGAGCTATGACAATTTGAGCTGTCATGGACCTTGACTGGTTGCAGTCTTTTCAGTTCGAACAGTAAAGGTTGCTCTGTAAAGAAATGTGAATGGTTATTTTTCAGTCAATTGATCCTTAACTAAGTGAGTGATGGATTACATGATTCTTGACCCAAAAAGACATACTTGCCCTCAAAATTTTTAAATAATAATACAATAAAGGAACTAAGCATGTGACTGAGACCTAAATACAGGTCTTGGTCATTCCTTAGGAAGTAGCATGTCTTTAGAAATCAGTTTGAAGAGAAAAAAAAAACAAGATGGCAGACAGCACAAACAGTATTTCTCTGAGCATGAACAGTAAATCCTTAATAATTAACAGTTTGAACTGTTTTCATTTACCTGCCTGTCTAGCTGCTGTCACAAAAAACATTAAAATTAAAAAAATGGTGAGATATATATTCAAACTATCCAAATGTGCACACCCTTGGCAGACCCCATCATCCCTGAAAATTTCAGGAAAAATTTAATTTTGTCTGGGCTGTAGATGAGAGCAAAAATCCCATGGTGAGTATAGGAAAAAAGTGGCAACTTTTCACTTTTTTACTACTCCATATCTCAAAAACCATACAAGATGCCATTACGAAACTTTATACGTTTTGAGACACTGGTTGAATGACTGCACATGAAAAATGTCAAGCTAATTTGTCAAAGAATGCCAAAGTTATTACAGTGCAAAAATTGGAGTTTAACATAGAAGTCCCAGTACAACCTTAACTATAGGGGCACTACTGCACCTTTATAATATAAAGTCTCAATGAGTACTACAAGGCTGCCACATATTATCCCCCAAAACATTCATAAGCCATATAAAAAACATAAAAATTAAAATTCTCTAGGATAACATTGCAACTTTAACAAGCCATAACTCCATAAATAGTAGGAGTTAAGGGACAATCTCTATATCAAAAAAAAAAAAGATCTCAATGAGTAGTACAGCAGTAACACATGACACTCACTAACAATTCATGGGGTGTGTACAACACCTCAAAATTGCCTCCCAACTTCACCATGGTGCACAATTCACAAAGTCTGATCATCATCAAAATGCACAAATGGTGTGTCTTGTCATGGACTACAGCCATATTAACAATGAGACCAAAGTGACAAATATTTACCGAGTTATGACTAAAAAAAAACAGACAAACATTTTCCCCATATATGATCAACCACTGGTGGTTAAGAGTCTCACTTAATGTATTTTATTTTTTTCAAGTGAGCCCCACAAAAAACAATTACGATGAAGCGGATAAATTGCTTTCCTGGAGGAACGGAACCACAGGACCTGGAGGGCCTGGTGCTTCCGCATCCAGATGGACAGTTTAAGCTATAGAGGCATGGAGGTGCAGGGCCCAGAGGGTGCAGCACTTCTGTAGTCAGATGGATGTGTTCATGCAGGTCCCAAAGAGACATGCATGACTAAGGATACGATTCTACTTTCTCAAAAAGAGAGGGAATTCTTTGCAAAAACTGTGTTAATGCACTAGTTAGGGTTCAGATTAAAGCAACAAAAGTAGCACAATGTGGCATTAGGGTTTCCAACCCTAACTCTCCACACCCACCTCCCAAACAGCAAAAGAAAAAAAACTACTATAGTTTTTGCTGTCCTGGCTCTTGGCAAATCAGGGGTTGGATCTTCCTTGGTGTTCTGAACCCTAACACTCACCCAATTCTGATATAATCTTCAAACATAGAGAACTGTGTCTCCCCACATGTTGCCAACAACCTGTAGGCCCTGGCTGAAGAAAACAAATCACATCTCACCTTATTAGCTCATGAAAGGGGGTGAGTGTTAGGGTTGAGAACTCCACAGGAGGCTGCACTCTCGATTTGCCAAGAGTCAGGACAGCGAAAACCTTAACTGCTTTTTCCTTTTGCTGCTTAGGGGTGGGGGTGGGGAGTTAGTGTTAGAAACCCTATGCCACATTTCTCTACTTTTGTCATTTTAATCTGACCCCTAACTGGTGCATTAATACATTTTTTTGCAAAAAAATAATGTATATGTTTGATATATAAAAATAACTGTATATATTTTTTGTTACCTAGCAAAAATGCATGTACTGTCCTTTATGCATATAAGCCAGCCTGAACACCATATGCAGGGCACTGTGTTTACTGTGCAAAGTGGACCTCATACTTTCTGTGGCAGAACAACTGCTGATTCTGCGGCCATTCTGCAGCAGATAATTTGTGGTTAAACAGCATACTTTCAAAGGGATTAAGTCTTAGTTAACCCTTTGACTGCCTTCGTACAACCTCTCCACTATTCTGAAAATGGAACAACAGGCCATTTAACAGTATGTAGTCTTCTTATCACAAATATTAAACTGCAATAATTAAAACCTGGCGCAGCCATGGGCATCAGTGTTCTCTTTTAATGACTTTTCCCTCCCACTCCGAATTTGAAGGTTCATATGTTTTTCTTGTAGAGATTGGTGGCCTTTGCTGTTCTCCTAGGTTACAATCAGAGGAAGACATGCACACTCAGCTAAAACTACACAGAAGGTAAAACCTTGGGGTGGATTGTCTTCCTATAATAGTGAAGGAGGGTATAACTTGCAGTGTCTGTAGGGTTTGTTGACTCCTGCTTTTTCTTTTGGGGGACACACTAAAAAATGCAAGCAAGTCATTCTTATTAAGCTGGAGTAACCTTGGTTAGCATTTTCTCTTCTCTCAGCAACTCAGGAGTTGGTGATGTTCTTCAGTCAGTGACCCTCATTTCACTTATGTATAGCAACAATCAATACAACTCTCCATTCCAGTATTTTCCTTACCTGCTTGTTCCATTTCTAATATACTCTGGTCCCCAACTCTGCTGCAGCTGGGCAACTTGACCCTCCTTAAAAATTGAGCTAGATGCCACCACTTAGGCTGCAGGTTCAAATCTGCCAAGAAATTACTGTCACACTTGTAGGTACAGATCTGTGGCCCACAAATCAAAACTGTGATCGATGTCCACTAACGTGGACTGAGTCTTCTGCTCAGTCTGCTGCCAGCCACATGTTCCTGCAATCAGCTCCTCCTCTGATCCCTGCTACCACACAGAGATTGATGTCACCTCCATGGGCACCACTGAATCTTTGCACTTCTTAACTACAGCTCACCTTCCAGTTCTTCCTTCCAAATTAATCTTCCAGGGATTCAGCATGCACCGTGAGCAGCCTCACAATGAAAATTAACATGGCTGAAATAGCCACACCTACACAGCAGTAGATCATAACTACAGTGGACCTAATCAAGCTCTGCTACTCTTGCTGCATTCTCCCCCCCCCCCACAATACCGGCTAGATGGAGTTACATAACAAGAGCCAGCACGAGTCAAGATGCCATGCAGCCACTGTCTTTTTGGCTTTGTAGTTGGTGGCATCAGTTTGTTGCCCCTTCTAATGAGTATGTATGCCATGGCATACTTAACACATGAATAGCTGTGCCCTTGCCTTGTGTGATTGCATAGCATTTCTGCGACCGTGTGGCTGGTTTTCCCAATTTCTGTGGCCAGCACTGATTTTTGCAGTCAGCCGTGATTTCTGTGGCCATTTCTGCAAATGCAGAATCACAGTAAACATGGGGCCCTGAACATATGACACTATTACAGTCTTTTTTTTATTCATTGGTATGCCCACACTCGGCACAATACTTGATTTCAGGGGTAACCCAGGAGCACTGGGGAGGTTAAGTGACTTGCTCAGAGTCGTACAGTAGGTGAGTGGAGGTTGTGGGAATTGAACCTAGGTCTTCTGGATATACGACACTCATTCATAGCTCATTGCTCTAACCTCGTCTAGGCTATACTGCCAGCCCCTATTGAAAGATAATTACTCCTATTAAAATATTATGTATACTGTAGCTAGTGGCATTATATTGTTTAAATTTTTATTTAAGATAATGATATACTATATGGGGCAGCTGTGCACCACATCTATTGTTAAAGTGGAACTATCAGCATTCCACAAGAAAAAAACATGAGACCTATAGGTTTTGTAGCCAAAATTCACTAGTTGTAAAATTTTTAAATATGTTACATGGCTGAAATCTATAAATGTATCTGGTTGATCCTGCGCACCTATGCTGCAGGCCATTATTTTCCACAGAATCCCCCATGGCCAGTCCTCTGATGATGTGACTGACAGACTAAGCCACAGGGGTCTCCTATCTGCCACTATAGTTGCTGAAAATAATTAACAGATAATAAGTGCATGTTTGTGCTTCTAAGCACAAACATGTGTTGCAAGCCAACAGTGTCCATCCACAAAACCTTAAGAGTCCATGCCATACAGTCAGTTTATCATCTCAGGAGAAATTGTTCTAAAACGGAAATTTTTGAACTCCAAGCACAGGAAATGAAAATCAGATTCCTTGAAAGGGGATAGGATGAGACCACAGTACTGTACATAATGCTTTACAGAAAGCCAGAAATATCTCTGTTAACCCCAAAAATAAATATCAGGAACAGGGAAATGTAATAACATTTTATACTGAATATAACAGCATAGCATAGCTGGGACAGAAGGCAATATTGTTCATAAATATTGGTTGGAAGTACATGGTGACAGTACTCTGAGGAAAGTGATGAGAGAGAGAGGGGTTACATTTAGAAAGCTAGCAGTTTGGGGACCTATTAATTAAGAGTCATTTTGTTGCCATTAAAAGTGGAAATCACCACAATTCTGGCTACCACCCAGACCTACCAGTTTCTTTGGATGTGGCCACTATAATGTATTCAGATAAGGAAGGAAAAATGTGCTGACACCATAAAACAGTCACAAAATTGAAATCAGACAGTTCATGTTATACAATACTTCATTCACTGTATACGTTGCCTGGTGTCTGTATTTGAAACATGTATTCAGGAACACATCAGGTCCATTATCAATGGCAATGATGGAACTACCCTAGGCACCTGTTATCATATAACACAAACTGAGACCCACGTTCTTTATCCTTCATGGCTTTGGAACATGTCCCACCATGAAAAAGAGGCGGGGACAGATACTTACACCTTTTACAAAAGGAAACATGCTGTGCTGTATCACTCAACACAATCCAACCACAGGTACTTAATGAGGATGTGGACTACATTCCCTTCCTAAAATAGTGGTTTCTAAAACTTTTACAGAACTTGTTTTGCTCAGTAGTATGACAAATACTTTATACCAGTGGCATGTCTTTTGTACAGTATTGCTATGTCCCAATATTTTTCTGTTCTTTGTAGGTACAGCAAATGATGAAGCAGTAGAATCACAATCAAATGAATATTTGGAATTCCAAACATTCTTTATTTAAAATGTTTACTTACATTATTATTATTCTGCTAAACAGATTCTGTCATGCTGTACCTAACAAGTACTGAAGTTTGTAAACTCTCTGTTAATGAATGCTAATTACTCTTCCCCTTAGTCTGATCTTTTCTGCTCTTTTCTTTAACCCCCTCCGCATTTATATAATCTGTTTTAAAAAATATTTATTAATAGGGTATTGCACTTATGATTTTGACACATAATCTTGATGTATATTTATATTTAATGTTGCACATCTTTAATATGGCTGTAACTGTACTGTACCTTTAAATTGGTGCACTATAAAAAAGCTGTCATGGTTGGGTAAGGACACACCTCCTAATGAGGGCCTGTAATGGTCAAAGCACAGGGGCGTTGCAGTCTTCGAGGTGATGGAGCTTTACAACCTAGTTTATTATTTTTCTCCTAGAGCACATTTTCTAGTCTTTGTCAAGAAGAATGGGACGTGCAATGAAGCTGGAGGGGGTAGATTCAGGAGGGATGTGAGGAAGTACTTCTTCACAGAAAGAGAGTAGATGCCTGGAACAGTCTTCCAGTGGAGGTGGTGTGGCAAAAACAATGGTGGGGTTCAAGAATGTGTGGGATAGGCATAAGGGAATCTTAGTGGAATGGGAGGAGTGTGGCAGAAAATGCCAGAGATCAAGTAGGGTCTGCAGTGACACTGTAGGTCAGGAAAAATGGGCAGACTGAGTGGTCCAAGTGCTCCTTATTTGCTGTCAAATTCTATTTTTCAGGTAAAATTGTCCTGAAATGTAAACATTGTCACCTACAGACTGGGAAATACTTGTTTATGGCCACACCATTCAAATCTGTTAACCATTATAATGAGAGATCCAGAAACATGGCTGAACCTGACATTTTTTAATAAAGAATTTCCATGTCTCACATTTTCCTTTTGAGATGCATCTCTTTTGCAGTCTAGACAAGTTCACAGTTGCTGTTGTAGGTAGCTCAAGTGATAACTATAACTCATTTCTTAATAATTCAGCAAGTGTACATTTATACCACATGCAACTCTACCAGTTCAAGATATACACTTCTGACAAATGTCTTATCTAAACCCTTTCTTTTTCCAGAATGTTGATACACACCATAAGAAACTCAATAGCATCTTGTTGTACTGGTAAAGACGAGGCTAAATTTACACTGGAGATTTGTACAACTATGAATTTTGTCTGTTTAGTCACCAAAGACACAAGAAGCTAGGTATTCAAAAATGGGCAAAGTGGAGCACAAAGATTTGCACTGTGTTTTCCCATTGCCCATGACCCTGAGGAAGCTATAGTCAGTCAAATAGTGCACCGGCACTATCCAACTAAATATAAGGGCATGTCGGTGCAGCACTAAGTTAAGTAGCATTGCCCCAACATGGATCCTGGCAGTGCAGGGAGCAGTGGCCCCAGACCCTGTAGTGCCGGTAGCTCCCAGTGTGATATTCAGACAGCACCATGCAAATGAATCCATTGGGCATGCAAGGTGCTAAGGGGCCATTTGCATGGGAAGTGGTGGCAGGTTTCACCCCTGTGACTGGCTCTGCCCTCACCCTGGTTGCCTAGTCTTATAAAAGTCAAGTATTCCCTGATGCCTAGTGGTACTCCCACACCCACAGATCCCTTTCCTCTGTAAAATGTGAGTATTCCCTGGTGCCCAGTGGTTTCCCATACCCTCTGATTGCAGTTCTGTATAATTTTAAATCTTTCTGTGGTGTCTAGTGGTCCCTCAATCTCCGATCGCCGTCCTGTGTAAGTTTAAAACTTTCCCTGGTATTCCAGTGGTCCCCCACTCTCTGATCACCATCCTGTACAATTATAAAGCTTTCCCTGGTGTCTAGTGGTGCACCCACCCTCTGATTGCTGTCCTGTATAATTTAAAAACTTTCCTGGTGTCTAGTGGTCTCCCCACCTTCCGATCACCATCCCATATAAAGTTTAAAATTTTCCCTGGTGTTCAGTGATTCTCCCCCACCCTCTGATCACAGTCCAATACAATTTTAAAACATTTCCTGGTGTCCAACGTTCCCCCCCACCCTCTGATTGGCAGTCCTGTATTAAACCACCATATCATACCATATCTACAGTAGACAGTACGTGCACTCCCTTTACAGTACATGGGATGTGCACTCACTGTCATCACATATGGTGGCTGTTTGAGGTGATGAGAGGAGGGCTGTGCTGTTCTCTGTATGGGCTCCCATAGTACCACTGAAATTGGTAAGGTGGGGAGTGGCAGGGTGGGTTGACCAGTGCCCACAGTGCAGGGGGGTGCTAGATGCCAGGGAATATGTGGTAAGGCATAGGACTAGTGATTGGAGGGTTGGGAACCATGGGACACCAGGGAACATTTTAAAATTATATAGGATGGCAATCAGAAGGTGGTGAGATCACTAGACACCAGAGAAAGTTTTGTACTTATATGGGACAGTGATCAGAGGGCAGGAGGACCACTGGACACCAGGGAAAGTTTTACAATTATATGGGACTGTGATCGGAAGGTGGGGGAACCACTAGACACCAGGGACAGGTTTTTTTTTCATATACAATTTCTGGGTTTTTATGGGTTTTCTCCGGATTCCTTACACCAATGCATCCCCAACATAGCGCCTGCATGTGGAGGCATGCATGCACCATTCTGGATGCCCCTTCCTTCCAGTCACACCGGTGACTGCCTGCGCTGGTACTGAACCTCCATTTGATAATGGCTGGACTATGGGCGGGCGACCCCACCCCTTACCCAGGAGAGAAGAGTCAATGCTCAATCCTTCTCCCACCCTCTCCCCCCATGCCAGCACCCTGGTGACCCGAGGTCATTCCCAAACTTGGGTCGCCAGTGTAGCACAAGATGTGGTGTCCGGTGCCTCCACCCCTTAATGCTTCTGGGCCAGTGTACCAGGGATAGTTTTAACAGTCTAAGGGATGGCAGTCAGAGGGTGGGGGGACCTCTGGACACCAGGGACTTCCTTTATTTTAATGGGGCCAGGGTTTGGAGAGTGAGGGGTACCACTAGCCCATAACTGGTCAATACTGGTAAACAAAAACCCTGCAGACAAAAAATGCACAGCAAAAAGCATTAAAACTACCTGGATTACAGCGCAAGCCAGAATCACATAATCCAGGTATTTGCACCTTCCCCTGTGTCATCCATCCCCGGAGTTGGTCATATAAATAAAATTTGCCCCCTGTGTGGGGGTGGTGCAGGGGGGCAAAGCCTCCTGCAGAAAACAAAGTATCCTATTCCTGCACTGTGGTTGTCAGCGCTGTTTTTGACCATGTGGGTTTGGACCACGCAGAATCTGTTTCACTCTTTTCGACTAGAACCCCACTAACCTCCAGGGAGCAGGTGTACTCAACTGCCAACATGGTTGCTGGTTTCAGTGGCTCCACTGGCCACTAGGGTTGTCCAAAGTAAGTCAGGCTTTTTCTTGGTGGTAACTGCACAGTCCTAAGTGGTCTGTGATATTCCCTTTGCACAGTACTACCATGCTGAATATTGCCCTGTACTGGGATTCCTGTCCCAGCACCTCCCTTTGCTCACTACATGCATTATTTGTTTTTGCACATGCTTACCATTTAAGCATGTGCCATAGCTCTCTTTGAATATTACATATGGGTGCAAACCCCAGCCAAACAGGATGCAATCACTTTGCCCACTGACAAAGTTTTGAATATCTGGTCCAAGGTTTGTAAAGTCATCCACAAATGGCTTATTTTACACTTGTTTCATAGCTTCAACAACAGGTCCCAAATGTAACAAAACTTGCACAACACAATTTGCATAGCATTTTGCACCAGAAGACAGAGTTCAATTTTTTTTATTAAAAACATTACATGATGGCATAATGCCAAATACAACAAATGCTATTAATGCATACGTATACATAAAACATATCTTACATGTTAAACTGGCATATAAATATAACACAGTGTATTCAGTCTGTGACAGCTTAAGTCATCATCAAAGTTAAGTTTTCCTCCAAGCATAAAGTGCAAGTGATGCCATACCAACTATCACACATTCTTTAACAGATTTGCAATAGGAAACTGCAGTGTTTCTGAATCTGATTTTCATAATTATTACACAATAGTGATTTAATCCATTTTGCTCTGAGGTTAGCTAACCTGGGGCACTGTGCAATAAAGTGAACTGGAAATACATTATGATTCTGACCTCCACACGTGTGCATTTGACTTGCCCTTTTAAGAATAAGTTATTCATTGTCATTAGAAACATTTGTAGAGGAAACCTAGCCAAGCTTCTCCTATGGTCTGCATTTCTACAGAATGTTAAATAGAATTCTGAACCCCACATGAACTTAACACTCTTGCAGAGGGTTAAAAAATCCCAAGTTAGTAATTCTTGCATTGTCTGATTACCAGGCATTGCCTGAGATCCTTTCAAATACCCTTGTACAGAAGTTACCAATGTCAGTTGATTGCCAGTTTGTGTAATTAATATTAAAGAGCTAGTGTACTGCCTAAAATTAATATTGGTTTTTAAAAGCAGTCAACAATTATCTTTTATATCTGAGGTACTTTTTCTTTTCCCTTGTTTAATTAGATGATTGTTTGCCTGATGTTAGTAGGTGTGATGTGTGGGACAGCACTCTAGCTGGCAGCTGACATATCTATCTCTGCCCCCCCCCACCTACATCATCAGCACTGTGATCTCACTGTCTGTAACATCACTGCAGATTAGAAACAGCCACTCGGTGGCTGCCAAATCAGTCACCTGTGATGTCACTGTCAATGAGATCATAATGCTGATAATGTAGTGGGGGGGACAGAGATAGATATGTCAGCTGCCAGGCTAAGATCAGTTTCACACATCCAGCATGATATTATCACATAGATAACTCTCTGTACTATGCGGTCACTGGAAGGACCAGTGCAGAATGCAGTGGCTCAGTTACTGATGGGTTGTTCTAGGTCCTGTCATGTGACCCTAGTTCTGCGGGCTCTGCACTGGCCACCTATCAGGTGGAGGGTCCATTTCAAGGTGGGCTTGCTCACCTTTAAGGCTGTATATGGACTGGGTCTGGGCTACCTGACTGAGCGTCTTACACCTACCACCTCTTTCTGCTCCCTCCGCTCCTTGTCTAGGGGCCTCCTGGATGTTCTCAGGGTTCAGCTCAAGACACTGGGTGACTGTGCTTTCAGTGTTGCTGGGCAGACCCTGTAGAACTCACTACCACCTGCAGTGTGGGAGGCCCCTTCCATTGAGGTGTTCAAGCAGAGGCTAAAAGCCCTCTTCTGCCTGGCTTTCCCAGAGGAGACTATGTGATCTGCCCAACTGCCTGAGTGAAAGTATGAGAGAACTATGTTTCTGATTATATATTTTAGTATTTTATATCTGTTTAATTTGAGCATTCTGTTTTTATTACCTCTTAAATGTTATTATTTGTATTGTGTTAGTGTTAGGCACCCAGCGCCCCCGTGATTGGGTGCCATAAAAATAAAATTTACCTTGCCTTGCCTGGAAGACTTTCTAATGAGCAAAAGGAAAAAGGAAAATACTTCAGAAATAAAGTGACAACTGTCTACTTTTTTTTTTGTATCATTTATTTATGCATTCTTACCTTCGGGGCATCTCTCAGAGTCTCTTCCCCAGTTGCCGTACACAACCGCCCACCTGAACCGAACTGCTCCGGGCTACATCGGGTATGAGGGGTCTGGGCACTCCCCCAGCCCCAAGGAGTGGCCCAGACCCCAAGGAAAACCAAAGAGATGGCCAGTATTGGGCGTGAGGTCGGTCGGACTGCCTCGGATCACCATCGCCTCACCCGAAGGAAGGGGATACTTCCGTAGTTTTTCTACCCAGAGTGCGGACGTGCAGTGTCATCCTGCCCAGCATGCGCGCATTCCCACATGCACCTGGAAGACATCCTGCCACGCTCCAATCCCCAGGCATCTGCTACCATGCTCTGCAGAGCCCTCAGCCTCCAGCAGGGGGTGCCAGTGCAATGGGAAATCCCCAAACCCTCCCCAGGACTAGAAGAGCTGTCTATGGATGCTTGATCCTAGTCCTCCCCTGCCAACCCCCAGGTCCCCGAGCTTGTTTCCAAACTCGGGTTACTAGTGTAGCACGAGGTGTGGCATCCAGCGCCTCAACCCTCAGCACCACCGGGCCGGCAACTGTTTACTTTTTAAAATTTGTATTTTCCTCTCTGCCTGTTTTGGCTCCACTGGCTCTTTAATGTTAATGTCCATATGTTTAAGCTTGATTTTGATGTTACCTTCCCAACCAATATTATTACAGATGCTATTGCCCGAGTCAGAGGATTCTACCAAAACTGTCCTTTGCTACCTATTTTAATCCATTAACATTGTTCTCTTCATAAAACATGCTTCACTTATTAGACTGGAGGTTTTTAAAGACAACAAACCAACATGTGCCCTTAAATGGGTGCCTGGTACAAAGATTGGTAACCTCAGAATCATCCTTATAAAGTAATTTTGAAGGTTCTCCAGATTTTCACATTTTCATTCAACCCCAAGTTGCAGCACCATACATTTATTTATTTATTTTGTTAACTGGGTAAGAGCACTGGACCAAAAAGGTCCCTTTTCAGGCACAACACGGAATGAAAAACAGTGAAAACATAAAAAACAACAACACAATCATATAAAACATTTACAAACATCCAAAGATTTTAAATACAATTTAAAATTACTTCTAAATACACTCATAGACATACTATTTTGGAACCTACTTGGGAGTGCATTCCAAAAAAGTGGGTCTGCAACAGCAAAGTAACGTGAACCAGATCTAGATTTATGCAAAGGGAGGTTCAGCAAAACACCAGATGAGGATCTCAGATTTTCAAGGCATAAATCATGATTTTCCTTTAGCCTTATAAATACTCAGCATGGAGTCAAATGACTTTGTGGCATAGAAATTACAGTATTTAAAAATGCCATTGATCTCTCTAATTTGGCTTAACTTACAAGTCCCAATGTGATGACCAATTAGTATTATGTTTAAAAGCAACCCCTGAGTATTTATAGCTTTAAATATTTTCAGTGTCTAAAACATTAATTTTCCATTTTTTAAAGACTTTTATCCTAGCAAATATTAAGACTTTCTAATATTAAGTATCAAGTTGGTCAGCTTCTTTGAGATGACATTTAAAGTGTTTTGAAGCTCAGTGGGGGTAAACAAGATAATAACCATGTTGTCTGCATAGTTCAAAAGTGGGATTTCAGTATTAGCTATAAACGGGGGGAACAATTTTTGTAAAACATCCTATTCACTGTACAGTTGATATACTGACTGAACAAAAAAGAATCCAGCAGGCAACCTTGTTTAACTTCCTTACGTGGGAGTATTGGCCTGGATAGCTGTCTGTCTTTAGATAATCTAACCCTTGATTCGGTATTAGAATGAAGCAGTGTAATAATTGCTATTAGCCTGGGATCTAATTTATTTATGGTCAGTATTTCCCATAGAAGAGTACAATCAATGCTATCAGAGACATTGTTTAAGTCAATGAATACCATGAACAGTTTTTCCCATCCTTACCAATGTATTTATTGACAATGCATTTTAATATCAAAATGTAATCTGTGGTAGCATATCCCTCTCTAAAACCAGCTTGTAGGCCTGATATAATAAAATGTTCCTTCTCCCAAATTTCAAGATGCCACAAGATGTAACGTGTGTAAATTTTTAAAGATATACTTCTTAAATTCAGTTTGACTAAAATTAAAAAAATGGCATTTTGAACAAGCAACAGGAACATCATCATGCTACTCAGAATTTGATACTGGTTAACATTTCACTTAACAAATGACATAAAATTACTATCAGATTCTCTTTTACATGTGCATTATTTAAAACAAATGTCTACTATGTAGAACAGATAGTACAGTTTTTTTTTAATATGTTAGATTACGTATGCCTGTAACATTGTAAAAAATTGATATTGACTATGTGCATTATGAGTTTTATCTTTATTATTTTTTGGATGTCTGTATTTGTTTAAGTGTAACACATGTGAATAATGTAACCTTATGCAAAAGGATCTCATTGGAAATGAGCTTGGCTCAGTTGAGTTTCCAATTCATGAAAAATAAATACAGTTTTACTAATACTACTAATAAGGTGGCTGGTCTGTAACGGGCTAGATCATGGTGGTCACTTTTCTTAAATAACAGTACAATACTTCCTCTGGACGAAATTGATGGTATACTTAAGAAGTCATTTATAGCTGTAAACACTGCCGCTAACATGACTGACTATTCATCTGTTAAAAACTGCAAGATCTCAGAAGGAATGAGATCCATTCCTGGTGCTTTGTGTCTTTTCTGAAACATAATTGCAGTCTTAACTTCTTGTGCTGAGACAGCTAACCACTCGGGGGTAGGGAAGGAAGGGAGAACATCAGCATAGTCAGGAAGCTCAGTTTGTCCATCCAACTCCATCACAGTGGTGCTATAATTTTTTTCAGAATGTTTAACCCAAACAACATCAGGGATGACTGCATCAATATTGGCCCTGTCCTCCTGCAATGCTCCAAAAATAACCTAGAGTTCTTGGGCTGGATCTTCAAAGTGGCCCTTAGATCAGCACAAGCTGTGGCAAACAGCGGTTTGCATCAACCACTGAATAAAGTTTCTAACAGGAGGGGCCCAGTGCCAAACTCTGCACAGTTGTCACAACCGCACCTGCATGCCAAACACATGGCACATGGGAGGGGATTGCTGCAAGCTGCAGGATGGTCATGCAGCAGCAATAGCCAGTGATGGAGACATGGTGGTCAGTCACCCAGCTGACTGGCAGAGTCACGGTGGACAGGACAGAGGTCATGGAGGGCAGGACAGGTCAGGGTGGGAGGATGGGGTGGCAATAGACCCCTGACAGGGACAGTGCACAGCCACAACCATGACAGTGCAGGTTCATGTGGCGGTGCAGTTGAGACACTGGCACCATGGGGGGACCCTGAGGGCACATACCTACCATGACAGGATGCTGCTGGCTGCCCCACTGGTGGTCTGTCAGGTGTTCAGGTGCTGCATGGGTGCGGGATACTGTGCACAACCAACATCAATGGGGGGGCACAGGTTCACCTCCTACCCAGCAATGGCTCCAGGGGCAACGCACAGGCTGTTAGACCAGCTCTGAGCTTGTCTAACTGTAGGGGACTGTGCACCATTTTGGGGATTACAGAATTCCATTTTAGAAGATGCTCCAGTACTGCCCTAGCACAAGCCCCCTTTGACCATGGTGCAGCCGTTGCATGGACAGCACAAGCCCAGCTGGTGCGGGCGGTCCCCTGACTGGCACAGGCTGCATTGTAAAGTCAGTAATGATACAAAGTGCAGAGCAGGGAGCCCCTTGCATTGTTTCTCTCTGATGCAAGCACCTTGTGTCTTTCCAGACGGTTTAAAAATTGGGCCCCTTATCTTTTACAGCCTTTTCTAGTTCTTTGCAAAGATTCTCAAAGAAAGTATCTTTTTTTGGCTCTGAAAGTTTCCCATATTTTCTTCTCTATCTGTATAAGGCTGTATGATTGTGATTGTTAAGATGTTTTTAAACAAAATGGCAAGTTTTACCAATTATTATTTTTTTTATATTTACATTTTTGGTCAAACCAAGTCTTGTGAGCATGCCTCTGTTTTGACACATTCCTAGAGGGCAGGGTTAGAGATGTTGATATTATCTGTATTAACCTATTGTATATTTCTATCACTGCAGTCCTTTTTCCTTGGTTAGCCTCTATATTCGTAACATTTTGGACCATATCTAGACTTAAGAGTAACCTTATTGTGGATTCAGATAATGGGTACCATTTTATTTGTTTACTTTGGTGTACTGTTAAAAATTGCTCTGCTTATTTTACCATTACCTCATTCAAGGGTTTAAATGCCTCACACTGAGTGTAACATTTACATGCCAGCAGTAGATTGTCTCTCTCAGACCTGGGGATGATTGAGAGGCTCCGGTCTCAACTGCTGAATAATAAAATGCATCAATCAGGCCCAGGTCTAATCACACTACCTCCAGAGCCACTATGAAAAGTAATTTTTGCACATTCATCTCCCTTTGCTCGGCCATTCAGATTCCTAAAATTTAGATCACCTGAGAAGTTCAAAATTCATTTTCCTCTTGTATTAACTTTCTTATTACCTGAAGCCCTAAAGGGAATTTTTTAAATAGCCATCCACTGACCCAGTTCTAGAACAGTAAGAGCAGCACTGCCACAGGAAAAGTACACACACACACACACACACACACACACACACACACACACACACACTCCAGACTCTGTTGCAACAGTTTTATTAAGTGGAAAGTGACTCACTTGTATGCTGAGCCCCAAAAGAGTAGAGATGCCTGTCCAGGGGTGTAGCCAGAAATTTCCATTTTGTATACACAATCTCCAACAGTTACACCCCCCATTAAAAAAATACACATCCTCTCCAAAAGGTACCCCCTTCCAAACAAATCAGATTGTTGTCAAATGGTTCCTCTAATCTCCAAAGAAGTTACACATGTATCTGTCTCCTAAACAACAGAAGTTTAAACAGAGACACTCCTCAGTGGCCTAAACTAACTCAAATACTACACATTAGAATGAAAATGTTAACAGAAAGGCATATGGTTTGTGACAGGCACTCAACAAAACTGTACACAAATGTGTACAGTGAGTATACGTGTCTACACCCTTGTGCCTGTCCTGCTCACCACTAGTACCTCCGACTGGTTTTACACAATTAGTGCATCATCAAGGAGAGTGGCTATGAACAATGCTGGTCTTAACCCAGTCATTTAAAAGGACAAGTGCCAAAAAGTGCATGTGAAATTAAAAACATTTTAGCTGCTCAGAAACCTTTGATACATCATGTACATAGTACAATGTTGTATAAAAATTCCTTTTTCAGTAAATGGCATTAATACCGACAATGCTAAAAGTAGCAAATTGGGTCAGTCACTAGCAGACACACCTAAAATTACACATACATTGATTCAAAAGGTGGTTGTTCATACTAGCTTGCTTTATTAATTTTCATCACTTGAAATTCAATCCTGTGAGGAAGCATAGCTCTAGAATACAATTATATTGATTGCTCTGAAGATGCATCAAGGGAATTTTCATATATATAGGTACTGTAAATGTAACTTGGAAAATGACATGGTCTGGCAATATTAAACAAGACAATTGGTTGAAAGTCTGCTGAATTTACTATACTTTTGATCTTGGCTGAAGAACTGGCTGCAATCTGATGAAGCTCCTTGAGCAAAGCACTGGGGCAGGGTCCAGATAGTAGCACACCATGGGAGGTCAGTTTATGTGTTATGGGATATGTCCCCCTTTCACCCTCAGTCTGTTTTAACAAAATGTATCCAGCTAATAAGTTGTAATGTAGCTGGTATTTTGACTAAGAAAGATGATGAAAAGTGGTTGGAGTTTTTAAATAAATATGACATTATACTCATGCAGGAGACCTGGTTGAAATTAAGGAATGCCTAATGTCAGGCTTCCTTAGTTTTCAGCTGTCTGCTAGGACTGATAAAAAATATCAAAGAGCATGTGATGGTTTTATATTGATATTTCTGCACCTATAATTGTAATCAGTGCCTACATCCCTCCTGTAATTAATACCTACATGGGGCACTCATACAAAATTCTTGAAGATATTGTAGAGAAAAGTGACTAGAATATCCAGGAGCTACCATATTAGTTGCTGGGGATTTTAATGTGAAAATTGGTATACTGAATGAAATAAATCCTCAACAATGAAACATATATAATATATTGTTTATCCCCTTGCACCAATCAGAAGATAAAAAAGAAAATAAGAGAGATAGGCAGCTTATGTCCATGGCAGCAAAAACAGCTATGCAAATTCTAAATGGTAGAATTATAGGAGATTGACATGGACATATGACCTTTCCAATCCAGAAGGGAGTGTACCAGATGTGGCTTTAGTGGGTATATTTTCATATAGAAAGATCAAGAAAATGGCAGTCAAGGAGGTATGGGAGAGAGATAATTTTCCTCTTGTTAATTTAATTATTGCCCCAGATAAACCCGATATGAGAAAAGACCCAGATAAGGAAAAGGAAATAACAGTGAATATGAGTATTCACAACTATAAAAAAATATGCTGGAATCCCTTTATGAAAGCAAAAGAAATATATAAATATCATGGATAATCAAATAAATATTGAGATTTTAGATGAAAAGGTAAAATGTAAACTGGGAATAAAATCAAAGAAAGACCTTATTTCATTCTTAAATATACAATCAAGCAATTATTAAATTTGTTGACTATTCACAATAGGAATACTCATTTAAAGTTCTGTGCTAGGAATCCATGGTATGACTGGGAATGCCATAACCTTAGAAAAGTATTGTACAGATTGGGCAGAAAAGCCAGAGGTAGTAATAATATAGAGTACAGAAGGACCTTCTTTGAAGTTAGGAGGGAGTATAGAAAGACAATTAATCAGAAAAGTTGCATATAAAACTCAAATATGGGAACATTTGCAAAATAGGATTATGGAAAAAATAATATAAAAACTTTCTGGCAACTAGTAGCATATAGCACAGAAACCAAGAGCTAAATATTTTGACAATAATAAATTCTATATGGGAAGACCACTTTAGATCAACAAATAAGGACTCCAACATAAATGATGGAATGTTTCTTCCACTCTCAAAAAAATCAGAGGGGGAAAAATATTTCACTACATAAAGTGAGATTATAGTGGCTGTAAATTTGAAAAAAAAAAAAAAAGCATCAGGGATAGATGGGATTCAAGTCAAATTATTGCATGCACACCAACATGGTAGGCAGGAAATTTTAAATATGTTTTTAATACCATGATAACAACAGTAACTCTACCCCAGGAGAGGAGGAGTGGCTTGGCTCCAAACACAATGGCCACTTAGAAAGAACGCTTTACAACTCCCCAGGTACTTATCCGTTCTTTACACTGCCTAAATCGGCTCGACAGAGTGGTGTAACAAAGGATACCTTGTTGGACATACCCGGAAAGTTTTTTTCTTAGTTTGCTTGCTCTTACCTCACACCAGCTGGTGTGATTCACACCTTGAAACTTGGAGGAACAGAATGGCACAGTATTAACAGAATGAGGCCTCTTTGGACCTGACTATGCAGCAAATGACCGAAATGTTCACGGCCCTACTGAAACAAATGGCTGAAGTTACAGTGGCCTCTAATAAATCTACGTCTGCTATTCAGCAACTAGAACCCAGAATTGGCCACACTGAGGCTAAAACAGGCAAAAGTATGACTGCAATAGAGTCACTCACAGCTACAATCAGAGAGCAGGACAGAGCAATACAGGCCTTACAGAGTAAAGTGGACGATATGGAAAACAGAAGCCGTCAGAATAATCTCCAGCTTCTAGGCTTCCCTGAGGGTGTGGAATGTGGCAACACTCTCGATTTTCCTCTATGATATTTTACCCGAGCTGTTATGGCGTGAGCTTCCATTGGGACTTGTGATTGAGTGAGCACACAGAACACTCAGCCCAATACCGAAGAAGGGGGAAAGATCCAGACCTATTATGGCCCTCATTCTGAACTTCGCAGACAAAGAGTGGATACTTGCAAGAGCTCCAGAACTTGGGGCCCTATCCTGGCAAGGACAAAAAATTCAAATCTTTCAGGATTACTCTCGTGAATTGGCTGCTAGACAAAAGGAATATACAGAAGCTCGCAAAAAAGATGCACTCACTTAACATCAAGTTCTCCTTGCACTATCCAGCAATTATGAGATTCGAGGTAAACGGGACATATCTGTCTTTCTCCACCCCAGATAGTCTTATGCACTACCTGCATACTAACTGGCCACTTCAACCTACCCCAAACTCTGCCAGTATCCAGCAAACAGTACTAGAACAAAAACAGCTGCTATTGAAACTATGTTGGCCTATGCTGGAATGGCTATGGCATCCTCACCACCCACCTTCCAGTTTCAAGGTAGGAGAGAGGGTCTCCCGGCCCGACTACGCAAGCGGCAGCAATCAGGACATCACCCGAAGCAGGATCACCCCCAGGATCGGACTGATGTGGCTCATCTGTTACCTTCAGTGTCCCCCCGAAGACATCTTGGCACAATTCTCCACCCCGAACTGTTTTGCCCTCCTAACTCCTGCAGACTCCGATGACACCACTACTGTTTTCCCATCATATCCAGAAGAAGAGTTGGTGCAGAATGTTTCTAGGACTGAGGCCTATGCTCGGGACTCGATCACAACTGCAACGGCAGGCCTGGCCTCTTCCTTGACTGATTCAATACCCCTCCACGCAGCTCAGACACCCGAGGCACTGGCAGACGAATGGTTGCAACAAGCTCCCTCAGATATAGACTTACTGCAAGTGATGGATTAGCAGAATTGACTCTAGATATGTGTCTATATTCTCATTCTAATGTAATATGCATGGCTTGGTACTGACCCTGGGGAGGCGGCTTTCAGTTTATAACAGCTACTGGGATAAATCTAAAAGTAAACTAGCTAACTCCCTTTGACAGCGTCTGTCATATATTCATAGCTGTTATGACCACACCTGTTTTGGATAAGAATGCAGGGCACCACTATGAAAAAAGGCTGTACTTCATCTTAGCTGTTTTTAAAAGGTAGCAGAGTGTGCAATGTTCCCAAACGCTAGTATCTCCCTGGTTATATATTAAAATGACGTTTGAATAGTTATTTTCCTTCTCTGTTTTTTTTACTGAAAGGGAAAGGGGGAGGGAGGGAGGTTTAATGAGACAACTGCTTTGGCCATCTGAGACCGCACGCTGCTTCATGCTGCTAATGCCATTTTAAAAGGTCACCTACAACTCCCCATGCCAGGGTGTGGTTAACAGACTGTAGGTGAGCTCCTTCCTGCTATTCCTGGGGGAGCATATCTCTCTCCTTCTAGGTCCGTCTAAGTGTATTGGAATCATCTGTTCTGCCCCCTCCTGCCTGGCTAAAGTGGGTGGGCTACAGAGGATGGTGAGACCTCTGCCCAAATTACCCACTTGTATCTCTGCACAAAGTTGCGCATTATCTGTAGATAGTTTAGGTGTTTCGTGTCGCCCTTCTGTAAAACTGTCATTTGTATATTTTTTCTCATTCTTTATGGACTGTATGTATGAGTGTAAGCATAGAGCAATGTTTGATTTATCAACCGACGCCTTAAACACCTCGAGTCCTCAAGTAACGTATGTCTTGTTGCATTACAGTGCCCCTGACACTGTTTTCCCTTATTTTACTACTCTATTGACCCTGTTCCACTACTGGTCTGATTACGGCTGACACCACCTTTATATCATGGACCGTTAGGGGTCTTAATTCTCCTTCAAAAAAAAACAAATACTAACTCACTTGAAAAGCTTAAAAACCCAGTTGCCTTTTTACAAGAAACTAAACTGACCAAGCAGGACCATAAATACCTGGTGAAATACTGGGTAGGGACAGAAATCCATGCCAGTGCTCCCACTAAAAAGAGAGGTGTTGTTATCTTAATTTACAGATCTCTCCCATGGTCTATCCTGCGCAGCAAAGCTGACCCTCAGGGCAGATGGGTGATTGGCTTACTGGACACTCCACACAGCCAACTTTTGGTAGCCAACATATATGCACCAAATGAGGACAATCCTGCTTTTTTTCTGGACCTTAATGCTCAACTGGGGACAATGGCGAATCCTGATCTACCTATACTGGTGAGGGTGATTTTAACCTAACTCTTGTCCCTACTCTGGATGGAAGTGACCAAGGGAAAGAGTACCATATGCGAGGAGTGCAGGCCGCATTAAATCTTAGTTCTGAATATCAACTAGTAGATATTTGGCACTTTGTTCACCCCTCTGACAGAGATTATACTTTTCAATCGGGGGTACATGGATCCTTTAGCAGACTGGACTTCTGGTTAATATCCCAATCTATCACACAGTTTGTTCTAGGGGCTACTATCCTCCCCATGGTTATATCAGATCATGCCCCAGTACAGCTGAATCTGCTTTGGGGACCACGTACCACATGGTCCACTTCCTGGAGACTAGATCCCCTTCTTATGCATGACCTAAAATTTGTGGAATGGGCTAAATCACAAACACAGCTTTTTCTACAAGAAAACCCCATATCAGAGACCTCAGCCCAAGTTACCTGGGAGGCATACAAAGCCACTATGTGGGGCAAAATAATTGACTATGCTGCCCACAGAAGGAAATGCAAGGAAAGGGAACTTATTCTTCTCAAGAGTGAGCTTGCTACTGCAGAGCAAGTTTATAAGGCCTTAACCCACCCCTCTCCCCATTCTGTGTCTGGTAGAAAAGTCCTAAATCTGCATATTAAACTTAATGAGCTTCTATCCAGAAAAGCTGATCTAGCCCTTCTCAAAATCCATCATATGTATTGGGAAGTGGGGGGGGGGACAAGAATGGGACGGTCCTAGCATACCAACTCCGTAAACAGCAATCTCAAAGATATATAGCTGGGTTGAAAAACTCAGTTTCTGGAAATGTTCAAACCAATCCTCAGAGTGTAAATGACATTATGATAGCTTTTTATTCTCAGTTATATGCCTCCTCCAGACCCGAAACTGTCCTCGAACCTCAGGCCTTCCTTCACTCTATTAAATTGCCTAAACTCTCTCCATTCCTAATTGCTACCCTAGAAGCCCCTCTTACTTCTCAAGAAGTTTCTACAGCCCTGATGGCACTCAAAACAGGGAAGGCTCCTGGTGGAGACGGATTCCCTGTGGAATTTCTCCAGGCTATGTCCCCTATGATTTCCCCTTTATTATGCCAAGTCTTTATAGACTCTGAGGCTAAGGATATATTACCCCAAACTCTATGAGAGGCTACAATTACAGTCCTCCCCAAAAAAGGGAAATCCCCCGAAGAGCCGGCTAGCTATCGCCCCATCTCCCTGATTAATGTTGACAGCAAAGTTTATGCCAGGGTATTGGTTAACAGACTAAACCCTATACTCGCATATTTGATACACCCCTCCCAGGTGGGATTTATAAAGGGTAGGTACAGTGCAGACCATCTTTGAACCCTTCTCAATCTCATTTATATAGCAAAATCTGCTCCAACGCCCATAGTCATGCTGGCGATTGATTTTGAGAAGGCATTCGACTCTGTGGAATGGGATTATCTTCATACCGTCCTCCAACATGTTGGATTTGGACCCCAATTTTGAGCTGCTGTATCAACTCTTTACACATCTCCCCTTTCTAAGGTTCTTACCAACTCTATAATATCAGAACCCTTCCAACTTTATAGAGGTACTAAGCAGGGCTGCCCTTTATCTCTCCTCTTGTTTCTCCTAGTGGTTGAACTGATGGCTGCTGCAATCAGACAACATCCCCTTATACAGGGTATTGCTACAGCACAACCACGGCCTTCAACCCTTATATATGTGGATGACTTACTGGTTATTCTAGGAGATACCTCAAAATCTATCCCACCTCTTCTCATTCTGTTAGCCCATTTTTACCATATTTCTGGGCTCAAAATTAATCAAGCTAAAACAGAGATCCTTCCTCACACCATATGTCATTATGGACTTAAGTGGTCTCAAAATACTATTACGTATCTGGGTAGTAAAATGGGAGCTAATGTGGAGAAATGGTGGGATAACAACTTGGGCCCTGTCATATCTACCTGCAAAACTGAACTGGATCACTAGTCCCATCTCAGTCTCACACTAGCTGGCAAAATAGCAGCATATAAGATGTCTATGGCTCCCAGATTTTTCCATTTACTGTCCCATATTCCCCTCTTTTTGCCTGCAGTATGGATCCAAAAAATTGATAAGCTTATTGGCGCCTTTCTATGGGGACAAATTAAACCCTGATTTGGTAAAAACACACTCCGGGCACATTGGAGATTTGGAGGATGGGGTCGCCCCTGGCTGGAAGTCTATAAGATAGCATACCAGTGTTTGCAGACCCTGAAATGGTTTCATAAACAATCCAAGGACTCTCCTCAATGGTTGGTGATTGAACAAGCTTTAAGTCGTTCCCCTACTACAACTACCTTACTCTGGCCTGGGGCCCCTCAGGATCTCCTAGCTCACCCCACTATAGGTCCCTCGATAAGATATTGGCACCTCCTTCATACAAAATTAAATCTCCCCACTCTCTCCCTTCTCTACACCCCAGTCTGGAATAATCCCACTATTACCATTGGTGGTTTGCTAGTGACATGGCCTGCATGGCAAAAAAAGGTATCTTTTTTATAAAAGACCTCCTGGTTAAGGGTGCTCTGCTGTAGATACATTCCACCAATTACAGAACAAGTGGCATATATGTAGCTCTGATTCCTGGAAGTATCTTCAAATCAGGGATGCCGTAAAACATTTGCTCCATCGAGGGAATGTATTAAGAGACCTCACACCTTCAATACACAGGTGGCTTACCCTAAATAAAGGGACTGCTGGTGCTGCGTATGCCCTAATCAGGGACACCCTGCCCACACCCAACCAATCCTTAAAGGCTAAGTGGAAAAAAGCCCTTCAAATAACTCTTACCGACCAGCAATGGATGCAGTGCTGGCACGTAGGTCACATTGTCTATACAGATGCTAGGAGCAGACTTATCCATAACAAAGTAATGCACTCCTGGTATAGAACCCCCCACAATGCTAAAGAAAATGCATGTGCTCACACATGATAAGTGCAGGAGATGTCACCGGCTGGGGGGAGACCTGTGTCATATTTTATGGTCCTGCCCTCTGATTATAGACATTTGGGAGACTGCCCGTAAAGCTGCAAGTAAAATCTTACAGTGTAATATCCCCCCCCCCGTGCTCCCCTTATGCTTCTTGACCTCAAATCCGAAGCTCCAAATCTTACTGGCCACAAATTCAGATGGTTAATGTTGCTAAGTATGCAAGTGAAGCATTCTATCCTCAGAAATTGGAGAAACCCTACTATTCCGAATATAACAGAGATACTGTCAGCATTGACTTACATAGCCGAATTAGATAGGCGCTCTCATCTGCTGAAAGAGCAACTGCTGTTTTTCTCTTTATGCTGGGCCCCCTATATGGCATATCTGGCTTCCAGAGCAGGTGTCTGTTGACTCTTTTCATAATATTTTCATGGTCCTTCTCTATACGACTGTACTGCATAGCTAGATACTGAAGCTACACTCAAATATGTATGTGCTGTCCTTTTATTTTTAACCTACAGTAGAATGACAGTAATGTAAACAGTTTCCCTTTCTTTGATTCTATATAGTGTTAATGTTTGGTTTATCATTTTTCCTTTTACTGCTTAGATTCATAGCTGGTAAGGTACAGAGTTATATGTTAGCATTCCTTATCCTTAAAATCACTACTATTTACTTTTAGTTACTCTGTGGAACCCTATCCATTTCTTTTTCAGAGGTCCCCTCAGAGTTGGCCATTGGAAGGTACACCTACCGACCTACATGAAGCCATGTCTAGTGAGCAGTATTACCTCCTTATGGTCTTGGAATTCTGGCAAGGATCTAAGGTAGGTGTTCTTATTACAGAATATGCAAGTTTTCTTTTTCATACATTGCATCTCATCATTTTATAAGATTTAAAGGATGCTTCAATAATTTCTGTGTTAAAAATCATGATTTAATTAGTACCTGTATTAACCCTATAAATCATTATATATGTATTTGTACTATATGATGTTGCAAAACTAAATGTTGTTGGGTGTTTCCAACTTTTGTATATTTTCAAAATAAAAAAACCTTTAACTGAAAAAAAAACCTCTACCCCAGGAATGGGAAACTGAAATAATTGTGCCACTACACAAAAAGAGCTATGTACAAGATATTATCAACTATAGGGTAGGAACACTGTTGTGTGTGGATCTAAAAATATTTTCATGGCTGATTTTAAATTATATGGAGCAATGGGTCTATATAAATAACCCTTTTTCAGAAGAGCAAGCTGGATTCTGCCCCTGTAGAAGCACTGATGATCATATATATTTTCTGTTGGAATTATCTTTTTTTCCTCCTCCTACCCTGGCCTCCCCCAGCCCACCACTCCTTTGGACTGCACATACACCTGCTGCCCACCAGTCTCACCCCTGCTGCCAGCTCCCTCCACCTAGCTCCCGCTTTACTTACGTGTCCAAAGGGTTCTGGATTATCCCTGTTAGCCCTCTCTCAGGGAGGCACAGGGAAAGAAGTAGTGGATTCTGATCCCTCCAGAACTATGAGCATGGGGGAAGGAAGTGGTGTACATTGGGAACTGTGGTGTGGTGGGACAGCCAGTCATCCTCCGGTTGACAGGATTGGGCTTTTTCCATTTTCTGGCCCATCCACCTCCCACTTATGTGTGCATTTGCAGCTGCGTCCTGAGGCAGAGACATCCGGCAGCATGTGGTCACCCACACTGCCAAGGACATTGCCACAAGCCTCCACCAGGAGCTGTTATAGTAGCACAGTGCATACCCCCCCGGGAGGGAAGTGTTCAAAGGACCCTCTTAATTCCCTCCCCACTAGCCTATGCTCCTGACATCTGGGCTTGGGGTGTGAACCCTGATCACCAGCATGCCAGAGTGATGCACCATTGCTCAATGCCATGGAGCTGGCATATTTTTATTTTTAATTCTCTGTAAGAAAAATATGTGAAGGCAAAAAATAAAACATATATCACCTTCGTAGACATTTATTTCGTAGACATTCACCTCAGTTAGATGGCAGGAAAGTGCAGATCCTGTTTTATGGATATGATGCTGTCTTGTATTCACAAATACCCCCAGGGCTCAAGAGAGCAATAACCACCATGGATACTGAATTGAATAAATTAAATTAGAACATGAACATAAAAAACTATTATGATAATTGGCAACAAGAAGCATAGAGAAAGTTTCTGAACAGTGGAAAGATAGAGTAGAAATAGTTACTTCATGCAAATACTTGGGACTCTAGATAGATAAATAGATAGACAGATACTTTATTTATTTATTTTGTTTTTGCTTACCGGGTAGGTGCGCTAGCCATAGAGATGACTATTTTCATGTACTTTATTTACAAAGCACCCCTTTCTGGGGACTCAGAGCGCTGTACATAACAAAATCAATTAAAACATATGTAAAATAAATAATCAAGTAATAAAACATAATAACTAATCTACCTTTCTTACAGGATTCTGAATATTTAAAATCCTTAATCAAAGGCCTGGTGAAACAGAAAAGTTTTCAAACCCTGCTTAAAAGCTTCCACTAAGGGTGCCTCCCTAAGATGTTTAGGCAGTGAGTTCCACAAGGTAGGAGCAGCCACTGAGAATGCTTGATCCCTGGAGTGCTGCAACTTAGACCTGGGAACTTCATGGAGGCAACCTCCGGTGGAATGAAGAGCTCAGGATGGCTGATAGGGCACAAGGAGATCTTGCAGGTAAGCTGGTCCTCTTTTGTGTAGGGTCTTATAGGTCAGAAGACTGACCTTGAAGACAATCATCCACCTTCCTGGCAACCAATGCAGCTCACAGAGGACAGTGTTATATTTTCTTTGTGTGTCTGTTAAAAATCTTGCTGTCACATTCTGTATATAGATGAAAGAAATAGCTGGAAGACCAATATAGCTAATATTAATGATCATGCAACTATCTCTGTAAAAGGGATTCATAAAGTTGCACAGGTGCATGCCAATAACTCATTTGTGGCACTAAAGACAGTATTTAAAGCCATAAATAATGCCCAGATTTTGTATGCCAGTGAAGCCTGTGGCTTGGCCAAGCATGTAAGACTATTAAACTGCCCAAACAACTTATTTTCACCAGATGTTAGGTCTGCCTTGGGATACCCCTACAGCATACATGTACCTGGAGGCAAATATCTTGCCCATTGAAGCTGAAGCACTTATAAGGGCATTAGTCTGTCAGGGTAAAGTTTTTAAAATGGAACAAGACAGGCTTCCAAAAATCACTTGGTTAGATAATATACGCAAACCATATATGGTGCCATGGTTTGCAAACCTAAATGGTACCCTCAAAAAACTTGAGTTACCAGATCTGTGGGATCCTGATGTATTTCATAATGTGGTATCTTTTGTTAATGAAGTTAAACAAAGAGTGTTTGATGTTCACTGGCAAACTCAAAGAGCCAAGTTATGATTTATTGCAGGTAGTAAGCTGTATCAAGATCATGTAAACCTTGGTGAAACATCCATTTTATTTAATATTTAGTGATTGAGTTAAACATAGACATGCAATGTGTAGATTAAGAATGGCAATGTTAGAACCCAACAAAATCTATGATATAGGGAGATGTAGAGTGAATTCAGCTGTATGTAAAGGTAATGAAAATGAAAGATTAACTGTAGTGCATTTGGTCTTTGATTGTCCTTTGACAAGTGAATTGAGAATAAAAATGCTTGACTCAGCATTTAAAATGCTAGACATTACAGGCAATAGAAAAAAATTATTAGAGGTAATGCTATTTAGTGATAGCAAGACACATGTTTATGCTACTGCAAGTTTTGCTGCTCAAGCAGTGAAGACACTTTATAAATTATGATTGTTAAGGATGCCGGTAATGCAATGTTTTTAATGTTTATACTGTATGTACATTGTATGCTTGTTATCCTGCCTTTTATGTTTTTTTTTTGTATGTAACAAACGTGTGTTTTAATAATACTATAATAATCTAGAATCTGAATCTAAAAATCTGAATTTGAAGTTAGGACTTACTATCTTAAAAAGTAAGAAAATGAATTGTAATAAAAAAACTACATTAATGCATCTATCAGGGTTGAAAAACACAAAGTGGACAAAGTAAAGTAATCATACGGTTCAGAGTTCCATGAATCTTGACAAATCAGTGGTAAGGTGTTCTCAGGGTTTTCAACCCTTATGCCCCACCCTCCCCCACCCCAGACTTGTGACCCAAGGACAAGCTACAGGTCTCAGCCTGATCTCCTGCACTACATGAAGAAAGTTGTAAATTACCTCCTGCTTCAAACGTAGCCTGCTGGACCCTGTGTGAAGAAAGCTATGACTGATGCCCTGCATGAAGAAGGTTAGGACTGATTCTGTGGGCCCTATGTGTAGCTTAGCCTTGGGTAATTACCTTACTTGTCCACTTTCTGTTTTTAAACCCTAATAAATGCAGTAACATATTTTTGTAATATACAGTATCTACATTATACTTGTATGGTAGTGCAAGTATAGTTTGTGTTGAGCGGGCTGTTTAATGTTAACCCTAATTGCTGCACCTTAATAACTTTGGCACCATTTGAAGAAATTGTGCAAATGTTTGCAAGCACAATCTAAGTGGCTAGTTCTTAAGACATGGTAAGTTTTGTGACAGACACTTATCCTTTGAAAATTTACTTTTTGGCCATTTTTTGCTCACTGTGGAGCAAAGATAGTTTGGTATTTTGTTTCAAAACTTTCAGAGTACAAGAGACATGGTCCATGGGTGTGTCTTTCAAAGGTTTTGTGAAAAAATATGAATCAGTTCTTGAGTTTTTGAAATTTGGCTTTGTACCATGCTCAGTAAGGTTTTGAGATAACCCTTTGACACAAAAGAAGAATATATCCCTTTGTAAGCTGTTTTACGCTCATGAGAAAATATGTTTTATATTCATGAGGAAAAAGTTTACTGTCATGAGCGCTGCCATCTTGTTTTTTTGTTTTGGTGAAAAAAATTTGGAAAGACATAAAAATAGCGCATTTTCAAAAAACAAACACCTGAACCTAGGTAACTGGGACCCATTAAGCTAGAGTATGGGGTTTGTTTGATGAATTTGGCTTCTGAACATGCTCAGTAGGTTTTTGAGACAACCCTCTGATATGAAAGAAGAATTTTAGTTTTGCGAGTCATTTCTCTTTTGTAAAAATGTGTTTTGCTTTTGCAAGAAAAAAGGTTTAGTGTTGTGAGTGCCTCCGTCTTGTTTTTGTTTTGGTAAAAAAAAAAATTGTAGAAACACATAAAACAATGATGCATTTTCAAAATACAAACATGTCGGCGCAGCGGTTGAATTTCTGCTCATGACGCCGGTGACCTGGGTTTGGGAAGGGACCTGGGCCATCAGAGGACCAGCAGGTGGAAGAAGCATTGAGCATCTGATGACTGCTCTCCTTCTTCGGGGGGGAGGGGTATAGTGTTTGGCACAACACGGACACCTAGTGGTGGCTGGGTGTACTGCTCGATGGCACCACAAGTAGGCTCAGCGGTGGGGCAGATGCTGGCAGTCATTGCATGTCCCTGCCCCTGCATAACCAACAAGAAAATAATGCCACCAGCCACCCTAGATGAAGCCCACCCTCAGCTTCAATTATCCTCCAGAATGGCCCCTTCGACCTATCCCGTCATTGCGGCACCTTCGAGGGAGAGGTGCCACACCCTACCCTGAGGGGCAAGCCAGGAGGTATCGAAGGGGCACATCTGATGTGGAGATGGGAGCAAGGATTTGTGACCGGGTGGAGGTTCCAGGTGGCTGGTGGCAACAAAAAGCATAATAAATAAAAAATAAAATACAAACGGGCAAACCTACATAAACGGGACCTATTTAGCTAGATTCTGGGGTGTGTTTGATGAATCGGCTTCTGAGCATGGTCTGGAGTGTTTTTGAGATAAACCTCTGATACAAAAGAAGAAGTTTAGTTTCTTGAGCCAGTTTACGTTTCTGAGAATATGTGCTTTACTTTGGTGAGAAAAAGTTAGATCGTCGTGGGCGCCACCATCTTGTTTTTTGTTTTGGTGAAAAAACTTAGCAATACATCATAATTATGTCTTTTTGAAAAGCAAACACCTGAACCTAGGAAAATGGGGCCCATTTAACTAGAGTCTACAGTTTATTTTATGAATTTGTCTCCTGAGCATGGCCAGTAGGGTTTCTGAGATAACCTTTGACACAAAAGAAAAATATAAGTTTTGACAGCCATTTTACTTTTGAAAGAAAAGATTTTACTGTCATGAGCACCAAAGTCTTGTTTTTAGTTGTGGTGCAAAAGTAGAAACACTCAAAAATTATGTATTTTCAAAAAAACATACACCTGAACCTAGGTAAAGAGAACCTGTATAGCTAGATTATGGGGTTTGTTTGAGGAAGAATAACTCCTTAATACATTTTCTGGCCACCCATAAATTTGCTGGTTGCCAACTTGGTGAGGGGTCCAATTTTATTGTCATGAGCCAACAATTCTTTGTTTGCACATAAAGTGTGAACAAATAATTTTATGTTGATGGATAGAGAATAGGTTCTACTGCCATATACAAATTTTTATCTTCAAACAAGGAATTCTTTGGTCACCAACACAGTGCAAACAAAGAATTTTATGTTCATACATAAAAAGTTGTTTTTAGTGCAGGACAGTAACTTTTATGTGTGAACAAAAAATGTGTTGGTTGCCACTAACTGCAACTAAAGAACACCAGCTTGCAATGATAAAATGGGTGCTTTTTTTTTATTTTCAAAAAACACTTTTACTCATAACAGCTATTATTTTAACATTTTTTCATCAGATTTTCAGCAGTCATATTTTTAAGGCATTAATTGAACACAGTGGGTGACAACTGTCACTTCACCTCTAAATATATTTTTATGTTGTAATGCCATAAAAAAAATGTAAAAGGCTGGGTAGCAAGTCTGTCACCCCTGTAGATGTCATAAAGACTTAAAATCTAAGTTCTGAGAACTTGGGTCATACATGTTGAAAAATGGGGCATGGGTTGTGGTGCAATAGTGCTGGTAAGTATGTATGTAATGCTAGACTACAGAAACTGCATAGGGCTCAAAAGCCCCTACACAAATTCTGAAGATGCACTTAATACCATGGTAGAGGATCTGTGTGGGAACTGAAGCGTGATATGTAAATTGTTTACACACAGCATGGCCAATATATACATTAAGGTAATATATGGAAGGATATTGTATAGTATTTACATAGGGCCTGATCACACACCCACATCACACCCAAGCAGAGCTGTGCATCTACACCCACAAGAGGGCTGTACATCAGGTATTGTAGATTTCTATCTGCAGTCAAAAGTGGCTACATGTTTCTTGTGTATACCCTGGGGTATCAGTATCTGTCTGTGGCTGTTGAAACACTGGCCCTGCAGGGTCCTGTGCTTCTGAAGCCAAAAGTGTATGTGTATTTCTTGCACTTTCTTGCACTCTGAGGCCGGGAGATCAGAGGGCTGTGGGTTCAGTTCCCACATCTGGCACTTGGGTTAATATCCCAGTACTGACACTGTAGTGCAGCATGAGAGGGGTGCTGCACTTCTGAGGTGCCGTCCTTCGGATGAGACGTTAAACCGAGGTACCATCTGCCTGGATTGGTGGTAGTTCAGGTGGATGTTAAAGATCCCATGGCACTTATCGAAAAGAGTAGGGGAATTTCCCTGGTGTCCTGGCCAAATTTCCCTCATTCACTAAAAATACCACCAACAGCTTAATCTGGTTCAAGCTCAGTTGACATTCATCTGTATCCCCCTCCCCCGGGTCGTGCCTGAAAATAGGCAGGATTTGTCTAGTGCACTTACCCGGTCAACAAAAGCTAAAATAAATAAAAAAATAAATAAATAAAATAAACTGTGAATGTGTACCTGTGGCTGCAGGCTTCTGCATCTAGAAGCATTGTTGCAATTTCAGTTTATTAACTTTCTCAGAAAGAAAGGACATTCACTGCAAAGAACTGCATTAATGTACCAGTTGGGGGTCAACATAATTCCACAAAAGTAGGGAAATGTGGTTTTAGGGTTCTCAACTCTAATTCCCCACCCTTGAACAACAAAAGCACAAGACCACACAAGCAACCAAAGGCAGGCATCATTAGGTAAGATGAAAAACATGCAATGGTTTCCTGATTACACAAATGCAGTAGCACTGATGTGGTACCTTTGAAAATATGCATTCAACATGCTGCACTTAAAAATACTCCATCATTGCTGTTTGGAAAGGTAACAGTATGGGCAAGTATGTTTTGCAGTGTGAATGTGTACCTGCAGGAGCATGAGTTTCTATAGACAGAAGCAGTGTTGTAAGTTGGGTATCATGGATTTCTAATAGATCTAAATCTAATAGATTTCTTTGACTGGGTGACCAAAGTAGTAGACCAGGGAGGGGCTGTGGACATGACTTACCTAGGTTTTAGCAAAGCATTTGATACAGTCCCACACAAAAGATTAATACACAAGTTAGCCAGCCTTGGAGTGGGTCCTAAGGTGGTAGCCTGGATAAAAAATTGGCTAGACAACAGGACACAAAGGGTAGTAGTAAATGGAGTCCACAGTGTGGGAAGGAGGGTTACTAGTGGGGTACCGCTGGGTTCAGTACTGGGACCAGTCCTTTTAAATGTCTTTATTAGTGACATCACACAGGAACTGGAAGGAAAAGTATGTCTCTTTGCAGATGACACAAAGATCTACAACAGGGTTGATACGCCAGATGGAGTGGAGAGGATGAGAAGGGACTTGGCAAGGTTGGAGGAATGGTCAAATGTATGGTAGCTCAGATTCAGTGCAAAGAAGTGCAAGGTAATGCACCTGGGAAACAAAAACCCAGGGCAAGAGTACACAATGGGGGGTGAGATACTGACAACAGTAAAAATGGAAAGGGACCTGGGGGTAATTATAGCAGATGACCTAAAGGTGGGCAAGCAATGTGAGAAGGCAGTAAGGAAGGCTGGTGGGGATACTGGGATGCATAGGGAGAGGCATCAGTAGTAGAAAACAGGAAGTTGTTATCCCTCTGTACAGACAGTTGGTGAGACCCCATCTGGAGTACTGTGTGCAGTTCTGGAGACCCCATCTCGGCAAAGACATAGACAGAGTGGAGGCTGTCCAGAGGAGGGCAACCAAAATGGTGCAGGGTCTGCACCAGAAGACATACGAAGAAAGACTAAAGGAGCTTAATATGTATACCCTTGAGGAAAGGAAGGAGAGAGGGGACATGATAGTAACTTTCAAGTACCTCAAGGGAATCAACAAAGTCCAAGAGGGTGGCATCTTTCAGAAAAAGAGATGTGCAAGAACAAGGGGGCACAATTTGAAGATAGAGGGGGGATGGCTCAAAAGTAATGTGAGGAAGTATTTTTTCACAGAGAGGGTTGTGGATGCATGGAATAGCCTCCCTGAGGAGGTCATGGAGTCAAGAACAGTGGGGGAATTCAAGAATGCATGGGACAGACATAAAGCAGTCCTAGTGGGAGGTAGGAGGAAGTAAGCTGTTGGTTAATTAGGATCTGCAGCTTATCTGTTAGGTAGGAAAATGGGCAGTCTAGGTGGGCCAAGTGGTCCTTATCTGCCATCAAATTCTATATTTCTATGTTTCTATCTGCAGCTGCAGAAGAGCCTGCAGTTGCGCATCCTGAAGTGGGTGAGTATATCTTGCACTATGCACAGGTATATGCAGACAGAAGTAATGTTGTAACCTGAGTATTGTGGATTTCTATCTGCAGCCAGAAGTGGACGTGTATGTCTTGCAGTGTGCATGTGTGACTGCAGAAGTGCTCAAACCTGATGATGGATCTCTTTTGTGCCATTTGGAAATGGTTGTATATTGTTTATCTCACCTGGTGATGGCTCTCTGTGGCTGCTTGTGTCATCTTGTTCTATTGCTGCTGGGAAGGGTGAGGAGTTGGGATTGGAAACCCTAATGCCACATTTCCCTACTTTTGTGGGTGTTAAGCTGAACCCTAACTGGTGTATTAACACAGTCTTTTGCAATTAATACTGTACCTATCTGTCTGTCTGTCCATACAGTGATGATTGCACAAAAGTATACTGTTACCGTGCCGTGTGTGTCAATGCGCGGTAGCGGTATACATGTTATTCAATGGGTACTGTGTTTGTGCGGTAGTGGTATACTTCGCTACTGGTATACTTTTGCATGATCAGCACTGTATATGTCTTTGCACCTTAATAATGTTGGCAGCTTTTGACAAAATTTTGTGTAATTTGGCTTGCATGGTCTAGGTGGTAAGTTCTCAAGATGTGTGAAGCTTCATGATGACCACTTAACTGCATTCTGAGACCCTAAAATGTCAAAAATACATAAAACCATCACTTTTTGACTGATTTTTTTTTTGCTCTTACCTACAACCAAGATGGTATGGAATTTTGTTCTAAAACCTTTGGGACTGAAAAAGATTTTGCCAAGGGTGTGCCCTTCAAAGGTTTTGTGAAGAAATATTGAAATTTGACTTCTGAGCATGTTCAGTAGGGCTTTTGAGATAACCTTCTATTATGACCCCAAATTTTTTCTTTCACAAGCATTTTTAGGTCTTGACTGACTGTGTATTTGGCTAGTGAGGAAAAAAAACTTTTTAGGTCATGGCAGCTGCCATCTGTTTTTTACTCAACAAAAATATTGAAACTACAGTACATAAAAACAAACTATTTTAAAAAAGCAAATAAAATGAATCTTGATAAATGGGACCTGTTAAGCTTGATTTTGTTGTTTGTGTTTCAAAATATGGGCCAGAAATATAACTTTTTTGACTCTGGCTGTCAGCTTACTGAGATAGCCCATTCTTGTGTTGTGAGTTGAGAATTCTTGTGCCGCACATTTAAAGCAGTACTGCAGTGAAACTGGGCAGATGTTTAGGCTACCTTTCTTCACTATAAAATATTCCAGGCAGATTCTTGTTTTATTTGATGTTAACATTTTCTAGTTCCACCAAAATTAAAGCACTTTATAAAAGTTTTAAATGAGTTTTTTTCTCAAGAAAAAAGATGGCTTCCACATTTGGCTTATAAATAGCATTGTAAATCTGGGAAAGGTTAGAATTGAGAACATTAAAAAAACTCATGTTGTGCAGTACAGGAGGTACCTTGGAAAGTGGATTTGATAGGTATGCTAATTTCAGAAAAAAAATTTTCAACGCACTGCTGCTTTAAGTGCAACAAAATAATTATTAGTGCACACCAAAAATTCTTGTGTCACACTTGAATACGTAACACAAGAAGTCTGTTTTTGGTGAGCAAAACATTTTTTTGTGTCTTACATACTTTTATTCATAACTTGCCCATTTTAAAATATTTAATGCCATATTTTGAATATCCTTTTTACATGAACAAGACTGTTGGAATTTTCAAATACAGGTAAAAGGTGATTTCACAGTTACTCTGTGAAGCCATATTTCAAGCAGGATTTAACACATTCTAGCAGCCAAGTTAATGGTTTGGGGTGAAAATGTGAAACAAAAAAGTTATGAAGAAATGTTGCATGCAGGGTTGGGTTTTGGCCCAGCTGGCAGTGCATTGTGATCCCATGCCAGTGAATTGAGATTGGAGGCAAGTGGAGGAAGAATTCTTTGGTTGCACATTAAGTGCAATCCTAGAATTTTTTTTGTGTGAACTAAAAAACAGTTTTGGGGCTTGACGGAGATTTTGATATGCAGACAAAAAAATTATTTGGTTGCACATCAAGTGTAACCCAAGAATTATTTTGTGAGAACTAAAAAACAAAACCCAGAAAACAATTTTGGGTCTGAATGGAGATTTTGGTCCCACCCAGGGACCACCAGGTCCACTGCTGTTGCCTCAGAGGTTGCCAAGAAAGAGGAGCGGTTGGACCACAGTGGGCTCAGAGAGGGTGAGGGTGGTGGAAAAGAGGCACATCCCTCTAGCAGTACCTCTCCATAATTCATATGCTATTCTGGCAAAGTGTGGTTCCTCTATGGAGGAACCAACAGTGAAGACCAAGGAGGATGCTGAGAACCTCCACAAAGGAGACCCACAGAAGGGTGGCATGGGAACCCACAGTGGAAAGAAACAACTCTTGGTGGGGGACTCCATTGTTAGGTGGGTAGAACTGGGAGAGAAAGGGGAGAGGGAGGTAAGGTGCCTGCCTGCCTGGTGCCATGGCTTGTAGGGACAGGGAGCAAATCCTCAGGATTGCTGGAGCAGCTGCATGGGGGAGGGAGATGGATGTCATTGTCCACCTAGGGATAAATTACCTGGCTTTGAAAGGGATCAGAGCAGTGCAGGAAAAGTTTGTGGAGTTGGGGAGGGGCCTTAGAGAAGTAGCATGTACGGTAACCTTCTCAGAGGTGCTGCCTGTCTATGGCATGGATGAGGCTAGGGTGCTCTACACCATGGGATTCAATCAGTGGTTGAAAATCTGGTGCAGAGCTCAGGGATTTGGCTTCACTGGGGACTGGGGGTCCACCTGGAGTGATGCAGGCCTGTACTGGTGTGATGGTCTGCATCTTTCCAGAAGGGGAATCAGAATCCTAGGTGATAGGTTTAAATGCTTCATTGGCAAGCATTTAAACTATCCAAGGGGGGAGGCACTAGGAAGGAGCAGGGAACTCTTAGCCCCCCAAAAAAGTCAGGGTAGTAAATGAGGTAAACACTAAGATAGAGATGTTGATAGGGAGAATGGCAGGGGTAAATGGAGAAAATGACAAAGGCAATAAGGACAGGGATGGGGCAAAAAGGGGTAAGGCCATCAAGAAATGGAGGGTAATGAGTACCAATGCCCATAGTGGGGGCAAAAAGCTCCCTGAACTTGTGGCTTGATGGAAGAGGGATGCTTGGATATTGTAGCAGTCACAGAAACATGGTACACAGAGAACCATGACTGGGATGTTAACATACCAGGGTACGCAATCTACAGGAGAGACAGGGAGGGTAGAAGAGAGGGAGGAGTAGCGCTCTCTATATAAAGAAAGAGATACAAGCAACAGAACAAAAGAGTAAACAGGGAGGAGAGAAGGCACTGTAGGTCACCTTAGAGACTAGAAATGGCACCACAATCCATACAGGGGTTGTATACAGACCCCCATGTCAGGGAGAGAGAATGGACAAGGATATGATAGAAGGCATCCTTAGCATGGCAGAGAAAGGGGAGATACTGTTGATGGGGGACCTGAATATGTCAGATATTAACTGGAGCACCTTTGCTGCAGCCACATCCAAGAGCAGAGCCATTCTCGATACCCTACGGGGGCATGCTTCAGACAGCTAGTTTTGGAACCCACTCATGAGGGAGCAATCTTAGACCTCATACTCTTAAATGGGGACAGTGAGAGGATCTTGGATCTAAAAGTGGATAGCCATCTTGGAACAAGTGACCACCAAACAGTGTGGTTCATGATAAACTTAGCTACAGAGTCAAGCCATGCAAAAGTGAGGGTACTGGACTTCAGGAGGGCTGACTTTGGCAAGATGGGAGAGTGCCTTAGAATAGCACTAGCAAACAGGCTAGAAGGAGGAGTGGAGCAACAATGGGGAAACATCAAAACTGCCATCACAGAGCCAACAAGCCTTTGTGTGAAACAAGTAAACAAATCAAAATGAAAGAAAAAGTCACTATGGTTCTGAAAAGAGATGGCGGGGAAGGTTAGGGAGAAAAAGACAGCATTTAGGAAGTATAAGGAAACACAGAAGGAGCAGGACAGAAAACTGTACCAGTTAAGGCAGAAGGAAGCAGGGAGGTAAGTCAGAATAGCAAAGGCTCAAACTGTAGAAAAGATAGCCAATTCAGTTAAGAAGGGGGATAAAACCTTTTATAGGTACATCAGAGAGCATAGAAAGACAAAGGGAGGGATAGTGAGGCTGAATAGAATGGATGGTGGGTGGGCAGAGAGGGACAGTGAAAAAGCAGGGATACTGAATGAATACTTCTGCTCAGTATTCACAGAAGAGGAGGGGGAAGGGGAGGTGCCTAATCCAATGAACAGAAGCACTCTGGATAGGGGTGTTTATCCCAGTCCTTTCACAGAAGAAAGGGTTCTGAAAGAACTCCTAAAACTGAAGTGGACAAAGCAATGGGGCATGATGGAATTCACCCCAGAATTCTAAAAGAATTAAGGGGCGAGCTAGTGACACTACTGACTACCCTTTTTAACAAATCATGGGAGGATGGTGTGATTCCTGAGGACTGGAGGAAGGCGGATGTGATTCCCCTTCACAAAAGTGGGGGCAAGACAGAGGCAGGAAACTACAGACCTGTCAGTTTAGTTTGACCTCTGTGATAGGGAAAGTGATGGAATCACTTCTGAAGGAAAGAACTGTTGAGTACCTAGAGGACAGTGGGGCACAGGACCCAAGACAGCATGGGTTCACAGTGGGAAGGTCATGTCAGATGAATCCAATTGATTTCTTTGACTGGGTGACCAAAGTAGTAGACCAGGGAAGGGCTGTGGACATGGCCTACCTAGATTTTAGCAAGGCATTTGACACAGTCCCACACAAAAGATTAATAATCAAATTAACCAGCCTGGGAGTGGGACCCAGGGTGGTAGCCTGGGTAAAACATTGGCTGGACAACAGGACACAAAAGGTAATTGTAAATGGAGTCCACTTTGAAGAAAGAAGGGTTACTAGTGGGATACTGCAGGGTTCAGTACTGGGTCCAGTCCTTTTTAATGTCTTTATAAGTGACATTGCAGAGGGACTGGAAGGAAAAATATGCCTCTTTGCAGATGATACAAAGATCTGCAACAGGGTTGATACACAAGGAGGCATGGAAAGGATGAGAAGGGACTTGGCAAGGTTGGAGAAATAGTCAGAAGTATGGCAGCTTGGATTCAATGCAAAGAAGTGCAAAATAATGCACCTGGGAAACAAAAACCCAGGGGAAGATTACACAAGGGGGGGAGGTAGTAACAATGACAAAAATAGAAAGGGACCTGGGGGTAATCATATCAGATTACCTTAAGGTTAGCAAGCAATGTTAGAAGGCAGTAGGAAGGGCTGGGGGGACACTGGGATGTATAGGGAGAGGCATCACCAGCAGAAATCAGGAAGTTGTCATCCCTCTGTACAGAGAGTTGGTGAGACCCCATCTGGAGTACTGCATCAAGTTCTGGAGAACCCATCTCCACAAGGACGTAGACAGGATGGAGGCAGTCCAGAGGAGGGCAACTAAAATGGTGCAGGGTCTGCAACAGAAGCCATACGAGGAGAGACTAAAGGAGCTTAACATGTATACCTTTGAGGAAGGGGGGGACATGATAGAAACTTTTAAGTACCTCAGTGAAATCAACAAAGTTCAAGAGGGTAGCATCTTTCAGAAAAAGAGATGTGCAAGAACAAAGGGACACAATTTGAAGACAGAGGGGGGATGGCTCAGGGGCAATGTGAGGAAGTATTTTTTCACAGGAAGGGTGGTGGATGCATGGAACAGCCTTCCTTAGGATGTTGTGTGGTCTATAACTGTGGGAGAATTCAAGAATGCATGGGACAGACATAAGGCAATTCTTGTGGGGGGGTAGGAAGAAATAGGCTGTTGGTTAACTAGAATCTGCAGCTTATCCTGTAGGTAGGGAAATGGGCAGACTAGGTGGGCCAAGCAGTCCTTATCTGCCATCAAAGTCTATGTCTCTATGATGAAGAATTCTTTGGTCACACATTAAGTGCAACACAATAATTTTTTCATGCAAACTTAAAATTCTTGTGAGCCAGCCCGGTGGTGCTGAGGGCTGAGACATCTGCCTTACCTTGTGCAATGCTGGCGACCTAGGTTCAGGAATGAGTCTGGGGAGCTGGGGGTCAGTCACGGAGGAGAGGACTTAGCATTTGATGGACTGCTTTCCTCCCCTGGGAGGGAGGGGGGTCCATGACCCACGATGCTAGTGGCGCCCAGTGGAGACTGGGTGCACTGCAGTCAGGGACCTTCCTGGGGGATGACATCAGGCGGCTGTCCTGTGGACATAGGCGGGTGCATGCACATCATGCACTGGATGGCACTGAACATCCTGCATCAAGGTGGAGCCACCAGAAAAAGCAGAAAATCCCCGGCACTAGGGAGGCGATGGTGGACACGCAGTGACCAAGCCCACATGCCCAGTGCTGGCCCTAACCCTGACTTGACTATCCAAGGTCCCCTGCCTCCTCTCGAGGGCTGGTGGGAGAGGGGGGACACAGCTTACCTGATTCCTCAGTCGAGGAAGGGGTTCAGGCAGGTGGTGGAGGGAAGGTCGATCAGGTCCATCAGAGAGATGCCGCGGCATTGGCGCAGAGGAGGGGTAAATAAATGTAACAAAATAAAAACTTAAAATTTTAGTTTTTTGAATGGTTAAATATTTTTATGTGCAATCTAAGAAAGTTTAGGTCACACATTAAGTACAGTAGTGCCATACTAGCTTGTGACATACTAATGTGATTCTATTTATGTCTCACATACTTTTACTTACAGTCTGGCCATTTAACAATATTTTAGTCCCACATATTAAGGAGCTGAGTTTGGGGGGGTGCTCAATGAGCCAGCTGGTTGGGTTGAGCTTGGAAGGTGGTGCAGCCATGTGGCACCACCCCTAGCCTGGGGAGGGATTGTGCAGTCTTGACTGCATGGGCAACAGGAAACCATATAGTGAAGAGGGGTCTCCTCTTGGCATAGGGCCCACAGGGCCCTGCACTTCTATAGCCAAATGGACTCTTGGCCCTGCATGTCTGCATCTGTAGCCACATGGAAGTGCTGGGCTCATAGGGTTCTGTGCTTCCATAGCTCCCCAGACAACCCTGTGAGTTATTTGCTTCCATATCCACATGGAAGTGCAGGGCCTGGATTCAGACAGCAATAGTGTTATGATTTGGGTACCATGGGGTTCTACCTGCAGCCAGTAGTCAGTCTGTATATCTTACACCTGTGGCTACAGAAGTGCAGGCACCTCAAGAGTCTGTGCTTCTGCAGCCATTAATGTGTGCATGTCTTTCAATGTACATGAGTACCTGTGGCTACAGAAGTGCTGGCTACACAGGGGTCTGGAATTCTGTAGACAGAAGTAAGGTTACAATTTGGGTATTATGGATTGCTATCTGCAGCTGCAGAATTGTAGGCCCCAAAACAGCCTGTGCTTCTGTAGCCAGGAGTGTGTGCATGTCTTACAGTGTGCATGAGTACCTGTGGCTACAAAAGCACTGGCCCCCATAGGTGTCTGCACTTCTTCAGACAGAGGAACTGTTGTAATTTGTGTATAGTGGATTTATATCTGCAGCTGCAGGGACCTGTGCTTCTGCAAACAGTAGTGTTGTGATCTGAGTATTGTGGATTTCTTATGGAACACATATTGTGGATTTCTATCTGCAGCCAGTAGTAAGTGAGTCTGTCTTAATTAATCATTGTTTATTGGAAGGCAAGTTTAGAGTGAGGTCTCTCATTTACAATTGCATCCAGTGTTCAAAGACATTGATAGCACATACATTGAGATAACATACAGTTTCAACAGAATTACATACAGTTACAAAACAGAGATAAGGTAAGTGCACTGTACAGAAAGCTGATTCAGCCATAGCAGTCACACCAGGTGTATATTAGGTTGTATATACAAGACTTGAAGTGGGTAATAGGAAATATGGTGGCTAGTTTTAGTATTTCTAGTATGGACTTGCAAGTACGAGGGACAGCAGCTGCAAGGGTGCATTCCCCTGATTTAGTTTCAGATTTTTGGTTGATTATATGCAGGAAGGTTGGAGGATCTGAGGTTGTACTTGAGAGGAGTTTTTGGAGTTAGTGTGCATAACAGAAAGGATGAGAGAGTATTTGTTATGAATCTGTAAATATAAATGTGCCAGTGTTGCTGCCTTCAGAGTGCCAGAGAAGTCCAGCCCACTGCTTTGTATAAGTAGCAGTGATGAATGCTCCAAGGTAGACCTGATATGAATCTAAAGGCACTGTGGTAGAGAGGGTCAAGTGTTCCTAGGAGTGAGTCAGATGCATTTTCATATATGCAATCCCCATAATCCAGTTTGGTTAAGAATAGGGAGCTAACCAGATATTTCCTAATGGGGAGGGTAAATAATCTTTTATTTCTGTAAAAAAAGGTTAGTAAGTCCTTCAGTTTGTCGGACAGATATAGGATGTGGGGGCCCAATTTTAAATGTTCATCTAGTTGTATACTTAGGTATTTGTAGGATTCTACTCTAGTAATTGCTGTACTTGCTAAGGATTTTAGAGAGAGCAAGGAAACATTTACACCCTTTTTGGAGAACAGCATTCACTGCAATTTATTTTACATTGAGGAAAAGTCTCAGCTCAGCTAGAGCCTTCTGGATTCTCAGGAAATCACCCTGGAGTGCAAGCATTGCTGCATTGATGTCCTTGTTGTGTGTGTAGAGAATAGTGTCATCCATGTATAGAAATAACTTTCTCTTTAGAGTTGTGCAGGGGTGGGTCATTGACATAAAGTAGGAACAGAAGAGGCCCGAGTACAGATCCCTGGGGACACCTTCGTTGATACCGTAGTTGCCAGGTCAGAGCAGTGGTCATCAGACCTTACACACTGTTTCCTAGAGTTCAGGTTGGCAGTAAATCATAGCAGTACAGTCAAGCTCAGGCCGGGGATTTTGAGTCTGTTTAATAATATTGAATGGTTGACAGTGTCAAAAGCTTTCAACAAGTCAAGAAAGACTGCAGTGTGATTGCCACATATACAAATTTACAAAGGTAACATATCAGTGGTATTGCTTCTGTGTCATCTGGAAACAGTTTTGTTTGTCTTACCTGATGATGGCTTTCGTTGCTTGTATGGTCGTGTCCATTTGCTGTTTTAGGGAGTGGGAAGTTAAGGTTAGAAACCCTAATGCCACATTGTCCTACTTTTGTGGGGTTAAGTTGAAGCGTAACTGGTGCATTAACTCAGTTTTTTAGCAATGAATGAATAACTATATATTATAATGGCATGGTAACGCTACTATTGTTAGTGTTGAGTAGGCTGTTTAATGTTAACCCCCTAATTTTGTGCTTTAATAACTTTGCTCTATTCAATGGATTTGCAAAAAAGCTTGTGTGGACAGTCTCGGGGGCAAGTTCTCTTGATGTACCAAATTTCATTCTGGTTGGATGTGCAGATTCTGAAATCTGGATAGTGAAAAAAGTGAAAATATTGGGGGGGGGGTTGCTTTTTTGTCATCACCTAGTGCCCAGATGGTCTGGAATTTTGGTCTGACTTTTTAATGACAGAAGGATCTTGTCCCAGAATGGTGAATTTTGTTCATTTGGTGAGAAAATATGAATCCGTTGCAGAGTTATAAGGATCTGAAATTTCAGTCCTGAGCATGCTTGGTATGGTCATTTGGATAGCTGTTTCATACGAAACAAGCATTTGGACATACAAAACAAGATTCTGTTTTGTATGGGGGGTAATCTTTCATGAGAAAAAAATTCTTATTTTGTATGGTGGCCATCTTGTTTCCATATTTAAAAAAAAAAGGTTTTTAAAACCCATGAAAATCATATCCTGCAGAGACACCAACACATGTATATTGCTAAACAGAAGCTCATTAGCTGAATTCTGCAGTTAGTTTTTGGAAAAAGGACCCAGAAATGTGTGTTTCAAAAATTTTTACAAATATTTTTTCGTGAGATGATTTTTTTTGTGCCATATGGCCTCACGAAACAAGAACAGGACCATATAAAACAAGATTAGGTTCTTACAAAACAAGAATCCTGTTTCATGGGAATGACATAATCTCACAAAAGAAGATTGGTTCATACAAAACAAGAATTTTGACTTAGTTTTTTTTATCACATTCTTGTTCTGTATGAACCATTTCTGTTTCATGAGAATGACACAATCTCATGAAACAGGACTGGTTCATACGAAACAGGAATTTGGACTTAGGTTTTTTTTGCACATTTGAATTTTAGCAAGCCACAACTCTGTCAATATTTGAAGTTAAGGGACAATCTATATATAAAAGAAAAGCTCTCAGTGACTACTACAGCAGTAACAAATAATACCCTCCAAATAAGCAGGGGTCATATAAAAAGTAAAAATGTAAAAACTAAAACTCCCATAGGATAAGACTGCAACTTTAACAAGCAATAACTCCATCAGTCTTTGGAGTTAAGGGACCATCTATGTACCAGAAAAGAGGTCTCCATGAGCACTACAACACTAACACATAGTACCCCAAAACAATTTAGGGGCCATGTAAAAAAGCATAAAAATTAAAAAATGAAAATTCCTATAGGATAACAATTGCAAATTTAACAAACTGTAACTCTGTCAGTCTTTTGAGTTGAGGGCGAAGCTATATATCAAAAGAAAGGTCTCAATGAGTACTACAGGACTAAGTCTCTAGGAATACCGACAGAAAATATACATGCAAAAATAAAAATAAAAAAAATAAAATTCTCATAGGATAATATTGCTACCATAACAGGCTATAACTATGTTAATACTTGGAGTTAAGTGGCACTATGTATCTATATCTATATTTATATCTATATCTATCAAAAAAGGCCTCAATGAGTAGCACTACACTGACACATGATTCTCCCCCCAAAAAATTCAAGGACTATATGAAAACATAAAAATTAAAAAATTAAAATTCCCATGGATAACATTGCAGTTTTAATACACTGTAACTCCATCACCCTTTTGAGTTAATGGACAATCTGTGTATCAAAAGAAATGTACCAGTGAGTACTATGAGATTAAGACACTAGGAAATACCAACTGAAAACAAACATAAAAACTCAAAAAAAAAAAGGAAAATTCCCATAGGATAACATTTCAACTTGATAAAGCAAAAGTCCACTAATAATTGGGGTTAAGGGACAATGTATATATTAGAAAAAGGTGTTGATGACTACTACAACACTAACACATAATCCCCCCCAAACATTCATGGGGTATGCACTGCACTCCAAAATTACCTCCAATCTTCACCATTGTGTCAAATCCTCGATGAAAGTCCGAACATCATCAAACATGAACCAAAAGTGTATCTTGTCTTCTACTATAATCATAGTAATTTCAGAGCACACTTACAAATATTTACTGATTCATGGGTAACAAAGTGAAAACCACATTTTTGCCCATATACAATGAACCACTGGCAGTTAAGAGGGGCACTTAATATATTTTTTCTTTGAAGTGAGCCCCACAAAAACAATTACAAAAGCATATAAATTGCTTTTCTGGAGGCATGGAAGTGCAGGGCCCTCCACAACCAGATGGATGTGCATCTAAGGAGAGATGGAAGTGGTGATGGATGTGTTTTAAGTAAGCCCCACAAAAATCAATTACAAAAGCATATAAGTGTCTCTTCTGGAGGCATGGACGCACAGGGCCTAGAGGGCCCTGCACTCCCACAGCCAGATGGATGTGTGAATCTAGGGAGGGATGGAAGTGGTGATGGATGTGTTTGGGACCTGCATGAATAAGGATGTAATTTTACTATCTCAAAAAGTGAGGAAATACTTTGCAAATAACTGCATTAATTCACCGTTAGGGAAATGTAGCATTAGGGGTTCCAACCCTAACTCCCCACCCCCACCCCACACATAAGAAAAGGAAAAAAAATTACAGTTTTTGCAGTCCTTACTGTTGGTGAATCGGGATGGGATCTTCCTTGGGGTTCTCAACCTTAATGCTCACCCCCATTCCATGACCAAATAAGGTGATGTGATATGTTTCCTTCAGGGAGGGCCTACAGGTTGTTGGCAACATGTAAGGAGACACAGTTCTGTATATTTGAAGACTATATCACAATGTGGTGAGTGTCAGGGTTGAGAACGCCAAGAAAAACTCCACCTCTGATTCGCCAACAGCCAGAACAGTGACAACCATAATGTTTTTTCATTTTTCTGCTTGGGGCGTGGGGGTGGGGAGTCAGAGTTAGAAACCCTAGCACCATATTTCACTTCTTTTGTCACTTTAATCTGTACCCTAACTGCTGCTTTAACATAGGAAACATAGGTATCTATGAGCACAATAAGGCAAAAAAAGCCCATGACTGCTCGCCTATTTTCTAAATTTTATAAGCCAGGATATTGTTTTCTGTACAATGTTCACCCAGTTCAGATTTGAACTCATTCATTGTACTGCTACCCACCACTTCACATGGAAGAGAATTCCATAATGTTACTACTCATTGGTTAAACCATGCACACCTTTCGTTAGTATAATTTCAATCACCTTTTAATTGAAGTGCATGTAGTCTAGTACAGTGAATTTGGTTCCTCAATTCAGGTCCAGTGCACTCCCAGAAATTATTGTCTAATAATGCCTTACATAGCAAACACAGGTTGCCCCTTAAGCATCTGTACTCTAAGGAAAACTGATTCAGGGCTCCTGGTCTATCTTCATAGGTCTGGTTTTTGATCCTTGTTACTATTTTAGTCGCCTTGTGCTGTACCCCCTCAAGAGCTTTTATTTCCACCTTGGTATAAGGTGACCAAAACTGCTCACAATACTCCAGTCTTGGCCTGCTCAATTCAGTATGTAATGGCATAATAACCTTTTCATCTCTACTATGTATATACCTCCGTATGCTACTCAAAATCCAGTTTGCCTTTTTTTTTGCTATTCCTTTTATCCTCCTACTACTGCTGCCACCGACCCTTCTCTCAGAGCTCCCCTTGTAGATCCCAATCTGCAACCCATAAGGAGTCTGCCCCTAGAGTGCCCCCAGAGTGCTAACGCTACCCTCGTACTTTCAGAACCTCGGATTACCCTCCGGGCAGGGTGGTGGAGATCCCCCACATCTCTCCCTGAGCATTGTTTGGAGCGTGCACAGTGAAGTCTGCTTCTTGGGTGCTGCCTCGAAACCAACACTGAGGCTCACTGCCTAGATCAGGGCAGGGTATTTTCCAGTGTTCTGGTGTATCCTCAACATTGGCGTGCAGTGAGGACAAGGCTGCCGGTGTGCGCAGAGACGCACAGAAGCCAGGTCCTCTCCTCCAACGTCTGCCCTCATGTGAGTGTCTCCCAGCTGCACCAACCACCCTGAGGTTCCCCAGCAGGTGGAAGTATCGCAGCAGAGAGTATGGTCCCACCTCCCCAGAGAAGGAGAGCAGCCATTGGGCGCTCAATCCTTCTCCCTCCTGGCCGACCCCCATCGACCCGAGTCTGCTCCTGAACCCGGGTTGCTGGTGTGGTACGAGGTGTGGTGTCCAGCGCCTCAACCGTCAGCACCACTGGGCTGGGCCTAGTTTGCTGTTTTGAACTCAGTATAGCAGTGAGTTTTGAAATTTTGGTCTTCTGACATTAAAATAGCCAGATTCCTTTCTTCATGTACCACCCTGAGTACGTGGCCATTAAGCATATTTTCATGTTTACGATTACTTCTGCCAAATTGAATAACAGCACATTTATTCATGTTAAATTCCAGCATGTATTATTTTACCCAGACATAGAAATATAGAAACATAGAAGTTGACGGCAGTTAAGTACCACAAGGCCCATCCAGTCTGCCCATTTCTTTTTCTATCTTCTAAATGTGCCATCGCCCTTTGCACTGTCAATGGCCTATCTATTCATACTCATCTATATTGCTCCCTTATGCCTATCCCATGCCTATTTGAAGCCCGCACTGTATTCATATCCACCACTTCCTGAGGTAGGCCGTTCAATGCATCCACCACCTTTCTGTGAAAAAGAACTTCCTCACATTACCCCTTAATTGGCCTCCCTCTAATCTCATGCTGTGTCCTCTTTTCCTGCTATTTTTCTTATATTAAAACATGTCAGACTCTTTCACCTTGTTAATGTCCTTAAGGTATTTGAATGTTTCTATCATATCACCTCTCTCCCTCCTTTGCTCTAGGGTATACATGTTGAGCTCCATTAATCTGTCCTCATACATTTTCTGATGCAGTCTCTGCACCATTTTGGTTGCCCTTCTCTAGACTGCCTCAGTTTGGCTAATGTCCTTATGAAGGTGTGGCCTCCAGTACTGCATACAGTACTCCAGATGGGGCCTAACCAATGTCTTGTAAAGAGGGATTATTACCTCCCTCTTCTGACTTGTGTTACCCCTACTGATACACCCCAATATCCCCTTAGCCTTACCTACTGCTTTAGTGGTCTGCTTGGATGATTTCAGGTCATCGGTGATGACGATGCCCAAGTCTATTTCTCCCCTTGTGACTGCTGGAAACTCCCCTCCCAGCCTATAGGTGGCTTCAGGGTTTCTCTTCCCTATGTGCATGATCTTGCACTTCTTTGCATTAAACCCCAGTTGCCACTCTTCTGACCATTTTGCCAGTTTATCCAGACCTCTTCTCATTCTGCCCACCCCAGCTGGATCATCTACTCTGTTGCAGATCTTGGTGTCATCTGCAAACAGACAAACCTTACCCTCCAGTCCATCTGCAATGTCACTGATGAAGATATTGAAGAGAACTGGCCCCAGGACTGATCCCTGAGGTACACCACTTGTGACTTGCATCTCTTCTGACTGTATATCGTTTATCACCGCTCTCTGTTTTCTGCTTGTCAACCAGTTTGCCACCCAGTTCACCAACTTCTGACCCACCCTGAGCCTACCCAGCTTATTAAGCAGCAACAGTTTCAGCAACGATTGTTGTAATCACTGCACGTCCAATATTTGACTCACAGCTGTCCCCAGTTTTGTGGCATCTGCAAGTTTAGAATGCCATACTCCTGCTCCCTTAGGCATTTGTGCTATATACAGTGAAGCCGACCAGGATGAAGTGCAGCACTGCATCATTCTGCAGGAGAGATACTGCAGCAAACAGTGCAATTTCAATGGGAGTTAATTCATTTTGTCATGCAGTAAACCTGTGACACTGGGCTTCACTATATATATATATATATATATATATATATATTTATACACACACATTAGGGATGGGGGCTTCTAGAGTGTGATAAATGGAGATATCTTCACTGGAGTGTGATAAATGAGGATGTCATCTGCACAGTGATGATAAATGCTGTTTATCCATACTATGCTGATGTCACCACTCACTCACTACAACCTGCATTCTAAATGAAACTGCTTTACATAGCAGTTTCTCTTTCTCACTGAGGCTTGCAAGTTACTCAGTTACCATTGCAAAAGATACTCACCTGTGTCCCATATTGTTTCTGAGACTCCCAGCCCATTACTATGCTGATCTCAGCTTCACTACAGCTTGCATTCTAAAGGAAACTTCTTGACAAAAAAGTTTCTGTTCTCACTGCTACATGCAACCTACTCAATTAGCATTGTAAAGGACACTCACCTGTGTCCCATAGTGTTTCTGAGACTCCCAGTCCATTCAGAAAAACTCACACACACAGACCACACACAGAGCAAAAAGCACACAGGGAAACATGACAATATTTCTAAAGCTCCCACCCCATTGTATAAATAGCACACATGATGTGCAGATCATGCGCTATGGAAAATATTCTCACTCCTGCAGAGTGAGCTGTGGATCCTCTCACTTGTGCCTTCAGCACTCATGAGTATCCAGAGCTCTCTCTGCAAGAGTGAGAATATTTTCCATATCACATTCCTGCCCATCATGTAAATACTGTATATATATATATAATATATATATTTATAAAATGGGTGGTAAAATCATAGAAATTCCACTAACATGATTGGACAGAATGCATCACATGACCGTGCATTATTTCCCAACGACCGCATGCCTTCCAGTACGACCGCACGCCTAAACTACTTTCCACTCCTCAAACCTTCTCACCAGCAGTGAGGACTACCCCACGCCTAATGCAGTTGGCAGCCTATACACACACACACACACACACACACACAATACAAGTGGCACCTACAGGCACAATCTAAATATACCACTAGTAATCCCACACTGTACAACCTGATGTGCTTGATTGCACCATTCATTTTTAAATAAAATATCATCTAAAATCAAATTCGCCTGCCATTTTCACACTCTTACTACAGAGCCACTAACTTTTAGTACTGCACACTGTGTCACCAGTCTAAATCCCACAAAAATATAATGGCAGCCGCTTTACTTGCTACTCTTACTTTCTGTTAAAAATCTCCGTTTTAGAGACAGTTGTCCCATCGTGCAGCACTTTCACTTTTCGTTTATATAAGGTGATCGGAATTGAGGATAGTGATAATCTGAAATAGCAGTTGAAAGAAAGTCCTTTTTTGTTTCGTAAAGATAAAAGTTTTTCCCAGTCAGAGCTTGTTACTCAGGGCTGCAGATTCTCATGAACGAGCGAGACATCGCGAGTGAGTCAGTAGTAGATCGAGTTGTTTGGTGTGCCGCCACCCGCCTGGCTTCCGCTCACCCTTCCCAAAGCTGCCGACCCACCCGGCGTGTCCTCGCCTGTTCTATAGAGTCTGCAGCTTGTTTTACTGAAATTAACAGAAGCTTACGGGACAAAAAACACTTTTCATCTTTTTTAAACACAAAACGACTTACTTTCAACTCCTAACAGGTTGTCACTTCCCGCAATGCGCACCGCTCAGTCACGCTATAGTTCATCACTCGTTCTGGCTTCCGACTAGTTTCCTAAAGCTGCTGACTCACTCACTGTAACAGAACCTAACAGGAGGGACACATTTTCATCTTTTTAAACACAGAAGGATTCTTCTTGAACTCTGCCAGTATATCATTTACCAGCTAGGCAGAGGGATTATTTTTCCACCCACCCCCAAAACATGTGTGGCCATTTTATAAGGATAGATATACCACTCTAGGGTGTGCGGTCGCTCTGATATCATGCACGCCTTGGGTGGTTGAAACTCGACTTTGCCGGCCTCGTATCACAACGCACACCAAGGCGTGCGTATATCAGAGCACGATCACACACCCTAGAGTGGTATATCTTATTACATATACATACATATATATATTATGGTAGCACGGTAGTGCTACCATAGTTAGGGTTGAGGAGCCATTTCTATGTTAAACCCCCAAACTTTGAACCTTAATAACTTTGCAACCGTTTGATAGATTTGCCTGAAATTTGGAATGTATGATCAAGAATCATAGGCCTTGGGATCTACCAAGTTTCGTACTGGTTGGATATACGGCTGTGGAGTTATTAAGTGTGATCTGTGCGCGCATTTACGCTTTTCTGGAATTCTGTGGTCGCGCCTACAGGTCGTACGGTTTGCGTGACCGGCCCAAAATCTTCAGGGAACATGCAGCCAGGGTCCCCAATGTGCCTTTGAAGATTTCGTGAAAAAATATTAAACGGTTCAAAAGTTATTCAAAAAACAGTTTCCCATTATAAGTCAATGGGAAAAGTTAAAAAGTTCAACACTTTCGCAAATGCATTTTTACTTTCGCAAATGGGCCTGTTACTTTTGCAAATCGGCCATTTTGTTTTCAGTTGGTGATCAGAAAAATGGTTGGCATTTAAATTTGGGACCCTCTAGCAACCTAATTTTTTTTGTATTCACCTAGTCGGGCCCTGAGGATGCTTGCCATGTCTTTATTTTGGGTAAAACACCCCAGAAATATGTTTTCAAATTTCTGAAAAAGTACTTTCGCAAATTACTTTGTTTAAAGTGTCACAAATTTTATGGAAGCTTCAAATTGGCGACAGTAGTTTTCTAGTCTGTGGAAATGACAGCAATCTTTGTCACTCGCGCTGCAAAAGAACTGTTGGGAGTTTTGAGCTGAAATTTGAGGGAACGGAGCCGACATCTCACAGATGTGCCTTTCAGTGTTGTATTGAAAAATATTACACGGTGGCAAAGTTACGGCACTCCAAAGTTGACAGTTTTCCCATAGGATAACATTACGGCACTCGACGCATTACAGAAACTTTTGATCCTGCTGCAAAATAATGGTTTGGTCTTTTTCCTGAAATTTGGAGGAAGACAGCCAACAGCCCACAGATGTGCCTTTCAGTAGTTTGGTGAAAAATATCACACGGTGGCAAAGTTACGGCACTCAAAGTTGACATTTTTCCCATAGGATAACATTACGCATGCTAACGATAACAGAAACTTTGGATCCCTGCTGCAAAATAACGGTTTGGTCTTTGTTCCTGAAATTTGGAGGGAAGACAGCCAACAGCCCACAGATGTGCCTTTCAGTGGTTTGGTGAAAAAACATCACAGGGAGGCAAAGTTATGGCGCTCCGAACTTTTCCTTTTTTCCCATAGGATAACATTACGGCGTTCGCCGCGCCTTTCAGGGCCCGTATCTCGGAAACGGTGCGAGATACGGACTTTTCGTCGGAAAACTTCTTAGCTACATCATACAGTTCCTGAGATATAATGTATTTAGTATTCCAAAATCTCATTTTCTGCGCCGATATTCATTATTTTGCATACATTATTTGTACTCACTGTCTTTTTCAATGCAGGTTTTGGGGAAAACCAGCCTGTGTGCTTACATTACTGTTACTGTTGCCCTTTCCGCTTGAGGTTCCGTACCCGTTTCACTTACCGTTGACGCCTGCGCCACCATGTGTGTTATCCTTTGTGTTTTCATTTGACGCCATGCTTCTGTTATTTTTGCCATTTTCTGTCTACAGTACTGTTTATCTTTCTGTTTCACTTTACATCACCATGCCCATTGACATTTCTGTTTGCAGGCACCATGTTACTATGTGACAACACATCACGTGGCAGACCATTCCCGTCTACGCCACAATGTGCGTTACCCTTTCTGTTCTCATTCGTGCTTGTGTTACCATGTGTGCCACTGTTAGCATTTCTGTTTGCATTGCTGTCCCTGTTAGTATGCCACAAGACATCATGTGGCGGGAGCGCGGGGCCCAAAGGGCACTGCACTCCTGTTGCTGCATTACATTCACTATTTCTTGTTGTTATTCTCAAAAAGAAGGGAAATTAGAGGCAAAAAACTCAGTTTAATGCATTAGTTAGAGTTGTTCCACAGCGACAAAAGTGAGGAAATTCGCTGTTAGGGTTGAAAAACCCTTGCACCCCACCCACCCCCCAACCGGCATTGGGGTGTGCATTGGGATCATGAGTCCAACTCTCCCCCATTCTCTATACTTCTGCTGCTTTACACAGGTCATGGGGTGAGAGTTAGGGCTGATGATCCCAATGCACACCCAATGCCTACGACTGCGCCATCCTTGCGTTTTCATTTCGCTTGCGTTTCGTTACTTTTGCCATTTTTGTACCGCTGCTGTTTTCTTTCTGTTTCACTTTGCGTCACCATGCCCATTGACATTTCCATTTACAGGCACCATGTTACTATGTGACCAGACATCACGTGGCACACCGCTCCCGTCACACTACCGTGTGCATTACCCTTTCTGTTATCATTCGGTGTGTGTTACCATGTGCCACTGTTAGCATTTCTGTTTGCATTGCTGCTCCTGTTACTATGCCACAAGACATCATGTGGTGGGGCCAGCGGGTCTAAAGAGACCCTGGCCCGCCACCACATTACATTCACTATTTCTCAATATCATTCTCAAAAAGGGAAATTAGAGGTAAAAAACTCCATTTAATGCATTAGTTAGGTTGTTCCACAGCGACAAAAGTGAGGAAATTCGCTGTTAGGGTTGAAAACCCTAACTCCGAATTCACCCCCCCCAGCACCACACACACACACACAGACACACACACACATTCAAGTATGGGGAGGACCAAGCCAACACAACCAATGACAGACATCTAGCAGCAGGTGACAGAAATAACAAACAATTGTCTAAATGTACTACGAGACATCCCACCCACCTGACCAGGTACTGCATGCTCAGTGGAGATCAACACAAAACTGAGGCCATGTACACCAAAACGTACACATCCCTGATTGCAGCTGCATACAACGTACTACTTAGTAGTTGCATGGCCTTACCTACCGATGCCCACACACACCACAACTGGTACTGTGCCGTTATTCAATATAAATGCTGAAGGTGCATGATGACAGTTGTAGAAAGGTTTTAACACTACTGAGTATACATTAATTAAGAGAAGCACATAAATTAACTACAAGACACTAGCATGCTCAAGATAAAGTAGTGATACATTTAGTAGGTGATTTACATAGTAGTACATTTACTGCAATGGTTTACTCAAGATAGAGGGCTGATGTAAACGTATGGAAAAGCATTGCCTGTTCAACGCTGTGAAATTGGTACTGCCAGTATCACATGCATTCTTACTGATGAAGGTGTACTGCTGATGTACATACATAGACCTTCAGTGTGTTTCAATATTAAAGATGCAGTAAGTATTCTTTGTAAGAAAGATTGTATTGCATGGATCAGGCCAAGCAACTTCTAAATATCATAGCACTACTGAGCCAACAATGATGTACCTGTATCGGACATGTATATAGGATAGATTTTCCCAGAAGTACTTACTGAGTATGTTGTACCTGATAAAGACAATCTCATTGCATCTGTGATGACTAACTTATTCAAATAGTAATACATTTGCTATTGTTGCAATGAGTGATCTATGCCACTTATGGACACAGAGTGATTTTTTAACAGTTGTTTCATACTCAGGCTGTATGCCTACTGTTTGGGTTTGCCACACTTCTGTCACTGATGCTATCAAAGTGATAACTATGTTAATTCTGCTACAACAGGAATCAAGTAGGTATGGTGTAGATATAAACAGAATGTCTTTTAGTATTGATTTAACTCATAATGGGGTAAATGTACTAGGACAGCAGGGGTTATCCTTTATCACTGAGTCTGTCAGTTATAATCACACTAGGGTTTCGATGACTGTAATGATCAAGTTACACTGTTCATCTTCATGAGTTCATATTCACAGCCATTCTCCAGCAACTAGACAGTGTATGGTGTAACTGGGTGGTACACTGTGTTCAAAGCTGCTTGCAGTGCCTCAGCAGAGGAGTATCTACTCATAAAGACAATTAAGCAATAAGGCATGACCAACAGTTATGTTAAATGGTCTGTTAATCGCCCTGTAGGGTTTAATGTTGAATGAGGCATATCCGAGTGCCACATGTCTCTAGACAGTGATAAACTGACCATTAACATAATACCTGGGAGTGGCTTATTGCTATCATAATAAAACTGTTTTTAAACAACATTAAACCATGTTCATCATATGGTTAGACTCTACATGTATGTTAATAAAAACTAAACATAAGCTGTTACAATGTTTACAGTCAATTAGAAAGCTGCATTTCTCAAACCCTTGTTATAATCAGAGATATTATACCTGTACAACTCCTTGGTTTTGCTTAACTCTATTGCTCAAGTGGCCACCACAGTGGTGTGGTGTGGTGTGGGGCATTGGTAGGTAAGGCCATGCAACTACTAAGTGTGAGTACGTTGTGTGCAGCTGCAATCAGGGATGTGTATGCTTGGTGTACATGGCCTCAGTTTGCTGTTGATCTCCACTGAGCATGCAGTACCTGGTCAGGTGGGTGGGATGTCTCGTAGTACATTTAGACAATTGTTTGTTATTTCTGTCACCTGCTGCTGGATGTCTGTCATTGGTTGTGTTGACTTGGTCCTCCCCATACTTGAATGTGTGTGTGTGTGTCTGTGTGTGTGTGGTGATGGGGGTGATCGGAGTTAGGGTTTCAACCTAACAGCGAATTTCTCACTTTTGTCACTGTGGAACAACCTCAACTAATGCATTAAACAGAGTTTTTGCCTAATATATATATATATATATATTTTAGAGGCAAAAACTCATTCTCATCAGTTAGGATTGTTCCATAGCGACAAAAGTGAGAAATTCGATGTTAGGTTGAAACCCATTGCACCCCTCCAGCCCACCACCCCAACTGGAATCGGGAAGCATTGGTGTCATCGGCCCTAACTCTCACCCCATCACATGTGGAAGAAGCTGAGGAATAGGAGAATGGGGTGAGAGTTAGGACCGATGATGCCAATGCGCACCCTGATTCCAGTTGGGGTGGTGGGCTGGAGGGGGGCAAAGGGGGTTTCAACCCTAACATCGAATTTCCTCACTTTTGTCACTATGGAACAACCCTAACTGATGCATTAAACAGAGTTTTTTGCCTCTAATATATATATATATATACAGTATATATATATATATATATATATATATATATATGTATATATATATACACACACACACATATACACACACAAGCCCAAAATGGACCCCTGCAGTACTCCACTAGAGAGAGAGATGCCCAGTTTGACATTATTCCTCTAATGCTGACCCTCTGTCTTCTACTCTCCAACCAGGTCATTATCCAGTTAACTGATGTCTTATTTAGCCCTATTTTACTTAGAACATCTATCAATTTATCATGTGGAACCTTGTTGAAGGCTTTGGACAAGTCCAAATAAATGACATCAACTGGATATCCCTTATTTAGGCAACAGAGGCTGGTTTATAAAATTTAATTGAATTTGTTAGAACCTTCCCTTAGTGAAGCCCTGCTGTATATCATCAATCACACCTTCACAGTATATGGACTCCTCAATTAATTCCTTTATCATACCTTCCATGATCTTGCCCAAAGTGGATGTCAGACTAACTGGACTACAATTTGTGCACTCCCTTTTGGATCCCTTCTTAAATATTTGGATAATGTTACCTTCTTTCCAGTTTTCTACCATTGAACCTGTATCAATGGAAAGCTAGAAAATTTTGGTGACAAGTTCAGCCAGGACATCAGTGAGTTCTCTAATTATCCTAGGGTGGATCTTATCAGGGCCCGGGGACTTATTAGACTCCACTCTGGATACCACTTTTTAACATTATACTTATTTATGAACATTCTCTAATCATTTATACCATCAAGTATTTCAGGGCTGGTATTATTATTTTTTGGTAAACACAGATTACTGCAGTGTTTTGCAATTTTGCATATGCAGCCCATGATGCTTTGCATTGTGTGGGCATGTGTGATTTTGTATTTTCTTGAAACTTGGCTTCCCAGCCAAATGCCCTTTGGGGTAACCCTTGCCTCAGTGTTTGCGCACAGATGTTCTTTTTTCTTATATATATATATATATATATATATATACTGTATACATACAGTGTATATATAGAGATATATATATATATACAGTATATATATATATGTATGTATATGTATGTATGTATATACTGTGTGTGTATATATATATAGATATATATATAATTAAAGGCAAAAAACTCCGTTTAATGCATTTGTTAGGGTTGTTCCACAGTGACAAAAGTGAGGAAATTCGCTGTTAGGGTTGAAAACCTTAACTCCGAATTCACCCCCCCAGCACCACACACACACACACACACACACACATGCAAGTATGGGGGAGGACCAAGTCAACACAACCAATGACAGACATTCAGCAGCAGGTGACAGAAATAACAAACAATTGTCTACATGTACTACGAGACATCCCCACCCACCTGACCAGGTACTGCATGCTCAGTGGAGATCAACAGCAAAACTGAGGCCATGTACACCAAGCGTACACATCCAGATTGCAGCTGCACGCAGCATTACCACTTAGTAGTTGCATGGCCTTACCTACCGATGCCCCACACCACACCACAACTGGTACTGTGCCGTTAGTCAATATAAATGCTGAAGGTGCATGATGACAGTTGTAGAAAGGTTTTAACACTAGTGAGTATACATTATTTAAGAGAAGTACATAAATTAACTACAAGACACTAGCATGCTCAAGATAAAAGTAGTGTTACATTTAGTATGGATTTACATAGTAGTACATTTACTGCAACTGTTTACTCAAGATAGAGAGGCTGATGTAAACGTATGGAAAAGCATTGCCTGTTCAATGCTGTGAAATTCGTACTGCCAGTATCAGATGCATTCTTACTGATGAACGTGTACTGCTGATGTACATACATAGACCTTCAGTGTGTTTCAATACTAAAGATGCAGTAAGTATTCTTTGTAAGAAACAATGTAATTGCATGGATCAGGCCAAGCAACTTCTAAATATCACAGCACTACTGAGCCAAAAATGACGTACCTGTTTCGGAGATGTCTATAGGATAGATTTTCCTGTAGGCACTTACTGACTATGTTGTACCTGAGAAAGACAATCTCATTGCATCTGTGATGACTAACTTATTCAAATAGTGATACATTTACTATTGTTGGCAATGAGTGATCTATACCACTATGGACACACTGTAATTTTTTTAACAGTTGTTTCATACTCAGGCTGTATGCCTAGTGTTTGGGTTTGCCACACTTCTGTTACTGATGCTATCAAAGTGATAACTATGTTAATTGTGGTACAACAGGAATCAAGTAGGTATAGTGTAGATATAAACAGAATGTCTTTTAGTATTGATTTAACTCACAATGGGATAAGTGTACTAGGACAGCAGGGATTATTCTCTATCACTGGCTGTCAGTTATAATCACACTAAGGTTTCAATGACTGTAATGATCAAGTTACACTGTTCACCTTCATGAGTTCAGATTCACAGCCATTCTCCAGTAACTAGACAGTGTATGGTGTAACTGGGTGGGACACTGTGTTGCAAAGCTGCTGCAGTGCCTAGCAGAGGGAGAGTATCTACTCATAAAGACAATTAAGAGATAAGACATGACCAACAGTTATGTTAAATGGTCTGTTAATCACCCTGTAGGGGTTTAATGTTGAATGAGGTATAGCCGAGTGCCACATGGCGCTAGACAGTGATAAACTGACCATTAACATAATACCTGGGAGTGGCTTATTGCTATCATAATAAAACTGTTTTTTTAAACAACATTAAACCATGTTCATCATATGGTTAGGCTCTACATGTATCTTAATAAAAACTAAGCATAAGGCTGTTACAATGTTAACAGTCAATTAGAAGGCTGCATTTCTCAAACCCTTGTTATAATCAGAGATATTATACCTGTACAACTCCTCGGTTTTGCTCAACTCTATTGCTCATATGGCCCACCACATGTGGTGTGGTCTGGTGTGGGGCATCAGTAGGTAAGGCCATGCAACTAAGTGAGGTACGTTGTGTGCAGCTGCAACCAGGGATGTGTATGTTTGGTGTACATGGCCTCAGTTTTGGTGTTGCTCTCCACTGAGCATGCAGTACCTGGTCAGGTGGGTGGGGATGTCTCGTAGTACATTTAGACAATTGTTTATTTCTGTCACCTGCTGCTGGATGTCTGTCATTGGTTGTGTTGACTTGGTCCTCCCCCATACTTGCATGTGTGTGTGTGTGTGTGTGTCTGTGTGTGTGTGGTGACGGGGGGGGGTGAATTCAGAGTTAGGGTTTTCAACCCTAACAGTGAATTTCCTCACTTTTGTCCCTGTGGAACAACCCTAACCAATGCATTAAATGGAGTTTTTTGCCTCTAATTTCCCTTCTTTTTGAGAATGATAACGAGAAATAGTGAACGTAATGCAGCGGCGGGATGTCTTGTGGCATAGTAACAGGAACAGCAACACAAACAGAAGCGCTAACAGTGGCGCACATGGTAATGCAAGCGCGAATGAGAACAGAAAGGGTAACGCACACGGTGGTGTAGACGGGAACAGTCTGCCACATGATGTGTTGTCATAGTAACATGATGCCTGCAAACGGAAATGTCAATGGGCATGGTGACGCAAAGTGAAACAGAAAGAGAAACAGTACTGTAGACACAAATGGCAAAAAATAACAGAAATGCAAGCGCAAATGAAAACGTAAGGATAACGCACATAGGGCCTCACGCCCCGCCACACGCGGTGGCGTAGAGTCAGTCTTTGGCCCTGCACTCCACCACATGATGTCTTGTGGCATAGTAACAGGAACAGCAACGCAAAACAGAAGCGCTAACAGTGGCGCATATGGTAACACAAGCACTAATGAGAACAGAAAGGGTAACGCACATGGTGGCGTAGATGGGAACAGTCTGCCACGTGATGTGTTGTCATAGTAACATGATGCCTGCAAACGGAAATGTCAATGGGCATGGTGACGCAAAGTGAAACAGAAAGAGAAACAGTACTGTAGACACAAATGGCAAAAAATAACAGAAATGAAAATGCAAAGGATAACGCACATGGTGGTGTAGATGTCAACGGTAAGTGAAACGGGCACGGAACCGCAAGCTGAAAGGGCAACGGTAACAGTAATGTAAGTGCACAGGCTGGTTTTCCCCAAAAGCTGCATAGAGAAAGACAGTGAGTACAAAGAATGTATGCATAATAATGGGTATCGGAGCAGAAAATGAGGACTTGGAATACTAAATAGGGATATCTCAGGAACTGTACGACGTAGAAAAAAAAATTAAAAGTCATATGATTTATGACTGTCCTGGCTAGTTTTGTACTTAGTCCCCATCAGGGGGCTAAGTATTTTTCCCACGAAAAGTCCGTATCTCGCACTGTTTCCGAGATGCAGGCCCTGAAATGCGCGGTGAACGTCATATTGTTATCCTATGGGAAAAAGAGAGGTTCGAGCACCATAACTTTGCCTCCCTGCAATATTTTTTCACCAAACCACCGAAAGGCACATCTGTGGGCTGTTGGCTGTCTTCCCTCCAAATTTCAGGAAAAAAGACCAAACCGTTATTTTGCAGCAGGGTGCTAAAGGATTCCTGTAATGCGTCGAGCGCCGTAATGTTATCCTATGGGAAAAACCATCAACTTTGGAGTGCCGTAACTTTGCTGCCATGTAATATTTTTTCAATACAACACTGAAAGGCACATCTGTGAGATGTCGGCTGCGTTCCCTCCAAATTTCAGCCCAAAACTCCCAACCGTTCTTTTGCAGCGGAGTGCCAAAGAATTACTGTTATTTTAGGTATAGTGTCGCAAAGTAGTGTCGCAATTTGCGAAAGCTTTTGCCAAAATTTGTGACACTTTCATCAGTGTGACACTACTTTGCGAAAGTACTTTTTCCAGAAATCTGAAAAACATATTTCTGGGGTGTTTTACCCCAAAATAAAGATATGGCTAGAATCCCTTAGGGCCCGACTAGGTGAATACAAAAATAATTAGGTTGCTAGAGGGTCTCAATTTTAAATGCCAAGCATTTTTCTGATCACTAACTGAAAACAAGATGGTGGATTTGCGACAGTCACAGTGCCATTTGCAACAGTAAAAAGTGCATTTGCGACACTGTCGAACTTTTTGTTAACTTTTCCCATTGACTTATAATGGGAAATTGTTTTTTGAATAACTTTTGAACCGTTTAATATTTTTTCATGAAATCTTTGAAAGGCACATCAGGGACCCTGGCCACACGTTCCCTGAAGATTTCAGGCAGGTCACACAAACCGTTCGACCTGTAGGCGCGTCAGCAGAAATCCAGAAAAAGCGTATAAATGCATGTGCAGATCACACTTAATAACTCCACAGCCATATATCCGACCAGTACAAAACTTGGCAGATCCCAAGGCCTATGGTTCTTGATCATGTAATCCAAATTTCAGGTAAATCTGTCAAATGGTTGCAAAGTTATTAAGGTGCACAATTTTGGGTTTAACATAGAAATGGCTCCTCAACCCTAACTATGGTAGCACTACCGTGCTGCCATAATATATATAGAGAGAGATGGGAACTCTAAGAGAAGGCCATCATTTATTTTCCTGTATAACTGTGAGTAATCTATCAATGAAAAGTATATACTGTACATGCAATAGTTAAACAATTACAGCTACTGTATATACCTACACTAATTAAAACTATACACCTACACAAGTCAAACAATTAAAAGTATATACCTACACCACATGAAACCCTATGGGACAATACTAATAACACAATTAGCACGTCATTAGGAAGTTAGCCAAACCATTTAACAAGCTGCAAAATAACCTGGAAAAAAGATGCACAAAACTCTCCCAAACCCATAAATCCCGCAGTCTCTAATTTGCACTCACTACACATCATTCCCTTTTTACTGTAATAGACCTTCAAGTACCATAATGTGATCACAAATGTAATATCCATAACAATAAATATCTTAATGTATTATATTCAACAAACAATGGGTAAACGTGGAACACTCAGAAGTATATCCATTTAGGGGGTTCATTGTGGCAATAAAGTCACTCACCATTTGGATTCATGCACTTATAGCCCTAATTAGCCTCACTGATGGGTTTACATCCTTGTATACAACCCTTATCCATTATTTATTCTATATGTAATATATGGATAGTGCCAGTAATACTACTGAAAAGCATAAAAATAATTTTCTGTAATACTATTGAAAAAAATCCATCAGTAGTATTAAGAGATCTCACAATACTATTGCTCAATGTTCATTAATAATATTATGCAATCCTGTAATACTATTGATGGATTTCCTAACACATTGCCATAAGAATCCTGCTTCCTTCATGCCGCATGTACACTCTCCACAGCTGCCCTTTCTTAAATCCTTTCCTTACCCTCTCACCTCCAGCCACCTATCATAAGTGGCAAAGTCCTAACTGTCCATCCCCTCTCCACTCCAGTTCCCACCTGCCCGATGACTAAGCTGCTCTCTCACTAACTCACCAACAATGGTGTTACTTCTCCATTTGCTGCAACAAAACAAAAGGAATATTTTCTTTTTTTTTTATTAACTTAAGTAAAAAACTAAGCCACAGCACTAATGGAAGCATGGAGCTCTTTCTTGACTGCTTGCTTGGTGATGCCATCATTTTTTCTGAGACAATTATTCAGCAGACATGCATACTACCAATAGAAACACATACTGGGCGCTGCAGAGAAATCTTGGTATTGCAGCATCCATAGCTACTGCCAGGCAACCAGCAAAAAAGTGGCTTGATTTGCAGACACATTTTACCACCCTGGATTAGAGATTCTGACTACATTTTGGTGAATACTTGGGACTCCTTGGATCCATATATTACAGAAAAAGGGGAACTGCATATTACTCAGGGCGCTAGTGGAAATCATCCATGAAATAGCAGCAAAAAGGGAAATACTGCTAATGGGAGACTTCAGTTTGCCAGATGTCAATTGGAGCCCCCATACTGCAGCCACAGCCAGGAGCAGAGACATCCTGGAAGCTCTTCAGGAGGGTGGGACGCAGACAACTAGTGGTAGAACACACCCATGAGGGAGCAATATTAGACCTGGTGCTCACCAATGGGGAAAGAGTCATGTATGTAGATGTAGGGAGCCACCTGGAGTCCAGCAATCACTGTATGGTATGGTTTAATATGAGGATGGTGGAGGAATCCAGACACACAAAGTCAAGGGTCCTGGATCTCAGAAAGGTAGGATTTTCAAAACTAGAGGTATGTCTGAAGAAAGCCCCAAGGGGAAGGGTATGAAAGGGTGATGTAGAGGAGCAATGGGCACATCTTAAAGGAGCCATAACTGAAGCCAGGAGCCTTTGCATTGGGCAAATCAGTAAATCAAAGAAGTAAAAAACCACTGGTTCTCAAAAGAAGTGGTAGAGTAGGTAAGGGAAAAAAAGGTTACAATTCAGAAAATACAAAGAAACACAGAAGGAGGAAGACAGAAGATTGTATCTGGAAAACTTAAAGGAGGTGAGAAAACCAATCAGAAAAGTCAAAACACAGACAAAGACTCACCAAGGCAGTTGAGAAAGGAGACACAATCTTCTTTAGATATTTTAAAGAAAAGAGTAATAACAGGGTGGGATTGTGAGACTGAAAATGGAAGGAGGGGTCAGTGGAAGGGGACCAAGAAAAGGCAGAAATCCTGAACAAATATTTTTGTTCAGCATTCATGGTAGAAAGGGGAGGGGAGTGACAATGGCTAGGTGAAAGAAGTGCCAGGGGGTTGGGGGTAGATACCAGTCCATTCACAGTAGAGGGAGTACTAAAGGAACTGGAAAAACTGAAAGTAGATAAGGCAATAGGGGCAGACAGAATAGAAACACATAAACATAAAAGGTGTCATCAGATAAGCTCCTCAAGGCCCAGCCAGTCTGCCCTACATCCCAGAAGTTTAAAGGAACTTAGAAAGGAGCTAGCAGCACTACTGACAGCCTTGTTCAGCAAATCTTTAATAACAGGTGTGGAGTTGGCAGACTAGAAGAGGGAAAATGTGGTCCCTCAGGAGCAGGGAAGAGACTGGTAGCTATTGGCCAGTCAGCCTAACCTCAGTGGTAGGGAAATTGATGAAATTATTACTCAAGGAAAATATTGTGCCTTAGACAAGTAGCACTCATGGTAACCTTCTCAGAGGTGCTGCCTGCCTAAGGCATGGGTGAGGCTAGGGTGCTCCACACCATGGGATTCAATCAGTGGTTGAAAAACTGGTGCAGAGCTCAGGAGTTTGGCTTCATTGGGGACTGGGGGTCCACCAGGAGTGATGCAGGCCTACACTGGCATGATGGTCTGCATCTGTCCAGGAGGGGAACCAGGATCCAAGGTGACAGGTTTAAATGCTTTATTGGCAAGCATTTAAACTAGCCAAGGAGGAGGAACTGGAAAGGAGCAGGGAAATCCGAGCCCCCCCCCAAAATATCAGGGTAGTTAGTGAGGTAAACACCAAGATAGAGACATTGATAAGAAGAAGGGCAGGGGTAAATGGAGAAAACAACAAAGGCAGTAAGGACAGGGACGGGGCAAAAAGGGGTAAGGCCACCAAGAAATGGAGGGTAATGAGTACCAGTGCCTGTTGTGGGGGCAGCAAGCTCCCTGAACTGGTGGCCTTGATGGAAGAGGGATGCCAGGATATCATGGCAGCCACAGAAACATGGTACACAGAGAACCATGACTGGGATGTTAACATACCAGGGTACACAACCTACAGGAGAGACAGGGAGGGTAGAAGAGGGGGAGGAGTAGCTCTCTATGTAAGAGAAGGGATAAAAGCAATGGAACAAAAGAGTAAACAGGGAGGAGAGGAGGCACTGTAGGTCACCTTAGAGACTTGAAATGGCACCACAATCTGCACAGGGGTTGTATACAGACCCCCATCACAAGGGGAAGGAATGGACAAGAATATGATAGAAGGCATCCTTAGGATGGCAGAGAAAGGGGAGATTTTGTTGATGGGGGACCTGACTATGCCAGATGTTAACTGGAACACCTTTGCTGCAGCCACATCCAAGATCAGGACCATTCTCCATGCCCTACAGGGGGAATGCCTCAGACAGCTAGCTTTGGAACCCACTCAGGAGGGAGCAATCTTAGACCTTGTACTCACAAATGGAGACAGTGAGAGGTTCTCAGATCTAGAAGTGGGTAGTCATCTGTGAACAAGTGACCACCAAACAGTGTGGTTCATGATAAACTCAGCTGCAGAGTCAAGCCATACAAAAGTGAAGGTACTGGACTTCAGGAGGGCTGACTTTGTCAAAATGGGAGAGTGCCTTAGAAAAGCACTAGCAAACAGGCAAGAAGGAGGGGTGGAGCAACAATGAGGAAACATCAAAACTGCCATCACAGAGGCAACAAGCCTTTATGAGAAGCAAATAAACAAATCAAAATGAAAGAAAAAGCCACTATGGTTCTCAAAAGAGGTGGCGGGGAAGGTTAGGGAGAAAAAGATAGTTTTAGGAAGTATAAGGAAACAGAGAAGGAGCAGGACAGATAATTGTACCAGTTAAGGCTGAAGGAAGCAGAAAAGGCAGTCAGAATAGCAAAGGCACAAACTGAGGAAAAGATAGCCAACTCGGTTAAGAAGGGGGATGAAACCTTTTATAGGTACAATAGGGAGCATAGAAAGACAAAGGGAGGGATAGTGAGGCTGAACAGAATGGACAGTGGGTGGGCAGAGAGGGACAGTGAAAAAGCAGGAATACTGAATGAATACTTCTATTCAGTATTCACAAAAGAGGAGGAGGGGAGGTACCTAATCTAATTAACAGAAGCACTCTGGATGGGAGGGGGTCAATCCCAGTCTTTTCACAGAAGAAAGGGTTCTGAAAGAACTCCTAAAACTGAAGATGGACAAAGCAATGGGACTGACAAGATTCACTCCAGAATTCTAAAAGAATTAAGGGGAGAACTAGTAACACCACTGACTACCCTTTTTAACAAATCATGGGAGGATGGTATGGTACCTGAGGACTGAAGGAGGGCGGATGTGAGTCCCCTTCACAAAAGTGGGAACAAGACAGGGGCAGGAAATTACAGACCTGTCAGTTTGACCTCTGTGGTAGGGAAAATGATGGAATCACTTCTGAAGGAAAGAATTATTTAGTACATAGAGGCCAGGGGGGCACAGAACCCAAGGCAGCATGGATTCACAGTGGGAATGTCATGTCAGATGAATCTAATTGATTTCTTTGACTGGGTCACCAAAGTAGTAGACCAGGGAGGTGCTGTGGACGTGGCCTACCTAGACTTTAGCAAGGTATTTGACACAATCCCACACAAATGATTAATAAACAAATTAGCCAGCTTGGGAGTGAGTCCCGGGGTGATAGCCTGGGTAAAACATTGGCTGGCCAACAGGACACAGAAGGTAATAGTAAATGGAGTCCACTCTGAAGAAAGGGGGGTTACTAGTGGGGTACTGCAGGGTTCAGTACTGGGTCCAGTCCTTTTTAATGTCTTTATAAGTGACATAGCAGAGGGTCTGGAAGGAAAAGTATGACTCTTTGCAGATGACACAAAGATCTGCAACAGGGTTGATACACAAAGGGGGTGGAAAGGATTAGAAGGGACTTGGCATGGTTGGAGGAATGGTCAGAAGTATGGAAACTTTTATTCAATGCAAAGAAGTGCAAAATAATGCACCTGGGAAATAAAAACCTAGGGGAAGATTACATAATGGAGGGGTAGTAATAACAACAAAAATGGAAAGGGACCTGGAGGTAATCATATCAGATGACCTTAAGGTTAGCAAACAATGTGAGAAGGCAGAAGGGAGGGCTGGGGGATACTGGGATGTATAGGGAGAGGCATCACCCGCTGAAAACAGGAAGTTGTTATCCCTCTGTACAGACATTTTTGAGACCCCATCTGGAGTACTGCGTCCAGTTCTGGAGACCCCATCTCTGCAAGGACATAGACAGGATGGAGGCAGTCCAGAGGAGGGCAACTAAAATGGTGCAGGGTCTGTAAGAAAAGCCATATGAGGAGAGACTAAAAGAGCTTAATATGTATACCCTTGAGGAAAGGAGGCATATGATTGAAACTTTTAAGTACCTTAGTGGAATCAACAAATTCCAAGAGGGTAGTATCTTTCAGAAAAACAGATGTGCAAGAACAAGGGGACACAATTTGAAGATAGAGGAGGCCGGCTCAGGGGCAATGTAATGAAGTATTTTTTCATAGAGAGGGTGGTGGACACATGGAACTGACTTCCTGAGAAGGTCATGGGGTCTAAAACTGTGGGAGAATTCAAGAATGCAAGGGACAAACGTAAGGTGATTCTTGTGGGGGGTAGGAAGAAATAGGCTGTTGGTTAACTAGGATCTGCAGTTTATCCAGTAGGTAGGGAAATGGGCAGACTAGGTGGGCCAAGCAGTCCTTATCTCCCATCAAAGTCTATGTTTCTATCTTGAATCCAGCAGACAGCATGATCTGAGACAGCATGGTTTCACAGCAGGCAGGTATTGCCAAACAAACCTGATAGAGTTCTTAAACTGGGTGACAAAGGAGATAAATCAAGAAGGGGCAGTGGATGTGGCCTACCTGGATTTCAGCAAGGCCTTCAACACCATCCTGCATAAAAGGCTAATGAACAAGATGAGCAGCCTGGGAGTCAGATCCAGGGTGGTAAACTGGGTTAGAAATTGGCTGAGTGATATGACACAAAGGGTAGTAATGAACGGAGTTCAGTCCAAAGAGATGGAGGCATCTCAGGGATTGGTGCAAGACCCAGTCCTCTTTAATGTCTTCATAAATGACATTGCAGAGGGACTGGAGGGGAAGGTATACCTCTTTGCAGACAACACAAATATCTACAATAGGGTTGACACACTCGGGTGTGTGTGAAAAGAATGGGAAGGGACCTTGGCAAGCTGGAGGAATGTTCAAATGTATGGCAGCTGAGATTCAGTGCAAAGAAGTGCAAAATTATGCACTTTGGACATGGAAACTCAAAGGAGGAATACTCAATGGAGGGGAGCTACTGTCGGTCACCAAACAGGAGAGGGTTCTACAGGTGATTATATCTGAGGACCTAAAGGTGGCTGAATAGTGTGAGAAGGTGGCTAGAAGGGTCACATGGAGAAGCATCACCAATAAAAAGGAAAGTGATGATGCTACTGTACAGATCAGTGGTGAGACCTCATCTGGAGTACTTTGTCCAGTTCTGGAGGCCGCATCTCAGGAAGGACCTGGACAGAGTGGAGGAGGTCCAAAAAAGGGCTACAAAAATGGTATGGGGGCTGTACCAGAAGACAAATGAGGACAGAATGAAAGACCTCAATATGTATTCACTGGAGTTGAGAAGGGGGGGGGGACATGATAGAGACATTCAAATACCTTAAAGGGATAAATGAAGTAGAGGAGGGTAGCATCTTTCAGAAAAGAGGATGTAAAAGAACTAAGGGATGCAATATGAAGTTGGAAGGAGGTAGAATCAGGAGTAATGTGCGGAAGTAACTTGTTACAGAAAGGTAGGTGGCTGCTTGGAACAGCCTCCATGAAGGGGCAGTGGGGGCAAAAACAGCGGAGGAATTCAAACAGGTGTGGGACAGACATAAGAGAACCCTAGAGATGGAAGAGAGGGATAGCCACAGATTATCTTCAGTCTGTAGTGTGAGTTAAAGATAGGGGAAACTGGCAGACTAGATGTTCCAGGAGGTCCTTACCTGCTGACAAATTATATGCATCTCTGTGTCTATGTATCAGCTATAAAACCATCTCAAGGTTCTGGTGACATGTTGGAAACTCTTGAGTTTTGCTCTTGAGGCTCACATGCCACCAGAACCTCTCTATGGTATTACAGCTTCATAATACACAATCCTTATTTATTATTTTGTCTGTCTGTCTGTCTCTCTCTCTCTCTCTCTCTCTCTATATATATATATATATCTATATATATAAAACTATATTGTAGGGGAGCAGTACCAGTTAGGGTTGAGTAGGGGGTTTAATATTATGCCCCTAGCTTTACACTTTAATAGCTATGCCCCTAGTCAATGGAATAGTGCTTGAAATGTTGCATGCATGGTCTGGGGGGGGGGGGCAAGGTCTCCTGATTTGGCAAGTTTCATTCTGGTAGGATGTGTGGATTCCAAGACCCAAATAGTGAACAAAGAGGAAAACATTTTGTTTTTGCTGTTCTTTTTCTCTCACTTACAGCCCAGATGGTTTGGAATTTTGTTCTGAAATTTTCAGGGTAGAAAGGGCTTGCCATAGAATAGTGCATTCACTGGATTGGTAAAAAAATATGAATTCATTCCAGAGTTATAAAAATTTAAATTCTGGGTTCTGATCATATTCAATAGGATCTTTCAAATAGATGTTTGATACGAAAGAAGAATCTTCTTTAGAATAATCTTCTTTCATGAGCCACAATTCTTCTTTCATGATGAAACAATCTTCTTTCATAAGGCACTCAACTTGTGTCTGTTTTTTTAAATGTAAAAACCCGTAAAGATGATACAAAATACAATTATAGTATTAAATGCATGCTGAAAATAGAAAATGGAGTTGGAACTGATATTTCAACCATTAGTCTTCTTCATTAATTATCTAAAAGAGAAAAAAGCAAAGTTAGTTGTTTTTTCTTCTCTTTTAAATAATTCCACAAGAAGACCTATGGCCAAAATGTTAATTCTAACTCTATTTTCTATTTTCAGTGTGCATTTACTATTAACATTTTGTTTTGTTTTCAGACACACACTGATGCAGCACCTTGTTTTTCTGTCCATAAAAATGATGCTCTGGAGAAAAACAAGCACATAAATCTTGCAAAACAGGACCTTGACCTTGATTCTGGAGTTTGTTTTTTGGAAAATGTCCCCAAAATATAATTTTAGGATATCCCTACTGAAGCTTGTTTCGTAAGCTGAAATTCTCATTTAATGAGGCTCATGAAAGAAGATTTCCATCTCACGAAAGAAGAATCTCAGCTCACGAAGGACGATGGGGGAGTTTTTTTCCCATAGTTCTTTTGTGAGTCAACCTTCTTTTGTGAACTCTTTCATGATAACAAAAGAAGGTGGTCAGCACATGAGAGAACTATGGGAACAAAACCCTTACATTCACCATCTTCTTTCCTGAGCTGAGATTCTTCTGTCATGAGGGTCGGGTCATTAAAGAAGAGGGGGAACTTTTTTTTCTATGTGATCTCACGAAAGAACTGTCTGTGACCAGGAACCTCTATCTATCTATCTATCTATCTATCTATCTATCTATCTATCTATCTATCCATCTATCCATCTCTGTCTGTCTGTCAACCTATGTTTTTAATATCTTCCTAATCAGGGTGCTCACCACTGGTACCACTTCTCCCCCCCCAGGTCTCCCACCCACCCTTCCCATGTTTAATTTCTTTATGAAAGGGCAGATTAGCAGGATTAAATCAGGGAGATGGGCACAAGACCCAGGAGCAGGCTGAGGTACTAAATGAGTACTTCACCTCAGTTTCCTCAAGGAAAATGGGGTGCTGCATCATACATGGGAGGAGACAGAGATACTAAGGAGGGGGGGACCCTTACCAATCGGCAGGTCTGGGGAGAGGGGGAGGCATCACTGGCAGGTGGGGAGGCTAAGCAGGGAGAAGAGGTACGGAAGTGGAAATCACAGCAGAGAGTGAGGGAAGCCCTCAGCTCCCTTAAGATGGAGAAAGCACCAGGGCCGGATAAATTACATCCCAGAGTGCTGAAGGAACTTGCGGATGTCCTGGCAAAACCCTGGCGGAGCTTTCACCATCTCTCTGAGGACAGGTGGGTGCCCCAAGACTGGAAGGTGGTGCATATAGTGCCTATCCACAAGAGGGGATCAAGGGAGGTGGCAGGGAACTACAGGCCTGTCAGCCTGACATCGGTGGTGGGCAAGGTGATGGAGGGCATTGTCAAGGAGAGGCTAGGGGGGGACCTGGATAAGTCAGGGTGCCTGGACAATAGACAGCATGGATTCATCCCGGGGAAATCGTGTCAGACAAACCTGGTGGAATTCTATGACTGAGTGACTAGTGCCTTGGACCTGGGTAGACCAGTGGACGTCCTCTTTCTAGACTTCAGCAAGGCATTTGACTCTGTTCCTCACGTGGGCTTGTTGGATAAGCTGGGAGAAATGGGGGTGGGGAACCAGATGATCAGATGGATAGGCAATTGGCTCCAGTACCAGACCCAGAGGGTCGTAATTGGCAGGATAGTCTCATCCCCAAGGAGGGTCATTAGTGGGGTCATGCAGGGATCAGTCCTTGGGCCCCTTCTGTTCAAACGCCTATGTCTCTGACATAAGGACAGGAATCAGGAGTGAGATGAGTCTCTTTGCGGATGACTCAAAACTGGGGGCGGTGGTGGATGGGGAGGAGGCGAGGGTGGCCCTTCAGGGGGACCTGGAGGCTCTGGAAAGATGGTCTAGAAAGTGGAAGCTGAGGTTCAATGCAGGGAAATGCAAGGTACTCCACCTGGGGCCAGAAACCCGGGCCAAGTGTACACCCTGGGGGAGGAAATGCTACAAGTCTCGATGGCTGAGAGGGACCTGGGGGTGGTGGTGGATGTCAAGATGAACAACTCTGAGACTTGTAGGAGGGCAGCAGCCAAGGCCAACAGGATGCTGGGATGCATCGCTAGGGGGATCACCTCCAGAAGGAGGGAAGTGATACTCCCTCTGTATAACTGCTTGGTGAGGCCACACCTTGAGTACTGCATACAGTTTTGGAGGCCACACTTAAAGAGGGACATTAACCTCCTGGAGGGTCAGAGGAGGCAACCAAAATGATTTGGGGCTTGGGGACAGGACCTATGAGAGAGGCTCGAAGAGCTAAATATGTACACATTGGAAGAGAGAAGGGACCGGGGACATGATAGAGGTCTTCAGTTACATAAAGAGGGTAAATAGGAGGAACAGTCAGGGTGCTTCGAAGGAAGGAGGAGGGCCACTAGAGGCATGGGTGGAAGCTGGAGGGGGGAAGATTCAGGGGAGAAAGGAGGAGGTGCTACTTCACTGAGAGGGTGGTGGAGCCATGGAATGCACTGCCTAGGGGCTGGTGGAGGCAGAGACAGTGGAGGGGTTCAAGAGGGGGTGGGACAGGTACAGGGGAAGGGCTCTGGAAGCAAAATACAATGCAGCAAGAATATCCGGAACTGGGAAGGGAGAAGCCAGAGAAGGTGAGGGGGGCAGCAAGGTCAGCACCCAGGGTGGGGGCTGACCAAATGAGCAGACACGAAAGACCATTAGGCCTATTCTGCTGGCATTTTAGCATGTTAGTATGATGTAAGCAGCCTGGGTGCCAACCTGATACTGCTTCCCTTGCCCCCTCACCTCCACATGACCCCCCTTCTTTAATATATGTGGTGGCACCAGGATTCTCAGCCCTAGTGTGGAACACCATCCCAACACTGGGGTGCCCAATCCCCAGTGTTGGCTTCAGTTCCCCTACAATAAAGAAACCTGTCCCTCTTTGATCTTTTTTACATCTGAAAAATGAAAACAGTCCATTGGTAATCTGCTCCCATTACTGCACCCACCCTGCACTAAGCACCCACCACCCCACAGCCTCCATACACCCTCACATGTTCACTCATCTGATCATGTGCCATGTTGCCTTCATCCCCATGCTCAGCATGAGAACAGTGGAACTTTCTTGGAATGTGAATCCACAACTGGAGTCATGCTGTGGGCTTCAATTACAACAGTGACCTGCCAACCCCCCTGATCTGTCTGTGTGCCTCTCATGCTATCTATCTATCTATCTATCTATCTATCTATCTATCTATCTATCTATCTGTTTGTCTGTATATCTCTGTCTGTTTGTCTGTCTGTCTATCTATCCATCTCTCTCTCTCTCTCTCTCTCTCTTCCTCTTGTTCTGTTATTTTTGTGAAGCAGACTGAGGTGTCCACCTCATTACCTCTTCTGTCTGCTCCCTCTCCTCCAGGTCATGCCCCTCTCCCAAAACAAATAGATGGCAGCACCAGGGTGCCCACCCCCTGTTCCACCAAACACCATCCCAACACTGGGGTGCCCAATCCCCAGTGCCAGCTTCTGTCACCTACAGTTAAAAAACATCCCTCATTGATCTGTTTTTTACATGTAAAAAAGAAAATGGCCCCTTGTGGATCTGACACTACACACCCCACCCACCTCACCCTGATATCCCACTCAGCACCCATCACCCCACACACCCTCACTCATCTGAACATGTCCCATGATGTAGATCCACTCTCTGACCGAAGACACGTCTTACTGCTGGGACCGGTGATTGCAATATGAGCACATAAGGTAAGTGTGGTTTAATGTATGTCTATGGAGTTTGAACTTCTGTTCATAACTTTCTCAAGGTTGAACATGTTTACACCAAAAGTTAAACATGGCCTTTTAGAACCCCACCTCATGAACAAGGGCAATGAAATTTTGGAAAGCCATCCTGAAAGGTGATTTCTGTGGTCACTGTGTGAAATCACTTTTCAGGCAGGATTTGAAAAGTTTCTCTGCCCTTGTTCATGGGGGAAGGGTTATAAGAAGGCTATGTTGAAAATTTGAGGTGAAAATATTAAAAAAACAACAAGGTTATGAGTGTACATTGAAATTCTGTGATACATGCTCACTATTTTGGTAATTTTCACTATTTTGACAGCAAGTTTTCAACATAGCCCTTTTTTTACATGGTATCATGACTGTGACAACTATCATTTTTCAAATCCTGGCTGAAATTTGTTTTCACACCTGTGCTGCAGAATAGTGTTTTGGCCAAGATTTGAACATTTTCACTTATTGGGTTCATGGTTCACCTATGCCGACATGACAACAATGTTGTCGACATTCAGCATAGCAGCATCCCCGATGTCGACAGGTGAAATTTTGCCTGTCAGATATTGGCCCATTTTTCTAAATGGGGCTGTGCCACCCCTGAACTCCCCATGAGGGCAGATGTGCCCACCACACCCCCTTCTGTTGATTATTAACTCTGAGTTGGAGTCAACTCAAAGGGGGGGTTGAAAGTCATCGAAAGGGCAAAATTTCACTGGCGGGTCCCCCACGGCGATAGTTTTGAAACTTGTTGAAAATGTTGCTGTGGGGGATTTTGTTGACAGGGTTTCACCCTTCTATCGGCATACCTGGGTTCAAGAGGTGGGTTCCTAACAAGGCTATGTTGAAACTTTGGGGTCAAAACATTAAAACAACACCACAGTTATGAATGTACATTGAGCCTTTTCTACTCACAGTCATAACTGTGGTAATTTTGACATCTGTCACTGCATGGAAGTGTGGGGTCAGCAGGGCCCTGCACTTCTGTTGGTGGACAGAGTCTTTCCTTGGCACAGGGACCAAAGGGCCCTTCACATCTACATCTATTCATGTAGGTCCCTTTGGGACATATGTGAATGATCATATGATTCCACTGTCTCAAAAAGAAAGTAAATTCTTTGCCAAAAACTGCATTAATGCACCAGTTAGGGTTCAACTTAATGCAGCAAAAGTAGGGAAATGTGGCATTAGAGTTCCCAATCCTTACTCCCCAACCCCATCCCTCAAAGAGCGAAAGGAAAAAACATTAGGGTTTTAGGTCTCCGGAGTCTTGGTGAATCAGTGGTGGAATCTTCCTTGAGTTGTCAACTGTAGTGCTCACACCCACTGCTGAGCAAACAAGGTCAGACATGATTTCTTTTCTTCACACATGACTCTGCGTGAAGAAAGGTACAACACTTTTTGTTGACAACATGTGGTGAAACATACTTCTCTGCCTTTGAAGAGTATATTAGTATGAGGCCCTGGTTTGGAGCAGTACCTTGTGCTTCAGCCAGGAGGCTACTGGCTGGGGGGAAGGGTGAGCATTAGGGTTGACAACCCAATGGAAGACTCTCAACTGATTCACCAAGACTCAGGAGACATAGAACCCTAAAGTTTTTTGCTTTTGCTGCTTGGGGGGGGTGGAGGTGGGGAGTAAGGGTTGTAAACTCTAATGTCACATTGCCCTACTTTGTTGCATTAAGTTGAACCCTAAATGGTGCATTAACACAGTTTTTTTGCAATAAATTAGAGGGGCACGGTAGCACCCCTATAATTAGGGTTGAGTAGGCTGTTTAATGTTAAACCCTAATTTTTGCACTTTAATAACGTTTGTGTTGTTTGATTAAATAGCCCAAAATTTGGCTGTGGGTGTCTCAAAATGTGAAAAGCTTCATGCCAGTATATTGTTCAGTTTTTGAGACACAGAGCACTGCAAAGGGGGAAAAAAAACATGTTTGCTTTCCCTGTACTTAACATTGCGTATTTTGTCCACTCACCTACAGCCTAGACAGTGTGGAATTATTTTCATGAAATTTTCAGGATTAAAGGGGCAAATGCCAGGGGTGTGCTTTTTGAAGGTTTTGTGAAAAAATATTAGAGTTCCAGAGCTACAGGTTTGAGGATTTTTTTACTTAATGGAGACATGTGAACAGTAAAAATAAAGCAAACAAAAAAAAACAAAACTTGTGAGTGCTTATTTTTGTGACTTACCTATCATGTTGAAAAAATACCCATCCATTTGGAAACAAATGCTTATCCTGCTGGCCACATCTTGTTTTTTCTATTTTTTTTTTATATTTCTCAGTCTCAGGTGAAGCAGTCACAAGAACTGTTGGCCGTGAGATGTTGGCATAACTTCAGTTTGAATGGTCCCAATTTAGGTAGGGTAGTTATATCACTATGAAGAGTATTAAAGCAGCGAGGTGCTCTGTAGGCAAATGAGCATTGCCCTTGGGCTGTCCGGCATCTAGGAACATGGAGATGATGGTTGTTTGAGCTTCGCGTATACTGTGAACTACAATGGGGGCTTAGCCGGTTTGTGATACTTGGTGGCAGAAGGCTGAGAAGTGCTTTTTTAGCTAAAAGATAGGTTTGGTGTTGGATCCTCCCAGAGAGCTGTAGCCAACCACTCTCAGTGTAAAGATCACAAGTGTGGGTGAAACGTGTGGACCCCATGAGTAGTCTGAATGCCTTGTTCAGAGTAATGGATATCCTGCACAATGAAGACATGGGAGCTGCTCTATAGATTACAAGTCAATAGTCCACAATGGATATGATGGAACTATATATAGCAAGTCGGAGGGCTTCTGGAGTAAGGCAGTGTTTATATCTATGTAGGAGACCTGACAGATACAGTACACGACCCATCAGGGAATAAATAAAAATCTGGCCCTCTACTACAAACTACCTGACTGTAGAGAGAGGAGAGTGAGCGAGTCGGTGACTTTAGAAAACTAGAGGCAAACCTGAGGAACTGCTGCTATAGCAACACATGCTCACACTTGCCTCTACTTTTCTGAAGCCACCTACTCTCTCTCTCTCTCTCTCTCTCTCTCATCTCTCTACAGTTAGTTGCTTCTTTTAAAACAAAGGTACATAAACTTAGCAGAAATAACACAGTTTTCTAACTGTTTAGAAAGAAAGTGCCTTATTTTACATCTCTGCCCCAACGTGATTTACAACTATAGACAGCGTTCAGTCTCTGACTCGGTCACACTACTTTATAGGAAAAGAAGTTGAAGTGTCCTTTAGGTAACAGTGTGTGAAAAAGGCAGGATCAACCAGATAAGTTTAAAAAAAAAGTATTTATTTAAAACAGCTGTGTAAGAAGGAAAACAGAGAAGGCTTCTTTCCTTTGTTTGATTTTCTTTAGTTACCTATCAGTAAAACACCCCGTTGACTCTACTCGTAAGACAGACAGCAATTTTCACTATGGTCACTATTTCAATATGTTTGTGTTTCTTTTACTGTTATTAGCTGCACCTGCCAAAAAAAATGAACAGTTCTCACTACTACTACTTTCTCGCTTATAAAAGTGTTAAGATACTTTCAGGTTTACAAAGTTGTTAAAGATAATTAATAAGAAATGGAAATGCTAATATATATATATATATATATATAAAACAACTGGAAAAAGTCTGTTCTTAGATGTAGGGTGTTGTGGTTTACAACATGTTCTTTGAGGGTGGGAATTGTTACTGCAATATTGATGTCATGAGGGGGATGGTGTGGTAGGTGGTTCAGAAGTCTATAGTAGAATGAAGTGGGATTATGCTGTTCAGAACTGTAGCAGCAAGAAGCTTGGTTATGCTGTGAAAAGCTTATTGTATGACATGGCTCTTCTGTCTCCAGGAATATGCATGGCACAGGAAAAGGGAGGGCAGTGAATGGTTGAAGGGGTACTCTATACTTACTGCAGGGGAAGACAGTATGTCTGTACTGCAAGGGAAGAGAGTATGATGAAAAACATGAGAGCAGGGGGAAGTTGATATCACTCTGTACTGCAGGGGAAGAAGGGAGGAGCTGATATCCCAAAACATATGTTGTTTAACCAGAACATGACATGGCCTGATTGGACCATATTTATCATATTTCACCACATGTGAGATATCACCATATCTATGGTTTCTCATGAAAATATATATGATATCTTCAGTCAGACCATGTCATATCCCCTATACATACACATATATTATAGGGTCACGGCCGTGCCCCTATAGTTAGGGTTGAGTAGCCTGTTTAATGTTAAACCTCAGACATTGCACTTGAATAACTTTACAACTGATTAATGGATTTGCACAGAATTTGGCATGTGCAGTCCTGTGTGGGTAGATCTGTTGATGTGGCAAGTTTTGTTCCAGTTGAATGTACAGAGCCTGAGATCCAGATACTGCAAAAAACCTCAAAAGTCACCATATTTTGCAGTTTTTTTCCTCATTGCCTTACATACAGACAGTGTGGAATTTCGGTGCAATTTCTTTACGGCAGATACAGCTTGGGTAACTGAACTGCCATGCATTTGTTTGGTGAAAAAATGTTATTCTTTTGCAAAGTTTTTCCATTTTTAAGATCCCATTGTTTTCAATGGGAAGATCACGTTCCAGGATAGAGGGAAAAAGTTTGACAAAGGATTGATCTTGTGAAAAAGGATTCTTTCTTGCAAGATCCATTCCTTTTTTGTGAGAATTTTTTTTTTCATCAGCCCCCATCTTTTTTTTCCCCCAGGAACTAAAAAGTGTGGAAAATACATTAAAATGTTGTCATTTTACAAATAAAAAATCCAAAACAAGCTAAATGGGCCCTGTTTAGCTAGATTCCGATGTTTGTTTTTTCATAAATAGCGCCAGAAACACTTTGTGTGAGCACCAAAAATCCAGGGTACCCAGCTTGGCAAAGGAGCCTTCCCCCGCGTTCTCTGTATGAGAGCAGCAGATTTTCTTGACTTCTGCAGCCACAACTGAACTCCTGCTGCTTGCTGCAGTGTGATCTGTAAACTGCCCTGCCATTTCACTGGTGGTTGGTGGCAATCCCCCCCCACACACACACTATCCCCATAAACAGTAGCTTCCCTGGTGTCTAGTGGTACCTCCCACCCTCTGATTGCTGTCCCATTGTTTTTTTAATGGGCCCTGGTATCTAGTGGCACCCCCCCTCCAATCGCCCTCCCCATGGTTTACAAAATAATCCCTGGTGTCTAGTGGCACCCTCACCCTTCAATCATCATCCCCATTGTTTTTTAATGATCCCTGGGGTCTAGTGGCACCCCCTGTCTGATTGCCACCCTCATGATTTTTATAATAATCCCTGGTGTCTAGTGGCACCCCCTGCTCCAATCACCCTCCTCATGGTTTACAAAATAATCCCTGTTGTCTAGTGGCCCCCACTCTCTGATCATCATCCCCATTGTTTTTTAATGATCCCTGGTGTCTAGTGGTACCCCCACCCTCTGATCACTGTCCCCATTGTTTTTTTAATGGTGTCTAGTGGCACCCCCCATCCTCTGATCACCAACCATTTTTTAATGGTCCCTGGTGTCTAGGGACACCCCCCACCCTCTGATCACCATCCCCATAATTCTGGTATAATATTTATATAATCTGACACCAGGATGCCCACCCACAGTATTGAATGCCCTCCCCCCCGCAGTCCATTATTTTATTAACTGTAGCTGACATCGGGGGGCCCAATCCCCGTGTCAGCATTTAGAAAACCTCCAGCAGTGTGGTGGGACTCTGAGGAGCCCACCCCCAGTGTCCCGAGATGGTTATTGGTACCTGCAATAGAAAAAACATCCCCCGGCATATTTTTTTTTTAACCTGAAACAAAGAAAATGGTTCCTTGTCACCGCTGACCCCCTTCCCCATACCAGTCTTTCCATTGAGCACCTGCCTCCTTATTCCCGTTACCCTATACTTACCAGCCAATGTTGAATTATGTCATCGTCTGTGGACCAAGACACGTCTGCACTCTTCAAAACTGAACCGTGAACTGAGGAATATAGGTAAGTGCCATATAATATATTTCAGTGGTGTTTTGAAATTATGTTCATTACTTTGCCATTTTTAGGAATTTTTTTCACCATATTTTCAACATGGCCTTTTTGGGACACTAGCTCATGTACACTGCACTGGCATTTCATTAATCAGGCCCAGAAGGTGATTTTGTGGTCACTGTGCAAAATCACCTTTCAGGACTGAATACTGAAATTTCACCACCAGTTTTCATTAGGTGGGGTCCCAAAAAAGACATGTTGAAAATTTTGTGAAAACATTCCTAAAAATGTCTGTGTTATGAAGGTTGGTTGAAATTTTTCTACACATGCAAATAATTTTGGTAATTTTCAATATTTTGACTCCAAATTTTCAACATAGCCACTTCTCCCACACTACCTCATGAACAGTACAGCTTTTTTCACATCCTGTCCAAAATATATTTTTGCACCTGTGGCGTGCAGTGGCACTTTAGCATGGATTTGAATGAACATTTTCACCTATGGGATTTATGAGGTGGGTTCATAAGAAGACTATGTTGAAAATTTGGGGTCCAAATATGAAAGAAATGCCAAAGCTGTGACCATTCATTGTAATTTTGCTACACATGCCCCTAACTTTGGAAATTTTAAATATTCTGACCCTAGGTTTTCCACATAGCCTTCTCATTACCCCACCTTATGTATGTCACAGCTGCCATTTTTCAAATCATGCCCAAAATGTGTTTTCAACCTGTGGTACGGAATGGCGTTGCAGTTGTGCAGAATTACATTTAGGTGAGGAATAGAAAATGTTCTGTACCTGGTACATGAGGTGGGGTAATAAGGTGGTTATGCTGACAATTTGGTCATTGTTGTCTTGTAAATGGAAGTGCAGGGCCTGCATGGCCCTGTGCTTCCATAGTTACATATATATACCCATCTATGGAGGGATGGACCCTGCGCTCTCACAGTAAAATAAGGATATTATTATACTATCTCAGAAAGTAAGGAAATAAGTTGCAAAAAACTTCACAAATGCTCAAGTAAGGGTAAAAATGACAAAAGTTGGGAAATGACGAGTTAGTTTTTAAAACCCTAACACCCCACCCTCCCAAATCAGGCAGGAGAGGAGGTGTGGGGTATGCCCTGGGCTTTTCAAGTCTAACGCTCACCCCATTCTCATAAAGTCTACATATCTGACCTTATTTACAGATGGAATGGGGTGAGTGTTAGGCTTGTGAAGTCCAAGGCACACCTCATACCTGCTTTGCTGCCTGGTTTGGGAGGGTGGGGTGTTAAGGTTGGAAACACTAATGCCTCATTTCCCAACATTTGTAGTTTTGACCCTAACCAGAGCATTAAAGAAGTGTTTTGCAACATATTTCTCTATCTGTCTGTCTGTCTCTCTGTCTGTCTACCTACCGATCTATCTGAAAAGTTTAATCAGAATGATATACTGAGCTACACCAGCTTGTTTCTATATATATATATATATATATATATATATATATATATATATATATATATATATATATACACACACACACACACACACATCACATATATATGTGTATATATATATATATATATATATTTTAAAAAAACTATGTCAATTATCTATTAGGCTGTAAAAACAAAGTATACATACAGGGAAATAAAAAAGTAGGGTAAAAAGTTCCTGGAACACCGGAAAATTGGTGGTGTGGTGCTCCTCAAGGTTTGAACGATCATGATATGCAGTGCTGGCATTACCCTCATGTTGGCATCCTCTATGGAAGCTTTGTTGTGTTATTTACTTTTTATGACAGGACAGTGCTAATATTAGGGTAATGGTAACACTTTGTTGCATGACCATTCAAGCTTCAAGGGACAACACACCTCTGATTAGCCAAGGCACCAGGGACTTTCTGCTCTATTTTTTATTCTCCCTACTTTGTATGCTTTCTGCTTCAACCCCAATAGATGCTTTTTACGCTGTTTTTCTAAATAAATTTCCTTACTTTGACACATAAAGCAAGATACAGGTCTGTCACTGTGAGCCTCTACATGCAGGCCCAGATATTCAAACTGCGCCCAAAAAGTGTGCAATGGCAGGAGCAAGTGCAAGTCCATTGAGCCCATGCGCAAGAGGTGTGATATTCAAAAACAGAGCAGGCCAAACTGCGCCTACAGCCGATGACTGAATATCGCACCACCTGCACCATAGCGCAACTAGGGAAGGGAAGCTGAGCAGATCTGATGTGCCATAGCGCAACAAGGGATGTGCAGCTGAGCAGTCCAGAGGTGCCATAGCACAACCAGGGATGCACCCCAGCAGCACAGCAATGCAACTGCACAACCAGGGAATTAGGGGCCCACCACCCATGCCACAGATGGGCACAGGAACACACAGCAGAACAGGCATCGTCCCCCCACACTCCACGCACTGCACATCTGGGGGAAGGCTGGAATAACCACCGGCCCATGGAAACAAGCAAACAACCCACAGCTGGGCCATGGTGCCCATCACACCCCCCAGCAAGCTGTGACTGGCACACAAGGAGGGCTGACCACCCCATACCACACCATCCCCCCAATGCAGAGCACACCCTGCACCGTGACTGCCAGGAGCAGCGATCACCACTGCAGGAAACCCCATGCATGCCACCACCCCCCACTGTGACACTGCAACCCTGTGCACCACAGAACCATGCAAGGCAGCCCCACCACGAGCACCCATCAGCGGGTGGCAGCACACAGCAATGCAACAAGGTACTGCTGAGAGACCAATCATGCATCTGCACATGAGGTACCTCACATGGGACAGGGTTTGCCCTGGACACCACCACCAGTAGTACAGCACCCTGCACAGTATCCCAATGACACACCCTGACCCAGCACTGGCCACAACAGCCAGCACAGACACCCACAGTGGTGCATGGAAGCATGCACCACACCAGATGCTACACAGTGCATGGACAGACACCCACCCATACCCAAGGGCACAACAACACAGGGACGCAGTGGTGGGGCAACCAAGCACCCAGCGTGGGCCCATGTAAACTGTGTACACACAAACCCACAGTCCTCCATGGCATTGGAGTGCCAGCCACCGTGCACAGGCACTGTGGACCAGTACACCACCATCATTTGCCTGGAGCACAAGTCACAGACAGTGGTGCACATCCCCTGCAACACACACAAGGCACAGCATGGAGGTGGGACAACAACTGTGGAGGCCACAGTGTCACCTGAGGCAAACATGCACCACACCAGTGACAGGAGGTAACCCAGCAGTGTGACGGGTACAATGGCTGCCCTGCAGGGACTTCCACCACTGACATGCCAGCAGACCATGCAGGTCACAGACATGCATGTGTGTCAGCTGCACAGGCCATGGATGGGCTGATGGGGTGCCATGGACACAGAGCACGCACCATGGACCACTGCACACAGTCATCCAGTGCACAGGGCACAGCACACACACCACAGACACTGACTGATAGCTACCCCCACACCATAGTCACCTCCACATGGACACACACATGTACCCATGACCGCACCACCCCTGACGCCATGCACACCACTGCAGCTGAGCACCTATAGCCTGCTGCAAATCAGAGACCACCACAGTATTCATATCAAAATAACTGTATTGAAATAACATATTGAAGTTAACTATTTACAAGACTATTTACAAAATATATACAAGGTGGGGGAGGGCCACAAACAAGGTGGGGGTGGGTAAGGGGCAGGGGTGGACAAATGGGATGGGAAAGGAGGGGTGTGAGGGTGGGTCCAGGGGGGTAGGGGATTTCAGGGGCTGAGGGACCCCTAGCGGGAGCGCCGCTCCCCACTCTGGCTCCATCTTGGTCGGTGCCTTCGCAGGACCCCAGTGTCATCTATCCTGTGGAGGATGTCCAGTGACGCCCTTGCCACCTGGAGGATCTCCCTAAGCAACTCCCTGATCTCCCAGAGATGGCGTGTACCTAGGACAAGGGAGCACAGTCAATAGGTGTGAATGCACAGCCCCATACAGCCCGCCCACTGTGCATGGCATACAGCCATGGGACATACCTCTGTGATGGTGTGTGACCACCCACAGTGATCATGTCCACATGACCTGCCCACCCAGGTGCATACAGCCATGTGGAATGCTGCACACACCCACCGGCCAAGTCACACACAGCACCACCATGGCCGTTTAGTGACATGGCTATGTGGTGCAAAGGCAGTGGCACAACCATGTACCTGGTGCATGCATGGACCACCATCGGCACACTCCCAGACATGCATTGCCACTGGACAGTGTTGACTGTAACAAGTCGCGTGCATGGCAGTGGTGTAGATGGATGGTGGCCATGCCCCGCTGCCCACCCTGTTACACAGTATGCAATAATAATCATGGAGTTATGGCACTCACCATCATCGGGCCGGTCCAGTGGGTGCTGAGGGCTCTCGCCCTGCCTGGCTTCCCTCTGCTCCTCCTGCCACTGAAGATCGCGGGCAAGGTGGCGTTCCTCTGGGCCTGTGGTGCAAACATGGAGAGAGGAACATCAGTACAATCCCGTAGCAAAGCCCCCCTACCCCCAGGTGTATGCCTTCCCACCCAGCCAGACCCACCCACCCCACATCCTGATAACACCACCACAGCCAACCCTGGATGGTCCCTCCCCCATGTGCTGGACACATACAATTGTGATACCCATATGGAAGATAAAAGTGTGTTGACGTAACACCTACCTGGCCGTGGCACCATGCCCCTCCTGGCATGTGCCTGCAGCTCTGTCTCCCTCCGCTGCAGGTCCCCATACCTGTGGTGGTACTGCTCTGCACTTCTCCCCCATCCTGTGGCCTCCTCGAGCGCAGTGGCCACCTCCTCCCACACCTGGGTCCTGGACCTGTCCAGGGGTGCCTCCCCGAACAGTGGCCCATGGTGTGGCTCCATAATTTCCACTAGGTTGGCCAGCTGTATTGGCGACCACTGAGCAGCCCTCCTGCATGCCATGCTCTCTGCTCGATTTGCAGATATGGTGCTCTGCAGTGTGGCTCCCCACGTGCAGGTGCTGCACGGTACAGCGCTGCCATTCCCTATCATGCTGTCACTGAACAGCGTGAAAGAGGTGCACCAATGCCTGATGCATGGTGCCTAGGGGGCAAAGGTCGGGCACAGGGTCTAGGGTCTCTGGTGCATGGACACGCATAGCGCCATTGGAACCCAATGCGTGTAGCACAATTGGCTGCCTGTGTGCTACCACCAGTAGCGGCCTACTACACAGTTGGTCCAGTGCGCCTATGATGGCACAGTGCCATGTAGGTGACCATCGCTATAGAGCCACTGGCACAATGGTGACCATGCCCTGCATTGCCTACTGTGCACAGCATGTCAGCAGCGTGGCAGATGCCTGCATCAGCAACCCGGGCATGTGCAGTGAGGTGTGTACTATGCATGTCACAGAACTGCGCCATTGGCTTAGCATGTTCAACACAATTGCACAAAGCGCAAAAGTGCGATATTCAGCCGTCATATGCAAATCATCTAATCAGCCATTCAATGGCGCAGCACTGCAATTTGCATCCACTTAAAGTTGCGCCTTGCCTCATCTGCATGGGTTGCGCTATAAAAATGCAACATTGGGCTGCACTGGCCATAGTTGGTTACTGCAGTCTTTTGGTGAGTTGCATGCTGTTTGGGAGTGTGGACTGTGGATTTAGGGACATGCATGAGACTGCACAGTCAAAGGTAACAGCTGCCATTCTTATAGGCTAAATAATGATCAAGGAAGTTGTGGGAGAGGAGGAACACAGTGGTGGGAGGAGGAGGAGGGGGGGCCTAACTTTACCAAGGCTGAGACCGAAGCCCTGTTTGACGCCTACCTGGATCAGGAGCCACTTCTCAGCAGACGGCAGGGAACACCTCAAGCCCATGCTGCTGCATGGGAGGAGGTGGCACGTGCTGTGAACCTGCATGGCAGCCACCAGCACTCCATGCAGGAGTGCAAGAAAAACATGGGCACGGACAAGAGGAGGATAAAGGAGAAGGTGGCTGCCATCAGGGCAGCATGAGCTGCAACAGGTGGGGGACAGCTGGAGGTGGTACACCTGACCCCACAGGAGGAGAGGATTGCTGGAAGCATGCAGCGTAGTGCCATTGAGGGTGTCCCGGGTGGTGGCTTCCAGACGGGTGGTGGCCCGTCACTGCATGGTAAGTCATGGTCTGTCTGGGGGGGGCAGGGTAGGTCACATGCAGTAACGCAACTTTGCTTTCCCTTACAGATCCTGAGCATCTGCATGGGTCAGCAGTGGTGGGCCTGTCCACTGAGGACAGTCAGCTGAAGATGGAGGAGGGGCCATCCACCTCCACAGGTATACGTGGCTCAGTGCGACAGTGGGGCTGCCTGGCTGTCCACACTGATGTTGTTGTATCAGGTGTGGAGGAAGCCCTGCCTGTGTCCCAGCATGCCGGTGTCCACAGATGCCAGCATGCTGTGCCTGAGGCCGGTGCAGAGTCCATCATCGATGATGATGTCACTAACATCATGGGCAGTGACATGTGTGTGCCACAGGATGGACACACACAGTAGGACACATCGCGGCCATTGTTGTGGGTGGTGCTGCCATGGAAGCCTGCATGTCATCACAGTCCCAGCCTATGCCTGTCAGCACCAGTGGGGCAGCACTGGTGTTTGTTCAGGACAGTGGGACTGTTGCGGCCACTGCGGCAGCACCACTGAGCCCTGGGGAGCAGCTACCAGAGGGCAGCATCAGCAGTCAGCCAATGGGCTTGGGGGTACAGGGTTCAGCGTCATCATCTGTGCACCACCTGTGGACATGCCCAGACCTGGTCCTGGTGTGCAGTGCCTACCCTCAAGGGGTGCTGAGCATCAGGGCCGTGCGCACCCTGAGGGACAGGATGCCGAGGAGGCAGATGACCTCTTGGATGAGCACAACCACCTACTGCAAGCATCAGTCCAGCAGCAGATGCGGCTTGCGATGTCAGTGGATGCACTGCGTGTGGCTCTGGAGTGGGCAGAGGAGCATTGCAGCAGGGACACCACTCTGATCCTGGCAGGGATGGACCAGTTGCAGGAGGATGTGACCACTGCCATTGACAGGCATGTTCAGGCATTCACTGCTGTCATGGCCACAATGGGCACACAGTCATGTGCCCATGCATCGCAGACACCACGCAGTGCACTGTCCACCCCCCATTCCTGGCATCATGCGACACCCTCCCTGTCGACACCGGGTTCAGCTGTGGGCATCCCAAGCACGCCTGGTGCAGGCATGTTCGGTGTGCTGCAGACCCCTGTGTGAGCACAGTCATGGTCATGCAGTGGAACCCCTGGAGGACATCGGTGACACACTATGAGGCCAGTGGTCAGCCTGTCAGTACTGGCGGGTCTCGGCGGGGCCACCCACACATCCACGGTGGCCGGGGCACTGTGTCGTGTGACTGACCTGTCTTCCAACGTGACTACTGTCTGGTGCTGCCCTATGTGCATTGTGTCTTTCAGTGGGCAGTGCATGGGTGGGTACCCGGCCCTGCATGTGGACACACAGTCCACCTGCACACCCTCCCGGCTGCTGTCCGCAGTTGCATGTGCATGATGATGCCTGCATTGCGCTGTACACCAATGTGCAATGGTGCTCAGCATCTGACACACGCACATGGACAGGCAGTGGGCATGGTGCCCTGTGGACATGTGTGTGGCTAGGGTAGGCGTTCTGGGTCGGTGTGCCTCCTGCCCTCTGTGCAAGTTTGGTGTGTTGTGTGTGTGTGCGTGTGTGTGTGTCCATCCGTGTGGCATGTTAATCCTCACCCATCCCTGGTTGTGTGTGTGGTTCTGTGCCCTGCCACTTCTCTTGATGGCATGCACCCCTGGTGTGTGTCCATGCGTGTTTGCGGGTTGTGCCTTAGCCACTGTTGGCTGTGCATGGCCCCATGACTTACCTGAGTTGGCTGAAGTGCTCTTCCGTGATGGTGTCCCGGTGCAGCTGTGCCAGCCGGATCAGTCGGGGGTCCCATCGCCCAAGGGGGGGCTGCCCATCACCATCGTCACCAGTGTCCTCATTGCCCCCATTGCTGTCCCCTCTTTGACCTGTACGGCTATCCCACATTCATTGGCCATGTTGTGCAGGATACAACAGGCCAGGAATAGCCTGCAGGCCTTTGAGGGGCAGTACTGTAGGGCACCGCCGGAGGTGTCCAGGCAATGGAAACGTGCCTTCAGCATCCCGAACACCCGCTCGATGACATTACATGTGGTGGCATGTGCCTCATTGTAGCATTGCTGCAATGGGGTCGAAGGCTGCCAGTAGGGTGTGAGCAGCCAGGGGCGGAGTGGGTATCCACTGTCACCTGTGTGTAGAGGGTGGAGGTTAGTTTGGTGATCAGCATCGCCCTGCCCCGGGCCATGAAGGCCACTACCCATGTCACCTCTGGCCATGCCCCCCCAGGCTCTATGATTGTCTATGTGGTTTGCATACTCACCCACCAGGTGGCCAGTGGGGATGTCCCCACTCTTGAATCTGTGGCACAGTGCCGATTGGTGCCAGATGAAGGCACTGTGTGCTCTCCCAGGGTGCATGGCACAAACATTGGTTATGTGCCTCCTGGCATCGCACATCACCTGGCAGTTGATGCTGGCATAGCCCTTGCGATTGATGTACGCGGCCCCCTCGGGGCCAGGTGGTGTGCGTATGGCCACATGGGTGCAGTCTATTGCCCCTAGCATGCCAGGCATACGTGCTACCCCGTGGAACTCCTGTATGTTTGCTGTGCACTCTGCCAGTGTGTTGGGGAAATGGATGTACTCCGCAGCATATGGCAGCAGTGCGCTGAGGAATTGGGTGAGGTGGCGTGACATGGCCGACTAGGTTATGCCTGTGGTGTCCTCAGTTGATCTCTGGAAGGTACCCATGGCGAGCAAGCACATGCAAGCTGTCACTTTATTCTCCACTAACAGGGCATGACTCCGTTGTGTGGGTGCCTGCATCACATCACTGCACAGCTCACAGAGCTGCCTCAGAATTGCCCTATTCAGGTGGTACCGGCCCACCATCTCAGTATCACTGTACAGCTCGAAGCTGGTGCAGGCTCGGTACTGCCTGTTGGGGGCATACTGCTGACGGGCCCTTCCAAGGCCACGCCCCCCCACCACCTGCCTCCTCACCCCCCCTCGTAATGCCTCCATCTGGAAGGTGGCACTGGCCATGTCCCTGGCTTGCGCTCACTCCCTTGGCAGCTGTTACTGTATTCCCCTGTCCTCACTGCTACTTCCCCTGCACAGGGAACACCTGCCTGTGGTGGCCTCCGTGTGTGGCATTTCCCTTCTCACTGGCTGTGGCTCCCACACCTTCCTGTGCCTCTGTGTTCAGGGTGCCCTTTCCTAGCCTGCCCTGTGTGTCCCTCCTGCCCTGTCTGTGTGGCTAGAGTTCTGCCTCATGTGCCTTCCCTGCTAAGTGTTCTTGCGCCTCTCCCTTGCTCCTTTTGTTTTGGCTCATTTCCGCTAACAAAGCAACTTCCACCTCCCCTAATGCGCATGGCGCAAGATGTTGAATATCGCACTGCGCCATTTATGCATGGTTCCTCCCCCTTCAGTTGTGCATGCCTTCATTATCATTGCGCTGTTGCTCAGCATGATTTTGGAGGCGCAACTGCCTCCTGCTGAATATCGTAAAATGGCGCAATTTCGGACTTGCGCAGGCGCAACCCTATTGCGCATGGCTCAACTCTTTTGAATATCTGGGCTGCAGTATTTATCATGGGGTGTAAGAAAGGTGAAAATGAAAAGTGCTACTTCTTATATATGTTTTTTTCAAAAAGTGAGGAGATTATTTTAGAACAATTATGTAAATACAAACCCTCCAGAACAGTCACATTTTAAACCAGTCAACAGCTGTCTTCAGTTGTGAGCTAACTGATGTGGTAGAGAACGAGGACTGCATTTGACTTTGGTAGTCAGAGGTGCTGCTCCTTCTGACACATTATTCGACTTGTTGACCTGCCTACCCTGCTTGTTATTGATAAGTTGCTGTAGTTAGTGGATGTGTGATTTTGATCCCATTCTTACTCCATAGCACTTGACTTTGTTATAATTGCAGTTACTGTTCTCTCCCTCTGTTTGCATTTGCTTGACTTTGTGACAATTGCTGTGTCTGTTCTCTCTCTCTGTTTGTATTGTAACCCTGCAGCCCTGGGTCACACCTGGAAATGAGATCCAGCTCAGTGGCCCTTTCCCGGTTACCAAAGTGTAAATAAAATAAATAACTATAATATTGTAATAACAAACAGAAAAAAAGCTACTTTTAATTCAGTTTCTTTTCTTTGTTACTGTATATTTAAAATGTTCTTTATTTGATCATTTCTGGTACACTAAGTGTTGCTCTTGTGTTATTTCTATACAAAAAAAGTTTTGGTCATGCATTACGATAAGGCATATACATTTTATCAATATCACAAAATATTTTTTAAATCTATCTATGACTCAGTGCTACATAAGGGAACAGATAACAATTTACTGGCAATCCATATATCGGAACATGTAACAATTTACTGGAAATCCATATATCAGTCAAACATTCAATCAGTTTTTACAGTTGGAGCCATACTGTACAAACAGTGTAAAAGACACAATATATGTAGAATAGGTTATATACAAAACAACACATTATATACGGTAACACATATTTGGATTAACATGTGTAGATAACAATCAGATCAATGATGACATTCACAGTGACTGTACAACAGCTAGGTAACTGAAGTTTTTGAATCATGAAACAGATACAATGCAAGTCAGTTTAATCTATTTTTTGTATTTGCAGCCAGGAATGAAGTATTGTTTTTGCCGATGTGAATGTTCCAGCTTTAGTTCATGCTCTTGGGGCACAGTACCTGATCAAATCGTTAGACGTTAAACTAGTCATAGAAGAAGCCTTACTCAATAAAAAGGTCCATGAGGTAAACAGGGACTCTGTCCATGAGCACTTCAGAAACAAATATCAATGTTGGAGTCTCCTTAGGATCTATGACACCCAACCAAAGAAGACTATAATATGCAATGATGGGTTCTCCTTGGGAGATCAGTGATAAACCTAATTGAGCTATGATAAAAAGGATCCACTATGTCAAGCAAAGCTGTGGTGGTGTTTCAATAGATATTATACAATGGCAAGAAAGAATCCTGGGCTCTGATTGGTCATTTAGCCATCACAGCAGGGATGTTATCCTGGCATAACATCCCTGCTGTTCACAGGTCTACTGTCATCATTATGGCTGCTATCGATGATCCTGATCAGACCTTTTTTCCATCTCCTCTTAAGAAACAAAAATATTTTTCCACACTAATAAAAACATTCTTTAAATTTATTTTTTTATTTTATATATAACAACAAGCCATTGTATAATAGGAATACTGCCCTCCAGGGTGGGTGTTATGCTGGATAACATCTCTTCTGGTGTTGGACTTCTCGGCCGGTGGCCTCGGGCCCATCCACCCAAGGTGGGATGTTATCCCAGCATAACACCCACCCTGTCAGGCATTATTCCTTTAAAATCCCCATAGTCAAGTTGTGCCAAAACTAATGTATTGACCAGGTGTTTATGAAAGAAAGCAGTAATGGGAGCCTTACAGTATTTCTGTATGAAAAAGGATAGCAACCTCTTTAGTTTACAGTAGAGATGTTGAATATGATTTTTAAAAGTAATATTGCAGTCCAAGAACATTCCTAGATATCTGTATAAACTAACTCTCTTAAGTTTAGAACCATCCTTAGCATGGATTAAAAGATCAGAGACGATCAGAAGTCTGTTTGCCAAACAACATTTCTGAGGACACTACCAAGTGCGGCTCATCAATCAGTGAGAAGGGATGGGTCAGTTTGCAAGGAGCATGTGGCTGCTCCTAAGGTTTCTTCCCTGTGCTGACAAGGAGAACCTGGAAACTGGTTCTGTAGCATAAGAGAGCATTGTTCTGTGTGAACAAGTGCATAACATGGAACAAGTGAGAATGTCATTCTGTGGACTTTTAATAGGCAGGTGTTTAAGTAATCTGATATCTGAATTATCATGTCTGCCTTTTCTGCGTACCTCCCAGAGAATCTTCTCACCTCAAAACCATGGTTTACTCCTAAGGTTTAGTCAAAAGCAAATTGTTTAACTAGAACTGTATTAGAAGATAAAAATCTCATCTTTAGCCACTTTTACATGAGTTTGAGTTACCGGCACCACCTCCATACACATTGCTGCAGCCACTCGATCTGCACCGCCGCTGACCTGCATTCATACACTGATGCTCTGCACTGTTTCAGAGCCATGTTCAGGTCTTCCTGCATTTTAGCTGCCTTTCTGGCTTGGCACAGAGGGTGGGGGGTTGGGGTGGGGAGATTTGGTGATGGTGAGTCACAGCCGTGAATGCCACTTCCTGTGTGTCACCCTGCAGCATAATAAGTGGGCAGTTTAAATCCAGTTATTGACTGTGAACTGCATGGTTCTGATAACCATCTTCTTCTGCCACAAATGGAATAATTGTTGATGCTATTAAAAAAAGTAGTGTTTCATTCACCACTTTTGTCCTGGTGCTAATTTTTCATTGTTCCTACCTGTTCACCAGCAATCTAGCAAAAACACAAAGAATCTCCATTTAACCTGTGTTCCCTGCTGTTCAATCCACTCCTTTCTCTGTTGCATCTACTGGCAACTACAGGTATGAAACATTATTTGCTTGTGTTATTTATTTACTTGTTTGTACACTGGTCCTGACTCTGTAGCCCCTTTTCTTTGTGTGTTTGATTTCACTGCTGTACTTCCTGTCTATGTTCACTTACTTGACTGACTGCCTCCCCTTGTCATCATGTAGTGGCTTTATAAAATCAGACTGCTAGGATTTTGCCTCAGAAGTCTGTTCCCACGACTGCTTGTGACTCAGAGCTATGCATCCCAGGGGATGGCTTTGCCCACCCCTAGCTGCTTTCCCAAGCCCAGACCACGCACCTCAAGACCATACCACTGACTCCCATACCACTGACTCCCCCACCACTGTTTGGGGGAGAAGTGATGGCCACAACACCCACCGTTCCACCCCTGAATGCCTCCCTATGACAAAATTATTACACCATACACTCTCCTCAGGTTTGTGACACCAGTGTATTTTCTGTAGGCAACTGCATGATGACAGGGAGAGGTCTGGGCTTGGGGAAGCAGTGGGGGGTGTATGGGGTGGGTCATTGCCTCCAATGCACAGCACTAGGGCCAGGCTTGTACTTCAGTGACATGCATTGAAGATTTTTGCCAACTCCCCTGACTGTTTCCCCAAGTCAAGACCACCCCCCTGCCACCATGCACTGGCCTGCAAAAAATACACAGGTGACACAAATTTTGTCACCAGGCTTGTGCCTCAGTGCTGTGCTTCAGAGGTGAAGGCTCCAATCACAAACATCCCTCCCCAACAGACAGACATAGGATCACTTAATATAATTCAAACAGAATTAAGTACTTTTTCACTCAGAGAGTTGTTCATTCATGGAACTCACTTCCCTTTGGTATTATAGCTAGCAAAAGTAAAACCTCTTTCAAGCTTAAACTAGATAACTGACTCCTTCGTAGCAGGAGATATTAGCGCTATGGGTTCTGTGATGGGAGGTGTTCATGGGCTGCTTGCCTCCTGTTCCCCGGCGCACCTTAGTATGAACTTTTTCTTGTGCATAGTGGTGTTATTGTTTTTGAACAGGCTGTCACACATTCTATACAGATCATGAGTGCAACTTGGGCAGGGTGGCTTGCCATGTCCGTGATCCAACCCTGGGAGTTTACCGTGTCATGGTTGCTGGGCTTAACACATATATTGCATACCAATCTATGGGGACTAAAATCTCCCAACTGGTTTTTGTGGTGACAATGTTGTGGTGGCAGGTAGCATGAGTGGGGGGTAAACAAGGACTGCACCTTTGTTGCTCTTGTTTTGCTAGGCACATTAGGTTGGGTGCGACAGAACATCCAGTGGTTACTAATAAAAATTGTTATGGCTATCCAATTTCAATACTTACCATCCTGTTGACTACCAGCTGCCCAAACAGTCAGTTATGAGGTCTTAGGGTTGTTAAAATAAATAGCAGACTTTCAAAGTTTGCGTACAAACTCACCACCAACTCACAAACTGATTAGTCCCACGGTCTCATCACATGCTTGCCAAGGTGTTGCTGTGGATGACTGAGGTGGTGGTGGGATTTACGCACACAACCACTTATGTCTAGGGTGAACGAAAAATTATGAATCTGATAGTAACTCTGAGTCCATGAGTACACTCACAATTATTGCTGTATGGATAAAGCCATTGGCATTTATTGTGATGAGATGTCATGTTGCCTGACCAAAGTTGATAATGCGCATGTGTTGACAATTTTTTCTAGAAATGGAACATGCAATGAGAAACTACAACTGGAGCGACAATGAAACTACTAGAGCCTTGATAGCAATCTAGGGCAGCCAGCAGGTGCAGTCAGCGTTGAATAGGCAATGGAAAAATATTTATATCTACTGTGACATTGCTCAGAGACTTCACTACATGTGGTACGAGCGCACAGACACCCACTACTGTGCAAGAATCAAGGGGATTAAACATTGCTACATTCACAGCTCAGGACAATAATAACCAGAGTGGATGAGGTAAGGTAGAGTTCCATTTCTTTACAGAACTGGACACCATCCTAGGAACAAGGGCCGTAACACAACTGGCAGTGGTTCCTTACAGTGGAAAATGGCACAGGTGAGACCGCATACCCCAATGCTGCTGATGATGATGACAGTGATGGTGTGTCAGATGTGGATGAGGTAGTCGAATGAGAAACACCCTCATTGAGCAACAGTTCCTCACCACAACCATCCAGTACAGATATACTGTAACCTTGGTCAGCATTCCTTCACAGACTGTCACCACAATTTCTGTCTTTCACCATGGGTGTAACAAAGAGGAGAGAGGCAGCCTCATCAGCTGCTGCAGAACAGTCCATTAAATATATTGAACATTCAGATGAAAACTTTCTAGAGGCTGCACAATGCTGCTTCAAGTACAGTGAGGAGGCTGCACAATGCTGCTTCAAGTACAGTGAGGAGGCTGAACAATGCTGCTTCAAGTACAGTGAGGAGGTCGAGCAATGCTGCTTCAAGTACAGTGAGGAGGCTGAACAATGCTGCGTCAAGTATAGTGAGGAGGCTGAACAATGCTGCTTCAAGTACAGTGAGGAGGCTGAACAATGCTGCTTCAAGTACAGTGAGGAGGCTAAACAATGCTGCGTCAAGTACAGTAAGGAGGCTGAACAATGCTGCTTCAAGTACAGTGAGGAGGCTGCATAATGCTGCGTCAAGTACAGTGAGGAGGCTGAACAATGTTGCTTCAAGTACAGTGAGGAGGCTGAACTATGCTGCTTCAAGTACAGTGAGGAGGCTGAACTATGCTGCTTCAAGTACAGTGAGGAGCCTGAACAATGTTGCTTCAAGTACAGTGAGGAGGCTGAACTATGCTGCTTCAAGTACAGTGGGGAGCTGCACAATGCTGCTTCAAGTACAGTGAGGAGGCTGAACAATGCTGCTTCAAGTACAGTGAGGAGGTTGAGCAATGCTGCTTCAAGTACAGTGAGGAGCCTGAACAATGTTGCTTCAAGTACAGTGAGGAGGCTGAACAATGCTGCGTCAAGTACAGTGAAGAGGCTGCACAATGCTGCTTCAAGTACAGTGAGGAGGCCGAACAATGCTGCTTCAAGTTCAGTGAGGAGGCTGAACAATGCTGCTTCAAGTACAGTGAGGAGGTTGAACAATGCTGTTTCAAGTACAGTGAGGAGGCTGAACAATGCTGCTTCAAGTACAGTGAGGAGGCTGAACAATGCTGCTTCGAGTACAGTGAGGAGGCTGAACAATGCTGCTTCAAGTACAGTGAGGAGGCTGAACAATGCTGCTTCAAGTACAGTGAGGAGGCTGAACAATGCTGCTTCAAGTACAGTGAGGAGGCTGAACAATGCTGCTTCAGAGCACAGTGAGGAGGCTGAACAATGCTGCTTCAAGTACAGTGAGGAGGCTGAACAATGCTGCTTCAAGTACAGTGAGGAGGCTGAACAATGCTGCTGCAAGTACAGTGAGAGGCTGAACAATGCTGCTTCAGGTACAGTGAGGCTGAACAATGCTGCTTCAGGTACAGTGAGGTTGAACAATGCTGCTCAAGTACAGTGAGGAGGCTGAACAATGCTGCTTCAAGTACAGTGAGGAGGTTGAACAATGCTGTTTCAAGTACAGTGAGGAGGCTGAACAATGCTGCTTCAGGTACAGTGAGGAGGCTGAAGCAATGCTGCTTCAAGTACAGTGAGGAGGCTGAACAATGCTGCTTCAAGTACAGTGAGGAGGCTGAACAATGCTGCGTCAGAGTACAGTGAGGAGGCTGAACAATGCTGCTTCAAGTACAGTGAGGAGGCTGAACAATGCTGTTTCAAGTACAGTGAGGAGGCTGAACAATGCTGCTTCAAGTACAGTGAGGAGGCTGAGCAATGCTGCTTCAGGTACAGTGAGGAGGCTGAACAATGCTGCTTCAAGTACAGTGAGGAGGCTGAACAATGCTGCTCAGGTACAGTGAGGAGGCTGAACAATGCTGCTTCAAGTACAGTGAGGAGGTTGAACAATGCTGCTTCAAGTACAGTGAGGAGGCTGAACAATGCTGTCTTCAAGTACAGTGAGGAGGCTGAACAATGCTGCTCTGAGTACAGTGAGGAGGCTGAACAATGCTGCTTCGGTACAGTGAGGAGGCTGAACAATGCTGCGTCAAGTACAGTGAGGAGGCTAAAATGCTGCTTCAAGTACAGTGAGGAGGCTGAACAATGCTGCTTCAAGTACAGTGAGGAGGCTGAACAATGCTTGTTCAAGTACAGTGAGGAGGCTGAACTATGCTGTTCCAGTACAGTGGGAGGCTGAACAATGCTGCTTCAGGTACAGTGAGGAGGCTGAACAATGCTGCTTCAAGGTACAGTGAGGAGGCTGAACAATGCTGCTTCAGGTACAGTGAGGAGGCTGAACAATGCTGCTTCAAGTACAGTGAGGAGGCTGAACAATGCTGCTTCAAGTACAGTGAGGAGGCTGAACAATGCTGCTTCAAGTACAGTGAGGAGGCTGAACAATGCTGCTTCAAGTACAGTGAGGAGGCTGAACAATGCTGCTTCAAGTACAGTGAGGAGGTTGAACAATGCTGCTTCAAGTACAGTGAGGAGGCTGAACAATGCTGCTTCAAGTACAGTGAGGAGGCTGAACAATGCTGCTTCAAGTACAGTGAGGAGGCTGAACAATGCTGTTCAAGTATACAGTGAGGAGGCTGAACAATGCTGCAAGTACAGTGAGGAGGCTGAACAATGCTGCTTCAAGTACAGTGAGGAGGCTGAACAATGCTGCTTCAGGACAGTGAGGAGGCTGAACTATGCTGCTTCAAGTACAGTGAGGAGGCTGAACAATGCTGCTTCAAGACAGTGAGGAGCCTGAACAATGCTGCTTCAAGTACAGTGAGGAGGCTGAACTATGCTGCTTCAGGTACAGTGAGGAGGCTGAACAATGCTGCTTCAAGTACAGTGAGGAGGCTGAACAATGCTGCTTCAAGTACAGTGAGGAGGCTGAGCAATGCTGCTCAGGTACAGTGAGGACTGAACAATGCTGCTTCAAGTACAGTGAGGAGGCTGAACAATGCTGCTTCAAGTACAGTGAGGAGGCTGAACAATGCTGCTTCAGAGTACAGTGAGGAGGCTGAACAATGCTGCTTCAAGTTCAGTGAGGAGGCTGAACAATGCTGCTTCAAGTACAGTGAGGAGGCTGAGCAATGCTGCTTCAAGTACAGTGAGGAGGCTGAACAATGCTGCTTCAAGTACAGTGAGGAGGCTGAACAATGCTGCTTCAAGTACAGTGAGGAGGCTGAACAATGCTGCTTCGAGTACAGTGAGGAGGCTGAACAATGCTGCTTCAAGTACAGTGAGGAGGCTGAACAATGCTGTTTCAAGTACAGTGAGGAGGCTGAACAATGCTGCTTCAAGTACAGTGAGGAGGCTGAACTATGCTGTTTAGTACAGTGAGGAGGCTGACAATGCTGCTTCAAGTACAGTGAGGAGGCTGAACAATGCTGCTTCAAGTACAGTGAGGAGGCTGAACAATGCTGCTTCAGGTACAGTGAGGAGGCTGAACAATGCTGCTTCAGGTACAGTGAGGAGGCTGAACATGCTGCCAGGTACAGTGAGAGTCGAACAATGCTGCTCAAGACAGTGAGGAGGTGAAAAATGCTGTTTCAAGTACAGTGAGGAGGCTGAACAATGCTGCTTCAAGTACAGTGAGGAGGCTGAGCAATGCTGCTTCAAAGTACAGTGAGGAGGCTGAACAATGCTGCTTCAAGTACAGTGAGGAGGCTGAACAATGCTCTTCAAGTACAGTGAGGAGGCTGAACAATGCTGCTTCAAGTACAGTGAGGAGGCTGAACAATGCTGCTTCAAGTACAGTGAGGAGGCTGAACAATGCTGCTTCAAGTACAGTGAGGAGGCTGAACAATGCTTCCAGGTACAGTGAGGAGGCTGAGCAATGCTTCAGGTACAGTGAGGCTGCACAATGCTGCTTCAAGTACAGTGAGGAGGCTGAACAATGCTGCTTCAAGTACAGTGAGGAGGCTGAACAATGCTGCTTCAAGTACAGTGAGGAGGCTGAACAATGCTGCTTCAAGTACAGTGAGGAGGCTGAACAATGCTGTTTCAAGTACAGTGAGGAGGCTGAACAATGCTGCTTCAAGTACAGTGAGGAGGCTGAACAATGCTCTCAGTACAGTGAGGAGGCTGAACAATGCCTTCAAGTACAGTGAGGAGGCTGAACAATGCTCGCTTGCATACAGTGAGGAGGCTGAACAATGCTGCTTCAAGTACAGTGAGGAGCTGAACAATGCTGCTTAGTACAGTGAGGAGGCTGAACTATGCTGCTTCAGGTACAGTGAGGAGGCTGAAGCAATGCTGCTTCAAGTACAGTGAGGAGGCTGAACAATGCTGCTTCAAGTACAGTGAGGAGGCTGAACAATGCACGTCCAGGTACAGTGAGGAGGCTGAACAATGCTGCTTCAGGTACAGTGAGGAGGTTGAACAATGCCGTCAGGTACAGTGAGGAGGCTGAACAATGCTGCTTCAAGTACAGTGAGGAGGTTGAAAATGCTGTTTCAAGTACAGTGAGGAGCCTGAACAATGCTGTTTCCAAGTACAGTGAGGAGGCTGAACAATGCTGCTTCAAGTACAGTGAGGAGGCTGAGCAATGCTGCTTCAGAAGTACAGTGAGGAGGCTGAACAATGCTGCTTCAGTACAGTGAGGAGGCTGAACAATGCTGCTTCAAGTACAGTGAGGAGGCTGAACAATGCTGCTTCAAGTACAGTGAGGAGGCTGAACAATGCTGCTTCAGGAGTACAGTGAGGAGGCTGAACAATGCTGTCAAGTACAGTGAGGAGGCTGAGCAATGCTGCTTCAAGTACAGTGAGGAGGCTGAACAATGCTGCTTCAAGTACAGTGAGGAGGCTGAACAATGCTGCTTCAAGTACAGTGAGGAGGCTGCACAATGCTGCTTCAAGTACAGTGAGGAGGCTGAACAATGCTGCTTCAAGTACAGTGAGGAGGCTGAACAATGCTGCTTCAAGTACAGTGAGGAGGTTGAACAATGCTGTTTCAAGTACAGTGAGGAGGCTGAACAATGCTGCTTCAAGTACAGTGAGGCTGAACAGTGCTGCTTAAGTACAGTGAGGAGGCTGAACAATGCTGCTTCGAAGTACAGTGAGGAGGCTGAACAATGCTGTTTCAAGTACAGTGAGGAGGCTGAACAATGCTGCTTCAAGTACAGTGAGGAGGCTGAACAATGCTGCTCAAGTACAGTGAGGAGGCTGAACAATGCTGCTCAGGTACAGTGAGGAGGCTGAAGAATGCTGCTTCAGGTACAGTGAGAGGCTGAACAATGCTGCTTCAAGTACAGTGAGGAGGCTGAACAATGCTGCTTCAGGTACAGTGAGGAGGTGAACAATGCTGCTTCAGGTACAGTGGGGAGGCTGAACAATGCTCTTCAGTTACAGTGAGGAGGCTGAACAATGCTGCTTCAAGTACAGTGAGGAGGCTGAACAATGCTGCTTCAAGTACAGTGAGGAGGCTGAACAATGCTGCTTCAGGTACAGTGAGGAGGCTGAAATGCTGCTTCAGTGCAGTGAGAGAGCCTGAACAATGCTGTCAGGTACAGTGAGGAGGCTGAACAATGCTGCTTCAAGTACAGTGAGGAGGCTGAACAATGCTGTTTCAAGTACAGTGAGGAGGCTGAAGAATGCTGCTTCAAGTACAGTGAGGAGGCTGAACAATGCTGCTTCAAGTACAGTGAGGAGCTGAACAATGCTGCTTCAGAGTACAGTGAGGAGGCTGAACTATGCTGCTTCAGGTACAGTGAGGAGGCTGAACAATGCTGCTCAAGTACAGTGAGGAGGCTGAACAATGCTGCTTCAGGTACAGTGAGGAGGCTGAACAATGCTGCTTCAGGTACAGTGAGGAGGCTGAACAATGCTGCTTCAGGTACAGTGAGGAGGCTGAACAATGCTGCTTCAGGTACAGTGAGGAGGCTGAACAATGCTGCTTCAAGTACAGTGAGGAGGTTGAGCAATGCTGCTTCAAGTACAGTGAGGAGGCTGAACAATGCTGCTTCAAGTACAGTGAGGAGGCTGAGCAATGCTGCTTCAAGTACAGTGAGGAGGCTGAACAATGCTGCTTCAAGTACAGTGAGGAGGTTGAACAATGCTGTTTCAAGTACAGTGAGGAGGCTGAACAATGCTGCTTCAAGTACAGTGAGGAGGCTGAGCAATGCTGCTTCAAGTACAGTGAGGAGGCTGAACAATGCTGCATCAAGTACAATGAGGAGGCTGAACAATGCTGCTTCAAGTACAGTGAGGAGGTTGAGCAATGCTGCTTCAAGTACAGTGAGGAGCCTGAACAATGTTGCTTCAAGTACAGTGAGGAGGCTGAACAATGCTGCGTCAAGTACAGTGAAGAGGCTGCACAATGCTGCTTCAAGTACAGTGAGGAGGCCGAACAATGCTGCTTCAAGTTCAGTGAGGAGGCTGAACAATGCTGCTTCAAGTACAGTGAGGAGGTTGAACAATGCTGTTTCAAGTACAGTGAGGAGGCTGAACAATGCTGCTTCAAGTACAGTGAGGAGGCTGAACAATGCTGCTTCAAGTACAGTGAGGAGGCTGAACAATGCTGCTTCAAGTACAGTGAGGAGGCTGAACAATGCTGCTTCAAGTACAGTGAGGAGGCTGAACAATGCTGTTTCAAGTACAGTGAGGAGCCTGAACAATGCTGCTTCAAGTACAGTGAGGAGGCTGAACTATGCTGCTTCAGGTACAGTGAGGAGGCTGAGCAATGCTGCTTCAAGTACAGTGAGGAGGCTGAACAATGCTGCTTCAAGTACAGTGAGGAGGCTGAACAATGCTGCGTCAGGTACAGTGAGGAGGCTGAACAATGCTGCTTCAGGTACAGTGAGGAGGCTGAGCAATGCTGCTTCAAGTACAGTGAGGAGGCTGAACAATGCTGCTTCAAGTACAGTGAGGAGCCTGAACAATGCTGCTTCAAGTACAGTGAGGAGGCTGAACTATGCTGCTTCAGGTACAGTGAGGAGGCTGAACAATGCTGTGTCAGGTACAGTGAGGAGCCTGAACAATGCTGCTTCAAGTACAGTGAGGAGGTTGAAAAATGCTGTTTCAAGTACAGTGAGGAGCCTGAACAATGCTGCTTCAAGTACAGTGAGGAGGCTGAGCAATGCTGCTTCAAGTACAGTGAGGAGGCTGAACAATGCTGCTTCAAGTACAGTGAGGAGGCTGAACTATGCTGTTTCAAGTACAGTGAGGAGGCTGAACAATGCTGCTTCAAGTACAGTGAGGAGGCTGAACTATGCTGCTTCAGGTACAGTGAGGAGGCTGAACAATGCTGCTTCAGGTACAGTGAGAGGCTGAACTATGCTGCTTCAAGGTACAGTGAGGAGGCTGACAATGCTGCTTCAAGTACAGTGAGGAGGCTGAACAATGCTGTTTCAAGTACAGTGAGGAGGTTGAGCAATGCTGCTTCAAGTACAGTGAGGAGGCTGAACAATGCTGCTTCGAGTACAGTGAGGAGGCTGAACAATGCTGCTTCAAGTACAGTGAGGAGGCTGAACAATGCTGCTTCAAGTACAGTGAGGAGGCTGAACAATGCTGCTTCAAGTACAGTGAGGAGGCTGAACAATGCTGCGTCAAGTACAGTGAGGAGGCTGAACAATGCTGCTTCAAGTACAGTGAGGAGGCTGAACAATGCTGTTTCAAGTACAGTGAGGAGCCTGAACAATGTTGCTTCAAGTACAGTGAGGAGGCTGAACTATGCTGCTTCAGGTACAGTGAGGAGGCTGAGCAATGCTGCTTCAAGTACAGTGAGGAGGCTGAACAATGCTGCTTCAAGTACAGTGAGGAGGCTGAACAATGCTGCGTCAGGTACAGTGAGGAGGCTGAACAATGCTGCTTCAGGTACAGTGAGGAGGTTGAACAATGCTGTTTCAAGTACAGTGAGGAGCCTGAACAATGCTGCTTCAAGTACAGTGAGGAGGCTGAGCAATGCTGCTTCAAGTACAGTGAGGAGGCTGAACAATGCTGCTTCAAGTACAGTGAGGAGGTTGAACAATGCTGTTTCAAGTACAGTGAGGAGGCTGAACAATGCTGCTTCAAGTACAGTGAGGAGGCTGAGCAATGCTGCTTCAAGTACAGTGAGGAGGCTGAACAATGCTGCGTCAAGTACAATGAGGAGGCTGAACAATGCTGCTTCAAGTACAGTGAGGAGGCTGAACAATGCTGCGTCAAGTACAGTGAGGAGGCTGAACAATGCTGCTTCAAGTACAGTGAGGAGGCTGAACAATGCTGTTTCAAGTACAGTGAGGAGCCTGAACAGTGCTGCTTCAAGTACAGTGAGGAGGTTGAACAATGCTGTTTCAAGTACAGTGAGGAGCCTGAACAATGCTGCTTCAAGTACAGTGAGGAGGCTGAACAATGCTGCTTCAAGTACAGTGAGGAGCCTGAACAATGCTGCTTCAAGTACAGTGAGGAGGCTGAGCAATGCTGCGTCAAGTACAGTGAGGAGGCTGAACAATGCTGCTTCAAGTACAGTGAGGAGGCTGAGCAATGTTGCTTCAAGTACAGTGAGGAGGCTGAACAATGCTGCTTCAAGTACAGTGAGGAGGCTGAACAATGCTGCTTCAAGTACAGTGAGGAGGCTGAACAATTTTTTAATTTTTATTTAACAGTGCCCATTTTCTAAGCACAGTAATACACTCCAGGGTGGGCTTTATTGGGAAATACCGGACCTTCCAGGGGCTATAAGGCCCTCCACCTGTGGCGTCGGGCCTCATTACGCCCCTGGGCTGTCCGGTATTTCCCAATGAAGCCCACCCTGTCGGGTATTATTGCTTACATATGTGTGATCTCCATCCAGGTGTGTGTACAGTATTGTGATGGGTGCATGATGTTCGCTTTTTCCAATATGTATAATCACTGTGGTATTTAAAAATATAGTATGGAGTGATGTGTGTGGTACAATTCACTTGGTTGGTTTTCTGCATTGGTTTCTGTATGGGTTTGTTAAATACATGGACATGAAACTGCATGTCTTTACATGTGAAGCAGTGCAGTATGGCTAATCATGCTTTATTCCCCTTTTTCCTGATGTGCAGTACAGAGCTGCAAACATACACCCCTTTTGGTTTGTTGGTGTTTGTATATTTTCACTGTGGTGCTATGGGGGTGCAATATGTGGTTGAAATAACTGGTATTGATATGAGTAGTTAAGAAATACACTTGCAAAATTTGCCTCACTCACAATTTATATCTGGCTTGTCTTCTTTTTTTTCCATAAAGATTTTTATTGTATTTTCAGTTTAACCAGACATACAACATAGTACAATCATCCATTATTAAAATGATGCACTTACATACATACAATCTCAGAGGCAATGAACACAACAAGTAATGCCACCATTAATTATATACCTCCTTGGAGCCTAATATCTATTTTCAAAGACTTCATGTGGTCTGTCTTTCATCAGTTTATAATATATGCCAAAGACCATAAGGGTATGACTGTGGTCCCAGGCCACCATATATCCCTAGATTACATGCCTATATCCCATGCCTTCTTGTCTAGAGCATAGTATTACTTTGAGGTGAGGCATTACCCCTGCAGGGTGGAGGTAATCAGTGGAGTAAGTATGTTAAGTCTGCCTCCAAGGGCACTGGCTGTTAAACTAGTATGGTATAACATGGATATACATTCAGGAATCCAAGGTGTATGAAAGGGAAATGGAAGAGACCTCATCTAAAGCCCTGCCCCAGCATGGCCGCTCTGGAGAAGTGCAAAATCTATTGTAATGATATGAAGAGATTCCCAGGTGGAGCGTTATATGGTGTATAACAGAATTTGGGGAAGGGGTATTACTGTAAGGCTGTAAACAATTTGCTTATGAGAATCACATGTAGTGGGAGGGAATGTGTGGGGGGAGGGATGGGGGCCTGAAAAGGCATAGCAGGATAAGATAGTTGGCATTAAGATTTTTTGCCAGTCGTCTAGTGTTGTAAGAATCAACCAAACAGGCTGAAAAGCACAGAGCCCTACATTAAGGGCGATAGAGGAATTGGCACTACAGTATCTTCAACTGCTGGGTCGTAATGCTATTTTGGGTGAAATGCCTTTGAAAGACAAGAAACAACCCCAAATCCTATAGTGTTGGGTGAGATTCTCTGCTGCAGAGTGTGCTACTTTTTCATGTGGTAAGGGATACCTGATTCTCCCACTCTTTAGGGTCTGGGGATGAGGGGTTCCTCCAGTGGCGCAGTGAGACATGCTTGGTGGCTGCAAGTACCTTATTTAATCAGAGGAGCTCAGGGTTGGAGAGTGAGTTATTTGTAGGAGGAATGCCCAACAAATCCAAAATTGGTCTTTAATTGAGGACAAGGGTGTCAGATGACAACATAGATGCCAGACTTGATCCCAATGAGTCTATGTGCGAGCAAGATCACAAAACACGAGTGAGGGAGGCTTGTGGGGAGTTATATCTCCAGCAATCACTGTGTGGTGTAAAGCTGGCTCTGCATAGCCATTGTGGTATTCTATAGGCCCTGTGTAGTACCCTGTACAGCAAAGTTTTGGCTTGTAGTTATCGGTTGGCCGAGTATGCAAGTGTCCACACCTAATCCCAGTTGTGGGATGAAACGGTTGTACTGGGTTCTGTCTCCCACTTAGTTTTGGGAGCAAGAACTTGAGGTGTTGTGATCTGTTTCACTCTGAAGTGCAGAAAATTCCCAGAAAGGTGTTGTGTTCAGTTAAGTTGCATTATTCAGTGATCTAGCACTTTCGGCGAGGGGAGATTTTAGTGTGTAGGAGGTCCTTGAGTTGTAAAAGGTGTTTTAAATGTGTCTTAGGCAGGGAGTATTCCCTTTGCAGTTCTTCAAAGGATTTCAGGATCCCAGTATCAAAATGATATAGGTCGTACAGTGTGTGTGTATTCTGTTCTGTTACCATATGGGCCAGTGTTAGGACTGGCCACCAATGGACAGCTCCAGATTACTCCAGAGGGGTCTCAGTTGTGAAAATTTGCATTACCAGTTCAGTTTTTTTGCATGTTTATTTCAGACTGCTCTAGTGTGAGTGACACGGGGGGGGGAAGGGGCTACTAGCAGATTTTCCAGTCTGACGTAATCAGGGCTTGTAGGCACGGGACTTTGGCTTGGGCAAGTTCTATATCCATCCATCTTGGCAGTGGGGTTGCAAGGTCTGGTCTATAGCAAAGAATGGCCTGTCTAAGAACAACTCCAACATATAATAACTTAAGGTTAAGGAGGCCAAACCTTCCAGATTTCCAGTGGGTCTGGAGGATCTGCATTTTGATTTTGGGTGCTTTATTATCCCATATAGGCAGTATAGCGCAGTGGTTTAAGGCTCTGAGCTGCAAATCTGGAGACCTGGGTTTGAACCCCACAGCCCCCACTTGCATACTGTGTGACCCTGTGCAAGTCACTTAACTTCCCTGTGCTCCCAGGTTGCACCTGTAAATAAGCTCTCAGCTTAGTGTGTCTCACCTGGTTAAACAATTGGAAAAAAAAAGAAAAAATATAAAACAGGACACCATGGAGTTTATTTTCCTAAAGAAAGAACTGTGAATGGATACTGGGAGGTTTGTCAAAATATACTGGAGTTTTGGCAGAACTACTATCTGGCAAAACAAGACAGTTACCTTCCCCCATAATGAGAGATGAATATGCCCCCACCCTTTTAGGTCAATGTTAAGTTTGTTGATTGTAGTACTGGTATTGGCCACTACAGTGTATTTTAGGTCAGGTTGTAACTGGATGCATAAACAAGTGACTCCCTCTGGCGCCCATTGATAAGAGTAGACTGCAAATAGGTTCTGAGTGCAGAATGCATTTAATGGCATAACCTGAGATTTTGCCCCGTTCAATTTGTACCACAAAAGGCTGAGTATTCACTGTAGATAGTACTCAAGGGATGAGTGAATGTTAGTCAAAAAAAGGGTAATGCCATCCACGAACAGGATTTACTTAGTGGTATACTGTCTGACTGTTATACCTGGGAAACTGGGGTTTGCTTTTTTTTGGGGCTATTTTTTTGGTTGCTAGGGGTTCCACTGTGAGAAGAAAGAGGAATGGAGAGAGGGCATCCCTGGCAAGTGCCCCATGCTAAAGGGAATGCCGGGGAAATAGTGGAGTTGGTAAGGACTGAAGCTGTTGGGGTTTGGTACAAAAGCTGGATCAAATAAAAAATGGAGACCACTAGGGGCCACAGTCTGAATGCTGTAGGGGGAAGATTTAAAAGGAAAATAAGGAGGCACTTTTTCATGGAAAGGGTGGTGTCAAAGTGGAATGAACTGCCTGAGGAGGTGATATCATTGAAAACTGTGGGAAGTTTCAAAGGGGTGGGACAGGGTAAAAATGAGAGTGGCAACAGGAGGGAGGGAGGGAGGGAGGATTGCTCTGGGGGGCAAGAGAAGGGTGAGGCAGCTCCAGTAAAATAGACTGAGCTCCACACTCAAGCAGACTTGATAGACCACTGAGGTCTTTATCTGCTGGCAATTTTCATATGTTCATAAATCTACAAAGTGTGATGAGAGACCAAATCTTGCTAGGGCATCGAATAGTTAGGGCATCGAATAGTTAGGCCCACTCCACCCTGTCAAATGCCTACTTAGCATCCAGTGACAGGGTGGCAGTGGGCAGGGCCTGGCTTCTAGCCTTCCACAGTGGGTCAAGGGTGCAACAGATGTTGTCAGAGCCCAAATGACCGGGCACAAACCCAACGTGGTCTGGGTGGATACTGGTCCATATAAGGGACTCTAGGCACTTGAGAATAACCTTTGCAGACATTTTTGCATCGACATTAATAAAGGAAATAGGTCTAAATTGAGAACATAATACACTGCCTTTCCCTTTTTTTTTTTTTGAAATTCTTTTTATCCTCCTCACAGCCTGCCTCCTCCGACCCTTCAATGACGACCCCCAGACATCCCACTGCCCGGAATCCTGCCCACACAGACCACAGATCCCCATAGAATGCGGTTTACCCCAGGCGGGGATGAGGTGGGAGTTCTAACCCGTCAACATTTCCTTGATCCACCGTGGTCTGTTGGGCGGCACGGGCACATCATGGGCACGTCCAAGGTCCTCCCATCTTCCTGGACGAGGCAGGCTTTTTTCCTCATTTATCTCCCTCCCCAAGCAGCCGACGACCTCCCCTGACATCATGACGCGCACGTCGATGTCCGTGCTGCTCAACGGCCAGCCATCCCCTTGTGGGGCTTGCAGTTTCCCGAGCCTCCGCTCGGGGTCATGCAAGTGCTGGGCATCGGCCGGATCCCTCCCTGGAGCAGGCGAGCTGTCATCGGATGCTCAAGCCTGTCTCCCCCCGGCCGACCCACCGACTACCCGAGTCCACTCCCGAACCCGGGTCGCCGGCGTGGAGCGAGGTGTGGCGTCCAGCGCCTCAACCCTCAGCGCCACCGGGCTGGCCTCCTTTCCCTTTTTTAGGTAGGAGAGTTATCAATGCCTCATGAAAGGATGGAGGCAGAGACCCCACTTCCCAAACCTCTTTGAAGACCCTTGTGAGTCTGGGCATAAAAAGAGAGAAGAAAGCAGCATAGAAATCACTGGGAAACCCATGCAAATTGGGGGATTTTCCCTTAGACATCGAATTTATTGCCTTGTCCACTTCTGCCTCTGAGATGGGTGCCAAGAGGGTCATGGCTTCCTGTTGCATTATAGAGGCATGCAGATATCTGTGTGGAAGGTCTCAAACTGACTCAAAGTAGGAGAGACATCTGAGTCATTACCATAAAAGGTCTGAAATTCTTAGTTAATAAGTGCTGAGGAGGAAACTGTTTGGACAATGGCAGTGTGAATTAAGGGCATACACCTCTTGATTTTCCTAGTTCTCAATCTATGTGCTAGAAGCTTGTTGGGCTCTTCCCCCACCTTCTAGTACTAGCTTATTTTTTACACATTTGCAAATCTTCTGAGCAATAATATGGTGTGAGATAGATGAGTGGTGTGGTGCTTGGCTGTGGACAGTGGCAAACAGTGCTTGGTGACTGAAAAGCAGGACCTTGCACTGTTCCTCAGTCCATGAAGGTACAGGACTGTCTGTGGATTTCCTTTCACATGTCAACTGCCAGCTATCCTTGGCTTGCTGATGTGTGTGTGTGGGGAGGGGGATGGTGGCACCACACCATGCATTAGCATTATGTCAATATCCAAGTTTAAAAATATAAAACCACCAGACACCACTTGTGTAGAAAAAGCATTATTTTTTTAAGAACTGAGAAATATTGTTTAGTTCCAGCTGGCTAGAGCCACTGCATCATGAGTTTAGATACTGAACAAGTGCCTGGCAGATGGCATGGTCCCCAGCAATGCCACGTTCATTTTTTTTCTCTAGCAGTTGACACAGGCTATGGTAAAAGTTCCATGTCAACCTCCAACATCCATTCTGAGTTAAACAATTCTCTTCAGCACTCACAGAGGTTGTGCAAAATGCAGCGCATGAACATGACCCTGTGAACAAAGCATGTGTCTATATCAAGTCTTTTAAGAAGGCATCTGCATTGGCCCTTTAGTCTGCCAAATGTATTCTCCGCCACCATTCGTGCACTTGACAGATGGTGGGTAAAGTTTTTGTGCTCCATTGTATGTCTCCCCATGTCTGGAAATGGCTTCATTAACCACAGCAGTAATGGCAATGCAGAGTTACTAAGTAAATAAATTGGCACGTTCACATTACCAATTTACCTGGTTAGATTTGGAAATAAAAGACCACTCATGCCACTTGCATACAGTGAGCTGTTTGTTAGAATGCATGCATCATGTACTTTTCCTGACCATCTGACATTGACATCCTAAAATCAGTACTGATGGTCCACCATAGACTGCATTATGAGGGAGTACTAACCTTTATGCTTGTAGTAGTCTGCAGCATTTTGTAAAGGTGCCTGAATTGGGATGTGTGTGCCATTGATGGTCCCTGCCATTTGTGGGGAGCCAAACTTTTCTTCAAATCCATCAGTGATTGCTTGCAGCTGAGTGCCAGTGGGGAATGAGATAAGCTGTTTAAAGGTGGAAATAATGGTGCAACAGACTTCACGCACAACTACACAGGCAACAGACTGGGAAACACCAAATAAGTGACCAGCTGTCCAGTACTCATTGTTGGTTGCTAGTCTTCAAAGTGTGATGGCCATGTGTACATCAGTGGGAGTTCTTACACACATAGGATTGTTCTGATGTCTGATTAGTGGTTCGATTTTTTCACACTGAAAAGTAAAATGTTGCATGACTCATGCAGACATTTCCAATCCACTGGTATCCATCGAAGGTGGTTGTCACATCATTCCAAAATGTGGATATCCATACACGGGTCCAGACTGCTTGATATCTGGTGTGAGTACTTGCAGAGATCAAAAACATGAAAAAAGCCACCACTGCTCTTCTACCTTGCAAGTAGCACCATTATTTCTGGCTGCAACTGTCTCATTCTATTTGCCCACTGCTATAAAAACTGAGTCCAGAGTTGAATATCCATGTCCTTCACCTCTAATAAAATATGAAGAGGGACTATTACTGTGTGGTGGTAAACATTGTATATGAAATGGTTCAAATAGACACGCAGAAGGTGAGATCAGGAGTGTCAGTTACTAAAAGTTATAACCCTCCCACACCAAAAAGGAAGTCAGTACTTCAAACAGATGTTGCAACAAGCTACTACAGTAGTGGCCCTTTGTTTGTGCTTCTTCCATAGTGATCTCCATTTGCATCTGTGGAGTGACATGGAATGTTATGGCAACTCTTCGCCATAGTGATTTACTGCCACATACACTGTCCATCCCTTTCTCACCCACCCACCCCAACCAAATAAAAACCTAACAGGAGTTTTTGGTACCCAGTGACTGATGAGAAATCAGTGGTTTAAGCACAGTAACCACAGCAAGGTAAACTCCAAGTGCTGGGTCCCTAACTGAGGCTGCAGGCCTACGTCCTACCCCCCCCAAATAAAATAAACCCATAGGAGAATTTGGTCCCAGACAATTGTAGAAAAGTACACATTCATGGCTGTACAGCTGGGTTTCCAGATCAAGACATGTATGCCTTCAGGTAGTCTGTTTGCAAGTGTTTCCAGACACAGCATTGCAAGACTGAAACAGACAAGTCAGATGTTTTCCCACGGCTCCCTGAACAATGTTTCTCAGCATCCTAGCTCAAAAGAACCCAAGCTACAGTTCAGAAGCACAGTACCTTGGCCACTGTTATCCGATGCCCTGACGTAAAACACAACCACAGTTTTAAGTGGCCGATATCAGCAAACCAGAACCAGTGCACTTCTTAACATTTATTTCAATCCTGTTTTTTGGTGACAAGTGCACCATCACCCTGATTGACAATCAGAAACAAGACTCCTCTTAGCCCACACGTGAATGATACATTGGCACCAAACTTATGAAAAACTATCAAGGCTCCATGCGAAAAACATTGATAACCAGAGAAATGCCTGCAAGGCACAAAATAACAGCTTGCCATGTGACACGCTGACTGTCCATTTCAGGTGAGTTGCAAACCTAGCAATCAATTCCTGGACAGCCATTACTTATAGTTAACCCTTGCTACTTTATTATGAGCGGTATAAACAGGAACAGGAGCTGTTTGCACAAGTGCAAAGAGGGTTGGCGAGTGGTGCAGCTGCAGAGGGTTGGAGTGGGGTATACAGAAGCCGAGGGATCTGACACAGGGGAAACAGACTGTTAGGGAGAGGTACCAATACTCCTCAAGAGGATAAACAATATAAGCAATGATGCCACACAAGAGAAGAAAATCCACACATGCCTGGATCCAGTGCCAAGCATCAGAGGCAATGCCCTCTCCCCTCTTGACTGCTTCCTCAAGCCCAGACCATCACCTGACACCATGCACTGGCCATGGGATTTGTGGCACCTGTCAATTTTTTCAGGCCAGTGCATAGTGGCAGGGGGGATGGTTTGGGCTTGAGAAACAGTCAGGAGGGAGTGGACCCTCACCTACAAAGCATGGCACTGAAGCACAAACCTGGCATCAGTGCCATGCATTGGAGGTGATGGCACCCCCACACACACACACACAATCCCCATCGCTGACTGCTTCCCCAAGTCTAAATACGTTTGAGTGCATGCTGTGGTTTTACAAAAATTTAGACCACACTAGACATCAGATTTTGTTTCTTCCTCTGTAGTGATAACAGATGCAGCACAGCAGAGAATTGTCATTAACTACATTGTGACTGTCACATTCGTACTCATAGGTGATGTATGCTAAAAATGCATTGCAGTGTCCCTCGTTTTATTTACTAGTAATGTTAACACACGATAGGTGAGGGAAGAAAAAGGGACTTGTAATCTTTACCACTTACATCTATCTCTAAATACAGTTTCCAGTAATCATATAGAACCACTGAATTTTGATTCTGAATCATGCTCCCATTTTTGTAAGGCAGAATGCAATATCATAGCAAGATAAGTGCTTGACAGGATCAAGTCTGATTTACTGCTTGCCTTCCTTGAACTTCTTTGAGTTGAGGTCTGCTTTTTCTTGGGGGTGGGGGTGGCACAGGGATGAAGAGGATGGGGACTTATGAAGAAATGACCATTTGGTTTGGGGACTCCCTAGTAGTCATATGTAATGTTAACAAAAGCCACCAGGCATGAGCAACCCAAAAGAATGGTCACCAAACTTGGAAGTCATAGTGGATGATTAGAAAGATGATTATAAAAACAAATGCCAGGGGTTTGAGGCACATTTGACCAAATAAAGAAGAGGAGACAACAGCTCGGGCGTGTGCCTATGGGCCACTGGGCTTAAACTTGTTAGCTAAGCAGAAATAGGAGAATGTAGGAGGATGGGAAATGATGCAGAATTTAATAGGAGCAGTGTGGAGTGAATAAAAGTCCATGTCCAGCACCACTTACCCATTCTCCCTTTTTTATTTGTTACATATAGGCAGACAGATATTATTCAGATGTGAAGGTATTTGTTTTTTTTCCAAATTAATTTTTTTAAAGGTCTGCTTGGAGCAATACTCTAGGTTTGAGTTTTCAGGAGTGTGGGACTAGGAATCGTGGTTGGAGTCTGGCTGCCTTAATGCTGATTACATATTGCTCTGTCACTGTTCATTGCTTATTCCCTCATATTGCCTCATGTTATTCATGATTGATAACTGATAAATGAGTTCTCCCTGATCATGATTTTCTCATACTGCATGGTGTTGCATATAAAAGCCAGCACTTTCCTACAGGTCTATGCAGGAACTCTGCTTAGAGTATTACTGCTTTCACAGCTGCCTTTGTGCTGTATGAGTGGGTGGACGGGGGAGAAGCAGGGTTATTTACACAAGGGCAGAAAGTTGGTGGGTGTTGCAGCCAAAGAGGGTTGGAGCAGAGGGCAAACCAAACAAGGAGTATTAGCACAAGAAATAGAGGTTTGGTGGGCGATGCAGTCGCAGAGGGTTGGAGTTGGGGGACAAACAAGTAGATTCATTCATACTTCAGTCACTGGCTTTGTCATAGGTTTGGGGAGACCTCCCCCTATGTTCCCTCCCTCCTCCCACTCTGGCTTCTCCATCTGCACCTTACCTGTGATGGAGGAACTCTGCTGCACAGATCCACTGATCCAAGATGGGGGGGGGGGGTTAAGTCTAATTCTGAGCCAAGGCCTCCAACATGGCACCTAAGAGAATGCTAGATACACCATTGGACAACAGGCTGCTTAAGGGTTGGGGGGGTTGTTAAATACAATAACTCAGGGTTAAAGAATAGGACAGCTCTAGAATTCTGTTGCTGCAGTCAGTGCCTACAGTGGCATACCTGAAACTTTTACTTTGCTACAGTTTCTTTTTTACTGAAATTATAAAAATGGAAGCAATAATGAAAATGGAACAATATGTGAGTAGACCAACAAATGAATCAAAACTGGTCTGAAGGAAGTTGTTTAATCCCATAATAGTCTCATACAGATAGAGATGTGAAAGGAACATGGTCTACTGATAAGCTTGTAGGAAATGTTAAAAACATACTTTGAGATCTGGAAGCCAGAACTTAAAAAGGGTTATCTTGCAGTCTCATTATCAGATGCGTTCTTCATGGAGCATTGTTTGCCCCTTTATCCTGTGCCTTTCTGTCCGAATGCCTACCCACAGGGAAGCCATTATTGCTACTTGTCCAACTGGCAGGGGGTGACTGTACTGCCAGCAGCAAAATCCTCCCTGCCACAAGCGTGGGTACTGACATGGGGGAACAGAAGTGGGGCTATTTTCAAAAGGGCAAAGAAGGTTGGTGGGTGGTGCAGCTGCAGAGGGTTGAAGTGGGGGGACAAACAAACATGGGTACTGACATGGGGAACTGAAGTGGAGCTGTTCTCACAAGGGCAGAAAGGGTTGGTATGTGGTGCAGCCACAGAGGGTTGGAGAGGGGGGAAAATCAAACAAAGGATGTTGGCACAAGAAATGGAGGGTTGGTGAGTAGTGCAGCTGCAGAGTATTGGAATGGGAGACACAGAGGCAGGGGGGATCTGGCACAGGCATGGAGAGACAAGCTCACAAAACATTTTGTTCCGAAAAGCAGCTTACCAGACCAGAATAAATTGATAATGCACAGGCCAACTGCTAATGCACAATCCAAAATGCAGACTAGATGCCAGTACACACTCCTCAACACACCAGCCTTGTATTGATTTCTGGCATACTTCCTGTTTACTTGCTGAAGGGCAGCACAGGAAATCAGAAGGGAAATTGCAATTATTGTAGGAATTACTGCTTACAATGATGTGACCAGTGTAGCAGTTTACACGATGAAGCAAAACAGCCACACTGCTACGCGTTCCCAGCAAGACAGGGATTGTGAACAAAGAAACGAAGGTTGCAACGATGCATACTGCATTTAGGCAGCAGTAAATGACCTGTTGCAGCAGATCAGCACCACTCACAGCACTGCACAGTTTGTAGTGTAAAGGTACCTTTTATACAGTTTACAGTACCACAACAGTTACAGGACTTCTTTTTTATATCAGCATTTTTCCCCCAGGAGAGAGCTGTTTACCTTAGCTCCCTGTCTGACTCCTGTCTTGACGCTGCCAGTGCCAGCCTATAGATTACAAATAGTGATCACTTAAATCATTAAACTTGCATATTGTTCATGGTTATAACCTCATCTGCCTTCAGCATTGGACCTGCAATGTTACAAAATTCTGTGGTACCCCCTAACATTTAAAGAGAACTCCCAAAGGGACATTTCGGGAAATTTGATTGGTGCACCAGAGACATTGTGGGACTGGTGGTTGGTGACATGGCATAGTGTATGATTGTCTGTTATCTGCTTGATTGCCTTAACCCTACTCTTTCACTTCTCAGATCCTTGTTCCATCCTTCCCCAATAAATTTCTTTATTTGGTAACTGGGAGAAAGCACTGGACTGAGGGTCCTTTTTCAGGCCCGGCCCAGGCAGAAACTGCAATAACAATACAAACAAATAAGAACATAATTCGTTGATACATAAACAAAGTACATTAAGAAAAATTACAACAACAATTACACTGACTATACAAATACTGCAAAATATATTTTTAAAAAACATAAAATGAAGAAGTGGATTACAATGAATCAGGTAGACTATTTCAAAACTGAGGAGCTGCAACAGAAAAAGCAAGTGCACCAACTTGAGGTTTACTGTGCATGTAACACTTTTTTTGCATTTTACTTCTGTATGCTACCATTTATAGCTTAATGACTGCTTTGTGCAGTCTGATTGTGTGGGCTAGGTAAAGGTAAAAGTACTGCTTCCTGGGAAATGGGCTAGGGAAAAGTATTGTATACTGGGGAGTCACAATCTGAGTGCCAGCAAGTAGTTCTGCAACTTCCGCAGGTGGAGGCACCATGTCACTGAAGTATTTACTTAAGCAATAATGATGAAGAGCCAGTCATTTCCTAGAGATTAATGACCAGCTGGGGGGGGGGGTGGCCTGAAGTGCAGCTGAGGGCCACTCCCACCCAGACGGTCGTTAATTGAAAGGAAATGACTGACTCTTAAGGTCATTATTGCGATTAAAAGTCTAATTGCAGTAATGACCTTTTGGGGAGCAGTTTATTTTACTATTTTTTCAGTTGTTTGTGTGGCGCCATGTGGTGCTGCTCTGAAGGCTGCCGCGTGGTGTCCTTGCGTACTTATCACAGTACGTTGTGGTCGCCATTTTCAAGCAGGTGCTAATATTTTTAACATTGAAATATTGCTGACTTATTGTTTTGTTGTTGGGAGTTGGGAAGTCTCCTTATTCATTTTCTTATGCTGTAATAGTTCAGCGTGAAGTGAAATGTTGACTGCATGCATGGCTGCCCTGAGGGCATTTCTTAGAGATTTCAGACTAGTATGGCAGCCAAAGAATGAGCTCCTTTAGTCCATGAATAATTAATTAGACTTATAACAGTGTATGATATCTAGATTTACTGGGTTTCTGTGGACATAAGAAGGCTCTGGGCCCAGCGAGAATGTCCCCCACAATAGTTGGTCAAGATTACACCAGTATGTGTTTGTTATAATAGTGTGAGCCCAGGCTGGTCCCCTTGTCATGTTAGGGAGTCTTCTCCTTGTGGGCTGTCAGCTTACATGTATTGCCTCCATGCATGGTAAATTCTAACTGGTCCTTTAGCTGTTATGAATGAGGTGTTCACTATATGTTATGAGTATAATAAATATGTTCTGTACTGTACCAGGCTATGCCACTGCACTGTACCAAAAATACAATTTTATTGTGTCTAGCTTTTATTATACACGTATATACTGTACATACTGAACAGTAAACTCCTCTTTTATAACAGATGAAAGATTAGAACAGTTTGATTGTACTGTTCAAAAAGGCTATGCAGTACATTTATCAGTCCTTCCATCTTCACTTGAAGTTAACCGGTCATGCTTCCTTTCCCAGAGAGCACTGACTCATATATTATTTCTCACGTAGATCAGAAATAAAGTAATATCTCTTTATCAAAACAAAATTGTTCAGACTTACTGAAGGGCTGTGCCAGAGGAATTTTTATGGCTTCCCTATTCCTAAACTTTCAGATACACCATTCTTATGCTGTCGTTATGGTCACCAGTGTTTCATTCTTTGTGCTTCCAGAGTACTACAAATAATATTGTCTTTTAAAATAATGATATAAACTTATTCTACAACTGCTTTTATCCAAAGGTGTATCATCTGTTACTTGTTAAAGGCAGAAAAACAGAGACAGCAGAGGCAAAAAATGTTTTATTTATTTATGTCTTTTGGTAAACGGGTAAGGTCCACTAGGCACAAGTGCCTGTTTTCAGGGGTGACCTGGGAGCACTGGGCGGTTAAGTGACTTGCTCAGAGTCACACAGTATGCAAGTGGAGGTTGTGAGAATCAAACTCAGGTCTGGTCTGCTGGATGCATCAAGCTCGTTCACACCTCGTTCCTCTAACCTCTAGGCTATACTGCCAACCAAAATCTATACAGTCAGCTAACAACTCAAAGTAACAAAGCACTCAGTGCTGAGGTTCTTTGTCTTTTTAGCTTGTTTTCTCTTTTTGGACCTACCACGGCCCAAACCCATAAGATCACATTAGGGCTGGCTCACTTTCCCCAGGGGTGAGACACAGATGAGGCACACTGATGAGTCCTGTGTAGGATGAAACACATGTCTGTGTCTTCTCAACCTTTGCAGATTGTGTGAGAGGCCCTTTGGCACCATGAATTCCTGCTTCAAGACGAACCAGCATAATTTTTCATGGTGACTTGCATATACACCCCATTATGCATTGCATTAAGGGGGTATGTGTGCTTTTGTGCTTCTTTGAAACCTGACTTTGTTGCCAGTGCCCTTTTTGGATAATCCTTGGCTCAGTGCTTTGTGCTGAGGTTCTTTTTCTTTTTAGCTTGCTTTCTTATTTTGGGCCCACCATGATCCAAACCTGTAAGACCCCATAAGGAGTGGTTCTTTTCCCCAGGGTGACATGCACAGATGAGGCACACTGATGAGTCCTGAGTAGGACAAAACACTTGTCTTTGTCTTCCGTTCGTAGCTTTTGCAGATTGCGTGAGAGGTCCTTTGGCACCATGCTTTCCTGATTAAAGCAGAATCAGCCCAAATCTTTGTGGTGATTTGATAATATACCATGATGTTTGCATTAAGAGGGCATGTGTGATTTTGTATTTCTTTGAAACCTGGCTTTGACCCAAACATGTAGGACCACATTAGAGCTGTTTATCCTCCCTGGGGTGAGATACAGAGAAGGTACACTGATGAGTCCTCTGTAGGACGAAACACATATCTGTGTCTTCTCTTCGCAGCATTTGCAGATTTTGTGAGAGGACCTTTGGCACCATGCATTCCTGCCTATAGCAGAACCAGACTCAATGTTAATGGTGATTTGTTTATGTATCACATGATGCATTGCATTACGGGGGTACTGTATGTGTAATTTTGAAATTCTTTACAGTAACATATTTCAACCTTATTTTGACTAAATATAGATTTTTGTTACCAATATTTTTTGAATTTAAAGAGGGAAAACAAAAAAAAATTAATTTTATGAACCTCATCTCACCTGTTTCATAACTAAACAAACGTAATGCTGCAGTCCAGTAATTTTAATACAATTGGGTGCTATGCACCAAGCAGGTAGGGGTACGTGAAGAAGTTGTGTACCCCGCCCGCACCCCTGCACCCCATGGACAGATGCGCCTATGTCGGCATTCACCAATGCCGGCCACCTGTCCGCTGCTTCTCCCTCCCCGGTGCACAGGACTCTGCAGGGTGGCCATGGGAGGCGTCGTCATCCCAGGTGGGCATCCAATGGGATGCCTTTGGGACCCATAGTGAATCCCACGCAGAGGGTGGTGTGGGTCCGGGGCCATGTATGCTGAATGCTGGCACCTGGACCCATGCAGCAATATCCCATACTGGTGCCACTGCATCCGGACTTGCTGGGTGCTCACCCATCCAGCTGCCTCTGCTGCCTCCTGCTGCCCAGTGGTCAGGAGCAGCATGGTGTGTCCTGTCCCAGACCCCTGGTGACTGACAGCCTGAGTCTGTGGGTGTGCACAGTGGGTTACAGCCAGGTCTACCCTGGCATACCCTGAGCCATCCACCACACTCATGTGGCCAGCACTATGTGGATTAGTAAATCCTGCATAGTGCTGGAATGCCCCCTGCATGGAGCTGTCCATGGACGAGGGGGATCGGGTGTAGTGGATCTGTGCACCCCCCTGTCGAGCATGCTGCGTGGGAGGTGCAGTGGGTGCGGAGTGGCTATACACCCCAGAAATGCACATGTAGCCACTCCACCCCATTGGTGCATAGAGCCAATTGTTAATAGAGTACTAGTGTTGAGTGGGGTAGTATTATGCCATGCAGCCCATTTTTATCTACTCCCCACATCTTAGTGGCAGAGTTATGACTTATGCAATTTTGAGAATTGACAGCGCTCACAGCCTCTACTTGCTGTAGGATCATGCAAGTAAACTACTGAATTTAGCTACCTCACATCATAAAATTTTTTTGTGTGTATTTTATCAAAGGAAGTCCTGTTGGCACTGTTTTGCCTGATGATGTTGGGTGGAGTTTTATATATCCTGTTGGGAAATGTTCAACAAAAGCAGAGTTTCTGAACTCCCACATACACACAGAGACTGGCTTATGTGATCAACATAAAAAGAAGCCACTGTCCTTATATACATTTTATTACTATAGAGAAAAAAATAAACCTTGTTTTGAACATTTTTATATAAATAGAAATTTGGGGTTCATTGAGTAATGTATGTTTCATCCCCCACTGTACTATTTTATGTGTTTGTTTTAAAATGGCCCTGCTTTTACCTAATTTAGGGTCCCTTATTTTTTTTTGCTGCACACTGCCCCATCTATTCTGCCTGAACTCCCGTCTTTTTCCCCACCCAATATTCAGTTGAAATTACTTAGCAGTTCTGGGACATGATGACATTAGTTTAGTGGAAGCCCCGCACAGAAAGCTTTTTTTTTTTGCAGTTAATCTTTTTATAAATTTTTCAAGTTTTCAGGTGTACAACACAGGTATGAACAGGTACAACAAATAGAGCTTTCTTCAAATGACAATTGATAATTAAACAAGTCAAAAAGGATGTTGCATTTTTTTTAAACACTGCATGACATACATATGAAATATAATTTTAGTAAAACAGTAGGTATATGTTACTTCTAAGTTTGAACAAAGTGCTACTGTAGGCTGTATTCAAGAAGATAGTGCAAGCATTATTATACTAGAGAGGATAGTTACATCTGAAGCAGGGCATTGAAATGGGGATCTTAGGCCTGGGAGAGACAAAATCTCTGATGTTAGGCTTCAGGGGGGTCTTAAAAGATCTTTGCTCTGTAGTGGAGTGGTCAGGCATCCTTTCAAGGATATGTAGGAGCAAAAGGGGGCCCATCTATCTAGAAACACGGTAGTGGCACCAGCAGCAAAGTGGGACATTTTAGTGGATTTAGCCAATTTCTCCATGGACATTAACCATTCCTGAAAAGAGGGAATTTTGGTTGACCACCAGTTTCTCAACATAACTTTTTTGATCGCTACAGAGGCCTGTGTCAGTCATAATTTATGTTGGTTTGGCAGCTTTAAATCTTTAGGGAGAAGTCCCGGTATCCACAGGGAAGGGGAGTGTGGCAGATTGCTGTTTAAAATTCTGGAGCAACATGCTGTGATCTTCCCCCAGATGGGACGGATTGGTGGGCAGTGCCAAAGAATATGGAGCAGATCTGCGCCCCGCACTCCACATCTCCAGCAATTATCGTCTGGAATTAGGCCCATTGTTTTTAAATGAGTTGGGGTGTGGTACCATAAGTGTTGTACTTTATTCTGTATTAGGAGATTTCATGGGTCAGAACAGGCCTTTCTAGCAGAAGCTCAGCAAGCAGCCCGGTCTTCATCCGATGGGGAGTGCAGAGCATATCTTGCCACTTACTCTGAGCTCTAGTGGTAGGGTCTGGGGCTGTGTCCCTACGTTTTTTTGTATATTATGCCAGCTAGACCTTTTGACTTGTGTTGCCAGCTACCCAGAGGGAGAGGGGGTAATTGCTTTTCCTTCTGTCGACCGCATGTTTGGCATGAGCAGGCCTTATGTAACCAAGTAGTGTAAGCAAGCCTCAGTTGAAGGTATTTCCAAAAATCTCATTGGGGTAGCAGGTACCTATCTTTTGAAGAAGAAATGGAGTCAAGTGTAAAATTGTCAATGGTGAGGATGTCTCTTATCCTAATAATCTGATTGTCCTTCCATTTAGGTCAATTTATCGTTTATCTTCTGTGAGTATCTTGAATAACCTTGCATTTTTTTGTAAAACTGGGCAATGGGCCTCCCAGATAAGCTGACAAATCAGTGCCCCCCAATATCTTGTGCTCTAAATTACACCATGCAGGTTTGTATGGGCCTAGATCTTGGAATATTTGGCAAGTTCTAGCTACCAAAGAGGCACAGGTTTAGAGATGGAAATTGGGGAGCCCCCATTCCCCTTTGTTCCATGGAGCTCTTAATTTTGCCCTGCTGTACTTTGGCTTAGCGGTGTCCCACAAGAAGTTGCTTATTAGGAAGTCAAGTTTTTGTAACCATTTGCCAGGAAATTCTGGAGGCAGGTGGGACATGAGATAAAAGATTCTTGGGACAACCATCATTTTTACCGCAGTAATTTTCCCTGGCATGGCTAAGTTAAGGTGTTTCCATCTTTGCATTTCAGATTGTAACTGAGCAAATAGAGAGGAGAGATTCTTTTCCATAAGGGTCTGTATGTTTGAGATATAACCACTCCCAGGTATTTTATGCCCTTTGTGACCCATGCTAGACCTGTGTTTTTCAGCATATATGGAGAGGCAATGGGGGGGGGGGTACATCAGTTTTATTAGTGTTAATGCGAAGACCTGATATCTTTGCAAAGGAATCAAGTAAGGACAGGACTGAGGGTAAACTAGTCCGCAAGTCTTTAGTTAGGATGAGACAGTCATCTGCGTAAAGCCTAGTGTGAGATAGATGTAATCCCACCCACCTCCAGCCCTTGTATGTTCAGGTGCTCTCTAGTTGCACATGCTAGAGTTTCTATTGCCAGTACAAAGAGCATGAGTGACAAGGGGCATCCTTGTCTAGTTCCTCTGTATAGACAGAATGGATCAGAAAGGGTACTATTAGTGAGGACCCTTGCAGTGGGGTTAGTGTATAGTGTTTTAACCCAAGTGCTAAAAATGGGTCCAAAATTGAGGTGCTGCAGGGTAGCATGTAGAAATTCCCACTCCACTGAATTGAAAGCTTTCTCTCAAAATCAACCATAATGGCTGCAGCTGGTTTGGGAATCAGTAATGCTCCCTGCAATAATGTCACTGATGCTCGGAGGTGATCTGCACTTACTTGGCCTTTAACAAACCCCACTTGGGAAGGGTGAATTAAGTTTGGAAGCACTTTTTCTAATCGGGCTGCTAAGGCTTTAGCCAGAATTTTTGTATCGGCATTATGAGTGAAATAGGCCTATAGCTAGAGGGGAGAGATGGATCCTTCCCCTCCTTGGGAAGCACAGTTACAATAGCTTCTCTCAGAGTATTAGGGAGCCCTCCTGTGTTCAAGGCCTCTTGCACCATATTGAGCAGGGGAAGGGAGACAGTGTCTTGGACCAGTTTGTACATATCTATAGGGGAAAACCATCTTCTCCCCGAGGTCTTGTATGGGGCCATGTTTCTTATTGCTTCTCTGATTTCAATTTCTGTCAATGGAGAGTCCAGAAGTTCCCTTTGAGAGTCAGAGAGATGGGGCATATTTAGGTTAGAGATGAAAGCTGCATATTCTTGTGTATCCCGTTTAATGTGAGTGCTATAGAGTGTTTTGTAGAACTCCAGCATAACCTGATTTATCCCCTCTTCTGTGACCTGAGGCTGTCCACTTTTGTTTTGCAACTGTGCTATGTGTCTTTCAGCCTGGTGTTTCTCCAGCCTGAAAGCTAAGGGTTTTCGTGATTTTTCCACTTGAGCCCAATATTTGTGTTGCATCCTTTGGATCTGTAATTCAGCTTTTCTAGTGTCAAGACTATTTAACTGTAGCCTGAGGTTTACAATCTCGTAGATTAGGGAGCGGGACATAAGCTTCCCTAGGTTTGCCTTGTATAAAGATTTTTTTGCTGCCAATAGCTGCGCTAGCTCAGCCACTTCCTCCTCTCTTTTCTTTCTGCGGTGTGACGCATAGCTAATTGTTTTGCCCTTTAGGGTGACTTTAAAGGCCTCACAGATGGCTGCACAGGATGCTGTCCCCAGAGGGTTAACTGCAAAGTAGTTTTGAGTTTCCCTTGACACTCAGGTTTTGAAATCTGCATCCTGCAGTACAGTGGGTCAAGGCACCATGTGAGGGATTTTTTTTGGGGGTAGGGCTGTCCATTAGGGCCATCATTAGGTGGCATGATCAGAAATGTATAAAGGGGTAATTTTTGTATCCACCACTTTTTGAGATATCGGGGGGAGATGAGCCAATAGTCTAACCTACTGGCCATCTGTCTGGGAGCAGAAAAATAAGTGTAGTCTCTGTCGGTCGTGTGTTGGAGCCTCCAGATGTCCTGTAGGGTGTATAGGTTAACTAAGTCTTTGAAAGCAAGAAGTGATTTGGGGTGTGGCTCTGGTTTCAAGTTGGATCTGTCAACAAAATAGTCCATTGTAAGGTTCATGTTTCCCCCCATTATGATCACTGTGTCACTGTCCATAAAGTCTGAGAGTGCTTGGGAGATCTCATGAAAAAAATCAGGAAGGTCATCATTCAGGGCATAAACATTTACAAGAACCAATTTACCTGTGGGGGTGGACACTTTTGTCATCACCCAGAGCCCTTCCACATCTTTTTTGAGGTCCAGTAATGACCTCTTTAATTTTTTTAATGACGTAGAATTGAAACCCCACATTTGGCAGACTGGGCCAAACTATGTACGTCCTGTCCCACCCATTCCCATACTAGTTTGGTGGCTTCAAGATTTGACAGTTTGGTTTCTTGTATGAAGGCAATCTGTGAGTTAAGCTGTTTCAGTCTGTTCAGAATGTTGTTCCTTTTTATAGGAGAGTTTAGGCCTCTCACATTCCAGGAGGTGGCCGTAGTCACTCCAGTGTTAGTCACTGGGGAATAGTATAAATACAAAGAGGGACCTTGTACATAAGAAACCAAACCTGCCAGCTCTGGTTGCTTTCCGGTCTATCAGACAAGTACCTACTCTTAACATAATGGTCAACTGATCCCCGCCTATCCCTTGTCGTCAATGCCCCCTAGTTTCTGTACTAGTGCCTGCTCAAGAAGGCAGTACAGGGATTTATTTAACTCCAAAAATTGATTAGCGTTTTGCTCATAAAAGTGCTAAAACATTGTGAAAATGCATAGCACTTGCCTCACTGTGTTTAACAAACATAACACTTCAAGAAAACCTATATAAATACTTTCTGTACCGTTAGCATTGTCCCAAGAAAAAATCTGCTAATCAATTATTTAAAACCCTGCAGTACCATATAGGTGTACATGTAAAATACGTTCCATCTTGTCATCAACAGTATAAGCTGTATGTGCAACATCCTTACATTAATTACAAAGTGTAACTGTATTTGCAGTTTAAGTATGGAAGGTGCTGCCCAGATCTGCCCAATGAGTCTTATTAGACAGCACCACAGCATGGGTAGCATTCCGAGGTGGCATGAATAGTAAACAAATAAACCAACAATATAAACATTAACATTTTAACTTTATCTAAAACAGTTGTGTGAAATGAGTTGAGGCCTTTGGCCTCTGCATGGTATTGGAACCCTAAAAGGGGGAGGGGGGAGGTGTGGTTCTCACCTTTCCCTTCAAGAGATGAGGATGTGCTTCTTTCTCTGTCAGGTTCAGAAGATGTAGCAGAGGGGGATTTGAGTGAAGGTGATTTCCTTTAAAAAGCCAGGGGGAAGGGAATGAGGATCATCTTTTCTGTTTTCCATTTTCCTTTATGCTTTACAGCTATGGACTAATGAAACAGAGCTGCCTAATCAGCTGGACGCTCTATGTTAAGTGAGCGAGTGATCTGTTATGCCCTGTTGATCTCTAACAGGGTCTCACTTTGCAGGTCTTGCCTCGGGCTGAGCAAGGTGTGGGCACAGGGAACCTTATGGGATTAAGATGTGTGCACTGCAGGGTGCAATATCATGGCTCTGTCTCACTGCTGTAAGATAGGGTGGCATGGTGCACTGTCAGGATTAGCCAGGGGCCAAGAGTGAAAAATCAGGGCACCACAACCTAAAATATGCCCCGATTCTCATACCTGTTGAAGTGCCATGCTACCCACAGCCTGCTGCACCAGTGTCCCAGTCAGTAGATAAATACAGCAGCAGGCACAGCATATCCATTGACAGTTGCACCTCATATGTTGTCAAGGCAACAGCCTGTTCCGGAGCAGCGCATTAGAAGCAGGAGCTTCCCCATTGTTACATCGGGTAAGCAAAAGGATGTAAGTAGGAACTAGGAAGTAAGGTTCTTGCCAAGACTGGTTAAGCACAATGCTTCAAAAGACAAACTGTGTGATGCACAGTGCTGCATGTGTTGGTTAGAGCCGCATGAGTGCTTCGGGAGACCCTGCAGCATGTCTCAGCCTCGTGACATATGAGCAAGTTCTTCAAGGTGGCAGAGACAAGTGCAGGAGCTTTCCTCCACAGAACAAATAAAGATTTAAATCCCCAAGGAGGTTAATTCCATCAGGAGGCCCACTGAGCCATAGGTGCAATGTACATTTCCCTGAACAGGATGAAAGTTCACCTTACCATGGAAGTCGGCTCCTCATCCGTGTTGCCAGGATCATTAGGCTCTTGTTAGTCTTCGAGGCAGTTCACCCACTCTTGGCACAATGGAATCCAGTCGGGAGGAGGTTCATCAGTAGCTTCAGGACTGAGGGCTGAATGTGCCGTTTCTTTAGGGAATTGTAGGGCCAAAGGAGACAGCTCCTGCAAGGTAGTAAAGCAGTTGCTCATTTTGACTGGGGTGTCTCCAGGTGAGACGCTGCTGGCATCGGAGAGCAGTTGGAGCCACTGGCGACTTCTGGATCTGTTCCAGTGGGGTAAAGGTTTTGTACCTGAAGCCTACTTAATTAGTTTCTTGGGTCTGCCATGCTGCACTTTATGTCATGGCTCTTCTGGGAGGGTGTTGCTCTACATTGGCAGTCTGTGTGGGTCCAGTACCTCAGACATTACTTCCATGGGTTGCCAGGAGGAGCCCTGTGGTTCTCTGTGCAGCTGTCCCAGGGCATTTGCATGTCTTTGAATGTCCATGAGGAACATGTCCACTTTACTAGAGGAGTTGAAAGTGATATATTCCCCATTAGATGTCATGCAAAGCATTGCAGGGTAGCAGAGGGCAGCCAGAATGTTGAGCTGATACAGTTGTTTTCTGACAGTGGCATATGCCCTCCACTTTTTGGATAGTTTGTAGGAGAAGTCTTGGTAGATTTCTATAGAGTAGCCAGCCCACCGGCGCAGAGGCAAGGTGCCAACCAGCGACGCCAATGACCCGGGTTAGAGAACGGACCCTGGTTGCTGGAGGGCCAGCCAGGGGAGAGGGATTGAGCATCTCGTGACTGCTCTCCCTCTCCAGGGGGAGGGTGGGGAGTGTGTTCGGTGCACTAGGGACACCTGGCAGAGGCCAGGTGTACCACAGCGCCAACTCCAGCCCATCGGGGAGGCAGGGCAGATGGTGGTCGTCATTGTATGTCCCCGCCCTCGTATACCGGGGGAAAAAAAAACCTCTCAGTTGGCAACCTCCGTGAAGCCAGCTTCCAGCTTCAATTAGCCTCCGAGCCAGCTCCCCCAGTCAGTTACTGGTTTTGCGGCACTATAGCGCCGGTGCTGTGACCCCATCCTCTGGGGGGGGTAAGCCAGGGATTTCAGGGAAGAAGCGCAGCAATGGAGGTGGGAGGCGAGGATCAGCAGATGATCGTGGCCAACTGCTGGGCAAAAAGAAGAAGAAGAAAAAAGATTTGTATAGAGTGACCTTGCCATTCAATGTTTTTTAGCTTCCTGGCAGTTTGCAAGAATAGTTCTTTAGCAGGGTACCTCAAGAACTTCACCAGAACGTGGCCTAGGTCTGTCCCCAGGGGGAGGTCTGGGGGCTAAGCTCTGATGTGCCCACTCCAACTCCAGAGGGGCCACATTGTTGAGATGCAGCATGTCTGGCAAAGCAGTGCAGAGGAACACTACCATGTCTTGCCCCTCCATCCCCTCTGGAATGCCCACAATCCTAACGTTGTTTCTTCTCGGTCGATTCTCAGTATCATCCACTTTATTCAGGAGGTAGTTTATTTGCTGCTGTTGTTCTTGCCATATGGCTTGGGGATGGTGCAGCTGCTGATCGTGTTGTTGGACTACTGCCTCCATTTTGGATACCCGCTGAGCTACCAGCTGTAAATCTGTGTTAATTTTAGTGGTAGTCAGCTTCAGCTCAGCGATGTCCTGAAGAACCTTTTTCAACATTTGAGTTAGATTGACAAACTCTGAGGCAGAGTCTCATGGGAGCGCAGAACTTGCCATGCCATGCCATGGGTACCCCTCTAGGTGGATCGCAGTTGGAGCTTTATGTCAGGTGATGGGTGGGCTGGAGAGTCGGCGCTGTGCCCAGCCTGCATGTTGGCACCATGAGGCATTCTTCAGGCTTGTGCTAAAATGTCACTATTGACCTTTCTCGGTCACCCAAAGTCCGATTTGCTTGGTTTTGGCAGCAAATTGTAGCCTAGCTGTTCCGGTTACTGATTCCTCTCCACAGTCTCCTCTAAAAGTAGATGCCAAGGGTTTTCTTCACTCAAAATTAATATGCTTCCATATTGGATGCCAGGTTCTGCCCCCCACACAGAAAGATTTACTCTAGACTTCAGCCAAACTGATGCCATTCAGTTCTGCAACTGATAAAGAATTAAAAATGAATTTTGGGTGTGGAAAGGCAGCTTTAGCAAAGGGCCCCAAATAAGGGGGACAAAATAAGACTATTTTCAAACAAACACATAAAATAGTACACTGGGGGGATTAAATGCACTTTACACATGCACAATTTACCAATTAAAATAAAAAACCAAAAGTTGATGTTTCCTTTAAAATATATATCCTGTAAAAGAAGGGTTTTGGTGTTTATTTGAAATGATATTGTGATTTTAAAATCACATATACATCAGCTGGCCCATCGGTGCAACAGCAGGACTACAGCTCACAACAGCAGTGGCCAGGTTTGGAAAGCACCTTGGTCAAAGGGGCCAGCCAGGGGGAGGAGGACTGAGTATCCCAGAGGACGCTCTTCTTCTCCTCCTTCGGGGAGGGAGGGATGCCATCCTTGCCACAGTACTGTCACGTGGGTGACCACAGGCAGCAGTGCAGCTGAGAGTGCTGAGTGGGAGGAGTAGATACCAGTTCGGGACTCGTGCAGTCCATGAAATGCATGCAAATGTGCACTGATCCCCCTTACGTGCTGATGTCTTCCAGGAACTGAGGGGGAATGTGCAGAATCAGACCACAAAAAATGTGACTTCAGTGTCAGCTTCCTAGGACTCTGGTATATCTGGGCTAGTTCCCCCACTTCATCTGCCACCTGACACTGGGCACACTTGGGGTATATTCCCTCATTGCATACCCCAAGGCTTTGTGTGAGCTGACAAACGGAAGATAGGTGGGGACCAGGGGGAGGTGCTGCAGGTTCTGGTGGAAGCTGGTGCCACTGAGGTGGCAGAACATCTAAGTTTAAAAAATCATATATGCAGTCATATCTACCTCTAGACAGTTCTGATTATTGCTAGATGTCCCTAGTTTTGCATCTGAAATTTTCCTGTCTTTCTGTACCATTATGCATGTTTTGGAATATCAGGAATTTAGGATCATAAAAGTAATGTGAAACATCAGATGTACCATAGTAGCATATCATCAGGAATGTCTTTTTAATTTAGAAGCTTAGTCCTACAATCTTCTGACTCTTAATGTATTGGTATACTGTATCTAGCTAAATGCAATGGTTTTGGTAACCTTTTACTGTACTGGAACATAAAAGTGGACTTTTTAGCAAAGAAAATGAATTTTAGCTTTACTTTTTCTTTTAGCCAGAATAGGCACAGTGTGCTGAGCTGAAGCTAATTTTCCAGTACATCCTAAGAGTGTAGGGAGGTTAACTGGCTTGCTCAGGGCCACAGTGCATGCAAGTGGAGAATGTGGGATTCAAACCCAGGTTTGCTTGTCCCTAGGTTCATAGCTTTGTACTCTAACCTCTAGGTTATGCTGAATTTTATTTGAAAAGTAACTTTCATGCATACTCTATCCCAAAGCACTTTTTAAACCATGAACTGCTGCAGCAGCTAGTATGCATACAGAGAAAAGAAGTGAGATTGTGGGAGGTTAGGGAAAGTAAAGGGAGGTTAAAGAGTCAGATCACTGCTGTAAGTTAATACTAACTTTTAAAACTAGTCAACTGTTACTTTTTACATCTGAAGTACTACTTCTTTTCCCTTTTGCTAATTAGAAAATTTTCCACATCGCAGTACTTGGCATAATGTGTGGAACATTATGCTATCTGGAGGCTGACACATCTAGTTCCATTACCCTTTAATGCCTCATCTACATTGTGACATCACAACTGACCATGAAGAGCCACTCATCTTCTGCCAAACAAGTCGCTAATGATGTCACTGTAAGTGATGTCATGGTGCTGCTGAAGTATGAAGTGGAATAGCACTACATGTCAGCTTCCAAGGTGAGTGTTGTTTTACATATCACCTAATACCATCAGGTAGAAAACCTCAGACTTAGCATAATGAAATAAATACTTCAGAAATAAAATGGTAACAGTTGGCTTGTTTTAAAATAAATAGCATCTGAGGCCCGTTATTCCAAAGAGCACAAAGTGGAGCGCAAAAGTTTGCGCTGTGCCTTGTGATTGCCCAGGAGCCCAAGAATGCGTGCACTGGTGCTATTCAACTGAATGTAGGGTCGTGTCATCACAGCACTAAGTCAAGTAGCACTGCCCTGATATGGATTCCGAAGTACACCACCAGAATGGGTAGTACTGGAGTGCTACCTGCAAAATTCAAAAGGACCCATGCAAATGAGCTCATTGGGCATGCAAGGTGCTAAAGGACCATTTGCATGCCCACTATGGGCTCATTTGCATAGGTAACAAGGCAGATTAACATGGCATCACCCCCCCAATTGTCCAGTCCCAGGCCTATGTAGATATCCCTGGTTCCTAGTGGTCCTCCCTCTGATCTCCAGCCCATAATAAAATCAAACACTCACTGGTGCTAGTGGTCCCCCCCTCCAATTGCCAGCCTGTACAAACAGTAAGACTGCCCTGGTGCCTAGTAGCCCCCCATCCGATCGCCAGCCCATTCTAAAATGAAAACTTCCCTGGTGCTAGTGGTCCCTCTCCACCTCTGATTGCCAGCCTGTACTAACAGTAAGCTTGCCCTGGTACCTAGTGGTCTCCCCTTTGATCACTAGTCCATACTAAAATGAAAACTTTCCTGGTGCTAGTGGTCCCCCCTCCCACCAATCACCAGTCCAAGTAATAAATTATAATGATCCTGGTGCCTAGTGGTCCCCCACTCTAGTTGCCAGCCCTTATTAACAGTAACAGTAAGACTGGCTTGGTGCCTAGTGGTCCCACTCCGATTGACATCCCACACTAAAATGGTAACTTCCCTGGTGTTAGTGGTCCCCTCACCTCCGATCACCAGCCCATGCTAAAATGATAACTTTCTGGTGCTTGTGGTCCCCCCTTCCTCAAATTGACAGCCCATAATAAAATCAAACCATCCCTGGTGTTAGTGGTCCCCCTTCCTTCCTATCGCTGGCCCATAGGAAAACTGACAACCCTTCCTGGCGTCTAGTGCCCCCTATGGCACCGAACATCCTACCCGTCACCTTACTAGTACCCTCGGTGCCGCAGGTGCCCAATATCATGACCAGCGCAGCCCTCCTTGGCTGTCTGCCATATGTCCAGGCAGGGAGCATATGTCTTATTTACAGAACAGGGTGACACCCTTTACAGGTTTATTTTATTGCTTTAATAATAATAATAATAATAAAACGTTATTTATACCGCGCCTTTCACAAATTCAAGGTGCCTTACAATAAATACAAATATAACAAATAAAACATCAATCTACCAATAATCTGAGCTCATAAAATCACATTAATGAATTAATTAAAATGAATCTTAGACCATAAATAGGTCTTCAAGGCCTTTTTAAATTCCTCCATGGATGCACACTGACGAAGCGGACGGGGTAGAGAATTCCAGAGGGTAGGGGCAACATACATAAAAGCATGAGCACCTGAAGATGTCAAAGAAACCCTCAGAATCTCTAGCAACCCCTTGTCTGCCGAGCAGAGAGATCGCTTAGGGCAGTAGGGAACCAGAAGCTCTTTCAAGTAGTCCAGGCCCTGTCCGTGTAGGGCTTTGTAAGTCAAAAGACCAACTTTAAAGGTGATCCGCCACTGAATTGGCAGCCAGTGCAGATCACGCAGAACCGGCGAAATATGACAGGCATGAGATGTACCCGTCAATAACTGGGCCACAGCATTCTGCACTAACTGCAAGCTGTGGATATCAACCCCAGGAAACCCTAGAAAAAGGGAGTTGCAATAATCAAGGCGGGAGGTCACAAAAGCGTGGATCAATGTAGGCAGATCGGAGGGCGGAACAGTGTGCTTAATCTTGGCGATGTTCCTAAGATGATAAAAGGAAAGTCTGACAACTGCCGACACCTGCGAATGCAGTGTCAGCTCATTGTCAAAAATCACCCCCAAGTTCCGCACCTTTTCAGAGGTAGGGAGCTGGACACCCCCCAGAAATAAAACTGAGGGTAAACCAGCTCCTGTCCCCTCTATCCTATGACCTGAGTCCACAACCATTACCTCAATCTTCTCTGAATTCAACTTCAGCCAGCTTGAATTCATCCAGCACTGGATTTCGGTGAGGCAGTTATTAAAGACCGAGAGAGCTCTATCCTGAACAGGTGCAAAAGATAGGTAGAGCTGGGTATCATCTGCATAGCAATAAAACCTCAGCCCACACCTTCTCACAATGTCTCTGAGGGGCAGCATATACACTGCGAACAACATGGGGGACAACACCGAGCCCTGGGGAACACCACATGACCGAGAGACTGGGTGGGAAGAATTTATCCCCGACACCACTCTCTGAGTTCTGTCAGTGAGGAAAGATCTAAACCAACTGAGGACTGTACCTGACAGGCCACAGATGAACTCCAGGCGCTCAAGAAGTATCCCATGGTACACAGTGTCAAAAGCTGAACAGAGATCAAGAAGAACTAAGATGGAACAGCTCTTCTGATCTCTAGCCATCAGGAGATCATTGAGCACCTGGACCAGCGCTGTCTCGGTACTATGCCTCTTTCGAAAACCAGACTGGAGTGGTTCACAGATGTCAAGGATGGTTAAATGGTTTTCCAATTGTGCAGCCACTACTTTCTCAATAATTTTCCCTACAAAGGGAAGATTAGAGATCAGCCTGTAGTTGGCATGGCAATCGGGGTCCAAGGAGGCTTTCTTCAGGAGGGGCATCACCACCGCCTCCTTCAGGGAGCTAGGAAACTCACCCGTATCCAAGGAGCACCAGACTATCCATGCTAGGACTGGGCCAATGATGTCATGACAACCCTTTATCAGGGAAGTGGGGCCCGGGTCCAAACTACAGCATGTAGGGCACATACTCTGGACAGTCCTCATGACATCAATGAACTCATGCTGGTCAAAGGAACTCCTGGAAAGACTAGAGCCTGTGACCAAACACTGATCTATAGCTTCTCCCATAGAGGGAGCAGGCTGGAGTGCTGCCCTGATGTCGGCCACCTTATCCGCAAAGAAGCGACCAAGCTCATCATACTTCACTTGTGAAAAAGCTTTCTGAACCTGCAGACAGGCTGGGTTGCATAGTCTGTCGACAGTTCGAAAAAGCTGAGCTGGTCGGTTCTGAGCAGCCGCTATCTCTCTGAACAGGAACTCTGCCTTCTTACAAGAGATTGCGGAACGATAGCTGACGATTGGAGCAAAGGGGGAGCAACTAGTACCAGGGATGTTTTCATTTTAGTATGGGCTAGCGATCGGGGGGGGGGGGACCACTAGGCACCAGGGATGTTATATTTTTATTACTTGGCCTAGTGATTGTGGGGCACTAGCCACCAGGGCAGTTTTAAGTGAATTACAGACTGGCTGTTGGGGACGGTGCCACAGACCACAGGGGTGGGTGTGCTTCCTCAGCAGACAACCAGCTAGATGGCAGGATTACCTCCAGTAGCCACTAGGGTTGCCGGAGTAAGTCAGGATTTTACTTGGTGGTATTTGTGCTGTGCAAGAGGACCATGCTAACCCCTTTTGCACAGCACAAATCTGCTGAATATGGGGTAGAGTGGGTATTCATGGCCACACCCTTCCCAATGCCCACCCACATATATTATGTTTTGCATGGGTGCTAACCCTCTTTGCCCACACAAAGGCCTCCCCCTTTGAATATGGGGAGCTGGGGCAAACCCCAATCTGCGAGGGCGAAGATCCCTTAGTGCCCACTCAAAATTTTGAATATCAGGTCCCTGATGTCTGCTGTATTTGGTGCAATTAGCTCCTTTTAGGGAAAGCATGAGGAGGTTAACGATAGCACACTAAAAGGATAGATGAGTTGCTCAAGGCCATAAGAGAGTATGTGCCAGCTGTGGGATTAAAATCTGTGTCACTAGGTTCACAGTGTGGCTCTCTAACCATTTGTCTACAGAGTCTTTGGACCTTTTTCAAACTTTTATAAGTTTTGGGAACATTTTCTCACCCCAGCAACCTTTCTCCATCTCATATAACTGGTTTTGATCTTCTGTCCTGGGAGCCAAATATTACAAGTAACATTACAAATCTTCATAAGGCCAAATAATATGAAATTACTTTCATGTTATATTACATATAGAGAATAATGCCTGAGTAACAGTGGTTAATCACGATGCAATCACCTCAAGCAGTTGCCAGGACAACCAAGAAAACCTCAAGAGTGCAGCTCAAGAGGTTTACAGTTGTCATGGCAACCGTGAGAAGTGATTACATCCATGGTTGACCACAGTTACTCAGGCATTGTAAGTTATAGTGCACGGAAAAACTAGCCAATGTAGGGGAAAAAATATTGGTTTTTTTTTCAATGTGCATTTGTTCTCCTGCTCAGCTATGAATGCCTCCTGGTTTGAATGTTGAGCAACTGAAGTACTGAAATTAGCCATAGAGATCTATATTGCAGCAGGTCTGTAACTGTCTGAATGGAACGTGTGTTTTTTGAATGAATGTCTAAGCAGCAGATCACCTTTCCTTTCCAAGAATTTTGACAGGTGGTGACATTCCATCATGTAATCCCATCATTATGACATAGTTAAGCAAGGTTTACAGCATACTAATGTCATAACGATGGGATTATCAAGTTATACCTCCTGTGGCACTCTATTCCAAGGCTCCACAACCCTCTCGGTGAAGAAGAACTTCCTGACATTGCTCCTGAATTCACTTCCCACCAAAGGTCTGTTGTGTCCTCTGGTTCATGCCTGTTTATTTTCCTGGAAGAGGCTCTGATAATGTACCGAGTTGATTCCCTTGAGGCATTTAAAGGTTTCTATCATGTCTCCCCTGTCTCTTCTCTGTTCCAGGGAGTACAAGTTTAATTGGTTTAGCCTAGTTTTGTAGGGTTTATGGTGGAGGTCTTGGACCATCTTTGTAACTCTTCTTTCCACAGATTCCAACCGGTTCATATCCTTTTTAAAGGGACAGTAAACATTACAGGGATTGCTCAAACTGTGAAAACCCACGAAACGTTATTATTTGGCTTCCTCATAGGTGCCAAATGTCTCAGGATATGAATAGTGAAATCACCTGTAAATCAAAACAAGGCAGAAATCATTTCATGCAATCTGACAACAGAAAATGATGTCACTGAGGGGCAAGCTATAATTAACAACATAGATCTTGTCCCTCAGTGACATTACTTCCTGTTTTTAAGACTACATGAAATGGCCATTGCTAGGATTTGATTTACACATTACTTAGCTATTCATATCTCAAGACTCCTGTCTCCTACAGGTAAACCCAATACCTCATTTGAAAGATCTTTTCATGGGCTTCCACAATTGGAGTGAGCCCTGCAATGTTTAGTGTCCCTTTAAGGTGCGGTCTCCAGAACTGGACACAGTACTCTAGGTGAGGCCTCACCAAGGACCTGTACAATGGAATTATCACCTCCCGCTTTCTGCTTACAATACCTCTGCCTATGCATCCAAGGATGCTACTGGCTTTTTGTGATGCCTTCTCACATTGCTTTCCTACCTTTATGCTGTTTGATATCATCATTCCAAGGTCTCTTTCAAGATCTGTGACAGCTAGTGTTTCACCACCTAATGAGTATTTTGCCCCTGGGTTTCTTTTTCCCAGGTGCATGACTTTGCATTTTTTGGTGTTGAATTTCAACTGCCAAGTTCTGGACCATGTTTCCAGTTTCTTGAGGTCTGACACCATCCTTGTGGCTCCCTCCTGCATGTCCACCCTGTGGCAGAGTTTAATATCATCTACAAACAGGCATACTTTACCCTCCAATCCATCTGCAATGTCGCTGATGAATATGTTAAAGAGTAACTGGTCCCAGCACCGACCCCTGCGGGACCCCACTGGTCACTCTCCCCTCCCGACATAGAGCGCCACTTACCAGAACTTTTTGGGTCCTCCCCATTAGCCAGTTATTCATCCAATTTACAATCTTACTTCCTATACCCATGTTCCCCAGCTTGTTGATGAGCCTTCTATGCGGGACGGAGTTCAAGGCCTTACTAAATTCTAAATATGCAATGTCTATGGCCCCTCCTGGTCTACCATTTTAGCCACCCAATCAAAAACCTCCACCATGTTTGTTTGGCAAGATCATCCAGTTGAGAAGCCATGCTTTTGGGGTCAAGCTTCCCTCTGGTTTCCAGGTATGTTACTATTCTTTCATTTAGTAAAGATTCCATGATCTTTCCTACAATGGAGGTGAGGCTGGCAGGTTGGTAATTTCCTGCCTCCTCCTTGCTGCCACTCTTATGTAGTGGTACTACAGTTGCTTTTTTCCAGTCCTCTTGTACCTGTCCACTCTCTAGTGATTTGTTAAAGAGCATGGCCAGTGGAGCAGTGAGTTCCTCGCTGAGCTCTTTTAAGGCACGTGGATGTAGTCCATCTGGACCCATGGCTTTGTCTGTTTTAAATTTGTTTAGTTCCTGTAGGACTTTTTCTTTTGTAAATGGGCCCACTGTCTGTCTCCTGGGTGTGGTGTTCACTGTACCAAGTGTTGCACATGCATCTGGCACAGTGGAGGCCTGGGGATCGGGGTTTGAATCCCCGTCTCCCAACATGTTTTTTTCCCCCCAAAAAATTAAGTTCCCCCGCACAGAGTTTCCCCTTTTCCTCTCGGTCCACACCTCCCTCAGAGTTAGATATTTAAGTTGGGGGTGTGTGGTGTGCACTTTTGTGTTGCTGTCGGCATTTTGTTTTGACCTTGTTGTGCCACACTCTGTAATGTCTGCGGCATTGTTGTGGTGCACCATTTCATCCAAGACATAATGACCCCATGCCCCGGCCCATTATCTTCATGTGTAAATATGGAGTACAAAAAGCTGTTTAAGGCTTCAGCTTTCTCAACATCTTCTTCTATGTGCTGTCCTTCATTGGTTTTCAGCCTGACAATATCCCCCCATGGTCTTTCTCTTCTCTTGGATATACCTGAAAAAAGGTCATGTTGCCTTTTTTCATTTCCTCAGCTATTTTTTCCTCAGTTTGTGCCTTTGCAGTTCTGATTTTCTTTCCAACCTCCCTAAGCTTGGCCCTGTTTTCCTCTCTATCGTCATCTGTTTTAGTTTCCTTATATTTTCTGAAAGCTCTTTTCTTTGCCTTTATTGTTGATGCCACTTCCTTTGTGAACCATAGTGGATTTTTTCTTCATTTTGCTTTACTGATCACTTTTGTATATTTTTCTGTCACATGGACTAGTGTGCTCTTTAGTGCTTCTCAGCTTCTCTCCACATTTACGTCTGCTTCGTACCTGTACAATCTTTTGAAGGAGGATTTCAAGTCTGCATTTCTGAAGTTGAGGATTTTTAGCATAATGCGTATGGTCTCCTTATATCTGTTGCCTGTTAGCCAGATTGACCTATGATCACTGGAACCTAGGTTAATTCCCATAGCAATGTCCGATACCCGTGTGCTGTTTATTAGAACAAGGTCAAGGATTGCATCCTTTCTTGTTGGTGAGTCCACTAATTGAGTTAGACCTGCCCCCTGCAGAGCTATGAGGATTTTTTTACTTTTATCCAGTGAGGCTGTGTAGGATACCCAGTTCACATCTGTCAGGTTGAAATCACCTACCAGTAGAAGCTTGTCTTTGTCTGCCATCATTAGAATGGATTCTAGGAGTTCCTTGTCTTTTTCCATGTCTTGTGATAAGGGTCTGTAGACTTCTCCCACTTGTATTGGAGGTTTTTCCCCTGACGTTGAGCTTGACCCAAAGGGTCTTGGTGGTGCTGCAAATCCCACTTATCTCAGAGACTTTGATTTCCTGCTTGATATACATTGTAGCCCCCCCACCATTTTTGCCTATTCTGTCCCTCCTAAAAAGAGTTTAACCTGGTATTGTGACATCCCAGGTGTGGTTCTTGGTGAATCATGTTTCTGTTACCAATAACCAATCTAGTTTGACTTCTGTTATCATGATGATGAGGTCAGGGACCTTATTTGCCAGGCTATGAGCATTAATGCACATCGCTTGCCATGCCTGGCTCCTTGTTCTATCTGGTATAGCTTGGGTGTTACTATTTTTGGTGTTTGTGGTGCATCCACTGTTATGTACTGCTTTTATAGTTGGTACTGTGGCCAGACAAAAGGTGTGCTGTTTGGTGATGGGGGAGGAGTGTTAGCTATCCTGTGCATTGTGTGGGATGCTAGTGCCCTCTCCCAATGTACTAGCTTAAAGATCATTATAGACATCAAACTTTTGGTCTAGCACTCAGACTCCCCCTCATTGGTGAGGTGTAGGCCATCACACTTGAAGAACTCCCATTCCAAGAAGTCCATCCAGCTACCTGTGTATTGGTGTCCATTTGTATTGCACCAGTCCTTGAGCCATGAGTTGAGTTCTGAGATTTCCTTCTCCCTGATTTTCTGCCTGTTGCCCCCCTTTTTTCATACAGGCAGAATTTCAGAGAAGGATACTACAGACATAAGAGAAGTTAACTTATCTGCTAGTTTGGATAGGTGTTGCTTGGTTTCCTCTACCTAGCGGCTGGCAAGGTAATTTGTTCCCATATGGATTAGGACGTGCATGTTAGCAGCGGTACTGTGTACGATCTTTTCTATACAGTCTTTGTCCTTCCAATATGATGCCCCTGATAGGCATCAGACTGCCACTCTAGACTGAGTGTGTTGCTGGAGCTGAGACTCTATCCGCGAATCATAGAGTTACCTATGAACAGTAGGGACTTCCTGGTATCTTTGTTGTTCACATCATTTTTGCCCTACTCGGTTGCCAATGGTGCAAATCTATTGAAAGTAAGTGTAGCAGAGGGTGACGGTTTGTTTTTGTGATGGTTGTTTTGTTCCTTTTGCTGATTGTTTACCTACTAGTTGCCACCCCTCTGGAATGGATTTCCTTTGTGGTAGAGGAGGTTGAGTGTGGAGGTTATAGTATGGTGGAGATGAGAATGTGCCGAGCTTTGTGTGTAGGAAGGTAATCTCATTCCATGCAGAGTGGAGCTGAGACCTTAAGTCCTGATGGTCCAGCAGGTAGGGCAGTGGCTGATACAATGGATGAATGCCATGAAGAAGAGTGTGCCACAGTACCTGCAGTTAATTATCTCCATTTATGATGACCCATTTGTGCGGACGAAAGAATGAGGGATAGTTTGTTGTTTACTTGGACGAAAAACAAAAGACAATAACAAATACTAGTGGAATCAAAAATAATACTTTTTTTGTATTTATGGTACAATGTCACAGGTACCCCTATAAAGGAATATTTACAGTAAGATGTCACAGGTACTGCCTATAAAGGAAATGCAGAGTTAGGGTGGGAGGATGAGGGGTAGGGTGGTGGCTGCTTCCAGAAACAATCAGCCACACCATAACCAAGGTCCTTTATCTCCTGATGTATGAATGGAAGTTAATAACAAGACATGTAGAACTGCTATCAAGTACTCTGCAGGAAGGAAACAAACAAGGAACCCTGCAGGAAGAAAATAAATAACTGTGCAGGAAGGAAACAAACAAGTGGGTGTCAATCTAAATGAGAGCTGTATATTCACCTACAGTTGCCTATGTGTGCCTTCCTTGTATGGAGTAACAATGTGGCTAGGAGCTGTAACTGAACCCTGCTGTTAGGATGGAATGAAAGAAAGTGGGGTGTTTTTCTGTTGTGTTCTTAGCCAAAAATCAATAGCTGTCTTCAATTACTTAGACATGCTCTCCTACAAGAAAGTGGAAAAAACAGTAGTATGTCATGTGGGGACTGCCCTGGAAACCTTACCTGAGCCCAGGTTTGTTCCCCAAGCCACTGACATTCCACAGCAATAAGCCGAAGGTGATCCTGCCCTCTTAGCAGATGGTTTGAGGTGCAGAGGCCACTACAAGGATAGTGGCTCTCACCCAGTAGGCTCTGATGGCTGGTTTGGCTGCTTCAGTGGTAAGCCGTGTTATTTGCGTCTAAGAATCCTCTCGCAGCTGTGTTGAGAAGCTGCCCTGGACCAGACAAAACAGAATAGACACAACTACGTTTAGGCATCAGTTCAGGTAGAAACACAACACCTAAAAAGTAGAGAAATGTAACATTAAAGTGGAAAAGTCTCCTGACTCTTGGTGAATGCATGGTGTGGTATTCCTCAGGGTCTGACTGTTCAATACTGCACTTGTGTTAATCTAACATCAGCACTGTCTTTTAAGCATGTAACTTTACTTATACATAAATGTTTGAGAGAGGGGGCCAAAGTTACAGTAATTTCAACTCTTCTTCGAGCAATGCTTCAAACCCTGTGGAACCCAACTCCAGGTACTTACTAACCTCCAGGGGACTTTCTAATCCTAACATTGTATTTCATTAGTTTTGAGGCTTTGTGCTTCAACTGTAAATGATTCCTAAACATAGTTTTGGCTGTAAATTTCTTTCCTTTGTTTAAAGGATAATTAATAATACCAGGGCAGGGTAAAGTTAGTGGATGCCACTGAACTCTAAGGACTGCTTGGCACAATGTTTGGCAATTTGGCAAGGCCAAGAAGTGCCACTAGACAGCAGGGCCTGCTTGCCATTACTGAAGATTGCCATTGTCAGTACACAGTAGTGGACATCTGTTATTAATCATCCTTTAAACAAAGGAAATAAATTTATAGCCAAAACTATGTTTAGGAACACGGGTCGCCGGCATGGCAGGAGGTAAGCCATGATGCCTCAGACCTCCATGCCACTTGGACAGCATGTACAGCAGTTTGATGGTAGTTTAATAAAATAATTTGAACATTTTCTGGAAGAAGTTTTCTCCTCTGACTAGCAACATAGCAATGCTAAAAATTATTTGTAAACAACAGTTGTGACACACCTAGGTTGGCCGTACTATAGGTTTAGAACAGCAATCAGAGTAGGAAAAACCAGCACCATTGCCAAGGCTAGAACAGAGACTATCTCTTATATCTCTTGTCCTTTATTGGTACCAAAAAAAAAAAAACAGCAGATAAAATCTAGGTGACGTGGTGTCATACCAGGAAGCGTTTGTTGTGTGTAGCTCATGGTTTGTTTCACTCCTCTTGGACTTTATCTACTGTTTTTTTTTTTTTGTACCAATAAAGGACATTGTAATATTTGCACAGTACAACTGAGAATTGGTGTTTCTTTTTATGGGACATTACAAGAGGTATAAGAGATATTCTCTGTTCTAGCCTTGGCAACGGTGCTGGTTTTTCCTACTCTAAAAATTATTTGTGAATAGACACTCATTGCTGGGCAACTTCAGTAGTATAAAGCCACTTTTTGCAATGCTGGCAAGATTGTGCCCTTTTATGCCAATTCTGAGGTGGATCTTCTCAAACATTTATCTTTCTGGGGTCCTTTAACAAGTCATCCACCATACTGCTTGCTGAATGGCCTGTGATAGGAAAAGTAACAGCACTGTCTTTCTCTGTGTCATCCAGTCCTGTTGTTGCAGCTCCTGCAAAATTTTACAAACTTTTGCAGAGTGCCTAAAAGGACCACATATCTTTCGTGAGCACCCAACATATTCTGCACACTGCTGTCTTCACTGAGGAAATGTATATGTAAAACATGGTACATACAGAAACCCACCATTCTTTAATGCTTTCACAATGTTAGCTCCATTGTCTGAAACCACAAATCCTGGGGAAAGTCCATTAGGAGAAAGATATTTTGAGAACTGTTTCATAAGCTCCTGTAAGATGTTTATACCACTGTGATTTTCTTTATATAAGCTTACAATATAAAGGGTGGCCTGTTTTTGAAGATTTTGTTGGTCCCAGGTGGTGCAAGAAGATGTTGCAGAGGAAGATGATACCCAGTGGACAGTGACAGTCATGTGGTCTGCTGTTTGACCACTGGGTCACATGTCCTTTGTTATATGTACTTCTTTACTAGCCAATGACTGCAAAGCACTGTTTACTGTCTGGTGCAGTTCCCTATAAAGAGCTGGTTCAGTTTTCTGGAGATATATGTCCGTGATGGCAACTGGTACTGAGAGGCAACAAGTTTCATCACCTCCTGAAACCCAGCAAAGTCAGCAATAGAAAAGGGGCACATGTCCAGTGCAGTCATTGCAGATGTTGCTTTATTTAATTGCTGAGCAGCTGGATAGCTTTGGTCATGCAGTACCCACCACTTAAACTGCTCTTAGATTTAGCGGGCAGTCAGCTATATCAGGCAAAACCATGTTTCCATTTGCCATTTCCATAGGAAACTACTGTAAGAGGTGTCGTATATACTGACTTATAAGGCTAGGAGTGTTATTAGTGGGATTTCAGCAAACTGGATCAGGTTATCTTGCTCCAAAATGTCCAGCACACCAAGCATCCTGATATTTATGGCTCTAGCAGTAGTTTATGTTTCACTGTCGTTTGTCAGATTTGAACCCTTCAGTACAGTTTAAGCTGAATCACTGAATCACATCTTGCTTTTTAAGCTGCATTTTTGCTTGAGACTTGGGACTAGGATTTGCGCTGTGGATCCGTGTCTTATTTCAGTACTGTAATATGAAATAAATGTTCATAAAAATTAATTTCATATCACATGAACTCGGTGTATCAGTAATGTAAGTTGGTGATTCTTGATTAAAAAAAATAGAACTTGGTTATAGTGCCCACCCCATATAATGGATAGAATGTACTTACACAGATGCACCCGTTATAAGTGGTGGGGATTGTATTTAGTTTTCCCTTCAAAAGCCTGCTGCATTGTTACCTGTGTCTGAGGTGCAACTGGCACACTGAAAAAGGATAAGAGAAACAAAGAAAAATAACTCTTTGTTTTCATTTAGGAAACTTTAGGATTCTGCTGAAGACCTGGCAGGTAAAGAAGATGATGTATTGAAAACGCTGTTCATTGCTCTGTACGGTATATGGAAAAATGTACCTACACCACCAGTCTGTGTACCAGCGTTAACCTGTGCAACATCCTCTGCCATGGCACCTTGTGACTTATTCCTGACCAACTGAAGTGCATGTACTCACTGTGTCTTATTAAGGTTGATGTGCCAGGGTTACATGCCTGACTTCCCCTGCTGAAAGAGGCATTACATAAACAGCATATTGCTCACATACTGCTCTTCGAGGCAAGGTAAAAAAGCACTCCAAACGGAAGAGGATGCCTTTTTCATTTTTGCCCCTGCCATTGCAACTTCTTAATAATCATCCGGCACATCTATGTTAAATTCTATAGTTTGGTTATTTTACTCCGTGTCCTTAGTGGATGATCAGAGTGTGAGGCCCTGGCCCGCTCTCAGCAGAGGAGACAGGCATAACTTCCTCTTCATTTTTCTTTTCACTGGCCTGTAATGATCTTTCCTCTGATGACATTTCCTCAGGTGTTTTGGTGTGGCATCTCACAACAGCAGGTTCCTCTGGCTCCGAGTCGTCATCATCAGGGTCCCCATCATGCACTGCTTCTGTTTCAGGAACATACTCACTGCCACTGCTGCCTACGTGGTCTGAGTGTGAAGAGCTCACAGAGGAATGAGAAATGGTAGAATCTTGAGAAAGTGGCACAGTGTATGCATGTGTGCATGTATGCCTAATATCTCTCAATGATTTATGCCAATTGTGCTTTTAATGATTTAAGATTCTTAATCGTACTTCACTGTCTTTGTAGCTCTGAATACCTGTCTAACAGCGTGTACTGTATGTGCAAATGAAAACAACGCTCCACAGGCTGTAACTGTGCCCAGTCAAAAACCTGAAGCAAAAACAAAAAGACTGGCACCAGTATAAGCTGCAAAAATAATTTGTTTATACAAACACAGTGTAAGACAGTGTACAATACACAGAGTGTACTGACAACTAGACTAGGCAGCAGCATCACGGGAAAGCAAAAGCCCCTAACCGGTTTCTCCCTGAGGCTTCATCAGAGGGGGGTCTGCCATATCTGTCTACCATCGTGTATGTCTAATGTGCAATTGTGATTTTATGCTTCTCATAATTTGTGTTTAATTCTCTTTGTAGTGCCTTTTTTTATTTATTTTATTTATTTATACATCAGTTTACAACCTTTGAGCCAGAGGCTCATTTCCAAAGGTACCTCATCACAAAGAGGACAAAACACAGTACAACATTTAGTTACATCATTGTAGATAACAGCACTTTTTACATCATAGCGGGCAACAGTTTAGGCAGATATATGCAGTAATTACTTAGTTTACAATAACAGTATTACAGGTTAGGTATTGACAGGTTATTACAGTTATTTGGATAAGATTGAGAGGTAAGCATACATTGGTTTAAGCAGTCAATTAGTCTTGAGCAGGTACCGCTAGGTTAGTAAAGACAGCTGGCTATGGGACAGGCTAGGTGATAGGTTAGGGAGGCGAGCCACTCTGGGAGTTTTGTCAGTTGTAGTTGTAAAGCTACTCAGAGAGTTTTGTCATGTACAATGAGTCGGAACAACTACGGCTGGGGACAAGCACAGCTAAACATGTTAAATAGCTGACTTCGAAGTGCGGTTTTGAAGCTGGAGATTGTACGGATATTGGTGATGGAGCTGGGGAGAGTATTGTACCAGGAGGGGGCTCTGTAACAGAAGGACCGTTGACCATGTGTAGTCCTGGTTCTAGGGACAGTTAGGGTGGCCTTGGAGGAGCTACGAGTTTGGACTAAGGGTTGAGCTAGGTGGAAAGAGTAAGTCAGGCCGGGAGGGGATAGTCCAAGGAGTGTTTTTTTAGTTATGAGGCAGGTTTGGTATCTGAGCCGTTCATCCAGTTTAAGCAGCTTAGCCAAGTCATAAAGCTGGCAGGTATGGGTTAATCTGGTGGCTCCCGTAATTAATCTACAGGCCTTATTCAAGGTGTGTCAGATTTTATTGAGGGCGGTCGTGTCCGCGGCACAATAGACAGGCAGGCCATAGTCCACAAGGAACATGATTGAGGAGGTGACTGCTAGTCGGAGGGCATTGGGGGGGGGAGGCAGTGCTTGTAGCGATAAAGGATACCTAGCCGTGTATTTGTAGCTGAGGCTAGAGTATCAATGTGGTCGTGGAAAGTGAGGCAGAGTCAAAGGAGACCCCAAGGTACTTGTACAGGCGGACTTGCTCGAGAGGATGCTTAGAGCCAGGGAGGATAATGGAGGGAAATTACTGAGTTTGTTTTGGGGATGGGCAAAGAGCATGGATTTGTTTTTTTTAGATTGACTACAGTCTGTGCTCTTTGAACCAGGCTTCAGCATCATTGAAGGCTAGTTGCAAAGTGTCTTGAAGGAGATGGGGTTTCGTGGTGGCAAAGATGACGGCATCATCTGTGTACAGCAGGATTTTACCTGTGCAGGCTCTGGGCATGGTATTGAGGTATAGTGAGAAGAGAAGTGGACCTAGGATGGAACCTCGGGGACACCGGATCGGATGGGACATGTATTGGAGAGGTCCCATTAATTTTAACATGCTGAGTGGTCAGACAAGTAGCTGGAGCACCAGGAGACTGGGCGAGCGGCAAAGCAGTGCAGTTGAGGCATCCAACAGGAGGGTGGAGACAGTGTTGAAAGCCTTGAGAGGTCAATAAACACTGCCCTGCAGTGAGCCCGAGTCTAAGGAGGAATGAAGAAAATTTGAGAACTCAATGAGGGCAGTGCTGGTACTGTGACCTGCATGGAATCCGTTGTTCATGGCAGAGGATGTTGTATTTGGACAGGTAATCTGTGATTTGGGTAGCCACCAGTTTTCAAGGGCTTTGGAGAGGGTGGAAGGATGGAGATAGGCGGTAGTTCCCAGCTGAGGACCTGTCACCTCCTTTGTGTATGGGCGTGACAGTGGCTGTTTTCCAGGCTGAAGGTGCCCCAGGCAGAGGACTTGTTTAGCAGGGTAGTTAGGGGGCAAGGACCTGATCCAGGACCTGGCGGAGGATACTGGGGTCCAAGGAGTCTGCCAATATTATTGCTCTTTAGAGCTTGAAGCAGGTGTGGCCTAGCCTCCTGGGGAGTCACCCTGCATAAGTGGAAGCTAGGATATTGAAAGTCAGGGGCGGGTAGGGTTGAAGGAGGGTCAAAGAAGTCTCTGGGGAGGACCAACTAAGGTCTGTGAATGATGTGTTGAGGAAGTTGGCTATGTGGGCAGGGTCGGTGGAGACAGAGCCTTGATGGTGATCTGTGAGGGAGGTGCACTCCCATTCAGTTGTTTAATGTTGTCCCAAAAAGTTCTGCCGCTCCCCCAGGAGGAGGTAAGCACAGCCTGATAGTGATTGGCTTTTGCTTTCCTGATGGCCCATGTGCATTTGTTTCTAGCGGCATTGTAGGCCTGTCTGTCCTCAGCACGGCCTGTTTCAGTGGCCAGGTGCCACAGGTTATCCCTGTGTTTGAGTAGTTGCAGCAGGGACGGGGTAATTCAGGGGGCATTACGAATTTTGGTGCAGACTTCTGTCATGGGAGCAAAAACGTCGCGGGCATTATTGAAGGTTTTGGCGAAGAGGTAAGGGCGAGCAACATCAGGGGCATGGTGTATGGGAGACCAGTTAATTTGGGACAGATGTAGCTTAAGGCCTTTTAGTCCGCCTGGTCTGAGGCGCTGACGAGAGAGTGGGATGAGCTGTGGGTTTGGGAGTGGGGGGCCCAGTGGAAAATGATAGGAGAGTGGTCACTAATTGAGTCCGGAAGGACCTGGGTATCATGGATTTGTAGGGGGCGGTTGGTGATGACCACATCTAGCAGTGTGCTGGTACCTTTCTTTGTGTTAATTCTGGTGGGTTGGGAGACTAGTTGGGACATGTCTATGGCACTTCTCTGTAGTACCTTTCCTGCAAAGCTCCTTCCTCCTGCTCCTTGCTCTATCTGCTCTGCCCACTAATCCTCTCAGTGTAGCTCCCTCCTCCATCCCTTCCCTCCTGACTATCTCCACCTCTGGCACCTACTGCTATATCATGCCACAGTTCTCCATATCTCTTCTGACTATCTTCTCCCCTGGCCCCTGCCTCTATATTATGCTACAGCTCTCCCTATCTCTCATCCCACTCTTGTTTTCCTTTATTTCCCTCCCTCCCACCGACTCTCCCTCCCTCTCCTCCCACTCTATTCCCTCCACTTCCCTACCTCCTCACTTCCAGTTCACATTCTGTCTCCCATTCCCACTGGCTTCCTAACTGCTCTCTTCTCCCATCATCTAACGTCTATCTTGCTACTCTTAACTCCCTGCTCTCCTCCACCCCCTGTCCATTGTCCCTCCCCCACACCTAACTGCAACGAAAATGCCTAACTACACTCACTAAGCCCCTTATCTACTTACTATTATTGTTTGAAGTTGATCTTGGCCCAATCCAGGCCCTGCCCCGCACCTCCTCCCTTCCCAAAGGACTGAGTGTGGCACTTGTCAAAGTTTGCAGCCTCCTCCCCAAAATTGACTTGTAACCCCTCATGATCATCCTTAAACTAGCCATCCTGGTTATTTCAGAATCCTGGCTTTCTCACAAGATTCTAGACTCTACAGTTGCCATCCCTGGCTACTCACTTACCTGACAGGATTGAGCCTCTAGGGGTGACGGGGTTGTCATCTACAGTATCTCACCTCTGCCATTCAGTTCATCCCTGTACTCTAACTCCTCCACCTCTGCCTTCGAACTCCTTCTCATCAAGCTTTCTCTCCCTTTTTCTCTCCCCTTCTCATCAAGCTTTCTCTCCCTTTCTCTCTCCCCATCTTCATTGCTGGCATTTATTTACTTATTTATTGCAGATTAGGATTAATACCGTTGAGTCCTAGGACTCGTTTACAAAGGTTCCAGGTCATACAAAAAAACAGTTAAGTGAAACATACAGATTACAGACAGTAAATACAATATGAATTGATTACAATGAGGGACAGTTTGTTTCAGTCAGGTTACAGATGTAAAAGGTGACAGGTTTCAAAGGGATAAAGCATTTCAAAAAATATCCGTGATACAACTCATACAAAATACAGTTTCAAAGGAAGTGCTTTAGGTTGTCAAGAGGATGGTGTCTTAGTCCCCTGGGAGTGCTGTCTACACAGGTAGGGGAACAGTTTATACAGTGGAAAGGGTGGGGGGTGGAAGCAGTCTGAGGACGGTGTTGTCATTTGTGGGAGGGTGATGGTAGAGTGGGGGGGAGGTGGAGCTGCAGGGAGGCGGCAGTGGGGAAAAAGAGGCTGGAGAGGGGGTGGGAAACTGGGATCTATTGCTTCCCCGGCCTGCCTTCCTCCACTATCACTGAACTCTTTTCCACCATCTCCTCTCATGCCACTACTGGTGAACTTCTCATCCTAGGGGACTTTAACAATGATTGGCTCTCTCCCTCACTATCCAAAATCTGCAATAAAATCAAGTCCCCTCAACCTAACCCAGATAGTCCCTGATCCTAGTCTGAAACACGTCAAGTGTGCAGTATTTTGGTGTGACTACAGAATAAACTGTATATATTTTATTATGGAGCCTGTGTGTTACTCATTGGGGTTGGTGAGTGCCCATGTTTTTACTTTGTGTAGTTCTTGATCCTACCTGCCTCAACCATAAATCCCAAAATCACACCCTGCTGGACTGGGCCCTTGCCTCCCACGCATACCATATTATTGCATCAGACAGCCTCCTGGATGCCTTCGGTGACCACCATATGGTCTACTGTGTACGTAAAGTTCACAGACCCTAGGCCCCACCCCAAACTCCTACTGATTCAGTCTTTCTGGTCTTTGGACCTGTTCTCCCTTCTTGAAGACTTAGCAGCAACTGACTGGTTTCCCATCTCCGCTGCCGGCTTCACTGACTCAGCACTAAATCTCTTCAAGTCCCATTTCCTGGCTGTATGGGATAGCCACGCGCCCCCCTCAGGAAAACCAGGGTATGAGGTTCTCATCTACCCTGGGTCTCTGCCAAACTGCTGGCTTGCCTGCATGCATGGGATCTGGCATGGAAGGCTCACACTTCTCAGGCTCCCCCTCTGACTATCAAAAATATTGAACCTTACGTAATGCCTGCACCAAAACTACCAAACATGCCAATGTAGAGTACCTTTCTGCCACCTTCCAAAACAATATTAACCACCCCTCAAAGTTTTGGAAGATCATCCACTCTCTCTTCTCACCCCCTACTCAGTCCTCTGCCCCCTGCCCCGGTCCTCAAGGTGAGGGACACCACTATCTCTGACCCCTCTTCTGTCACCGCTAAATTCAACAACTTCTTCACCTCCTGTGCCTCTTCCCTTCTCTTCTCCTTGCCCCAACCCTCCCTACTCTCACTTACTCCCTCCAGCCCTCCCCATCTCCCACTTTCTCCTTCTCTCCATCACACCAGCTGCCACCCTCAAGGCCCTCCTTACTCTAAACCCCTTAAGGGTAAGAGTCCTGATGGATTGGACCCTAAACTCCTTCACCTCTCCACCCCTGCCATCTGTGTTCCTCTCACCTCCCTCCTTAAGCTTTTCTTTTCTCTCATCTCTGTCCCTGTTTCCTGGAAGCATGCCACAGTCATTCCCCTCCCTAAAGGCAGTGACTCCTCCACTCCAGAAAACTACCTTCCTATCTCCCTACTTCCTACCTTTGCTAAACTCCAAGAACACCTCATTCTTTCTCAGATTTCTCCTTTTCTCAACTCCTCATTCTTCACCCTTTCCAGTCTGGCTTTCACAAATTCCACTTCACCTCCTTCTCCCTTCTTAAGCTGACTGACTCCATTCTCTCTGGCAGGGATCAGGGCCTGATCACCTCTGCTAGTTTTGTTGACCTGGCCAGAGCTTTCAACACCATAGCCCACCCCTTTCTCCTTACTAAGCTCTCCGCAGTGGGGCTTTCCATTCAAGCTACTGATTGGTTCCATTCTTACCTTACAGACAGAACTCAATCAGTTAAAACTGGTGACTTCCTGTCCCTTCCTCTCCGTATCAACACTGGGGTCTCTCAAGGATCCATGCTTCGCTCTGTTCTTTTCTTTGTTCTCCTAAATAGCCTCCCCTCTGTCTGTATCTCTGCGTTCATCCATATGTACACAGATGATACTATCTTATTTGCCTCTGGCTCCTCCCCTGCTGATCTGATGACCAGACTCCAGCTGGAATTTGACAATATCCAGCTCAGGTACTGTGCAAATCAGCTGTCCCTTAATGCAAAGAAGATGGTTTCCATGGCCTTTGGAACAAGGCAAAAAGCTCTCCAGACTTCCAGCCCTCCCCTCCTTCCACACCCTGGATGAGTCCCCCTTTGAACATGTTCCCTCCTTCAGGTACCTTGGGGTGCTCCACTACGCTCATACTCCCCCTCCTTTCTACTTCCCCCTTTCTTCTCCTCCATAACTGTACCATTGTTTCACTCCTCCTGGATAGCTACTGACATACTCTTCCAGCATCTCCAGCCTCAACTCTTGTAAGCTCCCATTGCTGAGCACCTTTTACTGCATGTATGCTGTGTTGGCTGGCCCTACTCCTTTTGCTTGTATTGTAACTATTACATAAATTCTGTTCTGTATTTGCTCTGATATTGTACATACTTACCTGTAATGCTCTTTTATTGTACATACTGACCTGTAGTGCACTGTTATTGCCCCCTTTACCCCTTCCCTCCAGGACACATCTGGGAAACTAGCTGTTATTCAGCTGTTATTCAGCTCAGTATGTCTTTCCTGGTGAATTGTTTTAAAATAAATAAATAAATATGTGTGTTTATTACTAATACAATTGGCCAAGGCCAAGAAAGAACTTCAGTTGGTTGAGGGGGTGAAATGGGTGAGGAGGCCTTCTTCCTGTACATCAGGGAGAAGAGGGTTATCAAGGATGGGACTGTCAGGCTAAAGAAGGACAAGGAGTGGGTGGAGGGTAGTGTGGAAAAAACAGAAGTACTTAATGAGTACTTCTGTCCAGTTATCTTGAAACAGAAGGATGGCCCAGTCCCTCAGGAAAAGGGGGGGAGGATAATGGGGTGCAGCAACAGGGTGAGAAAGGGTTTAAAGGCCCTGAAGTGGATAAGTCCCTGATGCCAGATGGTATACACCCAAGGATTCTGAAGGAATTAGTGGACATGTTGGTGGGCCCCCTGGTGGACCTATTTAACACATCTCTTGAAACAGGAGTGGTTCCCCTGGACTGGTGAACAGCATATGTAGTGCCACTACATAAGAGTGGGCTGAAGGATGATCTTGGTAATTATTGACTGGTCAATCTGACCTTGATAGTGGGGAAGCTCATGGGACCATTCTGAAGGAAAGGCTGATAAACTTTTTGGACGATAATGGACTCCATGATGATAGGCAGCATGAGTTCATTTGGGATAGTCCAGCCAGACCTACCTAAATGATTTTTTTGATTGGATAACAAGGACACTGGACAAAGGTCAAGTAATGGACATCCTGTTTCTGGATTTCAGTATGGCCTTTGACTTTGTTCCCCACAAGAGATTGATTAAAAAGCTGTAGGACTTAGGGGGTTGGGTAGAAATTGGCTAGGTGGGTAACACACTGATTACAAGCTAGAAACCAGGAGGGGGTAGTTGTGGGGGGGGAGATTCTCGGATGGTAGTCCAATCACTAGCAGTGTCCGACAGGGCTTTGTGCTCAATCCAGTGTTATTCAACATCTTCATCAGCGATAGTGCTGAAGGGATAAAAGGCAAAATATGCCTCTTTGCAGATGACACAAAGCTATGTGAGAGGGTAGACACAGAGGAAGGGAGACAGGACCTGGCTATACTAGATAGGCAGATGGATAGGTATTTGACAATTGGGATTCAACACCGAAAAGTGTAAGGTAATGCACTTAGGGGCAAAGAACCAAGAGACCACATACTGGCTGGGGAATGTGCAGGTCACCAAGTCAGTGGAGGAGGAGGACTTGGGAGTGATCATCATGAGTAACATGAAGCACTCAGAACTCTGCAAAAGAGCAGCAGCCAAGGCAAATAGGATGCCAGGATGTATAGCCAGGGGTATAACCCGTAAAAGACAGAGATCATCCTGCCACTGTACAGGTCACTGGTTAGGCCACATCTGGAGTACAGTGTACAGTAATGGAGGCATTGCCCAAAGAAGGACATCGACCTACTGGTGACAGTGCAGTGAAGGGTGACCAAGATGATCCAGGGACAGCAGGTAGGTCCTATGAGGAGAGACGTAGAGATAACAACATGTAGTCCTTCCAGGATAGAAAGGAGAGGGGTGACATGAATGACACCTTTAAATACATTAAGGGTTTTAACAAAGTGAACGCTGAGGGTATTTTCAACCTTAGTAAGAACAGGACCAGCAGGGGACACTGTCTCAAACTGGTGAAAGTGCTTCAAGGGGGAAATGAGGAGGCAGTTTTTCACTGAAAGGGTGGTAGTAAAGTGGAATGTATTGCCAGAGAAACTGGTCTCCCTGAAGACTGTAGATAGCTTCAGAGAGGGGGAATGTGTGTGGGGAGGAGGAAGATGTCAAGGGGGAAGGAGGAGTTTATAGTTGGGTGGGCGGATCACTCAGTAGATACTGAAAAGTCTGCAAACTGGAGCAGACTAGGTAGGCTTTTTCTGCTGTCTGTTTTTGAATGTTTGTAATAAAAGGAATAGAAAAACAGAAAAGCTATTGAATATATGCTCAAGTGTGTTTAAATATTATGTTTTTCAATATTTTCTCAAAAGTGAGGAGCTCACCTTAAAGCAGCAGTGCAATGAAAAATGTTTTTCCAAAAAGCTAGTTTCAGCTACAGTTAATAAATATTAGCACACCTGTCAAATCTACTTTTCTAGATGCCTCCTGTGTTGGGCACCTTTTTTTTTTGTATCATCTCAGTCCTACCCCTTGCCAGGTCTGCAGTGCTATGTATAAGCCAAATGTGGCAGCCATCTTTTTTTCTTGGAAAAAAAAATGAAAACATTTATAAAATACACAAATTTGGGTGGAACTAGAATATGTTATTACAAAATAAAACTGGATGATGCCTAGAATTTTTTGTAGTGAAAAAAGGTAGGGTCAATTTTTTTGCTCAATCGTTGCACTGCTGCTTTAAAGAGCACCTTTCATGATGGTCCAAAAAGTTACAGCTTGTAGTCATTATATGTAGTACTAGACCTAAAAGGGTGTATGCATTTGTTATTTTTGGCCAGGGTTTACTCTGCATTCCATATTTTGCATTTGTTTTTGAGCCCTGCTTTAGCCCTGTTGCACTTGCCTTTTCTGTTCAGCTACTGGGCTGCTGGCTCCCGCAGACATCACTATATGGGAGAGGAGTGACTCACACTGTGTAGTACAGTGTAGTTGCAGCAGTTTTGCAGAGGAAAACTGCCAGTACCAGGTGTGCATACTGTGTCCCTCCTTTCCCAAGACACCCTGTTAGCAGTGTATTATGCCAAAATCTAAATGTCTTGTCAGGGGTTGAACATTTTGGGGGGATACGTAAGTCCAGGACTTATATGACATTCTTAGGATAAGTCCATAGCAGGAGTCAGTAAGTCACACCTTTTTTCTGCAGCTTACTGTATTGTTACCAAAACAAAAATTATTTTTTTCACTGTAGGATGCCAGTGTCAGTCAGAGAGAGGTAGATTCAGAGAAAAATTATAACAGAGTAGTACTGCAGCTTGCTTTCAGCTCAGCTTCTTTGGTTTGTTTTGAGGGACATGTGTAACCAGAGGAATGGATAGTACCAAGACTATTGTTAAGCCAGAACTTAATTGATGGTAGTGGATCAAACTCAGAGATGGGTTGTCCTGCACTCATGATCAGCAGCTGATTCTCAAAAGAGTTTTGTGTTAGGGTTGTTCTTAGTTTGTTTTTAATGAAATGTGCTTTGGAGAATCCCCTTTCGCATTCACTTGTGGAAGGGGAAATGGTGAGCAGTGTCTCAATAAGCTTTTGGATAGGACCCTTCGTGGAATTCAAGTCCACGTTCAGCTATTTTCATTTGCAAAACCAATTGGTGGATTGATATGAGAGGTTTGGTTCTGAACCAAGAAAGATATAATTTCAGCTGCACCCACTCAGCACAGTCTCTATCCACTTCAGAGAAGTGAGAAGAAAATGGGTTGTCTGTGATGATTTCAATTAGCTCAGCTTTGTCAAATGTTGCTAGATCTTCTTTTTCCACAGGCCAGTTGTGAAAATTCAAAATCTGAAGCAAAGACAATGGCTTCTCTGAGAGAACATCAACTCTATTGTGGATTTAGGTGACAGAATCATTAACAAATGCATGAAGTTCAGCTTTGCTGCAAGATGTTCCATGTACTTTTGTTTTACCAAACATACGTTTAGCTGCATTGTACTGTTCTTGAAATTTTGTGAGATATTTGCCTGGAGAAGTTTTAAGAATTACAGAACTGCTTTCTCAATATGTTCTGGTATCTCAATAATTAAGTAGTCTGCCAACTGGAAAGTTTTTGATAATCTAGCAACACTTGGAAAAAAATCTAATAAGAAATAAAGAACTTTAATAAAATGTACAGAAGTCAGTTTCTTGTGGTAGCCCTTAGCTTTGTTTGCATCGTCTGCCCTGTTCCCATCCACAAATCTGTGCTCAAGAAACATTGCCACAATGTCAAGATTTTTTTCTAAGGCCACAACTGCTCTCTCTTTGCTGGCTAACCACCTGACTTGCTTTATAGCCGTGAAATGTGCAAGATGCTTTTCGAGAACTTCTGTGATTTCTTTAAGTTCTCTCCTGCATTTTGGAGACCAGAAATAAAAACTAACAATGCCTTTCAAACAGTCTTCAAAGTCATGTATTTAAAATGTTTATTTGCATCCAAAATGGCAAGCTCAAGTTTATGGGCAACACAGTGAATACCAATAATGTCTGGCAAAAGTGATTTCAGTCTAGTAATGACTCCTGTCCGTTCACCAAGATTAACTGATACACCATCAAAATTAGCACAGACAAGTGCTGGATTTCCACTGGCTGTCTTAAGTTCTGGTAATGGCAAATCCACTGATTGGAAAGCTTTCCCTCTAGCATGAAATACACCCTCAGCACCTGCAGTTTCAAGTGGTACAGATATTAGGTGTGTGACTTGCAAACAGCACTTACTGTATATATCGCAGGTAGACAATTTCTTGCTCGATTATAGAGTGGTCTGTACTTCCATCAGTAAGAATGCTCAAAAGGGATACATTTTTGACCTCAACTATTGCTTCATGTATTGACTTTGTTATGTTGTCCACAAACAAATGGCAGCCTGCTATGCTCATATAATTGAGTCAACATTTAATCCGTTTTTATGCGGGATCTCACATAACATTTCAAAATCTGAAAATGGTTTCCCATTCTTTGCTACAGAGTATGCTGTGTTAAATAACATTTTGTATTTCTCAAGTTCTTTTTGTGTCATGTGTCTTTTTTGGAAGGACTGACCCAGAGCAGTTTCTGACAGGCGAATGGGCGGTACTTGCTTTGGAGCTGTATCTTTTAAGTAATGTTTTGTGCAACTGATATATTCCCTTGTTACATCGTGCCTCTTTATGGGGTCTTGTTTAAGATCACATGACCCTTTAACCATGGCAGAATTAGGATCACATATTTGGGGATAGACCTTACAATACAAACAAAACATCACTGATTTTTCTTCATTGAAATCCAGCCAAGGATATTCTTTTTTCCCTTCAGGATGGAAATTCCTAACCCTTTTCTCTCAGTCATACCTCTGATCCTTTGTAAGACCATCACCTGAACTTTTACATTTTGAACTAGAACTGGGTGCACTACTACTAGTACTTGCTCCTCTAGATTTCGAGAAACCAAACTTTAACAAGCTAATTTTGCCATGAGGAACTCCTCTAGTAGGTCGTAAAGTAGTTGTATGTATTTAGAAATTTTAATCAGGAAGGAAAAGACTTGTGAAAGAGCTACAGACTGTCTAATGGCCCAGAAATAATTTGGTTAATGTTAGTACAGGGCAGCAGGGGCACTGGACACAACACTTGAGACTCACTTGATTGTCACACCTACGTGAACTGACCCAACTGTGGTGCCACTAAAGTGTAGCTTAGAATTTTATGTATTTAAATTGTATTATTACTACATACAACTTTGGAGAGTGCTTGTGCAAAGATGTGATGGGCATAATTTGACACAACAGACTTCAGCACTGCAGTGTAACAAGAAAGTCCCTCAAAGTAGATGTCCCCGTAATGGCTGTGATTCAAGGGATGACTGGGTCAGGAAGTGTCAGGCTTGCTAATCTGGGCCATCTTAGGCTTGCTTTATACTAGGATTCATACTAGGAAAGATCAAGATGCACAGAAGGTGGAAGCCCATAAGTGTACATCTCCCCTCAGGGGTATTAATCCCAGCCAAGCTGACAGAAGAGGTACTGATCTAATTTTATTTTATACGCCTCAAAGGAATCCACTTCCAAAGTCTCCTTTAGCAGTGAGTTCCAAAGTGGAACTATCCTCTGGGTTAAAAACTTCTTCTGGAATTACTCCTAGGGTATGATAACATTAACTGAAAGGCATGACTTCTCAATGTTAGGGCCCTATTATTAAAAACAAGTCCCAAGTCTGACATCAGCTTACTATCTTTTTTTTTTCAGACTATTTTTCCACTCTTTGGCCGCCTGAGCTGCTTCCCCAATTGGGGAGATCCGGTAACCGACTGCCTCTACCGCAGACACCCAGACTCCTATGGCTTGCCCCCCCATAGTGGGGCTGTGGGGAGCCCCCAAATCCCTGCAGAGCATGGATCCAGACGGGTGCCATGGTGAAACTGCAGATGGCCATCAAGCTGCTCACTTCAGGTGCCATTTTTCCTGGTTTTCCTGTCCCCTTGGTGCATGCCCAAACAGTGCCTCCAGTCTCCACTGGGGGCTGCTGCTGAGTGATGCATTCCCCGATCCCACCCCCGGAGAGGACAGCAGTCCTCCGGATGCTCAATCCTCTCCACCTCTGCTGACCTCCGGCACCCTGAGTCCTTTCCCGAACCAGGGTCACCAGCGTGGGTCGAGGTAAGGTGCCAGCGCCTCAACCCTCTACACCACCGGGTCAGCAGCTTACTATCTTTTGAGATCTTATACATCATTAGTAGGTCACACCTCGTCCTACGTAATTCCAAGGGTGATAATTTTAGCTCTCTTAATCTTTCAGTATAGTTCATACCCTGGAGACCATCAACCATTCTTGTCATCTTTCTCTGTATACCATTGAGTCTAACTATATCTCTACAGAAGCATGGGTTCCGGAGAGGGGAGCAGTAATCCAAATAGGGTCGGATGTAGACTCTAAATAAGGATAGTATTCAGACCCGGTTTCTGGAAGTAAATTATTTTTTGATGCATCCGATAATCCTATTAGCTTTCACTGCTAACCCAGTACAGTGTTTACTAAATTTTAAATCATTTATTATTGTTCCTAAGTCATTCTCCCAGTCTACTGGTTTTAGGGATTTATTATCTAATTGATACAATGAACATTGCTCAATACTTTACAGTGTCGAGGTCCTTTTGGAGTGATAAATCCCCTTGTATGGTACTGACATCAGCAACTAGCTTTGTGTCATCTGCAAACTTTAATATGAAATTATCAAGGTTTTCATTTAAGTCAGAAATAAATATAGAAAAAAGTATAGGTCCCAAGATGGAACCCTGGGGACCAGGACTTGTCTCTGGACCCTAATTGGAGGAAAAACCTCTAATTCACACAACCTGTGTTCTATTAGTAAGCCAAGCTTGGGTCCATTTAATAATGGTTCTGTTAATACCCAATTTATGCATTTTGTCAAGTAAGTTAAAGTATGGTACCTGGTTGAAAGCTTTGCAAAAGTACAAATAGACAACTTCGGCTGATTCTTTTTGTCTTCTAATATAGTGCTTACTTTTTCATAAAAGACTAAGTTTGCAGTCAAACAAGACCTCTGACTTTTAAAATCCATAATGGAATCGGTCACTCATATTTTTGTTACCAATCTCATTTTCAATCTTGTCTTTTATAATAGCTTCCATTGTTTTACCCAATATATTAGTCAGACTGATTGGCCTGTAGTTGGCAGGGTTAGTATGGTCATCCTTCTTAAATATGGGGACCACATCAGCCAATCTCCAGTCAGTAGGCACTTCTGTAGTGTTTAGGGATAAATTAAATAGGGCAAGCAATGGTTCAATCAGCCATGATTCAGTTTCCTTCAGTAATTGAGGGTACAAGAGGTCATGGCCAGGGGATGTATGGGTTTTGATTTTTTTAGTTTAGACAGAATTTCCTCCTTTGTTATTTCTGGGATACTACTTTCATTTTCAGCCCAGAAAAATATTTAGTGACTGTACTTCTGACTTATGTCTCAAACAAAATATATTTCACTGTCAGGCACTGGCACAGGCTTCTTTCAGTCCAGAAAAATATTTTTTAGTGACTGCACGTCTGACTTCTGTCTCAAACAAAATATATTTGACTGTCAGACATTGGTACAGGCTTGCTTCAGCCCAACATATTATTTAGTGACTGTACTTCTGACTTCTGTCTCAAACAAAATATGTTTGACTGTGCTGTCAGACGCTAGTGGCACAGGCTTGCTTCAGCCCAGAAAAATAAAATATAGTTAGAATATGGTGTCTAACAAATATTCTCACTCAAGCAGACTTGCACCAATCAGAAAAATAAGACTATAGTGCACTATTTTGTCTCAACTGAAATTGACTGTATTAGCCCACCAGTTTGAGTAAGGAGGCATTACTGCTTTCAAATGATCAAGGTATAGACACTAATCATATCAAAGCATAAACTGACAGCTGTCTCAGCTGACAGCAACTTGATCTTCTCTCACTCCCCTTTGCTTTGTTACAGAGGCAGAAGTAAGTCAGTTTTACCAAAAAACATACTGACAAGGCATATGGATTTTGGCATTATGTATTTCTAACAGGGTGTCTTGCTGAAGAGGAACCACAGTATGTGCATCTAGTAATGTAGTTTTCCCATGCAAAAGTGCTGCAACTTCACTACGCTGCAGTATGAGTCACTCCTCTGCCATATAATGATGTCAGCAGTACAGCCTTGAGTCCACAGCAACTCCGGGCTTGCTATAGAAACTCTGGTATGCCCTGCAGTTTTTAGCAGCTCAGAATGCGAAAACTAACTGCAGAGGATGGTAATGAAATACAGTTCCTGAAGCAATGCAAGAAGGTGTACTTTATGCATGAAAGTCAAAAGGTCTGGGAAAGGTGCTGTTTAAGAGAAACTTCGTAAGCGGCTTAAGATACTGTATAATGCCCTTAAACAGATTCTTGGCCAGGCTTCATCTGAAATGCAGTGTGTAGTTCTGGTCTTCATATCTGAGGAAGGATACTGACATGATGAAGAAATTACAGAGCAAAGCGACCAAGTTAGTTGACTGGTTTTAAATATTGACTATGTGGTTGAACTGAGACTGTTTTCCATGGAAATGAGAAGACTCACAGGAGATGTAATTATGGTATTTAATTATCTCAGTGTTATAACACCATCAGGTCAAGTGCAGCTCTTCAAGATGCATGAGGATGAAAGGAAGGGCCTGCTCCTTTTGTGTCCTGTAGGGTTACAACTAAGGGACCACAGTATGACTCCCTCTCCTGTCTCCCTTCATTTCCCTGTTTTTACTATCTCTTTTATCTCTCCTGTCACCCCCTTCCTTCACCTGTTTGTCCCCTCATCCTTCCCCCATTCGGCTCTTCCCTCCTCCTCTTCTTCTTCCACTCTCCCCCTCTCCTCCCTTCCTTCAACTGAATCATTTAACTTCTCTCAACTCATAACAGAACCTGCCTGGCATAACCTACACTCCTTTGATCACTTCTTCCTTGACTGGGTTCTTTCCTTCTACTCAAACTGCATTTGTACTGCTGGTACCCATTCTGACTTCTTCAGTGATCACAACATGATTTTCTGTTTCCAAAAAATCCACCACCCCAAAATTCCCCTTAATTGCATCGGGGCCAGATTGTTCAGGTTCCTCAACTTGACATGCCTCTGTGATGCACTTTACACTTCCAGTTGGGCTCCCCTCCACATATCCTCTGATATTGATAATGCCTTATCCTTGTTCCAATCAAATTTTACCTCAGTCTAGTTAAGAACATCCCCAGCTCAAGAGCATCAGGGTGCATGGTAATCACCTCCCTTGGGTTACTGCAGACCTCATTTTCCTCTTCTGGTCTTGTGACTCAGGACCTGCTGAGCTACAAGGAAATCCAAAACTCTAGTTCAAAGTTTCTCAGAGTGGCAAAGGCTGCTTCATTTTCCTCCAACCTGCAGAACAATCTCAATTCCTCCTTTACATTTTGGCATGCTGTCCACTCCCTCTTAAACCCTTCCTCCTAGACAACCAGGCCACTTATCAAACCAAATGGCTCCTGTCTCCTGTTTCCATCGACCCTGAAGTAGCAACTGCCTTCAACCACTACTTTATCAGTTATGCTGCTATGTCCAGACCAATCACTACTCCCCCTCCATCTTTCACACCCCCATATTGCTTCTCTTCTCTCCTATGACTCCAGCTGCTACCCTGTTTGCTCTGTGCACTCTAAACCTCCCCAAGGATCACAGCTCTTATGGTCTTGACCCCAAACTCCTTCATCTCTCTGCTACAGCTATTGCTGCCCTTCTCACTACACTGCTTAACATCTCTTTTCATTTTGGGGCTAAGTTGTTTGACTAGAAACCAACTAAAACCTTCCCCTTACTCGGGGAGGGGGGGGCTTCTCCTCTCCTGGCAACTACTGCCTTAGCTCCCTCCTACCTAAGTGCTTTCGCTAAACTTCAGGAAAAATTGGTTTTATCCCAAATTCTCTGCTTTCTTTGACTCATTCACCCTCCTCTCCCTTTTCAGTCTAGCTTAAACAAGGGCCACTGTACTGATTCTTCCTTTTTTCATGTCACTAACGTTCTCAAGGGAATAAAACTGGGCCACATTACTGCTGCCCTATTCATTGGTTCAGATAAGGTCTTTGATACAATGACTAACCATAACTTCCTGGAGAACCTGAGTAGCATGAAACTGTCCTACCCCATACTGGGCTGGCTTTGATCCTATCTCACTGACCAACACCAGTTTGTTTAGATTAGTGATGTCTTATCCCATCCTCCTCCTACCTCTGGAGTGCCCAAAGGCTCTACATTTGGACCCATCCTTTTTTCTCTGTTCCTCAATGACCTCTCCATGGTCAGTGACTCCGCTAATATTCACGTGTATGGATGACACCATCCTCTTTGCTACTGGTGCCTCAGTCCTGGAGCTGGAGGCACCACTGCAGCAGCATGATTTTAAATGCATTCAAAGGTGATTCTGCTTAAACCACCTCACCTCAAATTCCAACAATACATTTATGATAAATTATTGCACCAGACAACACCTTGCCAAGTGTTATTACTCCCTGGTCATTTGTAGCCTGGATGGTGCCTAGCTTTATGTTTCAGATCTTTTACAGAGTTTATAAACACTACAGAATGAAGAAACATGACTATATAACTGGCAAACTTGAAGGGCTGCCTGCTTCAAGTACTTTGGTGTATGGTTGGATAGAAACCTATTTGCATTACATAAAAACATGGCAGAACAACCACCCAGAATTCTGATAAAGCAGTTCTGATCTATTTATGAACATGCCACTTCATATGCAACTGATGTTTCATTGTATCTTTACCAGTTTTTCAAGGTAGTGGTCCTACCATCAAAATATACTTTTCTACTTAATCTAATCCTTAAGACAGTTAAACAGTTTTCCAATTAATTTATTTTATTTCTTTTGTTTTTGATAACTGGGTAAGGTGTGCTAGACATAGAAATGCCTATTTTCAGACACGACCCTGGAGGTTACAACAAGGTGAAACATGACAAGATAGCAGATGGACAGTACACCAATTTGCTACAATAGAAAAACAGTACAAAATAATTATTAATCAATAGACATAGAAGTTCCTACTTACTGACATTGCCTAAGAGGATACAACAAGGTGGAATATTTGACAAGATAGCAGATATACAGTACAACACTTGGTTAATAATAGAAAATAGTACAAATAATTTATGGTCGGCACAAGTAAAATTAATCAGAGACAAAAAGGCAACCAAAATATTACATAGTTTACTTTATAATACAAGGTAAGTAAGTGCCAGTTGTTAAAACCATTTGTAGAGGGCATGGTGACTAGTAGGAAAAACTGGGCAAAGGAGAGCAGTAGGAAACAAGGAGGAGGACTGAGACCAGTATGGGGTGGAGAAAGATAAGATATGACCAGGGGAGACAGAGAGTAGGAAGTAGTGGAAGGTGATAAGGGGGAGAAGAGTAAGCAATCAGCAGTGGGTACAGGAAGTGGCCTAAGGTGGCTAGAAGTGTGTACACTTGGCAAGTTTGGTATGGTAATCCAGGTGTTGTTTTTTAAAGAGGGCATGACTAGGAGCTTGCCGAACATCTAGAGGGATGGAGCTCCAATAGCGTGGGGCAGCAAGGGAGAAAGCATGGACACCCTTGGCTGTTTTAACACATTGGTATATGCAGGAGAGTATGGTTAGCAGATTGTAGGCCATGAGAGGAGGTTTGCCAGGACAGCATTGCAGCTAACGATGCTGGGGTTCCAGAACTGATGATACTATCAGTCAGAGAGACAAGGGAGAGGAGTCAATGAGCAGATGGAGAGGGCCATTTTAGATCTACATAGAGCTGGCAGTGGTGTTTGTGATGATGTGAGGCATAGGTGTAGTGGCAAATGTTATTGAAAGTTGTGTCCCATCTATGCAGAGAGGTTTTGGAAGCATCTAATAGTGTAACATCACCATAGGTGAGGGCTGGTAGAAGGATGCCTCATGCCACAGCTAGTCTGGCTGGGGGGCAAGCACATAGCTAGTCTTATAAGCAACCCCAATTTTAGCATTCACCAATTTACAGATAGAAGAAATGTGGAGATCAAAGTTTAAGGACCCATCAAGCAGCACACACAGGTATTTAAATGAGCTAACTGTGTCTAACAGAGAGAGATTCACAAGGTGGATTTTTAGGTTGTTTGAGTTGTTTCTCAGTTTGACATCAAAACCAAAAAGCATTGCTTGAGTTTTGATAGTATTTAGGACAAATTTGTTCTTTGAGAGCCAGAACTGAATAGTCATGAAGTCAGATGAGAGGGTTTGGTTGATATCACCTCTATTCCTAGAGCTGTAATATAATACCAGATCATTCACATACAGTATTGATGAGCAGATGTGGGTATGCAGAGAGATCTTGTTAATAAAGATGGTAAACAGGAGAGAGCCAAGAATGGACCTTGGGGAACACCTATGATTATGACTGCAGGACTGGATAGGGCAGAATTAAATTTCACAATCTGTTTATGATTAGATAGGTAGCTGCCAAACCAGTGCACAACTTGTGGAGAGAAACCCAGTAATAGCAAATTATCAAGGAGAAGGGGGTGGTCAACAAGATCAAATGCTTTAGTTAGATCTATGAAGATATCACCTGTGAGAGAGTCCTTGTCCATGGCAGTGAGGACATCATTTGTAAGTTTAAGAAGTGCTGTTGTGGTACTATGTCCTTTATGGAAGCCATGCTGGATTTGAGAGAGAAGGTTATTGTCCAGAATGAAGGAGATGGTTTGTGTAGCTACCAGTTTCTCAAGAATTTTGCTCAGAACAGACAGAATAGCTATAGGGCGATAGTTGGAGATATCCTTTGGGTCCCCTTTTTTGAAAACCGGAGTTATTCTGGCAATTTTCCAAATATCAGGGACTGCGCTATGGCATAGAGATAGGTTAAAAATCTTTGCCAGGGGGGATGTGATGAAGGGAGAGGCAAGTTTCAGTAGTCTAGGCTCAAGCCCATCAGAGCCCATGCTGGTAGTATCAAAGATAGTATTTAAAAGTTTAAGGACGTCAACTCTGGATATGGTTTTGAAATGGAAGGGTGGATACAGATGTGAGGAGTCTGGCACCATGGGAAGGGATGTAGGCTGAGTGGAAGTGAAGGAAGATGTATATTTAGACAAATTCAAAAAATGGAGGTTAAGAGTTAGCTATAGTTGTAGGGTTATTACAGTGGGTTCATTAATGACCATATCCTTGGTGCAGTGGGAGCTACTGGCCCCAAGGAAGGTTTTTATGTGAGCCCAGAATTTGCGTGAGTCCCCAGCAATATCTGTCAAGAACCCTTTACAGTATGAGCTTTTAGCTAGCTGAGTATTTCTTTTACAGGCATTTCTAGGTCTCTATAGGTATTACAGTCAGAGGGAAGACCAGAAATTTTAAAACACTGCCAGCTTTTATCCCGATCTCTAAGCTGTGATAGGTGGTCTTTGCGTAACCATCTTGTACATGCCCCCGGACTCTGCGCATAAAAATGGGGTGTGTGTTTGTCCTGCAGTGCACCAAATTGAGCTAAAACATAGCTGAGTGCTGTCTCAGAATCACTGGCATAGTGTATGGGGGACCAATCAAGTTGGGAGATGTCATTTGGGAATGTACCTTGGTCTAGGTTAGGGAAGTTCCTAAAGGTGATGTATTTGTGAGGGGGAGCCATGAGTGATGTAGAATGCCAGATGCAGTATATAGGTGAGTGGTCTGTCAAGGCATCAGCCAATGCCCCAGATGCCAAGATCCTGACTATGCAATTTGATAGGATCCAGTCAATAAGTGTGCCACTGGACTCACAAATAAATCCATATATAGTGCAAATAAGCCTTGTACCCATTTCTGTATATTCATTATATTGTATTTTTTTATATTATGCCTTTTCCTTAGAATTTAATCTTGAACATAATATGCTTTATCCAATTTTTAAAAAAATAAGAAGAATGAGTGCCTATCTACACATCATGGCCATATAGCAAAGACACAAGTCTAAAATAAACCATTCAATTTATCCATGCACTATGCAGTAATCAATATTTACAGTGCTTCCAAATTCTAAGAGCAGCTGCTAGCTCTGGCACACATTTCTGGATATATACCTTTCTTGCCCATATGTTTTTCTACCTTGATAGTACTGTTCTGTATTCATTTCTTTCCATATTTGCACATACAGTAAGTATTTTAAGTCTGATAAGACACTACTATAGGAGAGATTGTTGTTCAGTAACATATAGTATGGTTTGCCAGTATTAATTTGTATCCTTTAGTTAGATTTATGCATCTTTGTTTTCTTTTTCATGTAGTGTAACAACAGGCAAAAAACTTTCTCAGTTAGGATACCTTTAGTTATTATGCGCATTCCCTCTTTTCCGTAATGATATTAATTACCATTTAATTATTACTAGGAGTGGTTCTCTTACCCTCCTATAAATAAATAGGAACTGTTTTCACAGATTTCAGGGTGAGTGTGCTGCCATTTTTCCTTGAAACAAATTCCTGCACTCAGAGTAATACTCTCTAAGATGATTCTCCCCAATTTTGACTACGGAGACGTTGTTTACAGTGCTGCTCCAAAGCCCACTCTAGCTAGGCCGGACCCTCTCTTTTATTCCTTCTGTTGCTTTGCCCTTGAAAATCCCTGTATATAAACCACTGAACTCTGAACTCTTCCCTCTCTCTCTCCCTCCCGGCTCTTGATGCCAGACACCTCACCCACAGTGCTTCCTTCATCTCCAAATATTGGTTTTGCTCTCTCCCCAAGTATCTTGCGTCTGTCATTTCTTCCTCCCTTCTTCCTCTTACACTCTGCGCAATGCTTGCTGTCCCTCTCCTGCTCTCCCTTAAATGAAATCTACTGCTGGTCAAGCTGCCTTCTCGTTCCACTTTCCTAAACTATGGGGCTATCTTCCCCCTTCCTTTTGTTGTGCTCCTTCCTTTCCTGCATTGAAATCTCTCCTCCGTGAGTTTTCTATTCACTCCTGCAATTACTTTTGATATTGCGGTGGACTCCTTTTCACTTGCCTTCCACCCAGCACTAACACCAGCACTGCCCCGCCCCGCTCCTATAGTATCAGTCATTTCTCCTAGTTTCTTATTTTGTTGTGTTGTTTACTGTTTAATGTTCTTTTGCCTGGTCCACAATTTACTGTATGGTAACTTACTGTTTGGAAATGCATTTTGTAAGTGTTCTTGAACTGTACTTTGTGACATATCTATTTCCAAATGATTGTATCATTTATGCTTTGTACTTTGTTCTCTTTTCCTCTCTTTCCCTCTACCCAGGTCGCATCTAGAAATGAGCTAGTATCAGTTCAGTAAGACTTTTCTGGTGAAACTTTTGAGATAGATAAGTATAAGTCAGCTAGTTGGCTCATATGAACATGTAGTGTACCAACAAAAGGTTGTAGCATGCACTGGGGAGTGGTGCTGGTGCACAGCAGGATGGCCAGTCCAGGCGCAAAGCAAAAACCAAGGTGACCCTTAAGAAGGTAAAGAAAAATAGTATATAGTTGCTTTATAAGCAAAATTCTATTTATTGTGAGCAAGCTAGCAAAAAACGAGGATGCAGGTAACAGTTTAATCCTGGCCCTTCGACCTCAGGGGATCTCCATCGGGGGGGGGCCCTCCTATAAATAAATAAGGACTGCTTTCACAGGTATCAGGGTGAGCATGCCACCATTTTTTCTTTGATACAAATTGGTTGGCTCATATGGCCATGTACCTCCACTTAAGAATTTTTGTGATTTTCTTTTTTTAATTTTAGCTAATTTATGGAATTATCCACAAATACACAGCATGCATATGTAAAATTATGTAGTCTATAAACCTAAGAAAATAGTCTGTCAGGATGCCAATGGAATAAAAAGAAAAGATTAACACAGCTGTAACTCAGTAATGGTCTAAAGGCCCCAGTTCAATATTCAGGAGACAAAGTCCAGCAAGGTAAATCCATAGGGTTTTGCACTCTCACTGCAGGATAGAGATAACAAGTCTCTGTGCTGGAGTTCGTCAACCCTTGCAGGATTAAACGTATAGAGGGAGGGCTGATAAACTGGAAGAAACAATGCAGGACACAATATAGATAGTTTGGGCTCAGTTAAGTTAGTGCCTTATTCATATAGGCACTTTAATAAAACACTGTGTAAGGGGGTGCAAACAACCTGTAGGAGCTTTACAGTCATGAACAGAGGGGTGTACACCTGTACACTAATTAAACTTGGTACATTAGCTTAACAACAACACAGGATAGGAAACGGATAGGAAAACATATGGAGCAAAACATAGTTCAGTTTTAAAACCACTCATAGTAACTGTGAAGTACACAATTAAGCATGGGGTTTAATATTTAGCTGCTGCCCCTTTAAGAACACTCAGAACACTGTTGTTGTTACAGATTGTTACACTGCCTGGCAGTGCCTTATCATAGGAAGGGTGCTGGAAACCCCTCAGTTTGAGGCATAGCCTCGTGGTGTGAAGTCTCCTGTGTGGAATAACAACATTTGCTACTTTTACTTTATGCATTCGTTTAAATTTATTTGCATTGCCCAGAAAGATGGCATCCACCAGTGCAGTGAGAGATGGGCATGGCAGACCTGAAGAGAAGATAAGGGTCCTAGTGGCAGACCAACATCAAAATGCCACATGGGCCCTTCTCCTGCCCTGGCCCTCGCTTGATCACCTGCACTGGCTCAAAACCACTAAGTGCGTCGATCTTCCAGCTGTGCTCCTTAGCCCTGCAGCTTCAGATATGGACCTGCAGGCCTCAGCTGGACCTCCAGGTATCAGCAAGGAAGCTCTGGCTGCAGAAAAATAACTGTTTTCTGCCTTTTACTTCAGCGTTTCTGCAATGCCACAACCCGCCCTGAACAACACAAGGGACATTACCAAACCTGCTACTGCCTAACCAAACTGCCAATCTGATATTTCTGTAGTCCGGAAAGCACCAGAACCCCAGGAGAAACCTGCACCCTCCCACCACTGCAGAACACACCTCGTGGCAGCAGGCCTGCATGGAACTCCCTGCCAGCTTCAATCTGCTTCATTTGGCAAATGGTGGCCTCTCTGTACCTACCATCAATGCTTCGCATCCCGCATGCTGCTTCTATTTTGTGGCCACTCTTACCATTACCCAATCAGAATAGAGGACTTTGGAACTCCGGGTTTGAAATGACCACTCCCTCCCAACAATGTAGTTTCAACTGCCACCCCTCCACACCGAACTGGTGCACTTCTTTACTAGTTGGGGTCACACAAAATGACATAGAAAATCAATAAATGAATAGCATCTAAAAAATAATGAGGCCACCTTCCACACCCAGTAACAGCTCAAGCACAGTTCAGGACTGCTCTCTTCACTCTAGCTGGCTATGTGCCTGTATCAAGCACACCTTGAATCCACATTAGGCCATGTGGAGATGGCTTTCTCCAGCCTGACACAGCCCTGTATTGCTGCCTCTCACTCCAGCCCCCACCATATTGGTAAGGAGGAGAACAACAAACTTAAATAAATCAATGCAGTGGCCAGCAGTCACTCAGCAACCTGCAGTGAGCACCCTACTCCTTTATGCTCTCTGGCACCTCACGAGCAACTGCCAAACCCCTGATTCGCAGTGTCTCCTGCAAAGCTACAGCTTGGTCCTGCACTCAGCCTTTTTGCTCCACCAACCACTAATGTCAATACACCTGCAGCTCAGTGATGCTCTGCCTTACTCATAGCTGCGGCTTCCCTCTTGCCAGTGCTGCCACCAAAGAACTACTGCTGAGCCAGCCCAGTGGCGCTGAGGATTGAGGCGCTGGACACCACACCTTGTGCCACGCCGGCGACCTGGATTCGTGAATGAGCCCGGGTCATTAGGGGTTGGCAGGGGAGGGTTAGGATTGAGCATCCAGAGACTGCTTTCCTCTTCTATCCCTGGGGAGGGCTGAAGGACTCCACTGTGCTGTAGCAAACCCTGGTGATGACCGGGGGCACTACTAAAACTGGTGTATGTGGGTGGAGTGTGGCAGACGTCGGCATGCAGTACCTGGATGTCATTGCACGTCTGCACTCCTCAGGGGTCAAATAATGGAGGAAAAGGCTGTGCACGAGTGAGCAGCTTGATGGCTGCACTTGGCCCACCTGGAGGTCTGTCGTGGAATCGCACTGGAGGGGTTCGGTCTCAGCCAGCATGAGAAGGCATAGGGGGGCCTCCCAGCGGGTCAGAGAATGGCCGTACTGTTCCCTCATCATGTGAGTGAACCTGCTGCCCTCTGGGTGAGTCGAGTTGATGGCTGGATGCCCCCACCGATCGCACCACAGCAGGTTGGAAAAAAATATGATATGATAAAAAAAGAACTGCTGCTACCCGCTTGGCCACCTTATATTTAAAAAAAAAAAAAAAAGCAAAATCAGGAACAATACAGAAAAATGAACAAATTATTAAATCAGGGCAATCAATAACCCAGGGCAATACCCAAGTACAAGAGATAGACCGAGAACACTGAACAACAAAGGAACAATACATATTTTGCAAACCGGGGAGAAATCAAAGAAATAAAATGGGGCACAATAAAATAAACAGAGGGACAGCCTTGGAGTCAAAAGGAAAAGGTAGAGAAAAACAAAACACACTATATAGAATAGTGCATAGGTAACCATCCACAACAAGGATGTGTTTCCATCGAGGGAGTTGATGACATCATAGAGATCTCAAGAGTGAAGCTCAAGAGGTCTCTATGATGTCATTAACTCCTGAGTTGGAAACACACCCTTAGTTGTGGATAGTCACCCATCCACTATTTTATACTGTATATGGTTCCTTGGACTAGTAAAAAAAAATTTTTCTCAAGGTTTCATACCTTGTATTCACACTCCCGCTTAGTCCCGGCAGCTCGTTTACAGTCCCGCTTGGTCCCAGACTGACAGTTGCTGTGAAGTCACTCCATTGCTGTGTCCCACTCCACTAATTTGAAAAAAAAAAAAAAACTTTTATTTTGACTCCCGCTCGGCTCTCAACCCTAAAAGTATTGTCAGTGGCAGTAATTTAAACGACAAAAAAAAAAAGATGTCAACTGATGGCTCGTGAAGTACTCCGTAAGCACCGCCGCCATGTTTGCTTCAATTTTGTACTGCAGAGCAGTGTCTTCTCCAATCAGGTGGCAGGTAAAGGCTGAAAAGTTGTTGCACTATCGATGTGACATCAGAATGATAGTACAACAACTTTTTTGACCTTTGAACTGCCCTAGAGCAACTTCTAAGAGCCTCTGATTTCAGTGCACAATAACAGGTAACCATATACTATAAACAAATTACAGCAACTTTGATAAAATAAACCCCTTCTGACACTCTCCCAAAACCAGAGCCTGCCATATTTTCCTCAGCTCAGGGAGGAGGACAACCACATGGGAATCATCTTTTTTTATGCTGATAGCCCAACCAGAACATCCTCCTTGTAACAGAAAGTAGTTGATTACATTGTGCATGTATACAGTATACTAGAGTACATTAATGCTGTAGTTATAGTGCCACCCTGTGGTTCTCAGTGTGTTCTGCATCTCTATAGCATGTTGAGAGTGTTAACCAATCATAGTGGGTTTTATACAAAAGCGTATTCCTCACTCCTGAAGTGTGCGTGCTGACCGATGAATCCATTACACTCATGGCAAGCAGTAGCCATCTTTGTTTGGGCACACACAGTCTGCAAGGGAAGTGTCTCTTAACGTCTGCCAGTGGCCATCTTGGGAAGGGCAATTTAACAAGGACATGCACAGCTTTATGCAACTGTCTGGTGGTCATCTTTGTTAAGGGCACCAACTTGCTTCAAAATGGCTTCACTGGTAGAAATTAATGGCAGCCATCATTAGAAAGGGCTAACCCTACTGAAATGAATGGACACTGACACAAAAGCTGAATTTGCAAAGAACCCATTAATTAAATAACAAAACAACAAGGATTTGGGTTGGAATTATTTAAGACATCACTTGATGGACTTTGCTTACAAATAACTGTACTTTTGTCTATGATAACATTTTCTCAGTGGCACTCCATCTAATCCATGATGTCCCTTCCCTTGCATGATGGCAGCTCCTTCTCATCCTTACAACCTCTGTTCTGTCAAGCAAAGATCTCCCACGATGACCATGTTCTACAGTACCTTCACCCACCTTGAGGACGTAGGGTTATAAAATGGAAACCCTCCTGCAAGACATCCAGTCCACTGTTTTGTCACAGGGAACATCAGCTGTGCAATCCATTCAGGATGACCCTGTCTGCATTAAAACTATTTCACCACATTCCATGGTGCATCCCAGCCTACAATTATCATTCTTCTCAGCCTTGCTTCATGAAGACACTGTTGACTGGCTTAAGCAATTCCAAGCTGGAATTGCCTTCAATGGTTGGACAAACGCCCTGTGTATCTCCAACGCCTTACACTTGCTTCTGAGAGAGACTGCCATTTTCTGGTTCAATGCACTTCCAGAACAAGTTAAAGGAAATACAGCCATCTTGAATGCAACTTTTAAAGATTATTTCATCTGAGCACATCCACCCTGGGTACTGGAAAAACAGCTGCTGGAATGCACCATGTAGCCCTCTGAACCTCTGGAAACCTTCATAGAGGACACTGAGTCATGCTGCAAATGTCTGCAGAAGTCAGAGAAGGACCATATTACAGTCTTCATCTGAGGAGTGCTCCCACAACTTCGTCCTTATGTGGTCCTACAGAAGCTGACAATCTGCATGAACACTATCCAAGCTGCACAACTTGCCCAGAAATCATATCCATGTTCCAAGCCACCAGTGTGCAAGGACCTCAATCATCACAAATGGCTGCACTCACAACATGCATCCAGCAGGAACAAACAATGATAGACAAGCTCATCATGTCTGTCAATAATTTACAGCTTAGTTCAGCTTCTTCCTCTGTTACCTCTTTCAAAGCTCTGCAACCACCTCAACAGCCAACTGCCCAACCATCACCTTCTTGAGATCCTGTTATCTGCCAGTTGTGTGGATTCAGAGGACATACTGCTGTGGTTTGCAGAAAACCAAAGTATGACAATAGGAATAACAGGAACCAAGGACGCCCACCACAGCATCATCAGCAAGATGAACGCAAGTACTCACAGGATCAGGTTAACTAAGGCTGCCCAACAAACTAGGGCCTTTTGTTGGGCTGGGGAACATCTCAACTGACTTTCTCAACTCACACAAGCAGCATCCTTCAACTCCAAGAACCAACTCTGGCACTATCTCTCTTCCAGGAGCAACTGCACCTGTCATCAGAGCACCACTTCTAGCAAACTGTGTCTTAGGACCATTGAAAACTGGTCCCCACATGCCTTGGTTGACACTAGTGCAGACACCTCAGTCATCAACACAAACATCCTGAACAACAGAGCTCTTCATCAGTCACCTCATGTCTCTCCAGTTAAATTGAAGTACATCATCACAGCAAACGTCGCTATGGTACCTATCACAGGCATCATCTACCTTAAGCTACAGTTTGGCTCACAGCATGCTACTTTCAAGGGCTACCTAGTGCCTGATCAACAACTAACAGTGATTCTTAGCATGGACTTTCTCAAATATCACAAAGTCATCCTAGACTTTGCTTGAAACAAACTGTGACTGGACCCCTGGAGGCAACCTGTAGCTACAGACTCAGACACAGTGCCTCCTATGGCAGAGATGGTTTTGATTGCCAGAATTTGAAATGAACTACTCCCAAAAGGTGTTGTTGGCATCTCCATTGGATCCCACACTCTGCATTCTTTAGGTCTTCTCCTGGCAAGCATCTTGTCTGCTGTGCATGATAGCACATTATTACAGGAATGCTGCAACTTCACAGCTGAGCCAGTCATCATCTCCAAGGGTGCCAGTGTTGGAAAGTTTGTCTGCCTGTCTACTGGGGACCAGTTCCATCTCATGCAAGAACCTCAGCTTGGTTCCACCATCTTAAAGCTGTCAATGATACCACCACTACTCCAGCTTCACCAGTGTTATCCATCAGTAAGAAACTGTCCTCTTCCAAGCCTCCAGCTTCTCCAACAGAGAAACAATAGCTTTTGGATTGTCTAGAGGACTATCCAAATGTCTTTGTTGGTACAGAGAACAAGCTCAGATGTTGTGATGTCCTGCAACACACCATCGAGGTGCAGCCCAGTCAGAAACCCATCCACCAGTGAACCTACAAAGTGGGACACAAACAAAAACAAGTTCTAGAGGATGTAATCAAGGGCATGGTGGAACAAGAAATAACTGAAGAATCTACAAGTCCATGGGGTGCACCATGCCTGCTGGTTGTAAAGAAAGACAAAGGATATTGCTTCGTGGTGGACTATAGAAAGCTCAATACTTGAATGGTCCTGGATACTCATTCCTTACCCACAACAGAGTATGCCTGATGCATGGCCATCCCAGCCTACTTTACTATTCTGGATCTTCAAAGTGGGTTCTATCAAGTTTACATTGATCCATCTTCTTGCCAATACACAACTTGGTGCTGTCACTTGAGACTTTTCCAATTCAGTCGACTGCCTATGGGGTTTTGGAACAGTCCAGCCACATTCTAGCATGTTATGGAAGCTGTACTATGTGCATTGTCTACTTGGATAATGTCACTGTCTTCAGCAGAACTTTTTGGGAACACCTACAACACTTTAAAGAAGTGTTTGAATGCCTCCAATGAGCTGACCTTAAGCTCTGCCTAGAGAAGTGTTGTTTTGCACAACATCAGATTCATTACTGGGGACATGTAATTAGTTCTCAAGGCATCTCTCCAGACCCAGACAAGCTCTCAGCAGTCAAAGACCATCCAGACACTAACAAACTCAAAGACCTCACAGCTTTCCTAAGCCTGTCTGGTTATTACAGAAAGTTCATCAGTAACTATGCCAAGATTGCAGCTCCACAATATGCCCTCACCAAAAGGGATGTGAATATTCATGCACGTCCAAGTGCGAAGATGCCTGTGATGCCTTAAAGGACAAACTGATCTCCATGCTAGTATTGACCTGTGGAAGGTTCGACCAACCCTTTGACTTCTAACAAATGCTTGTTCTTTTGCAGTAGCCACTGTGCTATGTCATGTACAAGATGGAACCAAATAGGCTGTTCCCTATGTTGGGTGCTCTCTTTCCTTAGCTGAGCATAACTATGGTGTCACAGAAAAAAATGCCTAGCCATTGTATTTGCTGTAAACAGATTTGACTGCTATCTTTGCTACTTCTCATTCATAGCTACTGTTGATCACCCTTCCATCAGATGGTTGTTCAAAATGAAGAAACTAGTAGGAAAGCTTGCCTGATGGATTGCCATGCTCCAGTGCTACAGTTTTAAAACTTAGTACAGACCAGGTCATGTTCACTGCAATGTGGATGGTGTCGACCAACGACAGTATCTCTCTGAATCATCCTCAAAGATGATGAGTCCTGCTTAGAAGATGTTCCTTTCCATGCCACAGACATGCTTCCTGTGGACACTCCTACAGCACCTCAAATTGCTTTGCTGCTCCCAAATGCTTCTTCAAAAAGCAGCACCAATCCTCAATTACTGCAATCTGCTGAAGAACTTTTCGCCTCTCCTGCATCTGCACTTTTCCTGGCAGCTGTCTAAACTCAACAAAGAGCAGATCATCAGTTCTCAGATGTAATCTCTTACTTAGAGTCTGGAACTCTTCTGCAATAGAAGCAACATTGGCAGGACATTATTTTCCCAGCTTCACAATACTTCCTCAGTGTTGGTGTGCTTTTTCCCATCTGGATCAAGGAAAACAAGGGCCATCACTTAGACAGAACACATATACAGTTAGATGTGCCTATCTCTGTAATCAACAAAGCTCTTCCCTCTCCACTAATACCTCTCCATTTTCAGGAGATCATTTGGGAATCCACAGAATTTTCAAAAAGACAAGGTTCCACTTCTGCTGGCCTCACATGAACAGAGACATTGTTCAATTTGTCAAATCCTGTTAGCCCTGCTCTCAAAGAAAGTCTCCTGCTAAACTGACAAAGGCACACCTCATTCCAATGCCAGTAGCCATAGAACCATTTCCGTGAGTCAGCATAGACAATCTTGGACCTTTACCAACATGATCTGGGTCTGGCAACAAATACATTCTTGTCTTTGTGAACTACCTTACAAAATACCTAGAGCTAATACTACTCAAGGACATTAAAGCTGCTACAGCACCAAATGCCTTCCTCAACACAGTTATTTGCTGTCATGGTAGTCCCTCATACCTGCATTCAGGTACAGGCACTAACTACCTCTCTACCATTGTTTGAGAGACTTGCAGAATCCTTGACATTAAAAAGACTCACACAACAGTCACCTGAAAGAATGTATACCATTCAAAACATGCACTCCAAGTACCTGGATGAAACTCAAGACACTTGGGACCACATTGTTCCTTTTGTTCAGTTTGCCTATAACACACGCCCTTGTGTTAACAGTACAGAGCACATTCTATTCTTCTTGGCCTAGGGATGCCATCCAGGAATTCCAATGGACATGGATCTTTCATTGCTGGAGGTTCCAAAATCAGCTTCCCGGTACTCAAACAGCTTGAACTTATCAGACATGTTGCAATAACCACACTGGGACAGAGAAAATCTGCTGTGCAGAAAATGTCAGCAGCCACGTCACATGAACCATCGTTTTCTGTGGGGGACACTCTCTACTTGTATTGACCTGTCTTAATTGTGTGCGCCACAAAAAAAAACTGCTCCGCCCTTGGACTGGTCCCTTCTACATTGTGGAAAAGCTTTATCCAGTTCATGTCTACCTACGATGCATGTCAGATGGAAAGCCTGTGATGAACAAAATCCACAATATTCATCTGAAGAATGGGTGTCAGAGCAACAACCTTCCCGATGCTCCCACTCCTCCCAGTAGTAAAGCTGCACTTGTATCTGCCATCCTTTCAAAATCAGAACTTCCTCCTGATAACCTGCAACCAATTCTTTTAGATTCCCACACTCCTAACTCTCTCCAGATGGAGTCTGTTGCACCTGACCTTCACTCAGATGAACCTCCTGGGACTTATTAGTTCTCTTCTTCTCAGGACCCTCTTGTGCACACCCCTGTGTGCCAGATTGAAAAGATTGTTTGCAAGAAACTTATGAATAGATCCTGGACTTACAGAGTCCAGTGGTGTGATTTTGACAGTTAACAGAATTCTTGGGTTACTTTTGCCAACCTTACCCCATTCTGTAAAGATGTATACTGGCAAAACATCAAACTTTTTACAGCGAAGATCAATACAGCGACAACATTGAGATAGTCGCTGCAATGGCTCCGCTGTACAAAATCACCTGTGTTTCACTCCCTTTCCAATCAACTCCATCTCGTAGTTGATTATTAAAAAATTTGTGGTGGTGGTGGTGGTGGGGATGGGCGAAATTTCACCTGTCAGCATTTTGCCCGTTGATGTGAGAGATTTTGTCGTTGTCGAAGTGACTTGGTGGAACCCTGTAAACAACTAGTTTGAGCAACTCATAGTCATAATACTATTATGACTGACTGGAAAAGTAGACACAAGTCTTGAACCTTTGTGCAACTGGGCTCAGTGTTTCTTAGGAATAATGAGTTCTATTATCCATGGTATTCCTCACTGTCTGGGATTAATTGTTCTTCTGCAGTAAATTTCCTAATGTACTTGTTTCTATGTATAGCTGTTTTTTTCTAATAGTACAGAATTCTGCACCTACTGCACTAACATGCTCTCTCCACAGAGATGGTTTCATATCCACAGTACTCATACTCTGTTTTCATGTTCTACAACAGTTTACTGAAAATTTGCATATCTTAGTTCTGGGTAATCTCCAGCTGCTACTCCTTCCCCCATCTTCCCTTCTCCCTTCCCTGCACTGTGGCACTTGTCATCTGATCAAGCTTCAGATCACTGTGGTATTCCCCCTCCCCTGGTAATACTCTGACTTGTCACCATTGTAGTCCAGATTCTTTACATTTTTCCTTACAAACAGGAGAATTTCCTAAAGGATGGAAACAATCAAAGGTTGTGCCTATTTTTAAGGGGGGTAATAAGTCAGAGTCGGGCAATTACTGCCCGATCTCTCTTTTACCCCAGATTTCTAAGATCTTTGAAAGGATTGTGGCCACTTAGATTGTCAGGCATCTAGAATCACAGGGCCTTCTGAATGGCCTGCAGTCTAGATTCAGAAAATCATATAGCACCACTTTGGCCCCGGCTAAAGTTGTTGGGGATGTTCAGGCAGCCTTGGATGGGAGGACACCTGTTGGTGCTATATTTTTTGACTTATTAGAGGCATTTGATTCCTTGGACCATGGTGTCCTCCTAACCAGGGCAGCCTCTCTGGGGATAGTGGGGTCCAGCATGCACTGGCCTACCTCATATTTAACTGATAAAACTCAAATGGTCTCTATGGGAGGCTGGACTTCAGGTTTTGTTCCTGTTGGATCGGAGGTCCCCCAAGGATCCATTTTGGGTCCTTTATTGTTCAGTATATATGTTAATGGACTAGATTTTTCAGATTCATCTGTATTATTTCACTTATGGGTCTATCCACAGTAATAGGGGACATATGTGAGACATGACTGTGGAAAAATAAATATTGTCATTTCTTTCTTCTTTCACCAACAATACTTTACCCTTAATGTTCTTTACTAAAAGTGTAAACAGGAAGATGATATAACTTTCTGAGTACAGTCCCTAATGTTTGGAAACAGTAACCAGGTAATGTATGTAACAGGGACAGAGAATATGTTAACTAGAAAAAAAGTTATCTATAAATATTTTTGAATCTCTACGTGAATTTGCAGTAATTTAACTCATTTGGTTAATTCACTAAGCAACTCCAAAATATTTGCGTGCAAAATAATGTGATAACCATTAATCTAACACATGGCAGAGAATTACAGGGCAAAGTAATTTCAATGTTTTCCCTCATCAACATTTCTTGGGTAGTCACAGATTGAAGTGCATTCTTACATAACTGGGGATAAGAGTAGATGATATTTAAAACTTTTTTTGATCACTTTAAAAATTAAACTCCAAAAATCTGTGAAAAAAGTGTTTCATTAACGTATGTAACAGGACAGAGAAAAATTAAAAATCTTCAAGCAGTCCCAGAAAACATTGTGGAAAAAAGAAAATTAGTCCATTGGAGTCCTTTATTCTTTTCTACTTTATGTTTAATGTCTAAAGTTGTGACTCAATTAGCATAAAAGTTCTTCGGTTGCATACCATCACCACAGAGGAAGTTCATAATACAGAAAATTCACTGTACTAACTAGAAATACCAGACACACTAAGTAAAATTAACTAAAACCATAACACTACAATATACACACTATATACATTGCTTATTACAGACCTAATACCGCCAACAAATGTACATATGTACATCTGGCAGACCCCATGTGACAGCGTAACTGAATCCACCAGACATGAGCAGGGACACCGGCCTACAGTGACTCACTCAAGCTGGTGTGCACAGTACACCACTTGCAAACACACCAGCGCCCCATAAGAGATTGACCAGGGACCTGGCACACCCCAGGTGAAAGTGTAACTGAATCCATCAGAGCAGAACATGGGTGTGCTGGCCTACAGTGGCTCCATCTAGCAGGTGCATGCAGTACACAGACTGCACACCCATCAGGGCCCCATGAAAATTGATCAGGGACCTGGCAGACCTCAGGTGATGGCATAACTAAATGCACCAGGTGAAAACCCTGGCACTGGTCCATTGTGACTCAAGTCAAGCTGCTGCTGCTGCAGTATGCCACTTGCACACCCACCAGGGCCCCATGAATGATTGACCAGGGGACCTGGCATACCCCAGGTGATGACATGACTGAATCCACCAGATGAGAACAGATGATAATGTGGGCAACCCACCGGATTGGAAACAAAATGGAGGCAGACACAGACACAACCACTGAATTGCAAACAAAATGTAGGCAGGCACAGACACAAGCACTGGATTGCAAACAAAATGGAGGCATGCATGGACACCCATTGGCTTGCAAACCAAATGGAGGCACACATGACCACAGCAACTGGCTTGTAAACAAAATGGAGCTAAGCATGGACCCCACAGAATTGCAAACAAAAGGGAGGCATGCCTGGACAGCCACAGGATTGCAAGGAAAATGGAGGCACTATTTCCATCCCCCTCCAGATCCATGTCAGCAGTCCCTGGGGCTTGGTAGACCATTCTACAATTCTCCAGCCCTATCAGTAGGCCCCTGGGACTCAAGATCAGTCCCACCCCCTCCCCATCAGCCCAGTGGTATGTGAGGTCAGTCCCATTTCCCTCCCCAGTCCCTGGAGCCTTGTGGCACACTCCTAAAATGCTCCAGCCATGTAATTAGTCCCATGGGACTCAAGGTCAGTAACACCCCCTCCCCATCAGCCCTCTGGCATGTGAGGTCAGTCCCATCTATATCCCCAGGGCCTGGTGGCAAATTCCTAAAATTCTCCAGCCCTGTTAACAGTCCTGTGGGATCCAAGGTCAGCCCCAAACCCTCCCCATCAACCCCCTGGCACATGAGGTAAGTCTCATCCACATCCCCAGTCCATGGGGCTTGGTAGAACACTCCAAGAAATCTGCAGTCCCATGGAACCCAAGATTAGTCCCAGCTCTTCCTCTTTAGACCCCTGGCACATGAGTTCAGTCCCATTCCTCTCCCATGTCCCTGGGGCCTGGTGGCACACTCCAACAAATCCACAGTCCCTTGGAACCCATGGTAAGTCCCATCCTCCTCCCCATTAGCCCCCTGGTATGTAAGGTCAGTACCATCCCGCTGCCCAGTCCCTGGGGTCTGGTGGCACACTTCTAAAACTCTTCAGCCCTGACAGCAGTCCCATGGCATCCAAGGTCAGTCCCACCCCCTCCCCATCTGTTGCCCTGGCACATGAGTTCAATTCCACTCCCCTTCACAGTCCCTAGGGTCTGGTGGTGAACTCCTAAATTTTTCAGTCTTGTAAGCAGTCCCATGTGACCCAAGGTCAGTCCCAGCCCCATCCCCATCAGTCCCCTGGCACCGAGGTCAGTACTATCCCCTTCTCCCATCCCTTGGGCCTGGTGGCACACTCCAGCAAATCCTCAGTTCCATTGGACAAAGGGCAGTCCCACATCCTTATCAGCCTCAGGCATGTGAGGTCTATCCCATCCCCCTCCCCAGTCCCAGAGACCTAATGGCACACTCTGACAAATCTACAGTCCCATGGAACCAAAGGTCAGTCCCTCCCCCTCCCCATCAGTTCCCTTGCACATGAGGTCAGTCCCACCCCCTTCCCAGTCCCTGGGGCCTGGTGGCACACTTCAACAAATCCACTGTCCCATGGAGCCCAAGGTAAGTCCCACCCTCCTCCAAATCAGCCCCCTGGCATGTAAGGTCAGTCTCATCCCCCTCCCCAGTACCTGGGGCCTGGTGGTTCACTCCTAAAACTCTCCAGCCCTGTCAGCAGTCCCATGGTACCCAAGGTCAGTTCCACCCCCTTACCATCAGCCCCATGGGATGTGTGGTTAGTCCCATCCCCCTCCCCAGTCTCTGGGGCCTGTTTGCATGCTCTATTAAATCTGCAGTCCCATGGGATCCAAGGTCAATCCCACTGCCCTCCCTTCTGGCCCCCCGGAATGTAAGGTTAATCCCATCTCTGTCAGCAGTCTCAAGGGTCCTAGTGGCACACTCCTAAAATTCTCTAGCCCTGTCAGCTGTACCATGGGACTTATGGTCAGTCCCATCCCTCTCCATATCTTGTCAGCAGTCCCAAGGGTACTTGGTGGCAACTGTCTCCCTCCCCACTGCCCTATTGGCCATACCTTGGCCAGAACCATTTTGTAAATTTAATTGGTGTCATTGTGCTTCCAAGGAGCAAGTTACTACTGCAATCTTTATTTTTATAACATACAAGGGTCTTTAGTTGGAAAACTTCTTTGTTCTAAAATATTGTCATTGGCATTTGTCCACTTTAAATTTAGTAGGAAATTACTACAGCACCCAATATGTCTACTGTTTTTAATCTCAGACTTTGCAGCAAACATTCAATTTCTAATTTACTTTCAGATCAGCTGGCAGCACCCCTCCAAAGCATATGGGTGGCTATTTTAAAACAAAAGTCCATTGTCGCATCCCCAAAACAAATGCTTAGTCAAAACAAACAAGTCTTGTAGAATATCTTAATAATCACAATTAAAAAAATAAGGTATCACTAGAAGTCCCATCCATTTGTATCAAGGACCACAGGTATCCTGAGATCCATGTTACAAACATGACTGAACTTGGTTGCAGGGTGTTAGGACAACTTTTGAAAATGCGAAAACAGGTTCCAGGCTTTTTTCACTTCAAATGTATCAGTAAATGACTACAGCACCCAATACTTTTATATTTTAATCTCAAACTTTGCAGCAAACATTCCATTTCTAATTTACTTTTGGATGAGCTGGCAGCACCCCAACCCTCAAAGCATGTGAGTAGCCATTTTAAAATAAAAATTCTTTGTTACACCCCCCAAACAAATGCTCACTCAAATCAAGCCAAAAAGCATGTAACATCTCTTAATAAGAACAATGAAAAATAAGGCACCACCAGAAGTCTCGTTTGTAACAGGGACCACTGGTTTCCTGAGGTCCCTGTTACACACATGATTGAACTTGATTGTGGGCTGTTAGGACAACTTTTGAAACTACTGTTTTGGATTCCATGATTTTTTCACTTAAAATGCATCAGTAAATGACTACAGCACCCAGTACTTTTACATTTTAACCCCAACCTTTGCAGCAAACATTCCAGAAATAATTTACTTTCAGATGAGCTGGCAGCCTCCTCACCCAAAGTATGTGAAAGGCAATTTTAAAACAAAAATCATTTGTTACACCCCCCCAAAACAGAGGCACACTAAAAGCAAACAGAAATCTCATTAAATCTCTTAATAATCACAATTCCAAAATAAGGTACACCAAAAGTCTTGTTTGTAACTGGGACAGAGACTTTTAGGAGGTCCCCATTACAAACATTAGCATGCTACCTCTGTCCCTGTTACAATCAGGACAGTACCATAAGACCATTAAAAAAGATATTTGGAAACCCGCAAAAGCCATATATCCACAATGAATTACATAGCCTTACATGCCTGTTTAGCACATTGCAAAACTAAGAAATTCACAGCATGTCTGGCACACAGAAGGCAGTTATTAGAGCCACAAAATAGATAACCTTGAACAATATGTTAAATACTTGCCATTTTCAGACATACATGGATATACTTAAACAGCAGTCATGAACCCCAGTAAAATACATTATAAATTCAAACTTTATTTAACATAATTAACCATGTCCAGTAGCTAAATCCTGTTCTAACAGGGACAAATGTATTAACTCTGTCCCTTGTTACAAATGTGATTGACCTTTTCTCTGTCCCCAGAGACCTTACTGAATGCCAATCTGTGCACAGCATTCTCCCATTTCAAATCCAGCAACACAATGTAGTCATATTTATAGCAGACAGTATACAAATTATTATTTCACTGCTATGTAGCCCCATTCATGTCTGCTTACATTTCTGACTAGTTTCTACATTCCTGTTTGTAACATAATCACACGTTTGTAATGTCAAGTTTAGAGGAGACAGAGAATGTTCTCATTTGGTGTTTGGGAAGAAAATTGACTGATCCGCAGGCAAAGGAAAGTTTAAAGGACTTAATCTGGTGTTATGATTGGCTAGAAATAAGCCAGTGACACTGTGAAAAAAAAGTCACACTCCTCAGGCATGATAAACAGCTGTTACATATGTAGATAGGGATGGGACAGAGACAGATAGCCCGGTTCTACTTTTAAAGGCAGCCAGAGCATCTCTGCAGTTTTGAAATGTTTTTTTCAGCCAGAACAGCAAACTAACTGTGCCTCCTTCATTTCCTGGCATCCAGTGCCCCGATTCTTGCACAGTTTCACGTTTATACCTGTCAATCCTGTATGTAGCCTAGGGGGACAGAGAAGGTTACATATGAGATTGTCATGTTTTAACTCATTCTGGAAAAAAGTAAAAATATATAAAGGCACACACACATGATGATGTTACAGGGCTCTTTATGTAAAATGCATAGGGAGACTTATTTTTTCAGCTCAGCATTTTGGTAGGTAGAAGGAAAGCATAAAACATGTGGTGTCTTGAAATGTCCCACCTAACCAATGCAAAAACAAGGGGACAAATCTGTAAGTTTTTTAAAAAAACATTTTTTCACAAGTATTAGGAGGCTGAAGTTATTTATGTTATCCCACTATCTTCTGTAATAGACAGCAGTGCAGTTTTGAAATATATTTAAACACTCTTTGCAAAATTACTGAGTGTTAAAGCGCATGTGAAGGAAATGTACCCATTTAGTATGGACATGCCCTTATATGCTGATGACACTATTATTTATACTTCAGACTCTACAGTAAACAAAATTCAAGATAAGTTGCAGAAGGCCTTTAATGAGTTTCAGATTTTTCTTAAAGATAGTAGGTTAGTCTTAAACTCAAAAAAAAACAACAACAACACAGTCCTTACTGTTCCATCGACCCCTGGATGCCCAGGAAAATCTGATCCTGAATGTGGTTACTTTGGAGGGATCCCCGATCCATAGGCTCAGTCCTATAAATATTTGGGCCTCTGGCTTGATGAATCATTAAACTGGGGAGCTCACATAAATAATTTAATTAAAAATGTGGGAAAAGACTTGGAGCACTGTATAGGGTTAGATCCTGTATGAGTCTAGAGGCTAAAAGGAGAGTAAACTCCATAATAATTCCCATGTTAAAATATAGAGACTTTATTTATGCTAGCGATAAAAAAGTGACCTGGAAAGACTGGAGGTGTGCCATGGCAGACTTCCCAGATTTATTTTAGAAGCCCCTCGCTCTATACACAAGTGCTTCTTATATAATCGCCTGGATTGGTTAACATTATCTGAAAGCAGACAGGAGCACTTACTCGCATTCATGTGCAAGTATTGGTTGGGTGAATTCCCCCCCCATATAACCACTAAGCTAACCCATTGGGACAAACTTAGCTCATTAAGAACAGCTAATGCCCCAGATTTGGAAATTCCAAAATGTAGCTTAGAGATTGGCCATCAATCAGTTGTCCACGGCTGCCCTCTTGAGTGGAACAAAATACCTGCGATTATAATGGTTAATAACGGAAGAAAACCCTGGAAAGAGATTAAGTCTTGGTTTAGGACATTTTTTTCAAATTCAGTAAGCTTTATTAGAAAGAAGGTCTTTACACATAAAAGAAAAACTCTTAGATTATAGCTGGACATTGTTATGGAACAGGATAGAAGACAGCCGTATTGCTTAACAGCCAGAAATCCTGTTGGTTAAAACTGAACGCATAATTCCATAGTCCTTATAAGTAGACGTATCTGGAATATAACAGACATTAACTTATTAAACCTTCCCCTTCCTTCACCCCCACTACACTTGCTACCCCCCCCTCCTCCCAAGGTATGCAGTGACATTATTTCAAAGGCTAGCTAAGTTCTTATAAATTTGCTGGAAACAACAGTTATTTATTACCACAATTGTAATAGCTATAGTTAGATATGCTGCATCACAATGATAACATATCAGATAGTCAGTAAGGTATGCAGAGGCGCCCAAACCCTTTGATAGTAGCGTGGCCTTTTAGCAATGTGAGTAATGATATTTTCTGCCTGCAAGGAGAAAAGAATCTCCCGTAGCCATTCTATGAGGGAGGGAACACCCTGGTCTAACCAGTGGCGTAAGATTACTTTTTTGGCACATAATGATATCATGGCCCTGTGCTTACGTTGGTTGCCAATCAAGGAATCTCCATAATCTCCTAGAATGCAAATTTCTGGACTAAAGGCATCTGAGAGACCTAGGATAGGATCCAATTTGGATCTGATAGCTTCCCATAGTGACGAAGCTTAATTACACTCCTATAATATATGTAATAGAGTGCCAGGGTATTCCTGGCACCTCGAACAAAGATTGGAGGAAAGCATCTCCATTTTGTGGAGTTTGACCGGGGTATAGTACAAATCATGAATTACATTGAATTGTAAGATGTGGTACCTGTCCCACTTTACATCTTGATACAGCTGGGACCATATTTTGGGCCATGAATGGGTTGTTGGAGGAATGGGGGCAACACCTGATCCCAGAGATAATGTGGATGACCTCCCAGTTCATCTATTCCATCCCTTAGGAGATGATAAAAAAAGATAAGGTGGGAGAAGGGGAGGCTAAAAGTAGCTGTTAGTATAGGTCCAGCCAGGTTCTGGTCCCATAGTCCCAGGCCAAAGTGGTGGAGAAGCACATGTGACAATTGGAAGTATTTGAAGCAGTAGGAAACAGGGAGGTTAAATTTGATACATGCCTCCTGGAATGGCAGCAACTTATGGTCTTTGAGTAGATCACTGACCCTAAATTGAGCTCCGTGTGGCCAAAAAATTGTAATTGAGGGGACTACCTCCAGTTTTAAAATTGGGATTATTAAGGATCGGTTGAGAGACATCCTTTACAATGAATACCTAAAAAGTGGTACAGATTTGAACATGCACTCAGAGTGTTGTCTTGATAGGTGTATCATGTAGACTTTTGGGAATATGCCTAAGGGGAACATAAATGAGTGTACTGAGGTCAGGACTATGAGGTAAATAGAGAGCTTTTTCTATTTGTAACCACAGGGGGGAGTATTGTGATGGATCTTCATTCGTCGGTTCCTTCAACCACTGCATAAGAACTGTGCAAGTGATGGAGAAGTAGTAAAGAAGGAAATTTGGTAACTGCAATACATCCTTAACTTTACTGCATTGCAGTTTGGAAAAGGCCCCTCCTGGGTGCTTTGCCACACCATATAAAATTAGATATAATCCTGTGGACCTGTGTAAACCAGAGTTTTGGAAGAAAGAGAGTTGTCATCTGTAGTGGATATAACAGGCGGGAAGAATGTTCATTTTTACCACACTTATCCGCCCCCAAAGAGAGAATGGAAGTAGGGCCCAACGATTCAGATCTATTTTAATTTGAGCAAGAGTTTTATCCAGATTGTACTGCTTCATTTTGGAGTCAGAGCAGGAGCAATATATCCCCAAATATTTTAATTTGTCATTGACCCATTGAAGGCCTAGATGGGACACATCAGCCAAGAACGTGCGAGTGTTAAGGAGCATTATTTCTGTCTTGGAGATATTAAGTTTTTAATTAGAAAACCCACCAGACTCTTCAATAATCTCTAAAGTGGCAGCAATCATTATGGGAGGAATTGATACGTGCAGCAGTATGTCATCTGCGTACACCGAGAGTTTATATTTGTGGGGCCCAATAACTATTCCTGAAACCAGAGGAGAGGTGTTAATGCACCTGATATATGGTTCTAAATATAGATTAAACAAAAAGGGAGAAAGAGGACATCCTTGCCTGGTGCCCTGTCGGAGAGTGAAGGGCTGTGAAAGCAGACCATTACAAAGTACTCAAGTAGAGGGATGTGCATATAGAATTTTAATCCAGTTAATATATTGTAAGGGGATTCAAAATTTGGGCAGAAGATAGTAGAGGTAGTCCCAGGAGACTCTGTCGAAGGGTTTCTCTGCATCCAGGGAGACCAAAGCAGATTTTATTAGGCAGTCCCTGGACGCAGAGATCAGATGTGCCAATTTGCGCATGTGGTCTGAGGAAAGCCTGCCTGCCACAAAACCAACTTATTCTCGACTTATGAGACAATACCATACTTTAGCTAGTCTGTTGGCCAGAATTTTGGCAAGTATTTTCAGATTAACATTGATCAAAGAGATAGGACAGTAATTGGAGACGTGAAGTGGATCCCTGCCAGATTTGGGAAGGACCACTATTGTGGCTTCAATGAGGGAGTAGTCTGAGATGCCATGGTCATACATGTAATTATACATGTCTAAGAGGATAGGTGCCAGTTGCTTTTTGAAAGTTTTATAAAACTCTATGGCGTACCCATTCAGGCCAGATGCCTTATCCTGTGGTAGTGAATCTATAGCAGAACTTATTTCTGCGATTGAGATGGGAGCCCTAAGCAAAGCCACCTGGTTTGGATCCAGCTGTGGGAGTTGAACATTTTGTATAAATTGGTCAACCCTTGCTGGGGTGAAAGAGCTGATGGGACGAGAGTATAAGGCTTGATAATAGTCCTGGAAAGACTTTACTCTGGGAGAGGTGACTATTTGCCCCAGTGAATTACAGATGCAAGGGACTATTCTGTATGAAGCCTGTGCCTTAACACGAAGGGCCAAAAGCTTCCCCGCCTTATCTCCTTGGTCAAGATAATGGACTTTGGAGCATAGGAGGAGATGTCCAGCTTTTTCAGTTAAAAGCGAGTTATATCAAGCTGTAAGAATTTCTAGAGTATTGAGTTCCAAGTGAGAAGGACAAGTGGAGAGCAACAATTCCAATCTCCTTATTTCTTGAAGAAGATTAGCTGTAACTTGTGAGGTGATCTTTTTCTTAATTGTGATCAAATGAATAATCTCCCCCCTTAAAGAACACTTTAGTGCTCCTCATAAGACATCTAACGTGGACATAGTAGGAGAATTAGTGTCAAGAAAGTTAGTAAGGAAATTGTCAAGATGAGATACCAGATGGTCCAACCTCAGTAATTGACTATTAAATCTCCAGACTTTGTCTTTGGAGAAAGGGGGCCTGGACTGCAATATAGCAAAGTAGTATGGTGATTTGAGATAACCTTGGAAAGGTAATTGCATGACAATACTGAAGAAAGGTGCCCAGTGTCCAGAAGAAAGTAGTTGATTCGAGAGAACAAATTATGAGGGCTAGAGTGAAAAGAGTATTCTCTCTGGGAAGGGAATAAAGCCCTCCGTGGATCTATTAGACCCGCCGAGTCTGTCATCTCCCTGATGGCCAGCTGTGTTGGGGAAAGAGAGGAGCTATGACATCTTGAGCAGTCCAAGATGTTACAGTATGCTAGATTCCAGTCACCCCCCCCACCAGAAAAATAGGGAGAGAGGACCAAAGAATCAGTTTAGTCATAAAGGAGGTAAAGAACTGGGGATCCTCCACTGTTGGACCATAAATTGATTTGAGTACAACTTTGGAATGGCCTATTAAAGCCTTAATTAGAATGAACCTCTCCTGGGTGTCAACTATAGTATCCAACAGATGGAAGGGCACTCTGCATGCTATGAGAATTATGACCCCCCCTTACGGGTATCGGGCCCTATCCCCAATGCCTGACCTACCCAAGATCTTCTGAGTTGGAGGACCTGGGAGGAGGGCAAGTGAGTTTCCTGGAGGAAAGCCACATCAGTATCTCACTTATGGAGATGTAGCAGTATTTTTGCTCATTTGACCAGAGATTGGGCACCTTTCACATTCCATGAACAAACTTTATAATTAACTGTCATGATGATGCAGTCTTGAATAATATAGCCGCTATAGCCGTTAGATACCCTGAGCAATAACCATATCTTTTCACACAATAAAATATTTGCCCTGCCACACTGCGTACCTTGCCCCGAAAAGCCCCATCTATCCACAATCTTACCCGATTAATTAACAAAACTTGCTGTAAGAGATTTGACCCTGGTAATGAGGCCATAAAAGAATTTGTCTTACAAAGTATACGTCTGTTACCTCGAGACCAGTCCGCTGTGTCTCCTAGATTAACAGTAATTCATACAAAAATCAGAGTATAAAAGAGACAGTCATTTAAAGAGCTAGTGTACTGCTTGGGATTAATAGTAATTTTCAGATGCAGTCAGCTATCACTTCTTATGTCTCAAGTATTTTTTGTTTTCTGTTTGTTAATTAGAAGATTTTCCACCTGGCAGTACTGGGGTGATGTGTGGAGCAGCACTCTGTCTGGAAGAAAAAAAAAGTCAGTGCTGTTCCTCCCACTGCATTGTCAGAAATGAGACCAAACACCTTGAGGCACCACAATCCTTGCAGCCTGAGCAGTGACTCTCACAATCTACCAATCAAAATGCAGGAAATTGTGACATCACTAGTAACCAGGGAGAGTCAGTCCCTGCTGCTTCATGTGAAAGTGAAACCTGGCAGTGACAAATGGTTCTCATTGGTTACAAGTGATGTCATAGTCAGTGTGGTCTCAGTGTTGATGTAATGGGAGGAACAGAACTGACTTTTTTTTCCTCCAGACAGAGTGCTGCTCCACACATCACCCCAGTACTGCCAGGTGGAAAACCTTCTAATTAGCAAATAGAAAAGAAAAAAATACTTGAGATATAAGAAGTGATAGCTGACTACATCTGAAAATTACAATTAATTGCTGGCAGTTTTCATGCAGTACACTAGCTCTTTAAAGTTCTTCATTCCTTCCCAAACCCCTTGCCCCTACACTCACAGCATACCTAAGTGCGCCCATAATGGGTTGTCCTACTGCTTGGTCTGATACGATCTGTAGCCATCTATTATGGAATTGAGAAAGAAGTGCTGTCATAAGGTATGCACATGATACAGCTATGGGTACCCCCCTTCCCTTACTACAACTCGTAATGCCCTGCTGGAGCTGCAGAATCCAACACCGAACCCCTCCCCGAACTCCCAGCATTGCATTAACACAAAACCACATTAGAAGTACAGAAAGGTAACAATTTCTTATGCAACTAACAAATGGAAATGCTGTTGGAAAAAGTGAAGCATTGAGAAATAAGTAACTGGTCATAACATTAAACAGTAACTTGGAGCTTTCCTCCAACTCCTGACAGCAGAGAAATAGATTAATCCTCCTTTAGAGTGACCAAGCAATCAGATGTTCCAGCAAACCTGCCTACAGTGTCCAAATAAGAAAGGATATTGTCTGAAGGACAGGACCCCTCTTCAGAATATCACAAGTCCACTGTTGTTGTGACCTAACAGCCCCAGGAACTGGGAAGTTGTGGAGTAGGCAGGAGAAAAAAAAGGAAGGTTCTAAAAAATAGCTGACAGCATAGGATCAAATCTTACTGCTCTGTAAAAGAAAGAAAAAGTTTGCTGGATTATCCGTGTTATTGGAGCAGTAAGAAACAACTCAACCTTAACTCTCCATTGTCCTCTTGTGGTTACCAAGGAAAACCACAGTCATTCGTGCAGACTTATGGTCGCACGCTCGTGCTGGATTCCAAATGCAGCTGAAGCTCTTGGTGACGATCCTTCAATGAGCACTGAACAAATCTGGAATAAGGGCCTGTAGCACTGGAAAGGCCTGTTCTGCAGTATTAAAGCTGTGCCAGGTATTTTTATAGTACACAGATAAATGCGATGGGTACTGCACTTTATATTTAATGCTGGCGGCTATAAGTTTAGTGACCAGTCGATGATACGCTGCTCTTCTTTGTCTGGTGGCTGCTGGCAGGTCCTGGGCAAAGCACAGATGCTGGCCCTTCCATAAAATCTCCTGAAGCTCCCTGACTTTTCCCAGAACATGGACATTGTCCAGGCAATTAAGAAATTTCAGAATCGGGGTCTAGGTGGCTTCCCTGCAGCCGGCTTTGGTCTGCGTGAACAGTGGGCCCTCTCAATAATATACATGGTGTTGTTTGGAGAGGGCACGGTGATTTTGGTTAACATTTTCTGTAGAAAGAGTATCGGTGCAGCTCTCTTCAGTGTCTTCTGGAAGGCCGAAGATGAGGATATTGTTTTGGCGACTTCAGCCTTCCAGGTCTTCCTGCTTGGCTTCCATGCGATGTAGTTTCTGCCTCAAAGTAACCACCTCTGGTTGTATTTTGGCTTTTCACCCCTCCAGGGATGTTGTATGGGCCACCATGTCCGTTACTGCTCTTGTTGCATCGGTGAGGTCCCCCCGTATAGCCTTGAGCTTGGAGGTAAGGTCTTATAAAGCCATTTTAAATGGTTGTAGTTCTTCTATGAATTTCTTTTTGGTTAGAAGAACCAGAGCTTATGGGGCTGCAGAGGAAGCAGTCACTTTTGCAGGGGTTCCTGATTGATCTTTAGATCTCTTAGATGCTTTTTCAGGTGTCTGCGGTGGGGTATGGGGTGGTGGCGCCTGGCGCATTTCTACTTCCATGCCGATGGATAGGCTGCAATTTGTAGAATGGCTATACTGGTGGTTAAATGTCGTTCTTTTCGTCCAACTTCACCTCGGACACCCTTAGAGGCTATTAGAAGCTGTTTTCTTAAAAGCACAGTCAATTACCAAAGGTTAATCTGCCGAAATAAGTCTGAAATCGGGAGCTGAGGCGGGAGCCGGTCCGCTGATCTGCTAACCCATCAGTGGCATCACGTGGTCCCCCTGGTTTAGGAAATTTGTCATTAGCATCAGACAGTGCTGTTCATCTTGAAATTTTATTATTGTCTTATTATAGGATGTTTTGTTTTAATTAATGTGTAATTCTGAGTGTTTGCATTAGCCTCTTTGTAATCTGTATCCAACGTACAGTATATCGAATGTCCGTATTTATTCACTGTCTTATGTCTTCTTTTTGTACTTGGAGCACTGTTTAACTGTTTTGTAACTCCTAGGACCTCATTGTAAATGAGCTGCAGCTCAATCGAGACAATCCTAATTCATGTGATTCTTATATGAATAACATATTTTACTACTACTACTACTTACTGCTCCCCCACCACAGCAGTGGAGTACTCCTATGGTCAGGTTGTGCCATGCAATGCTTGACTGATATTTCTCAACTGTTTTCATGTCTATACTGTTATATTATAGTTTGTTCAAGTAGTACTCACTTTCATGACTCCAGGGGGTGATGTGAAGTACACAGTTAAACACAGGGCTTAATGTTTAGCTACTTCCCCTTTAAGAACACTCAGAATACTGTTACAAATTGTTACACTGCCTGGCAGTGTCTTATCATAGCAAGGGCTTTGGAAACTCCTCAGTCTGTGGCATAACCTCATGGTGTGCAGAAGTTTTCTGTGCTGAATAGAAACATTTTCTACTTTTATTTTATGTGTGCGACTAAAGTTATTTGCATGGTCCAGCAAGACGGTGTCTGCCTGTACAGCGAGAGATGGGCATGGCAGACCTGAAAAGAAGGTAAAGGTCCTAGTGGCAGGTCAACACCAAAATGCCACATTACTATATCATTAGACGACCATTCGATACTAACACAATAATACTGGATTAAGGGAGGCCCCTACAAAGGGAACATGAGAAAAGTGAAGAGCTTGCAAAATGACATTGCATAAAGTCACTCTTTCTCTCTAAGTCCAGCTCCACAGACTCCTCTGTGGCTGCAAGCATCTCCACAAAAATCATCACTGCCTCGTGGTCAGTAAAATCATGGGTCTTATTACAGGGTACCTGGAGTCATGAAGGAAAAGGAAGTTGTGTGATCAGACCCTTTTCCAGGGGAGTTTTCTTCACCGCCTGCAACTCCCATTTCCAGTCCTAGGACTGTGAGGAAAGATTGGGGAAAAACACCAGCTTATTTCCCCCCCAGCCAGTATCCCCATGAGCTCTGGTGATTTGAAGAAGTGGGATTCTAGCCTCTGGTTAGGCAAGTTCATAATAACAGTCAGTGTCTGAACAGCAGTTCCCTCCCAAGGCATAGCCCACATATACGTAATAGCCTGACTGTAGAAGGGTTTAAAAAAGTTCTTAAGACCTTTCTATTCAAATAAGCATTTTCAAAAATGTAAATAGTGTTTTAAACTGCTGTGGATTTTAATATTGTATGTGAAATTTTGTAAAGGCTCCCTGAGCTTTGGAAGGGTGCCTCATATAAATAAATTTTTACTTACTTTACTTACTTACATAGGGGTCACAAAGGCCTTGGCTAGCTTTACCCCAGAGTCTCACGGTAAAAGGGCTGGATCATGAAATTAAGCTTATCCAATGTAGTCAACAGTTTCGATCGGCCTGCCAAATGTGAGGGAAACCCCATAATCCACACATTGGTCTGTCTCAGGCCATTTTTCAGCATTTCAACTTTGAGTAGTAAAAAGCTGATATCTTTTACCAGAGTCGCATTTACACAGACTGCCCCTCTGAGCCATAGGTGAGCTCTCAGATCGCCATTTTGTTTTCCATGATCCTTCCATTCATGCCACCCAATTTCAGTTCCAGTCACCAACTACTTGTTGGCTCCGCCACCTGTTGCTTGGATTTTATGCAGCATTTGCAGGATTTGGACTGTATCTCCCCTCCACCACCATGGTGTGCAGGCTTGGTCATTTTGGCTAATGCAGGCAAAAGGAGGTCCAGCAATCACTGTACAATGAGGTTCAATATAAGGACTGGGCCAGAACTGAGCAGCACTAAGATGAGGGTCCTGGACTTCAGGAGGGCCGATTTCATGAAAATGGGAGAATACCTCAGGGATGCCCTGGTTGTGATAGAGGATCTTGGGGGAATCGAGGAACTATGGGCAAAAATAAAGGGGGACATTGAAAAAGCAACAAATCTCTGTGTCAGGCAGGTTAACAAGGGCAAGAGATAAGAGACGCCGCTGTGGTTCTCTAACAACGTAGCAGAAAAAGGGCATGCCATTGCTACATTGATAGATTCATAGCAACTCCAGTATAGTGACAGCATTTTTAATGGGGTGTTTCTGCTGCTGACAGGTGTTTCACGTCATCGAGTAGGTAAGCTGTAGGTGTAATGGCTGTGGTGGAAGGGTCTGTTTGGGACATTGAGTTGCCATTCTTCTCCACGGTATGTGTGCCGTGGAGTTAGTTGTATCAACATATGGGGGTGTGGGGGGGTGAAGCGCCATGCATTACTAGATTAACAGTATTACTTTGGTTTATTGTGGTGTTTGCCACTGTTCCAGTTGGTCAGTGTACCGGACTGTCTGTGTAGGGGTTGTCTTGGAAATGTAGTCACTGTAGTGTTTGTCGCTGTATTGGATGTTGAACCCATGTGGTGGAACCCAGAAAAAGCAAGAGCAAAAAAAAATAGCAGTTAGAAAGTACAAAAAGACACAAAAGGAAGAAGAAAATAGGGAAAACTACCAGAAGAAACAAAGGGTGACAGGGAAGGCAGTTAGATGCACAAACAGTAGAGAATGCTGCCCAATCAGTAAAAGAAGGGGCTACAACTTTCTTTAGCTATATAAGCGAGAAAAGGAAGACCAAAGGGGGAATAGTAAGGTTAAAAGGAAAGGGATTTGTGAGGAAGAGGACCAAAAGAAGGCAGACATACTGTATTGAACAAATATTTTTGTTCAGTATTTACAGAAGAAGGGGTAGATGATGGGTCAAAGATAACGGACATGGACATAAATGGTAGGGTGGTGGACATCAACCCTTTTACAGAGGAGAAAGTCTTCAAGGTACTAGCACAATTAAAAGTAGACAAGGCAATGGGACTTGATGGGGTGCACCCCAGGATACTGAGGGAGCTCAAAGAGGTGCTGGCAGCACCTCTGACAACTGTGTTCAACTTATTAGAAACAGAGGAGGTTCTGAGGGACTGGAAGGGGGCAGATGTGGTCCCACTTCACAAAAATGGGAACAGGGAGGAAGCAGGAAATTACAAATCTGTCAACCTGACTTTGGTAATGGGAAAAGTATTGGTAACACTACTGAAGGAAAGGATAATGGAATATCTTGTAACTAGTAGATTACAGGATCCAAGGCAACATGGTTTCACGGGGAGGCCTTACCAGACAAATCTGATCAAGTTCTTTGACTGAGTGACCAAGGTACTAGATCAGGAGGACTGGTGGATGTGGCCTACCTGGATTTCAGTAAAGCTTTCAACACCGTTCCACATAGAAGACTGGTAAAAAAGCTGGCCTGTCTGGGAGTGGGTCAGAAAGTTATAAACTGGGTAAGAAGTTAGTTAAGCTACAGGAGTCAGAGGGTGGTGATAAATGGTGTCCACTTTGGAGAAGACAAGGTGACCAGCGGGGTGCCTCAGGGCTCAGTACTAGGCCCAGTCATCTTCAATGTCTTGATTAGTGACCTTGTGGAAGGCTAGAAGGGAAAGTATGCCTATTTGCAGATGGCACAGAAATCTGCAACACAGTAGACACACTGGGCGGGCTTTGTGTGGAAAAAATGAGGGATGATTTGAAAAAGTTGGAAGAATTGTCAAAGGTTTGGCAGCTGAGTTTCAGTACAGAAAAGTGCAAAATCATGCACTTGGGGCACAGAAACCCACGGGCTATCTACCATTTGGGAGGGGAAATACTGGCAACCACCAAACAGGAAAGGGACCTGGGAATAATAATTTCTGATGACCTGAAGGTAGCAAAGCAGCGTGATAAAGCAGTGGGGAAGGCTAGCAGAATGCTTGGGTGCATAGGGAGGGTTAACACCAGTAGGAAGAAGGAGGTAATATTACCCCTGTACAGATTACTGGTAAGACTCCACCTCTAGTACTGTGTCTGGTTCCGGAAGCCCCACATCTGCAAGGACATTGATAAGGTGGAGGCGGTACAAAAGAGGACTACCAAAATGGTGCAGGGCCTGCATCAAAAGCCCTATGAGGAGAAACTCAAGAAACTGAATATGTATTCTCTGGAGGAGAGGCGGGAAAGGGTGGATATGATAGAAATATTCAAATACCTAATGAGTATTAAAAAGGTGCAGGAAGGTAGCATTTTCCATAGGAAAGGAAGCTCGAGGTCAAGGGGTCACACTATGGAGCTGGAGGTAGAGATACTCAGAGGAATTGTAAGAAAATATCTCTTCACGGAGAGGGTGGTGGATACCTGGAACAGTCTTCCAGTGGAGGTGGTGGGTGACGAGATTCAAGAATGCATGGGACAGATACAAGGGGACCTTGGTAGTAAGGCAAGGGGAGGAGATGACAGGAGAGTGAGTAGGGTCTGCGGTGGTGCAGTAGGCAGGAAAAATTGCAGACTAGGTGGGCCAAGCGGTTCTAATCTGCCGACAACTTCTATGCTTTTATGCAACGAGAGGCAGAAAAGTAAGAGTCCACTCCCTATGAGGCTTGTTGTGCTTTTTTTTTTTGGGGGGGGGGACCATCTCACACTCTAGTATTTCTCCAACACTATTGCGAAATGAGTGACCAAAAATACAATCTTTTACTGTAAAATAGTTATAAACTAAGAATATTTATAAAGTAAGAATCTCCTCAGCCAGCAACTACCCCCGTCCGACTCACTTGGGCTGCTTGCCTGTAAAAGGGACTGCATGGTCTCAGTGGGCTTACTCAGTTACCAAAATTCAAATAAATGAATAAATACAATAAATACATTTTGGAACTCCCATTGAAAGTGTCCATCCTGATGGCTGCTCCACAGCATCTTACCTAACCTTATCAAGTCCATTCTGTACTCTGAATTGATAAGGACTAAGAGGAAATGCAGTGAGGAACAAATATTTTAACAAGAAAGGCAAATGCTAGTACAAAGGTCCACACATGAGGGTGTCCCAGCTAGGTTCTGGTTGACGCTAACAACAAGATAAGTAATCTACCCAGGGGGCATAGTCTTACAGACTCTTACGGATGTACCAAAAACACAACAAACCTTACCTACCAGAATAGTGTTTGGTACACAATATAGCAACCTCACAGGACAAATCAACATGATCTTACACAATAATTGGCACATTCTTACCCATTATACTGAGGGATTTACCCAGTCAGCTCTTGTGTTCAAGTTACCAAATGACAAAAGAGGTACCTAGAAACATAGAAGTTGATGGCAGATAAGGACCGCAAGTCTGTCCATTTTTTCTACCTTATGAATGCGCCCTATGTCTTTACTCTTTCAGTAGTCTATCTATTCATACTCATCTGTATTGCGCCTTTATGCCTATCCCATTCCTGTTTGAAGCCCTGCACTGTATTTATATCCACCACTTCCTGAGGTAGGCCGTTCCATGCATCCACCACCCTTTCTGTAAAAAAGAACTTCCTCACATTATCCCTTAATCGGCCTCCCTCTAATCTCATGCTGTGTCCTCTTGTCCTGCCATATTTTTTATATTGAAACATGTTAGACTCTTTCACCTTGTTAATGCCTTTAAGATGTTTGAATGTTTTGATCATATCACCTCTCTCCCCCGCCTTTGCTCTGGGGTATACATATTGAGCTCCGTTAATCTGTCCTCATATGTTTTCTGATGCAGTCCCTGCACCATTTTGGTTGCCCTTCTCTGGACTGCCTCCATTTTGTTAATGTCCTTGTGCAGGTGTGGCATCCAGTACTGCATGCAGAACTCCAGATGGGGCCTAACCAGAGTCTTGAATAGAGGGATTATTACCTCCCTCTTACGACTTGTGATACTCCTATTAATACACCCCAACATCTCCCAAGCCTTGCCTACTGCTTTAGTGGTCTGCTTGGATGATTTCAGGTCATCTGTGATGATGATGTCCAAGTCTCTTTCTTCCCTTGTGATTGCCAACAACTCCCCTTCCGACGTATAGGTGGCTTTAGGGTTTCTCTTCTCTATGTGCATGATCTTGCACTTCTTTGCATTAAACCCCAGTTGCCACTCTTCCGACCATTTTGCTAGTTTATCCAGATCTCTTCTCATTCTGCCCACCCCATCTGGATCATCTACTCTGTTGCAGATCTTGGTGTCATCTGCAAACAGACAAACCTTACCCACCAGTCCATCTGCAATGTCACTGATGAAGATATTGAAGAGGACTGGCCCCAGGACTGATCCCTGAGGTATCCCACTTGTGACTTGCATCTCCTCTGACTGTATACCGTTTACCATCACTCTCTGTTTGCCAGTTTGCCATCCAGTTGACCAACTTCTGTCCCATCCTGAGCCTACCCAGCTTATTAATCGATCTTCTATGTAGAACAGTGTCGAAAGCTTTGCTGAAGTCAAGGTAGGTGACATCAACTGCATCCCCTTGGTCCACCACTCTGGTTACCCAGTCAAAGAAATCTATGAGATTAGTTTGACAGGACCTTCCTGTTGTAAATCCATGCTGTCTTGGATCCTGTGTTCCTATGGATTCCAGGTGTTGCACTATCCTTTCCTTACAGTAAGTGCTACACTTTTTCATAGAAAGTGTAGCAAAAGCTGCAATTTCAACTTTGATCAAATTTATCATTAAACAGTGTGAAACATAGAATCTGCTGGCAGATAAGGACTGCTGGACCCCCTTGTCTGCACAGTTTATCCTTGCAATACTACCATCTCTGAACCTAATTGATGTCTGGTTATTCTGCCCCAGCCCGCTTTTCTAGTAAGATTCCTTTGTGCCTATCCCATGCATGCTTGAAACCCACCACTGTTTTTGCTCTACCCCACCTCTGTTGGTACACTGTTCCATGCATCCTCCACTCTTTAAGTGAAGAAGTACTTCCTCACATCCCTCCTAAACCCCCCCCTTCCAGCTTCATTTACATGCCCTCTTGTCCTGGAGCACCATCTCCTTAAAAAAAAATACTCACCTCCTGTACCTTGTTCACCCCCGTGAGGTACTTATAGATTTCTATCATATCCCTTGGAAATAGGGAGACTCTAGCAACCCACCTCTGCAAGAAAGAGAAGCCAGAAATGAGGAGCAGGAAGGCAGAATGCGAACAGTATCACCTAAATCAGACAAAGAGGGAAAGGTGGAGATAGGAAGGCAGCACAAAAAGGTAAAATGGGTGGAGGGAGGAAAGCAGTGGAGCAAAGGCATGAGTAAAGAGCAAATAGGCAGCAAAACATGGAAGGCCATGGTTACAAATACACGCAGCCTGAGGAATAAAATTCCTGACCTGGAAGCATTCTTAGGAGAGACAGACCTGGACATAGCAGCAATAACAGAGACTTGGTACACCATGAATCATGACTAGGATGGTAATGTACCAGGGTATGTTCTGTTCAGGAGGGATGGGGGGTGTAGAAAAGAAGGAGAGGGGGCCGTGTACGTTCAAGAGGGTATAAAGGCAATGGAGGCACTGGGTAGACAGAGGGGAGGCCGAGGCACTGTGGATCACCCTTGAGCCAGGCAATGGCACAGCAATCCGAGCAGGGTGATCTACAGGCCTCCAGCACAGGGGGAGGAGCTGGATAGGGATCTAGGGGATCAAATCCATGCGATGGCAGCAAAAGGTGAGGTATTACTGCTGGGTGATTTCAACATCCCAAACGTGGACTAGGCCATCCCAGCCACTGCTTCAACCAGGAGCAGAGACATCCTGGATTCCCTACAGGGGGCAGGCCTAAGACAGCTTGTGATTGATCCCACCAGAGAAGCGGCAATTCTGGACCTAATACTTACCAACAGGGACAGAATCGCAGACGTCCAGGTGGAAGGTCATCTGTGGTCCAGTGACCATCACATAGTGTGGTTTAGCATAGGGACCAAGGCACAGTCTAGTCACATGAAGGCAAAGGTCTTAGATTTTAGGAGGGCAGATTATGCTAAAATGGGGAGTTGTATCGGTATTAAGGGAGACAGGAGGGGGAGTTGAGAAGCAGTGGGAACAACTAAAGGGAGCTATAGAGGAGGTGATGAGCCAATGCATCAGGTTGGTAAACAAGGGCAAGAGAAGCAGGAAACCACTGTAGTTCTTGAGAGAGGTGGCAGACAAGGTAAGGGACAAAAGGGCAGGTTTCAGGAAATATAAGGAGACTCAAAGGGAGGAGGACAGAGAGGTGTACCTAAGGAATCTAAGGGAAGCAGGGATGGCTGTTAGGAGAGTAACGTTGCAGACTGAAGAAAGATTAGCACAGACAGTGAAGAAAGGGAACAAGGCATTCTATAGGTACATTAGTGAAAGAAGGAAGACTGGTGGGGAGGATTGTAAAGCTCAAAGGGGATACAGTGGAGCGTCAGGAGGGAGACATGGAAAAGGTGGAAATACTGAGCAAATACTTCTGTTCAGTATTCACTAAAGAGGGGGAGGGTCAGGGACCACAGCTGGGTAACAGACACGAAGGGGGGTGTTAAACACAAGTCCATTCACAGTGGAGAGGGTCCTGGAGGAGGTCACAAAACTGAAGGTGGACAAAGCAGTGGGGCGGCCAGATGGCATACACCCGAGGATATTAAGAGAGCTGCGAAGAGAGCTAGCAGCGCCTCTGGCAGCACTGTTCATGGAGTCACTCAACATAGGAGCAGTTCTAGAGGACTGCAAAAGGGCACATGTAGTCCTTCTACACAAAAGTGGTAGTAGGGAGGAGGCAGGGAACTATAGGCTGGTCAGCCTCACCTCAGTAGTGGGTAAGATCATGGAATCACTGCTTAAAGAAAGAACACTGGCACACTTAGAATCCAGTGGTGCCCAGTATCTGAGGCAATATGAATTCACAGCAAGACGATCATGTCAAATGAATCTGATAGATTTTTTTGACTGGGTGACAGGGGAAGTAAATCGGGGTGGGGAGTTGGTAGACATCGCCTACCTCAATTTCAAGCATTGCCTTCGACACTGTCCCGCATAAAAGGCTGGTCAATAAAATGAGTAGTCTGGGTATGGGGCACAAGGTGGTAAACTGGGTTAGGAACTGACTATTGGACAGGAAGCAGAGGGTGGTGTTAAATGGGATCCAATCAGGGGAGATGGGGGTGACCAATTCCTCCAGCATTACTCCACTCTGCATACAGTACAAGGGATCTGTGCCATGACAGGCAAGAAGATAATTTTAGAACACCTGAAAGAAACTTTTTGCCAGCAGTTTAATTCATCTGCAGTGTGAACTTTGTACAGGGAACTGTCTGCTTCTAAAGGGGAGCTGGGAGCTGTGGTGACATCACATCAGAGGCAGGGCAGTGTTCGAATAAAAGCTTGTGCCACTCGCAAAGCGTGAGTGCCACTCCTAGGAGAAATTTGTAATTGAGGGTTCAGAACCTGTGCTTACATGGCTTACTGGTGAGTGGAATATTTATTTAAACAATGCTTATTTTGTATGTAACTTTGTAGATTTAATTTTACCCCTCTATGCCATTTAAACACATCATTTAGTATACATCTTAACCGTCAGGATAGATATTGTATTTTGATCACATTTTGGTTTGCATACTTTAGAGGTATAGCTGTGTAGGAATATTAGATTGGGTTACTTTATATATTTATTTTAAATCTGTATTGCTACTGATATCATTATGGAAAAATGATATGCTAGTCTGTTAATAATCACTGGACTAATTATCTTGGATGTAGGAGCTTTATCAGTGCCTACTGTGACATATACACAAAATTAATTGCCTAAATCTTTTAGATTCTCCAATTCCCTGGTGAAGTCCAGACTTCCAAATGATAATTGTCTTATTACTCTGGGCTGTTTATCTAAACAAGCTGTATTTGACATGGGCAGTATATATTTTGACAAATGAATACATTTTCCTATACAGGGCCTTATGCATCAGGTAATACTTTCTTCTATGGTTGTTAAAATTCTACTTTTCATATCAGGGGATGTGGAGCTCAATCCTGGACCCACTGTCCCGGTATTTGAAAATGTTAATAGCTGGCATTATAATGGGCTGTGACTTGCTCATATTAATATCAGGAGCTTCATTAATAAAAAAGCTGAGGTGGAGGCTTGGATTGGACTCCATAAGCCTGATGTGCTCAGTATAACTGAGACTTGATTCAAATCTAACAATATTGATGGAGTGTGTTCACTAGAGGGTTATAATGTATTCAGGAAAGATAGGAAGGGTAATAAGAAGGAGGGGGGAGATAATGTTTTTTGTTATAAAAAAGCTCTAAGTAGTAACAACTGAGATGTTTCCTTTCAGCAAGCTACTTTATGCGAATGGTTACACCTTGAATTGCAACTAGCCACTTATATTAAATTAGGGCTTTGTACTGTGTATAATCCCCCTAAGGCTGGAATGAAGGGCTTAACTGAGTTTTTAGATTATTTCCAGTTATTTGTTTTATCAAAATATATTGTAGTAATGGGCAATTTTAATTTAAATTGAGCAGGGGATGTTCATGATGAGCTTGAACTAATGGTTTCTAATGCAGGACTTACTCAACTGATTTCAGGTTTCACTCCGATGAATTATCATAGCAATCAACACTCTTTAATTGATTGGATACTTACAAAGACAGCAGGAAGAATAATAGATAGTGGAACACTCTCTGACAGTATTAGTGATCATATGCCTATCTATTGCACCTGGAAATGTCCCCAAATAAAAATTCCTCCTAAAATAATTACTTACAGAAATTATAAGAACATTGATTATGATACACTGAATCTAGAATTGCATATGATAGATTGGACATTTCTGGATGTTATTCCAGATCCTAATGTGTCTGTGGATTTTTTCTCAGTCTAGATATACAGGACAAATATCTTCCCTTAATTAACAGAAGGGTTAAAGGGAAAAATAGTAATTGGATTACACCTAAGTTGTTTAAATTAATGAGGGAGAGATATAAGCACTGGAAAATCTATAAGAACACCTATAAAAATGAGGATTTACATAGCTACTGAATGCTTAGAAATAAATGTAAACTGACTGCGTAAAAGTAAATCTGATTATTTTCAAAGGCAACAAATTAACTCCTTAGGTGATTCTCAAAAATGTTGGAGATCAATTAACCAGCTTACAGAGTCTAAAACAAATACAGGCAATGGGACTATTAACATAAATGGGGGTTTTATTACTGACACTATGACATTTGTGATCTTGTTCTAAAAGGATTTACTGACTTTCCCAGTTACCTAACTGATCTTGATTCTTCCTGCATCTTGTGTGGTTTAGCATCTGATCACTTAAATACTAATAGCACTTTCTATTTTAGTACAATTCAACCGCAGCAGGTACTTAAATTGTTAAGACAAATGTCTATTAATAAGAGTGCAGGGTTTGATGGTCTTGAATCTCGGTTTTTAAAGCTTATTTCCAACTTTATATATGGGCCATTAATACAAATTTATAATTTATCATTAATTACTGGGATTATTCTGGAGGTCTGGAAGCAGACTGTTACTAAGCCCATACCTAAATCTGGTCAATTAAATGATTTGAGTAATTATCATCCAATATCAATTTTTTCCCGATTAAGTAAGATCTTCAAAAAAATAGTAAATGGACAACTGGTGGATTATTTAGAGACTGGTGGACTTCACTCACCGGAGCAGCATAGCTTCCATAAGCTTCACTGCACCGGTACAGCACTGGCACATTTTACAGACCATGTTCTAAGATCAGTGGACATGTGGACGTTGACAGGTGCAGTATTTCTTGATTTATCAAATGCTTTCGATTTGGTCGATCATGCCATACTGCTCCAGAGACTGAAGGGCATAGGCCTGAAGGATAGATCTTATGGATGGTTCCAGAGTTAATTAACTAACCATCCTGTAAAAGTAAACTTTGGAAGCGTGGGCTCGGTGATGAATGAGCTTTGGTATGGAGTCCCTCAGGCATCCACATTGGGGTCCCTGTTGATCTCCTCATTTATAGATCCTATCACTAGGGTCCCTGAAGGTTCTAGAATATTGCTCTATGCTGACAATATTATTCTCTACATAAGTTCTTCAAAAATAGGTGAATTCAATGTTTCCTTAAATCAAGATTTCTTAGCTTTTAATAAATGGTTGTCGAAACACCGTTTAATACTTTACACTAAAAAAACACAATGCATTTTGTTTGGTTCTAAGCCTAAACTACATAATGCAGAACCTTTATTAATTTATGATTTAACAGTGAATATGATACAACAGGTTTCAGAAACCAGATATTTGAGAATATTACTTGGTCCACATATTACTTATTCAGCACATATTAAGAAGACAAAGTCTGTAAATAAAAAAAAACGCCTTATATCGAATTAAGGATTGTCTAACAAGGGAAGCAAGAGAAATGATATACAAGAGTGTGTTACTACCTACATTATATTATGATTATTTTTTATTTACAAAGCTGGCTAAAAAGGATCTGGACTTAGTCAGTAAAACATTTAATTCTATTTGCAGATTTGTTTTGGCCAAACCGTTTAACACACATCACTGTGTTTTGTATATTGACCTAGGATGGTTGCCTCCAAGGTTGGCTTGTTTTTACAACTAAGGTTGTTTGACCAACACTGTACTGGAACAAGGCTGTAAATTCCCTTTGTTTAGCTTACTGAAAATTAGAGATGAAACTAGATTGCTATGAACATCCAGTGTTTTACAACTGTCTATTCCTAGGTTCCTGTCCTGTATGGGAGAGAGGACTTTTTCCATACAATGTCCTAACCTATGGAACAATTTGCCTATTAATTGCACACATACTTCTACACATGAAATATTTTAAAAAACCTTTGCATTGTTATTTACAATCTCTTGCAGTGTGTAACTGTTTTTAGATAATTGCATTTGTAAACTTTGCACTATTTTATTGTTTGTATTTGTATGTTTGTATATTGTATTACATGTTTTTTGCCATCTTAGCTTCTATTTGTATGAAGCTCCGGATCATTCCTGAAAAAAGGCCTTGGCTCAGTGATCCTACCTGGCAAATAAAGTGAATTGAATTGAATTCAATTTTGCGATTCATGTCAAGCACACCCTATTGTACTCATCACTGTCAATTGTTTAAACTTATCAATAGTCTATCCCTTGCAAATAGAATCTGGCATAAAATGGGAATTTTCTTATTTAAAGTCATGAATGGATTGGTTCCCCCTTCAGTAGCTAAATTTTTCCCAAGATCTATTAATCCTTGTGGAACAAGTTCACAGAATAGATTTTCCTTTAAATTGCCTTTATTTTAAAAAAAAAAATTTTAGGAAAAGGTCACTACTGTATAGAGCATCTCTCTTTTATAACAATGTTCCATCTGAAATTAATGACTGTAAAACTGTCTGGTGTTTTAAAACTCGCCTCAAACAATGGTTAATGAACAAAACTGAATGCACCTGTCACTTATAGTAATTGATGTCATTTTTATATTTGTGATGTATTTGTATGTCAATATATTTTATATTTTTTTAGTTATTGTCCTTTGTATGTTGATTTGTCATCTGTGAAAATGGGCAGTTTTATGCTCATCAGGCTTACAAATATAAAAAATAAAAATGAAATTAGATGAAACCAGCGGGGTACCTCAGGGATCAGTCCTTGGGCCAGACCTGTTTAATGTCTTCATTAGTGACATTGCGGTAGGACTGGAGGAAAAGGTCTACCTGTTTGGAGATGACACCAAGATCTGCAACAGTGTGGATACTCCGGAAGGGGTGGAGAGAATGAGAAGGGACCTGGAGAAGCTTGAAAAATGGTCTGAAATGTGGCAACTAAGGTTCAGTTCCAAGTAGTGCAAATTAATGCACCTGGGAACAGGGAACCCTGGGGAGAGCTACAGGATGGGGGGGTCGTTAACTATCACCAAGGAAGAAAGGGACCTGGGGGTTATCATTTCTGATGACCTAAAGGTGTCTAAGCAGAGTACAAAGGCTGCAGGGAGAGCCTGTGACATGCTGGGGTGCATAGGCAGAGGTATCACTAGCAGAAGGTGGGATCTGGTGATGCCATTGAGGCCTCACCTAGAGTACTGTGTGCAGTTCTGGAGGCCACATCTTTGTAAGGACATTGACAGGGTGGAGGTGGTCCACAAAAGGGTGACTAAGATGGTACAGGGCACCAGAAAACATACAAGGAGAGACTAAAGGACCTCAATATGTACTCACTGGAGGAGAGGAGGGATGGGGGGGCATGATAGAAACATTCAAGTACCTTAAGGGCATTAACAAGGTGCAGGGGGGAGACATCTTCCAATATGAGAGATGTACAAGAATGAGGGGACATGATATGAAACTAGAAGGTGGCAGACTGAGGGGAAATGTGAGGAAGTTTTTCTTCACAGAGAAGGTGGTGGAGACATGGAATAGACTGCCACAGGAGGTGGTGGGGTGGGCGAGTACAATGGAGGGTTTTAAATATACATGGGGCATGATAAAGGACTTATGTCCGAAACGCGTTAGGTGTGGTGTACTGTTGGTGAAATAAATATATAAAAGAAGCTCTGGATCCTGAATATTATTGGGGTTACTTGGTTACTTGGTTTGAGGGACAAAAGAAGGTGGAAGCCCATAGATATTGTCCTCCACATATGTGGATCATTGTTGATGGCACCTATCTGGTTAACCATTTGTCCAGTTTAGATTTAAAGATCGTAAATGAAGGGGAGTCTACAATATCCTGGGGAAGTGTGTTCCATAATCTCAGGGTTCTTGCTGAAAAGAAATTTTGTCTTATATTGGTTTTACATTTGGCTATGTTTAGCTGTTTGTTATTTAGTCTGGGTCCAATTTTCCTAGTCGCAAAGGTAATACCACATTGCCTCATTATGGTTGGGTTTTGAATAATCTTGAAGAGTTGAAGTAAGTCCCCTCACGTTCTTCTCAATTTGAGTGAATGCAAACCTGTTTTATGTAATCTGGTTTCGTAATCTTCCTGAGCCAAGTGGGGAATAGATTTAGTAACTCTTCTCTGGATCTTTTCCAGCCTATCCGTGTCACCACAAAGATAAGGACTCCAAAACGGAGAACCATAATCCATATAGGGTCTGATATGTGATCTGTAAAGTGGGATAATACACTGCTCGGTTCTGGAAACAAAAGTGCTGTTGAGTCTGCGAAGGAGTGAGTTTGTTTGGTTTGCAATTTTTTTGCAGTGTGAAACTTGTGTCAGCTTATTATTGACTAGAATCCCTAAGTCTTTTTCTAAACAAGAGACCTTGATAATGGAGTTGTTCAGTGTATATTTTTGTTGGGGGTTGTTTTTCCCAAAATGCAAAACGGCACATTTAGCTGTGTTAAACTCCATTTTATTAATGAGGACCCAGTGCTCAATTGTTAAGAGGTCATTGAGTAAAATTCGTCTATTTACAGCATTATTAACAGCACCACCAAGTTTAGTATCGTGTGTGTGTGTGTGCATCAGCTTTTACAAGAAGGGTTTTAAATATACATGGGGCAGGCATAAGGGTACCTTAGAAGTGGGAAGGAGGGGTGAAAAGCCATTGACTAGGTAGGGTCAGAGGCCACAAACTAGTGTAGGGCTTTCAGGCAGACTGGATGGGTCTGGCGGTCCTTATCTGCCAACAGTTTCTATGTTTCTCTCCCTCCTCACTTCCAGGGTGTACATACTGAGATCCCTCAGTCTCTCCTCATAGGGCTTTTGATGCAACCCCTGCACCATTTTAGTTGCCAACCTCTGGACAGCCTATACCTTGTCAATGTAATTTCTGAGATGTGATCTCCAGAACTGGGCACAGTACTCCAGGGGAGGTCTCAGTAACAATCGATAACGTGGCAACACCTTTCCTCTCCTTCTGCTAGTGATTCCCCTCCCTATGAATCCCAGCATCCTACTGGTCCTGCCTACTGCCTTGTTGCACGGCCCTGTCACCTTGAGTCATCGATTTGATAACCCAAGGACTCTTTATGCTTCATGACTGTCAATACCTCCCCACCATTTCATACATCACCCCTTGGCTTCTGTGCCCTAGGTGCACAAATTCAAACTTTCTTGCACTGAAACCCAGGTAATATTCCCTTGACCACTGCTTGAGTTTTCTCAGGTCTCTATTTATTTTCTCCACCCCCTCCAGAGTGTCTACCCTATTGCAGATTGTGGTATCATCTGCAAAGAGGCACACCTTCCCTTTCAGCTCTTCCAGAATGTCTCTTATGAATACATTGAAGGGGACTGGTTCCAACACTGAGCCCTGAGGTACCCTGCTGGTCACTCTCCCTTCATTAAAGAGAGAGCCATTTAGCACCATCTTCTGTCGCCTATCCATCAACCAGTACCTTACTCAGTTTATCACCTTGGTCCAACCCCTAAACTGCCCAGTTTCCTTATAAACCTAATATATGGTACTGCATCAAAGGCCTTGCTGTAGTCTAGGTAGGCCATGTCCACCACCCCACCCTGATCTATTTCCTTGGTCACCCAATCAAAGAAATTGATCAGATTCATCTGACATGAGCTCCATCCTGTGAATCCACGTTGCCTCAGGTCTTGCAACCTGCTGGATTTAAGATACTCCACTAGCCTTTCTTTTAATAGTGTTTCTACTAACTTGCCCACCACTGATGTTAGACTGACTGGCCTATAGTTGCCAGCCTCCTCCCTACTGCTGCTCTTATGGAGCAGGTCTACATTTGCCCTCCTCCGTCCTCTGAAGCCACACCTGTTTCCAGTGAGTTGTTGAACTGGGCTGTCAGAGGTGCAGCCAGTGCCTCCCTGAGCTCCCTCAGCACCCTAGGATGTATCCCATCTGGCCCCATAGCCTTGTCCACTTTCAGATTTGCAAGCTCTCTCTGGACTCTTTCCTCTGTGAATGGACTTGCGTCTACCTGCTGCCCCCAGTGTTCCTGCTTCTTCTGTGTGTTCTGTCCCCCTTCCCCTGCACTGTGAAGACAGAGCAGAAGTACCTGTTCAGCATATATCTATATGCTTTTTCCTGGTCCTCCTCTGTGCAATCTCCCCCTGCCATTCTTATCCTCACAGTCCTTCTTGTCTTCCTCTTTTCACTTATGTACTGTATCTAAAGGAATTCTTGTCATTGTTAGCTCCCCTTTTGGCTATCCTTTCCTCTGTCTGCACCTTTGTGCCCCTTACTGCCTTCCCTGCTTCCCTATGCTTTACCTGATACACCTCCCTATCCTCTTCCCTCTGCATCTCTGTCTACCTCCTGAATGCCACCCTTTTAGCCTTTACCTTCGCAGTCACATCCCTCAATAACTATAATGGTCTCTTTTTCCTCCTGTTTTTGCTCACTTCCTTTGCACAGACATTTGTGGCCTTCACTGTGCCTTCCCTTAATTCACCCCACTATTCCTCCTTTCCACCCTGGCAATCCTTCCACCTGTTAGGTCGTCTCTGAGACAGTCACCCAGTTTAAAAAAAAATCCAACTTCCTGAAGTGCAGGGCCCTCGTTCTTGTGTGGTTTGTCTCTGCACCATCTTTATGATAAACCACAATGTACGGTGATCACTGGTCCCCAGGTTACATCCCAGCTTGAGGTCTTCAACGCTGTCTCTGTTTATGAACACCAGGTCCAGTATTGCCCCGACTCAAGTAGGTTCATTGAATAGTTGCCTGAGATCATCTGGATACTGCATGGAGTTTAGGATGGCCCTGCTCTAGCCAAGGTTGTGGCTGGGAGGTTCCACTCTCAGTCTAGCAGATTGAAGTCCCCAACCAGAAACACCCCACCCTTTTTACCATCATACAGATGGCTTCCCCCAGTTCCTTATCCAATTCTTGTCCCTGTTTTGGAGGTCTTATATCACTCTAGTGTGAATAGTGGCTCTGGCTCCTGTCTCCAAGGTGACCCACAGCACCTCCAACCCATCCTTTCCCCCTAGGTTCCCTTTGCTCTTCCATCACTCTGATACCTCCTCCTCCCTCCCTCTCTTACAGAATGACCCATCCACCCTTCCTCCCCTCCCTATCCCCTCTGAAATGAGTGTAGCCTAATATGGCAATGTCCATTCATGGTTCTCAGTGCACCATGACTGAGTTATGGCCACAAGATCCAGGTCTGATTCCACCATGATGGCCTCCAGGTCTGGAATTTTATTTCCAAGACTCCTTGCATTGGCAGACATGGCTCTCCACACCTTGTTTTCACCCTGCCTGCAACCCTTCTTCCCCCCTTCTTGCCTTTGATGCCACTTGAAACTTCCCTCCCCCCTTGCAGCTCTCTTGTTGTCTTGCCACCGCAACAGCTCTCTTTCCATATATTTTGTTCTTGTTCCCCTTGTTGCCTACTATGCCTCTTTCAACTTGTACCCTGGAGGAGGTTCCTTCCTTCTGGCCCCTCTCTTCCTCCGGGGGGGTGGAGTAATGCCTCCCTTGGTAATATTGCCTCCACCCTTTCACTAGTTTAAATGTTCATCAAAGTAACATTTAAACCTCCACTGAGTACTGCGGTCCCGTTCCCAGAAGGATGCAGGCCATCACATCTGTATAGACCATGTCCTTCCATGTTGGCCTCCAGTCCTTAGTGAAGCCAAACTCCTCTTCCCTGCACCATTCCTCTCAACCAACTGTTGAAGCTCCTGGTGCAGAATACCCTATTGACCCCTCGACTGTAGACAGGTTACACCTTGGCTAATGCCACCATTTGTTCTACCTGCCTTAGGCCCCTTCCCAGTTCCCTGATCTCTTCTTGTACTAACCCAGCCTCATTCCTCACCAGGTCATTAGCTCTTATGTGGACAATGACATCCAGCTCCCCTGTGCCCTGCCACCTTAGTGATCCTTAGAATCAGATGTCACTCCCCCAAAACCGAGACACCTGAGGCACCTAACCTCCCTCTCTCCACCCCTTCCCATGCCCAAATCTATTCCCCTCATTGTGTACTCCTCACCATAAACTGTCTTCTCCTCTACTGGGGTCCTCTACCTCCTACCTTGGGGCCTCTCTTACAGAGGACCCCCACATCCTCCCTTGCCACGACTTCGGGTGCCTCCTCTCAGCAGTCCCATCCCACCAGAACAACAAAAGAATTCTGTGGTGGCACAAGCTGAGGAATGTGCCTGTGACCTGCCATCCCCACCATCCTGGAGCCCACCAAGGTCCAGCCGGCCCTCCTCTGCCTAGACAATCTCATAGGTAATGGTGGCAGATAAGACAAAAGACTAAGGAAGCTCCCACATTTAAGTTTGTAGTGCATTATACAAGAAATGCTCATTCAGTATCAAACAAATGATCCCACTCAGTGGAAAGGCAGGTCAGCACTAAGCAGATGTCCACACAGCAAAAGTTCAAAGGCTAAATCACAGTTATTAGGGTCCAGCAATGTATAACATGCATTAAGCTAAAGAGCTAAATTGAAATGACTCACTGCACACAAACAGGCATCCATGGTTAGTGGCTCAGACTAAGTATGAAATTAACCAGTAGTGTAGCAAATTCCCAGAGGGCCTGGGTGCAAGGCAATGTTACAGGGCCCCTCCCCAGTTTTGAATAAACATTAAAATTATGATTTGGGCCCCTCAAACCTCATGGGCCCGGGGCCACTGCACCCCCTGCACCCTTGTAGCTACGCCCCTGAAATTAACCTCACAGCAGCAAGAATAGCAGCAAGAATATCGTAGTTCAATGGCAATAGACTTGGTGGCCTCTGGGTGGGGCTAGCGGTACTCTGGATCCTAGACAGCTTAGCACAGAGACCAGCAACCTCCACCCTCAACCCAAAGAGGTGAGTGCAGATGAGGAAGCACCTCAGTCTCCACAATGTCTCTCAGAATACTGTAGCTCCACAACCGGGTAATTGTGTACTTTCTAAATTCATCCAGCCTGCTGTAGTTTATGCATCTTTATAAGAATTGTCACTTGATCTCTGTTAATTAGCACAATTTATTGAGGTCACCACTTACATTATCTAAAATACAAATATTGAAAAATGATAAACTATATGGATCATAGAAACATCATATACCAATAAGCATGTATACAGACATTTGACAACTCAAGGCCACCAGTAGAAAATTGTCTTTGAAACAATTTGTAAAACGCAAGGTCAATAAAATCAAGCTCATTCACAGTGAGTACAATACTTCAGTCAGTTTAAATGCAGGCTTCCCCAGTACTAGGTGGAAACCAGTTTCTCAATGTACTGATCGTTAAATGCAAAACATCTGGTTGTTCTGTGAACTGATCAAAACTTGAAGCAACAGAGACTTCTGTGATTTTATTTAATGTCCTGGGAAATCTGTTCATCCAGGAAATGGTTAATAAATATGCTCTTTTAACTCTGTTCAAGGTATTAAATTTTGCAACAAGCACAAAAACACATAGTGCCAAGAAAACAAAAAATCAATCATATTCGCTGATCCCACAAGTATTAACAGAGTTTTCACCTTCCAGAAATATCGCCTAAGCCTCGAAATATGCAAACGTGAGGACCACAGGTGTACAAATTGTTCATAAGTTTGGACTCCATGAAGCCATATCTTTATAGTGTTGATTCTGTCCTTCTAAAATGTGCGGTTTGTGGGCATCTGGCGAAACACAAAAGAAAGTATATGTGCTTCATTGAACGTGGTAAATTTGATACATTTAAAGGACTGCTAACCCCTTCCCCGGTCCCAATCAAAGGTGGCATACTTTCAAAATGGGATGAAACTACATTTTCTCTGGCATCGTCAACTCCTCATAAAAGTTCTCCCAGAGAAAAGAATGGTAGCCACTTCCAAATGCTGACAACGGTCTTGATGCTGGTATGGAGACTGGCTAAAACGCAGGTGCTAGCAGCCTTACCATAAGGCATGTAGCAACACATGCCCGATTTCAGTAACTAATTACCAATGCCAGCAACGCCAAAGATGCTCCATTCAGGAACTTGACTGTGATGACTGCTCACTGTAGTCACTTCAACCACACTTTCATTTAACCTGTTTAATCACAAGCAGCAAAGAGAAGCCACGATGGAGCAGGACCAAGCAGAGCAGAGTGAAGCAGCACCACAGCCATCTTGGTGCTCCACCCCAATCATACCCAAGTGCAAATAGTGGACTTGGAATAGTCTGTCCCTGTGAGGACTTGGATAAGCTTTCATCAGTATTTAGTCAGTTGAGCATAGCGAGCTTGCTCTGTACAGCGTAACCTGACCTTTTCATTCTGACTGAGTTTACTGTGTTCATTTACCTCTGTGTTTACCCCTGTCTCTGCCATTATAATGTTACCCCACACCTGACTACGATGATTAAATACAGTAATCCCATTACCCTGTACTACTGTCCTATTATCCTATTGCAGGAACTAATCCTATTACTGCGACTGACACTGACAGATGAGTTAGCAAGATGGCTGATTGTCAATCTGATTCTGGGAGCCAACACCAGCATTTGTTATAGCCAGGAATTTGCTATAGCAGGGTTCACTAGAGCGAGGTGCTACTGTACCTTTAAAGGTATGTACACACATGCTGCTTGCTTTACTGTGACAAAGGTGAACCTAGTAATTAAGCAGTAATGCACAGGGCATGTGTTTCCTGGGATAATGTCATGCCTTGAGTGGTTGGGCATGAGGCTGTAAGCTGAGTGTGTCCAACTCCCAAGAAGTGATGTTATCCCTACAACACATGCCCTGTAGTGCATTATTGCAATTATAAAATGGCTTGCTTGTAACAGAACAAGGAAAAAAATGAAAAAATAATTTCTAAAATACATTTTTAGTTGTTTTTTTGAATAGGCAAGATGTTGTGCTGGGATAACATCAGTGCTGAAGCTAAGCAGTGACCAACCAGAGCCAAGGAATTTTTCTTGCCATTTTATAATGTGATTTGATGCTATGGTGTACACTGTGAAAATAGAAGTGAAATACTGGATTGATGCAATATTTTGGATTAGTATGATAATGCTATAGTTACTAATTTCATCTAAAATATTCCCAATATGTGGGAATATTTTTAGATGACCAACTTTCATTTAGCCTTCATATTCAAAATCTGTCAACCAAATTAAAACAAATTACTAGTTTTTTTTTATAGGAATCAAGCTTATTAATTCATAAACAACTGGTGAACTCATTATTTTTGTCACAACAGAACTGTGGGGACTGTGTATATGGGAATGCAACTTCTGCCTTATTAGGTGTATTTGACCCTTTATATCACAGTGCTCTCAGATTCACCACTGGCCTACCCTGGAAAACATAACCATTGCAGTTTATATGCTGTGGTTGGTTGTGTCTCCTTATCAGCTCGGAGGCAGTTGCACTGGAATATATTTGCGTATAAACTGATGCTGGGTATGGTCCCTTCTTATCTCTTGAATTTGTTGCAATCTAAACCATGCAATAAATATAGCCTTAGATCAGGAGTTCTCTCTATTTATTTAGTGCCAAAACATTGGACAAAATATGGAGAGCTCACTCTTACTGTATCTGTGCCTCGTATATGGACTGAGCTACACAAAAAGATAAAATTGACTTCATTTCTACCTATTTCTCATTTTAAGTCAATTATTTAATAGATTGTTGTACAGTCGCTGTGATTGCTACAGGTGAATGTTATTATTTTAGAGTATATAGTGCTGTATATAGAAACAAACTATATTTGTAATTGTTTATGTTCTATTTTATGTCTGGACACAATCGTAAAAGACAGTTTACTCTCAATTTGCCTTCCAATAAATATTGATTGATTGATTTGATTGCACTAATTTTGTTTGCTGTTTTGAGTAAATGCTATTGAAGAGGCGTTTATAGAAATCACTAATTTAAACTGACACCAACATCTTGGGCCAGATATTCCAAAATGGGTGCAAAGGTCTGTGCCGCACTCCTACCGCTGACTGACCCAGAGGCTGCAATATTCAGTCAGACAGTGGACTGAATATCAGCCTGTGTTGGCACAGAGCTAAGTCAAACTGCGCTGCCCTGACATGGACCTGGGCCATATCCAGCCCACAGGGAATTGCACCCCAGGACTGGATAATGCTGGGAGCTATGGCACAATATTCAGCTGTACCATGCAAATAAGCCTATTGGCATGCAAGGCACTAAGGGGCCATTTGAAAGGGACATAGATGCTGCGTGTCTCAATAGATTCTGGGGGTGCAGTTAAGAGCAGCAAGCCAAACACTTTAACCAGAAAACAAAGATAACTGCACTCAGGACCCACAAATTGGGGATTAGATACATGCAAGGTGCAAAATAATTTTATTTGTTATAAAACTGGCAAAAAAGACTTGCCCGAGGACAACCATCACAAATGGTCTTTGTCAGAGGGCATTTCAGCTCCTGTAACCCTTATGAATAAATACAAGGAAAATTAAAGGCACAGTACCAAAATCAGCACAACACAGAAACATAGAAACATAGAAGCTGATGGCAGATAAGGACTGTAAGGCCCATACAGTCTGCCCATTTCTTTTTCTACCTTATGAATGTGCCATCGGCCTTTGCTCTGTCAATGGCCTATCTATTCATACTCATCTGTATTGCTCCCTTATGTCTATCCCATGCCTGTTTCAAGCCCTGCACTGTATTCATATCCACCACTTCCTGAGGTAGGCCGTTCCTTGCATCCACCACCCTTTCTGTGAAAAAGAACATCCTCACATTACCCCTTAATCAGCCTCCCTCTAATCTCATGCTGTGTCCTCTTGTCCTGCTATTTTTCTTATATTGAAACATGGTAGACTCTTTCACCTTGTTAATGCCCTTAATGTGTTTGAATGTTTCGATCATATCACCTCTCTCCCTCCTTTGCTCTAGTATATACATATTGAGCTCTGTTAATCTGTCCTCATATGTTTTCTGATGCAGTCCCTGCACCATTTTGGTTGCCCTTCTCTGGACTGCCTCAATTTGTTTAATGTCCTTGTGAAGGTGTGGCCTCCCCAGTACTGCACGCAGTACTCCAGATGGGGCCTAACCAGTGTCTTGTAAAGAAGGATTATTACCTCCCTCTTCTGACTTGTGATACCCCTACTAATACACCCCACCATCCCTCTAGCCTTACCTACTGTTTTAGTGGTCTGCTTGGATGATTTCAGGTCATCGGTGATGATGGCACCCAAGTTTCTTCTTTCTTTTGTGACTGCCAGCAACTTCCCTCCCAGCCTATAGGTGGCTTCAGGATTTCTCTTCCCTATGTGCATGATCTTGCACTTTTTTGTGTTAAACTCCAGTTGCCACTCTTCTGACCATTTTGCTAGTTTATCCAGATCTCTTTTTATTCTGCCCACCCCATCCAGATCATCTACTCTGTTGCAGATCTTGGTGTCATCTGCAAACAGACAAATCTTACCCTCCAGTCCATCTGCAATGTCACTGATGAAGATATTGAAGAGGACTGGCCCCAAGGCTGATCCCTGAGGTACCCCACTTGTGACTTGTATCTCTTCTGACTGTATACCGTTTACCACCACTCTCTGTTTTCTGCCCATCAACCAGTTTGCCACCCAGTTGACCAACTTCTGACCCACCCGAGCCTACCCAGCTTATTAATCAATCTTCTATGTGGAACAGTATCGAAAGCTTTGCTGAAGTCAAGGTAGGTGACATCAACTGCTCCCCCTTGGTCCACCACTCTGCTTACTAAGTCAAAGAAATCTATGAGATTAGTTTGAAAGGACCTTCCTTTTGTAAACCCATGCTGTCTTGGATCCTGTGCTCCTATGGATTCCAGGTGTTGCACTATCCTTTCCTTAAGGAGTGCCTCCATAATCTTGCCCACTACTGAGGTAAGACTGACTGGTCTGTAGTTCCATGCCTCCTCCCTGCTACCACTCTTGTGGAGCTGGATCACATGAGCCCTTCTACAGTCTTCTGGGATATCTTCTGTGCTCAGAGACTCACTAAACAGTTTTGATAATGGCTCTGCGAGTTCCACCCTTTAGTACCCTGGGATGTATGCCATCAGGTCCCATTGCCTTGTCCACCCTGAGCTTATCAAGCTCTTGTAAGACCCTTTCTTTTGTGAAGGGACTAGGGCACACCTCCTTCCCCTCTGTGTCCATGGTGCTGAGCTGTGGGCCTTGTCCTAGCTTTTCTTCAGTAAATACTGAGCAGAAGTATCTATTTAAGATAGATGGTTTTACATGGTCCTTCTGCTCACATGCCCCCCTTATCCCCTTTGATCTTAGCAATACCCCCTCTGGACTTTCTGCTTTCACTAATTTATCTATAGAAAGTCTTGTCACCTTCTTTTACTGTTTGTGCTAGTGTTTCCTTGGTTTGGGCCTTTGCCTGCCTTACTGCCTTCCCTGCTTCCCTTAGGGAAGTTTGGTATGCCTCCCTATCTTCATCCTGCTGCGTTCCCTTATATTTCCTGAAGGCCAGCCTTTTGGCTCTGACCTTTTCTGCTACTGTTTTTGAGAACCAAAGCGGTTTCCTTCTTCTTTTGCACTTCCTTTTCTCTCTAACACAATGGGATGTTGCTTCAAGTATTACATCTTTAATGCTTGCCTACTTTGCCTGTACTCCCTCACCTGTATTTCTTTTTGCCAGGGCTAACTTAACTTGTTGGCCATCTTATCAAGGTCAGCTCCTCTGAAATCACATAGTTTTGCCTTGGAATGGGATGAATTAGTTCTAGTGACCAAATTGAACAATACCATGTGATGGTCACTGGCCCCCAGGTGACCTTCTATCTGGAGATCTGTGATCCTTTCCATGTTAGTCAGTACTAGATCTAGGATAGCCCTGTCTCTTGTGGGTTGTTGTACCAGTTGTTTGAGTCCCTCTCCCTGCAGGGAATCCACCATGTGTCTAGTTCTGGCAGATGTTCCTGCTGGTATTGACCAATCTGTATCTGGCATGTTGAAGTCTCCCATTATCAGAACCTCCTCTTTAGCTGTCTCGTTTTGTATATCTTCTAACAGTAATGTATCTATGTCCTCCCCCTGTTCTGGAGGCCTGTACATAACCCCAGTTCATATGGCTGTCTCATTTCCTGTTTCCAGGGTGACCCACAGCTCATCTGGCTCCTACATAGATACATAGACAGTGTCGGCAGATAAGGGCCTATGGCCCACCCAGTCTGCCCATTTGAGCTTGTAAGTTCAGTTTGTTTTCTTAGAAGTCTGTTGCCCCTTACCCCTGACCTCCAGAATTCCTTTATGTCTATCCCATGCATTCTTAAATCCCGTGATTGTTTCAGCCCCCACCACTTCCTCTGGCAGGGTGTTCCACTTGTCCACCACCCGTTCTGTGAAGAAATTCTTTCTCATGTTTCCTCTGAATCGCCTCCTCCTCCAACTTCATCCCATGCCCTCTAGTCCTGGAACATCTTTTTCAGCTTAAAATAGTGTTTTCTGCACCCTGTTCCTCCTGCAAGATGCTTGTATGTCTCTATCGTATCCCTCTCCCTCCTCTCTCCTCTCCTCCAGGGAGTACATGTTCAGTTCCTTCAACCTGTCTTCATAGGACTTGTGATGCAATCCATGCACCATCTTTGTTGCCCTCCTCTGAACCTTCTCTACCCTGTCTATGTCCTTACGAGGTATGGTCTCCAGAACTGTACACTGTACTCCAGGTGGGGCCTCACTAGTGTCTTGTATAGCGGAATTATGACCTCCTTTTCCTGCTGGTGATGCCCCTGCCTAACATCCCAGCATCCTATTTGCTTTACCTGCTGCCTTGTCACACTGTTCCCTACCTTGAGGTCATCAGAAATGATAACCCCAAGATCCTTTTCCTGCTTGGTGCATGCTATATCCTCACCCCCAACTGATATTGTGCCAGGGTTTTTGTGCCCCATATGCATTATCTTGCACTTCTTTGCATTGAATTTCAACTGCCAAACCCTGACCATTCTTCAAGTTTCTGCAGATCGCTTCTCATTCTGTCTACACCTCTGGTGTGTCTACTCTGTTACAGAGCTTTGTGTCATCAGCGAACAGTGAAATTCTGCCTTCTAGGTCCCTGCGTAATGTCACTGATGAAGATGTTGAATAGGACCGGTCCCAGCACTGATCCCTGTGGTACCCCACTGGTCACTCTTCCTCTGTGGAGTGACAGCCATTTACCACCACTCCCTCTGTGTCCTGCCACCCAGCCAGTTACCTACCCACACACTGCTGTCCTGCCCACACCCATATTCCCCAGTTTGTGTAATAGTCTTCTATGTGGCACAGTGTCAAAGGCCTTGCTGAAGTCAGATAGGCCATGTCCACCGCCTCCCCTGATCCACCTCCTAGTCACCCAGTCAATTCAACGAGGTTGGTCTGACATGACCTCCCCTGGTGAAACCATGCTGCCTTGGGTCCTGTAGTCCATTGACAACCAGATGTTCCACCAATTTCTCCTTCAGTAGTGCTTCCATGATCTTCCCCACTACGAGGTGAGGCTGACTGGTCTGTAGTTCCCTGCTTCCTCTTTGTTCCCACTTTTGTATAAGGGGACACATCTGCTGTCCTCCAGTCTTTGGGTACCTCCCCTGTTTCAGTGATCGGCCAAACAAGGATAGCCAGAGGTTCAGCCACCACCTCTCTTAGTTCTTTAAGGACCCTGGGGTGCACCCCATCTGGCTCCATTGCTTTATCAACTCTTATTACTTCCAGTTCCTTCAGGACCCTTTCTCATGTAAAGGGACTTGTGTCCATTTCTGCACCATTCTCACCCCTTGTACTCCCTTCAGACCCATTACCCTCCTCTTGCTTCTGTGTATTCTGAATTTCTGTAGCTTTAATATTTTCATTGACATAAAGGACCACTCCACCCTCCCTTTTTGCACCTTGGTCTCTTCTGAACAGTACATAGCCAGGCACTGAAGTCTCCCAAGTGTGGTTACTGGTAAACCATGTCTCACTAATGGCTACTATGTCCAGTTTAGCCTCTGTCATTATTGCCTGCAGGTCTGGGATCTTATTTCCCAGACTGCAAGCATTTGTGTACATGATTTTCCATTGGCCAGATTTCAGTGTGTTAGTTGTTGGGCGAGGTCTGGCGTTTCCCCTGTGCGTCATATTGGAAGCCAGACCTTTTTCCTTACCTGGTGATGCAAATGAACTATGCAAATGAACTACAAACATGCTGAACTCCTGTTTGACCACTAGCTGAGGGGGGAGGGGTGTTCTTCCCATTCGATGTATGGGGTGCTGCACCCCTCTCCTCATTTGCTAGTTTAAATAGTCTGCAAAGATGTTAAACTTCTGCCCCAATGCACTGACTCCCTCCTTAGTTAGATACAGTCCATCAAATTTAAAGAACTTTCACTCCCAAAACTGTTGCCAGTTCCCTACAAATTTGTGTCCTTTTTCCTGGCACCAGCCCTTGAGCCACATGTTTAGCTCCCCTATCTCCCCTTCTCTGACCTTTCGTCCATCTGCCCCCCTCTCCCAAACTGGCAGGATCTCAGAGAAGGAGATGCCAGATGAAATGGATGATAGTTTGTCACCCATAACCGATGCAGAACAGTAAAAGCCCTATTTCAATTAGAAATTAATAGCTAGGTAAAATACCAAGTAATGTTCCAGCTCCAGAGTTAAAAATAGAGAGGAAAGAAACAGTGCACGGAAGGGAGGCTGTGAAGTGGAGTGGTGCTGTGGGGAAGGGTAAAGTAAGTAAATGTCACAGAGGAAGGGAGCTGGTTAAAAAAAAAACAATGCTGAGAGGATAACACATAATGAATCTGAACAAAGGACCTGCTTGGAAAAACAAGGCAAAACTAGTAAATATATTAACAACACTGGTCCAAGCCTCACATTTACACACCAATACAGTACAGACGCTGTAACATTCTTTGGTGTCATACTTCAGTCTGTTAGAAAAGAAACAGTCAAAACTCTGGGTTAGAGGAAACCCACTGCAGCCAACACTATCCTACATGCTGACAGTGACCACCCTAGCAAACTTGTCAAATCTGTTCCCGACAGCCAATTTATTGGGCTCAAAAGAAATTGCTCAAATACTACAGATGTAGCCCTGGTGCCATGTCTACAGAAGGTTACTACCCCTGTCTGGGCAGCTGCTAACCAGGTTGAGGGGCCTGGGTTTCCATTTTGCTGTTACAGGAGGTTCTTTCCCAAAGTTAAAAATAAACTAGCGCGCGGTGCCTCCACCCTGAGTACATTTTAAGTGAGTCTGATATTTAGCAGTACAACCCCCTGGGATGCTGTACCAACCCACCTCCCCATACAGTCACCCCAACACATGGATTACCATACCCACAAACCCCCAATTTTACCTCTTTGAGTTAAAGACTTGCGTTGATAATATGCTCACTAAAAATACGCTCATGAGTCAGAATTTTCCAAAAACAGTTAAACCACATTTTATTTACAAGGGGAGGGTTAGGAAAGGGTAAAATAGGACGCAGAGGTTAATCACAGTGGCATTTAGATATTGACAGTTAGAAACAATCATTTTGCATTTGTTATTTAACCACATATCAAGGCAAGTACTCACCAGCCCTTAGATGGATCTATATCCACTGTCTAACTAGCTGCTTATATTGTACAAATTACATATAAGCCCCAACTGGTACCAGTCCCCAGTTCAGAATAACCCCCCAAAACTCTCTCCTTGCGTACTCAGCACTAAATACATTGCAGGCCTGTGGTGCAGCTGGTTGGCTGGTGTTGGTGCACTGGGTGTAAATCAGATTAGCTTTTACCTTTCTTTTGATTACTTTTAGGCTTTCACTATGCCATTGGGCATAAACTTGGAACAACTATATACAATCCCCAGGTGTAGAAAAATTTCTGCAGTGACTCACGGTTCTGCGGACAATCGTGGTGGAACTGGGACTGTAGACCTGGGAAGTTGGAACAACAGAACTCTGGAGTTATAGAAGCTAGAGAATGAGTAGACATGTAGCAGACACCTTGCAGCTTGGAACACTGGCACCTTGCCACTTGCTTGTAGGTTCTAGCAGCTTGTCTCCTTTAGCCCACCAAGCAGGCCAGGTTGCAGAGCACAAACGCAAAGCTTCCCAGGCCACAAAGGAAACCAGACCCAGGAGTGACCCTACAGCTCCCTACTGGATCCAGAGTGCCCTAACACTTGGGCACATGCCTGTGGCTCCCTGAAGCCCAGACTGCCCCATTCGGTAGGGGCTGGCAGCTTCTCCACTTGGCTCCAATTTGCAGCTTGCAGTCACAGTCTTCCTCCTGAGCTGGAATTAACAGCACCTTGATTCAGCAATGCTTTCTCAGAGACTCTGCCTTGCAAGTGGCTGATGCTAGAAACTCAGTCTCTCACAGATTCACAATCAAGTTGGCCACTTTATTTTAGAAGAAGCTTTTAGTCACATCTGGCTACTAAAGTACATTTTCAGCCACACTGCCAGCGTGGCAGCCATGGCCCTTTCAAATCAGGTCACAGTTGATAGATGCTCACTGGAATCACAGTCGCAATGAGACTGGGGTACACACACCATGGGTTCCTTTGAAGACCCTGAACTTGGCACTGAACAAACACACCTCTTGCTCATCCAATCCCTTGACACTGAAAATCCTTCCATCACTGTGCACGTGCTCATGAACCAGAAGAGGCTTTCTCTTCCATACCATTTTCCACAAACCTTTTTTTGTTTCCAGCTTTCCCCTGCCCCTTTGGTAGTTCAGTCACAGCTCACTTTCTCCCCCCATCCCCAGGCTTGCGAGGGCCCAGAGCAGCCAGGCGGGTGCCCCTCCCAGAAAACATGGGTCTCTTGCCTGGCATGCCCCAGGGTGGGGCCATGGGAGCGACCCCCTCCGTGGACCATTGGCTAAGTAGGAGTGGCGGCGGAAGCAGGGGCCATCATTAGTGGCCATCATTTTTTGCTGCTATTTTCCCTGGGGATGGGGATGTGCAGTGACACCCCGTAACATGTAATGCTGGCTGCGGCAGTACCCCAACCTCCGCCAGAGGTCTGCATTGCATTGGACATTCTTCCCCCTCCCCTCGGAGAAGGAGAGCAGTCCATGGGATGCTCAATCCTTCTCCCCCTGGCTGGCCCTGTGACTCCCAAGTCCAACCCTGAACCTGGGATGTTGGAACCGCAGATGGGCGCCTTGCCACCGCGACGGCAGGTCAGCCCTTTCACAAACCTTTTTCCATAAGCCTTTTTCTGTATGTAGCCCCCCCAATTTGGGGGCTTACCTTAAGTGTCTCCCAGGTCTCCATCAATGCCCACTACCAGGCAGATGTTCTGCAGAGGTAGTAAATTCATAGTTACTTGTTTGTTCCTGTTGATTTGAGTGGGAGTGCCATGATGTGGCTCTGCACCTGTCCCTTTAAGACTATATACAGTGTGTATGTGGTAAATGGTCTGGGCTGGGTCTGAGTGTTTCAAAGCTCGTGACTGGCCAAGCACCACTTTAATTTGCTCCACTCTGCGGTTGATAGTGATGCAGAGGGAGCTCTAGCTATTACTGTAAACATTTATTTCTAATCTGCTGTTATATTTGAATTAGAGTGTTTGTTTTAACCTGCCTTCTTGCAGCTTATTCATCTGAATGGGAGCCACCATGTTTGGTGTGGGACTTCCAGGAATTTGGAGCAATTGGGACACAGTGGACCTTGAGGGGTCCTTAGTTTAAGTGCCTCATGGGAGGAAAAACTAGTTCTTGTAGTTTTACAGGTTGGCACCTAAACTGACTAATGGGAGCACCAGAACTGTGATTGCCAACCGGATTGCTAGAAAACCAGACTAGTTCAAGAACTGTTAGAAAAAAAGAGTTCAATTGCTGAGCGAGTGAGCAACTCGAGCCATCGACAGACAGCTCCAGGAATGGAGCTTGGAGATTTGGCAGGGAAAGGCCTGACTTGCCTCCTGCCATTGTTTTCCAGTATTGGACTGCTTGATAGCAGTAATCAGCTGATCTTTGAACAGTGGTAGATTGCCCGAGACTTTGGAGAAGTGCAGCTTGAGATACTGGATTGAGAGGAGCTCCTGTGAAGTGTTTAGCCCAAGATTTGTGTGAGAGACTGCATATGTGAACTGAAAGGTTTGCTTAGTGGATCGACTGAAATAGTGAACCGTCCTGAAACCGAACTGTAGAGGTAGAGAAGTGAATGCTGTTCTTGTTAAATGTGCTGAATGTTTATTGTTGGTCACAGCTCACTGTTCAGGGACTCCTGCTTGCCAGAAAGCAGTCTTCTTTACCAGTGACCGAACTGTCTGCCAGCTGGAGGGGTTCACCGGCACACAAACTGAACTTTGCCAGAAGTGTTTATCCAGCCTTGGACCTATGCCAAACTCGGTCCAAGCCATCCATTTCTAAACCACTGACTGTTTTCTTGGCAAGAGACCAGACTGGGGATCTAGAACCTGTGCAGCAAGAAATTACAGGTTGCGGTCACCTGGAGGAAAGGCCATGAAGCGGAGTTCAGTCATGGAGGCCCAGCTTCCCCATGCTCTTCAGTTTCCAGCAGCAGATCTTCATATCGCCAGATCTTCCTCAACCAACTGGTGTGGTGAGTAAACTCAGGGTAGCTCCCTGCAACTTTTCTCTGAATCTTTCTGTGGTACCATCTGATTGCTCCAGTGTGTTTCAGGGTTACAAAGGACTGGGCCAGCTGGCCCTGGATACAAATGACCAAAGCCTTGTTTATGCATGTTTAACCTCCTTTTCTTTCCATCAAGGGCCCCTACAACAGATGTAATGCTGACCACCCCCGGGCACTGATTCTGGCCAGCTAGCATAGCAATCTGGGTACCCAGTGCTGTCAGACTGTTTACTGAGGGACTAGAGTGCATGTATGCATAGTAACCCATCAAATCAGTAAAAATCATTCTTCTAGATTCACACCTCCATCGTTATAAACATCCCCTTAATAAACCTGATTTGCTGTTTCACATTTAAATTGACTTAAGAGCATATTCTTAGTTGGTGTACAGTATTGAAAGTGTATGCTTGCCTTGTTAACACTGCCTTTACAGGGGGTTCCAGGGGAGTTGCTGAAGACCAGTCCCTGGTGGTAAATGCAAGGGGTGTGTGCATATCATTAATGCTCATTGTTGTTGGCCAGGCTCACAGACCACATCAGCCAGGCAATGGATTGTGGTAAGCTTACTGGTGCTGTATTCGTGGATCTGTCCAAGGCCTTCAATCCAGATGACCACTGCCTGCTGCTTAGGAGGCTGGGGAACATCGGAGTCAGGGAGTCTTCTTTAAGCTGGTTTGAGAATGGATCACTCAGGATGAGCTATCACAGGGCTTTGTTGAGTGATAGAATAATGGAGATTGAGGTACCCCAGGGCTCTATCCCGGGGCCCCTTTTGTTTTCAATTTTTATTTACCAATTACCATCTCTGTTGCCCCTCACTAACTGCCTAATGTATGTTGATAACATCATATTCTATTACAGCTGTCCCTCTGAGGATGAAATATTGCCTAAATTAAATGTTGATTTCTAAATTATGGATACTTGGTTGAAAGCTAATCGCCTGTTGTTGAACACTAAAAAACAATGAGAATGCTCTTTGGCTCCAGACAAAGGTTAGCTAAATGTAAGCCTTTAGAAGTACAAAATTCTATTGATACTAAACTATAACAAGTTAATCAATTTAAATATTTAGGGATGTTAATAGATCCAGATTATCATACTCTCTACACATAAAAACTACATGTAGACAGATTAACCAAAGATTGGGTGTGCTATACAGGATTTAGAATTTATTACTGAGCAAGCTAGATTAGTGGTGGCAAACAATGCATTATTGTACATATTGTAGTATAATTCTTTTTTATTGCAGGGTTTACCTAAAACAGACTTGAAATTGTTGACAACTACATTTCTCTTAATTTGCAGGTTTGCTCTTAGGGTTCCATATCGGACACATCACTGTACTCTGTATGAATTAACAGATTGGTTACCCCCAAGTTTACCTTGTTCATATAGTCTAAACTCTGTAACACATGATATATTAAAATTGGGTGCACAATCTCCTTTACACTCACTGTTTGTAATAAAAAACTCTAATAGGGTGTTAACGCTCAAACAGTTCTTTGTTACATGAAATCCCAAGGATGATAACTAACATGGGAAGATGCGTGCTCTCATATTCTGGTCCATTAATTTGGAATGGTTTGCATTCTAATATTCACTCACAGCCAAGTTATACTACTTTTAAAATGTCATTATGACAATTTTATTTGGAGTCTTTGAAATGTGATTGTTTTAATTGAGGTACCTTGTATGTCTGCATTTGTTGCATATGCGCATTTAACAACTTAACTGTATTTTACGGCCCCAGGTCGCTTTTGAAAAATGGCCTTGGCTCATATTGCTTACCCAGTGAACAAATATTTAAATACAAAAATAAATAAATAACCCTTTGCAGTAGTTGCCATACAGTTATCTCTTTTTGATCACTAGAGCAGGTTTCTTGAGTAGTTATCTCTTGGAGCTATACAGGTTGAGTAGATACTCTCACTATTATACTCTGGGTGGAGGTACCAAATACGGAATCCTGGCCCCTCAACATGTGGTTAGAAGTACAGGCAGGGGTTGTAACCTTAGAGAGTGCGTCGCCTAGGGGTTACATGTAAACCTTTTTTTTCCCCCATAAACCAAAATCATCCATGGCCAGTCCCTTGACTGAATGTCACCCTTTTTTCTGTGACACTATGTCATCTAGGGAAGCAGACAGACAATCCAAAAACCAGAACCATCCAATACCATTTTTTTGAACCAGTGTCCATCCCTTGCCTTGTGATGTTGAGTCCAATCGGGGTACAGGCAGACCTTAGTACCTTCTCAACCCAGTGGCTCCACAGCCCCCAAGAAGACCTCCATCTTCCTGGAAATCCATAATAACTTTCTCACTCTGAAACCTTTATAGCAGGACTTCCCACCGCTGAAGTGTAGATCCTTCCTGTCCTCTCACATACTTGCACTCTTTCACAGCTGGATGTTACAAAGAAGAATTCCTTCACCAAATTCCTCCAAAATGGGGAAAGGCAACTCACAGGCCCTGGGGGACAGGTAGCTGGCAACCCCCAGGCAGGCCTTTCCTCAGCTTTGCAGCCCCATCCTTCTGCTATGGGGCTGGAGCCCCCCTTCCTCTGGAGGGGCTCCTACTGAATTGAACCCAGAACCAAATTCCCTTGGGTTTTGGGCGCTCTTTGGCAGCTCCCCACTGGCTGAAACCACTATCCCTTCTCAAATTAATATGCATCAGGCTCCCTTGACACCTGATTGACTGTGTAAAAGGGCGGCAAGTATTTCCCCAGTCCCCCCCCCATAGTCCTTTGGCACAGTCCCATAGCCCTCTGAAAGGATCCTGGCCCTCTGACTGGCTGTCTTTATTTTTTAATTTTTTGTAGATATATTTTTATTGATTATTTTCAAACTTTTACAGTTACAGTTTCATTCACAATTAAAAGGTAGTTATTACTATATTTACAGGGTTATAGTTCATTTATTAGTCCATCATTAGCGGCAATGTCATCACAATATTAAAAACCAGTACATTATTTCATTTTCCCATCCATTCTTCTATTCTGGGGACTCTATCATTCTGTCACATCCCTGCTTGCACAAGTCTCCATGCTCCTCGGAGCCATTCAAAACCGTTCCCACCCTACACTCCAAATGTCTCTTGGATCTCTCCATCCCCCCCTTGTGCATAATAGGTCCAAACCTAAGGAGAGGACACCTTAGTATTAATTACCCTAAAGAGAAAGGGTGAGGACACCTAAGGAGACCCCTGGGGATGTGGGCTGCTCCGATCTAAGGGACAAAGTCAGGGTCCTTGGACGTGATATATAATATCCACCTGCTCCATTTCATAGAGCAAAGCACTGCTTTGTCATTCAGGGAATAAGTAATTCTTTCCGCTATGTATATACCATTAACTATGGCTCTCCAGGTTTCAATTGAAGGTACCAATTTGGTAAGCCAGCACTTAGTGATGGTCTTTTTTGCGGGAAGTAATAGTATTCCCATCAGGGGGCCACTATATGAGCCTCTTAATTTCCATGGAAAAACATGTAGCATAAAAAACTCTCCAGTCCATGGGATCCCATGCCCCCACACCTCCTCCAACTCCCCCTGGAGGTCCCTTAGAAATGGATGCAACTTGGGGCAAAACCATAACCCATGGGAGTGGTGTGCATTAGTTTCACCACAAAGGTGTCAACATGCAGCCGATGCAGTACCACTGAAGTGTGAGGTTATGGCTGGGTACAAAAAAATATTATGAGGAGCTGCCAGGAAAACAGACGCCATGCACGTGAGCAGGTAAGTCTAGAGGATGAGAGACAGATTGTTCCCCATGTTTCTCGGGTAAGGTGGAGTTCTAGTTCAGAATTCCACCTTTCCATAGTCACGTAGGTATTTTCCCCAGATGTTTCCACTAAAGATTTATAAAGGGTCGAGATGGCATGTGGTAGTCCATTAGTTCGAAGTACCTGATGTAGTAGTTTTATCAGGTGAGGATGCCCTTCTGGGCTACACACCTCATTTAGGAGGGTGTCATAGTAGTGACAGATTTGTAGGTATCAGAAGAAATCCGACTGCCGTAGGTTAAATTCCTCTTGAATCTCATTAAATGTCTTGAACTGAGTTTCCTTAAGGAACTGTGTAAGACTCATAAGGTGTAAATGCCTCCAGTTACTAAAGGTGTGGTCAGTCCGCCCGGGGGGAAACCCTCCAATAGACCTATTGGGCATAACTAAATCAGGTACGGGATGATCTGCAGGGATTTACAAATAGTGTGCCAGGCACGAATTTGGTGGGTAATCCAAGGGTTTGAGGAGCACTGCCCCGGGGAGGGAGGACTTCGGTAGAACATCATTTTTTCCCACTCATGGTGCGTTAGTATGTCTTCCTCAATTTCTTTCCAACTGGCTAATGTTTTAGCCATACATCGTTGGATTAGAAACATTATGTGGGAGGCCCAGTTGTATAGTTTGAACTTAGGAAGTGCTAGCCCTTCCTGTGACCTAGGTAGGGTGAGAAAACTAAATCTAATTCTGAGATACTTGCCTGCCCAGATAAATCTGGAGATGGCACCATTCCATGTTCGGAATAGCTTCACTGGCAGGTTGAGGGGTATATTTTGAAAGAGATACAAAGCTCTTGGGAGAACCACCATCCTTATCACTTCTACCATCTGTACCAGATTCAAAGGGAGGAGGCCCCATCTCTCAAGGTCCTGCTTCATTTGTGTGAAAAAGGGGTCATAATTATAACACATAGCATCCTCTGGCTTATGAGTCAGGAAGATGCCCAAGTATTTCAGTCTGTCCAGGTTCCACCTGAAAGGATACCTTTCCTTAAGCCACCCAGGTGGGTCAAAGTGGAAGATGAGGGCATCTGTCTTGCTAGTGTTAAGCCTATATCCCGAACAAGCTCCATACTCTTCTAGAATTCGGAATACCACTGGGACAGATTCCACGGGGTTGGAGAGGAAGAGAAGAACATTGTCGGCATACAGTGCTATACGGTGTTCAGTGTCCTCTATCCTTACACCTGACACCCCTGGAGCCAGTCGTATTGCTTGTGCCAGTGGTTCAATAAAGATAGCAAAGAGACCCGGTGATATGGGGAAGCCTTGTCTTGTCCCTCTATGAAGGGGGAAATAGTCTGAGTGATGGCTGGAAACCTTTACACATGCCTGAGGAGAGGACTATGTAGCCCGAATGATGGCTATAAAGGGGTGGAGCCCATTTTGGTCATGGTGGAGAAGAGAAAGGGCCAGGATACTCAATTGAACACCTTCTCAGCATCTGGGCTGAGAAGGGCACTCGAGGTCCCGCAGGTTTGCATCTCATGGACTAAATGTAGGGCTCTGCATGTGTTGTCTGTAGTGGATCTGGCACTCAAAAGGCATGTTTGATCCAGGTTTATCAGGGTTGGGAGAACTGAGTCCAGTCTCTGAGCCACAATGGATGTAAGGTATTTATAGACCATGTTGAGGACCGATATAGGTCTATAGGAGCTGCAGTGGAGGGGGTCCTTATCCGGTTTAGGGATGAGGGAGATTGTCGCATAGGACCAGCTGGGAGGGGGGCATCTCCCTGCACAACCTCGTTTAGGGCGCTTAGCAATAGGCAGCTTATAGGCTGAGCCATGCTTTTATAAAACTCTGCCCCGTATCTGTCAGGCCCGGGGGCCTTCTGTGTTTTTGATCTGGTTATGGCTGCGTCCAGTTCCACTGGAATAATAGGGGCTACTAGGGTGGTCTGTTAATCTTCAGTGGGTCTGGGGAGGTTGAGTGTGGCCAGAAAGGTGTTAATGTGATTGGGGTCTGCCTGTTGTTCTGGAGTGTATAGTTCTTTGTAGCAGTGCGTAAAAGTTTGGGTAATGTCTTTAAGTTTGGTCAGGTGGTTACCTGTGTTTGGGTCCCTTATAACCGCAATTGTGGACAGCTTGCGTTGCTTACGTAGTCGATAGGCCAGCAGGTGGGAAGCCCTGGGGCCTATCTCACCGTATTTTTGCCTTAAAAATGCCAGAGCCATCTCAGCCTGCTGGATGCACGTGCCATCCAGTTCTTTTTTGGTTTGTTTAATCTGGGCCAGCACTGAGTCATCGCCCTGTTGATGTGCAAGTTGTAAGAATTGAAGTGTCTGTTCGAGCTGCATTTACCTCTCCTGCTGAGCCTTGGCAAGCATGGTAGCCTACTTTATTAGGTGACCCCTGAGAACTGTTTTCAGGGTGTCCTACCTAATGGTCACAGGGATATCTGGGTCTGAATTATCCCCGATGATTTCCTGTATATATTCCTTTTGAGGAATTCTCAGAAGGGTTTGCTTTTAAGGTGGGCCGGGTTGAACCTCCATCTGGTACAACGTCTCTCCATCCCCAGGAGCCAGGAGGTCACTATAGGGGCATGATCCACATGTGCTATGGCACCCATTTTAGCATCCACCAACTTTCCTAGGTTTTCCTTTCATGTATAGCAATGATCTATGTGAGTATAAGTGCCAGGAGCTGCAGAATAATATGAGTACTCCCTAATCCTGGGGTGAGGAGATCACCACACATCCAGCCAGCCCATTTCCTGGGTGAACTACTTGAAAAATTTGTGTGGGGCTGGCTGCTTGCCTCTAGGAGCCCTAGTGGTGTCCAGAGAGGGGTTAGGGGCAATGTTAAAGTCCACTGCTAGTAACAGGGTTCCTTTAGACATGGCAACCACCTTGTCAAGTAGAAATGTAATTGTCGGTGTATTTGCACCTGGGGGGAGATATATATTCGCCAGTGTCACTTCCTGCTCCTGCAGCTAACCTTGGGCAATTATTAGCCTACCCTCTGGATCTGCCCATTCCTTTACCAATCGGAATGGGGTATGGCGTGAGATCAGTATGGCGACTCCTCACTTCCTGCCCCTGCTCCCCGTTGCTGATGAGAACATCTGGGTGAAGCCCCTCTCCTTTAATTTCCTGTGCTCTGCTTATGTCATAGAAACATAGAATTTGATGGCAGATAAGGACCGCTTGGCCCACCCAGTCTGCCCATTTCCCTACCTGATGGATAAGCTGCAGGTCCTAGTTAACCAGCAGCCTACTTCTTCCTCACCCCACCCCCTAGAATTGCCTTATGACTGTCCCATGCATGCTTGAATTCCACCACTGTTTTTGACTCCACAACCTCCTCTGGAAGGCCGTTCCATACATCCACAACCCTCTCTGTGAAAAATACTTCCTTAAATTACCTCTGAGCTGCCCCCTTCTATCTTCAAATTGTGCCCCTTGTTCTTGCACCTCTTTTTTTGAAAGATGCTACCCTCTTGGACTTTGTTGATTCTCTTGAGGTACTTGAAGTTTCTATCATGTCTCCCTCTCTCTTCTTTCCTCGAGGCTATACATATTAAGCTCCTTAAGTCTCTCTTCATATGTCTTCTGGTGCAGACCCTGCACCATTTTAGTTGCCCTCCTATTTATTTAGTTGTTTAACCAGGTATAGCACACTAAGCTGAAAGCTTTTTTACAGGAGCGACCTGGGAGCACAAGGAGGTTAAGTGACTTGCTCAGGGTCACACAGTATGCAAGTGGAAGCTGTGGGATGCTTCCATCCTGTCTATGTCTTTGCAGAGATTGGGTCTCCAGAACTGCACGCAGTACCCCAGATGGGGTCTCACTAGCTGTCTGTACAGAGGGATAATAACTTCCTGTTTTCTACTTGTGATGCCTCTTCCTATGCATCCCAGTATCCCCCCAGCCCTCCTTGCTGCCCTCTCACATTGCTTGCCCACCTTTAGGTCATCTGATATGACTACCCCAGGTCCCTTTCCATTTTTGTTGTTGTTAGTATCTCACCCCCATTGTGTACTCTTCCCTGGGTTTTGTTTCCCAGGTGCATTACCTATGCACTTCTTAGCATTGAATCTAAGCTGCCATACATTTGACCATTCCTCTAACCTTGCCAAGTCCTTCTCATCCTTTCCACTCCACCTTGTGCATCAACTCTGTTGCAGATCTTTGTGTCATCTGCAAAGAGACATACTTTTCCTTCCAGTCCCTCTGCAATGTCACTTATAAAGACATTGAAGAGGACCAGTCCTAATACTGAACCCTGCGGTGCCCCACTACTAACCCCCCTTTTTCAGAGTGGACTCCATTTACTATTACTCTCTGTGTCCTATTCTCCAGCCAATTCTTTACCCAGGCTGTCATCTTGGGACCCACTCCCAGGCTGGCTAACTTGTATATTAATCTTTTGTGTGGGACTGTGTCAAATGCCTTGCTAAAGTCTAGGTAGGCCATGTCCACAGCCCCTCCCTGATCTACTACTTTGGTCACCCAGTCAAAGCAATCTATCAGATTTGTCTGGCATGACCTTCCTGCTGTGAATCCATGCTGCCTTGGGTCCTGTGCCCCTCTGGCCTCTAGATACTCAACAATTCTTTCCTTCAGAAGTGATTTCATCATTTTCCCTACCACTGAGATTAAACTAACAGGTCTGTAGTTTCCTGCTTCTGCCTTGCTCCCACTTTTGTGAAGGGGAATCACATCTGCCCTCCTCCAGTCCTCGGGTACCACCCCATCCTCCCATGATTTGTTAAAGAGGGTAGTCAGTGGTGTCACTAGTTCTACCCTTAGTTCTTTTAGAATTCTGGGATGAATCCCATCAGGCCCCATTGCTTTGTCCACCTTCAGTTTTAAGAGTTCTTTCAGAACCCTTTGCTTCTGTAAATGGGCTGGTATCAACTTCTGTATCCAGAGTGTTTCTACTGTTTGTTTTAGGTGCCTCCCCTCTTCCTTTGTAAATACTGAGCAAAATATTTGTTTGTATCTCTGCCTTTTCACAGTCACCTCTGCCACCCTCCTGCCCTTTATTAAGCATTATCCCTCCCTTAGTCTTACCCGGCTCCCTGATGTACCTATAAAGGTTTTACCTCCCTTCTTAACTGAGTTGGCTATCTTTTCCTCGGTTTGGGCCTTTGCTGTTCTGACTGCCTTCCAGCTTCCTTTTGCTTTTAACTTGATACAGTTCTCTGTCCTGTTCCTTCTGTGATTCCTTGTGCTTCCTGAATGCTTTCTTTTCTCTTGAACCTTCACTGCCACTTCCTTTGAGAACCATAGTGGTTTCTTACCTCGTTCGTTTGTTTATTTGCAGTTTTATTATTCCCCATTGTTCTTCCACCCTCCTTCCTGCCCATTTGCTAGTGCATTCCTTAGGCACTCACCCATTTTGACAAAGTCAGCCCTCCTAAAATCAATACCTTTGTCTTTGTGTAGCTGACTCTATTGCTGTGTTGTGAACCATACTGTTCGATGGTAGCTGGTTCCCAGATGGCTACCCACTTCACATCTGTGATCCTCTCTTCATCTCCATTTGAGAGAACCAGGTCTAAGATTGTTCCCTCTCGAGTGGGCTCCAATACTAGTTGTCTAAGGCATGCCCCTGTAGGGCATCTAGAATAACCCACTCTTAGAAGTGGCTGCTGCAACTGCACTCCAGTTAACATCTGGCATATTCAGATCACCCATCAGCAATATCTCCCTTTTCTGCCATACTAAGTATACTTTCTATCATTTCCTTGTCCATTTCCTCCCCTGAGAGAAGGTCTATATCTAACCACTGTGCGGATTGTGGTGCCATTCTCCAAATTTACCCACAGTGCTTCTTCTCCTCCCTGTTTACCCTTTTGTTCTGTTGCTTTGATTCCTTCCCTTATGTAAAGAGCTACTCCTCCTCCTCTTTTACCCTCCCTGTCCCTCCTGTAGATAGTGTATCCTGGTATGTTTACATCCCAGTCATGGTTTTGTGTGTACCATGTTTCTGTGACTGCCACGATATCCAGATGTTCCTCCTCCTCCATCAAGGCCACTAATTCAGGAAGCTTGTTACTCAGACTACGGGCATTGGTACTCATTGCTCCCCATTTTTTGATGGCTTTACTTTCTGTTGCAGCATCCCCCACTGACCTTTCTACCTCGGTCTTTTTCCCATTTAGTACCCTGTTTTGTAGGGAGAAGCTGGGATTTTTCTGCTGCTTATCAGTGCCACATGTGTTTCTTGCATATACACCATCTCTGCTTTAGTCTTTGTTAGTAGTGCAATAATCCTGGACTTCTTAATAGGGCTCCCCAAGCCATTCACATTCAAAGAACATAATGTTAAGTATTGCTTAACCATTCTCATAGCTCATTAGGATGGAGTGTTTCAAACAGCCAGTTAATAAACATTTTGACATACTCCCTGTCTTACATAGTAGAAACCTGTGACTGCCTACTAACAACTTAGGGTATGACTCTTTGGAATTCCTGAATAGGTGTTTGTTTACAACCAACACCGTTTGGCAACTAACATTCAGTTTACAACGATTTTGATCCCTAACTTGGTAACAAACAAGTAAACTTAAAGGGGCTTTTCTCCCAGGTCCAGTTGGTCCAGAAGAATGTTTGGGCCAACTGGGCCAACTATAACTCAGACTGGTCAACCACCGGGCTACAATGTTTCCAACAATGTGGTAATTCGTCATGACCTCAATGTGTGCCAAAGGCACCCTTATGCCCCTGATGGTGTTAGGGGCCTTAAGCACTCTGAAGTGCCTACAGGGAAAAAGGGTAAAAGGGGGGTTGGGAATGTCATTAGCTTCCCTCTGCCTCCCCATTGATCCAACTCTGTAGTTAGAAAGAACCATTTAGTTGAATATTTAGCTGAGGAAAGCAACCCTCTAACTCTGCTATATATGAGGGAACTGTAGTGGTCTCGATTCCTGGATGACCCAACTCTGAACCCCCGGGGGGACGAGGGTGCTATTTTGAACCCTGCAATTCTCTGTAGAGCGTGGGCTATCTGCTTCACCATCACTTGCCCCAGACCCTGCCTGTCTATGCTAAGTTAGCATTATACAGTCATAGCACTGCTCATGACTCACCACCCCAACCCCATCCCCCAAAGGGGTTAGTTATTAATACACAGTTGTTAACAGCCGCTGTCCCAGTCCAGTATAATAAAGGTGATGGTCCCTGCCTTCATGGCTCTGAAACTGAGGAGCTGTTAGATCTTTAAGTGGGCAGATCAGGGCCTAAGCATAGGCTTTCAAAGAGGGTTTTAACTTAAAAGATGTCGCTTCACGAGCATTAGTTGGGGGTTGGGGGATCAGTGCAGTTAGTGCTGGGTTAGCTTTGTTAAGATTAGAGGTACTAAGCATAGATTTGTTAATAGAAATAGAAAAATGAGAAATTAGAAAGACTGGGACTTATCTGAATAAGTGATATGCGGCAGGTCTGTCCCTAGAAGTCCTTGTCAAGTGGTTAGAAAGGAGGAGATAACTTCAGGAGTGTTCAGTTCCGCTCCTTCAACCATGTCCTGCCCGATGCAGACTTGTAATCCAGGGTGGTCCTAGGTGGAATGATCTTATCCTCAAAATAGTAGCCCTGCAGCCCTCAGTGCAGTGATCCAATACCAGTCGTCTTCGTGGGGAGCATGCGGAGGTACTCTGTGGCTGATTCGGACAGCATTAGCAATCTGTTGAATCGCTTCTTCCCTGTCGTCTGTGTGCATCCCTGTGATCTGAGTTCCACACATGCTGCGAGCCTGGATGCTATAGTCTGCCTTTGGTCTGTTTGGCCCTGCGTCACCTCAATAGTTCTGCTTTTAAGCTCCCCTGTGGCTTCCACTGCTGTTTCAAAGGTCTGGGCCCCTTCTGGAAATTGAATTACCAGCTTGGCGGGGTAGGGAGTATGAAATCGGAGCCCCGCCATTTTAAGAGCCCGCATGACTGGGATATACTGCTTCCGCTTGTTCATCACTTCAGGGGCATAATCATTTTCCAGGTACAGCCAGTGCAATTGATATAGCACAGCACCTTGTTTCCATGCTGTACTCAGAATTGTCTCTTTTTCCTGGAAATGGAGGAACAACGCCAGGATAGTGCGTGGGTGGGCTCCTGGGGCAGGCTTTGGGCCTAGTGTTTGGTGAGCCCTCTCGAGTTCCAGGGTGAGGGTTTCAGGTAATTTTATTGCCTCCCAGATAAGTTGTTTGACAAAATTAAGCATATCGGGGCCCTCCATCCCCTCCGGGACCCCCACTATGCGGATGTTGTTACGTCGGTTGCGGATCTCCCCATCCTCTGCTCTTGCCTGTAATCCCTGGACTTCCTGGTGCAGCTGTAGGATTGCATGTTCAGCACTGTCCACCCTGTGATCTACCTCCTTGGCCTGTAGTTCTAAATTTTCATGCTGCTTTTCCAACTTCGAGATGTCCGTTCGGAGGGTGGCAGCTGTAGATTGCATCTCTTTTCTAAAATCCCTCAATTCTGAAAACATCAGGGACATCTGTCTCTGAATTGTAGTTAAAGGTAGCTGTTTCACCCGAGATCTGCCATGCCTGGATGTAATCGAGGCCTGTGAGCCCTCACTGCCTGAGTCCCCATCTGACAATCCGCCCTCATCTTGCTCCTCATCCAGTTTTAAGTTTCTCAAGTCACCTCTCTTAGGCATTTCTACTGGCCTCCTTGCAATTTCTGGTGGATTTTCTGGGATACGCTGTGATTTTGAAGGTAGTTTATTGGGGAGGTTTAGGAGCTGACAGAACTAAGCTGCCATTACGGGAGTGATGTCACAGGAAGTCCCTGACTGGCTGTCTTTAGGTCAAAGGCTACTATCATGGCTGCTGATAAACAGTTCCAGCTGCACTCCCATATAGTGCCCAAACTTCAAAGTGCTGGTACAGCCACATTAAGACTCTGCATTTAACAACAGCTCCACAGTCTTATAGCCCTCTTTCTCCCTACTATCTGGCTGCAGAGTTTACACTTTTATTTTGCCCTATGCCTTTTGCTGCTGCCGATTCACACAGTCCCCAGGCAGCAGGTAGGCTCCCATTCATATTTCCCTTGTCTCATTAATATTCATAGGTGGATCGCTCCTGATAGGTGCTCCTTAAACCAAACACCCAGAGGCCCCTCTTGTTCATCCTCCAAGTCTTCAGTCTCTGATTACCTTAATTTCAGGACTGGGACCACTGGAGAGAGCATCCGTTTGGCCATAAGACAGCCAAAAATAGAAATGTGCAAGCGTCGTATACGAGCTGCGCTACAGCAGTGTAGAGCTTGATGCAGCGGCTTCATGGCTCTGTTCCGCTGGCCCGATCTTACTGGCAAGACATGCAGGGGCTGGATGGAGACTCAAAGGGCACTACGGGGACTTGGGCTAACAGGGGACCAGAATGGGAAAACAGGAGACTGGGGCAGCCCCGAGGGGAAAAGCAGGTAAGCCCCCGGGGGGGGAGGGTACACAGACTTAGAAAGGCAAGTCAGAGAAATGTCTAATAGATTCAAGGGCAGTGGATATGATGACAATCCACTTCAAACAGCATTACAAAGGGCATGCAAGTCTGACAGGAAGACACTTCTCACACCTAAAAACAGAAATACAAATATTATATTTTTCTACAGAGTTTAATAGCATTACAGGCAGAGTGGGTAGCATTGTGCACAAACATTGGCCTATTTTACACACAGACAGTATTCTGAAAAATGAGGCTGGGGACCACCCATGAGTAACTAAAATAAAAACTAACAATTTCGAAGATGTACTTACATCCAGTCACTTTACACCCACTAGGGCAAAATCTGCACAACTGGCTCCCCCAAACCCCATTGGATTCCACAAGTGTGTTAATTGCAACACTTGCAAAATTGGCAAATGTGGAGCAACTATGTACACCATAGTAACAACAGAAGCATGGAAATCAGACAGTTTATCTCATGTTTAAAACTTTTGTCTTCTACATTGCCTGGTGCCCCTGTTTCCAAATACTATGTGGGAAAACTATTTGCCCCTTAAAAACACGAATTCAGGAATGTGTTGACTGACAACATGAACTTCCTGTTTGGAAGCAGGAAGGAAGGTTCACCGGACACATAAGACTCACCCTCCTTTAAGGAGAAGAGTAGCCCCCACCAGCTGCTGGAGGTCTGACTCTGAGCAAGGAAGAAGGAGACTGCTGAAGAATACAGGAACGTCCTGTCCCAGAACAGGAATGGTGGGAGCTGTCAGGGCCCAAAGGCAGTAGGATATATTTTAATGAGTTTTCTCTCTCTAGCTTTATTCCCTTTCTATTTTTCAGTTGAGGATTTCTGCCACTGTGTACAAGAAGATCTGTATTACAGGAACAATGGACATGGTTAGTTGCCAGAGGTGTTGGAAACTTGTGTTCTGGGGACTACTATCATGGAGGATTGGGCACTGTCCTATGTGCAGGAACCTGAATGAGCTCCGAGCTCAGCTAGAGGAGGTGAGAAGAGAAATTGCCAGACTGCACCATCAACTTTACTGGGGTATACTGCTCCATCCCCTTCCCCAGTGGCCCACTGGCCCAGGGGATAGAAAGTGGTGGGACAGAAGAGAGCAGACAGAAAAGGACTCCAAGTTGACTGGCAGAAATTTCAATCATAAATCACTTCACAGCCTTGGAGGGATGCAGGACACAGGGGCCTAGGAAGCAGAATCTGAAGCAAGATTACAGAGGAAACAAGGTAGAATGGAGGAAAGGCTACAGAGGGGTGTAAAGGGAAGCAGAAGAAAAAGAACAGAAGACAAACACTCATTCTGGGGGACTCTATGAATAGAAGAGTCGAGTCCCACTTGGATGGATCTGTGGTAAAAATCTGATGCCTCCCTGGTGCCTTGGCCAAGAGAGAGACCCTCAAAATTGAGAGGATAACAAACCAGGCAGATGAAGGAATAAACATTTTTATCCATCTCTGCACCAATGACCTAGCTAACCAGAAAGTGGAGGAAGTCAAGCTAAACTTCAGAAAGCTGAGTGAGTGGCTGGAAGTATGGACAGCCTCGCTAACCTTCTTGGAGATCCTTCCAGTATGGGGAAAAAGTGTCGACATAAACAGGATCAGGAAGGAGGAAGTTGAGGATTTCAACAGTTGGTTATGGGAATGGTGCAAGGAAAAAGGTTACCATGTCATAGGCGAATGGGGGAGCTTCAGGGATAGAAGACTATTCAAGCCGGACAGACTACACTTACACAGGCAAGGAACGAGTGCATTAGGACAGAAGTTCGATGTTCACCTCAGGTGTTTAAACTAGGCAAAGGGGGGAGGGTATGGCACCAAGAAACCTATCAGTGATAGTTTAGAAGATGGGAACTTAGTCGTCACTTCCCAGCAAGCAAGACATACTGAATCACATCACAGGTACAACCAGAATACGCAAAAAAAGGCACTGAAAAATCAAAAAGGTTCAGGATAATGGGAAACACAGGCATTTACTAGGTGAAAGAAGCAACAATTCAGCCACAGGCTTGTGGACAGGGGTGTGCATTGATGCCAGACCTTGAAGCCAAGGTAACAAGATGAGTGACCTTCAGGCATGGATGGTGGAGTCCTGTATGGATCCTGTGACAGTCACAGAGACCTGGGCATCTGACAACAATGACTAAGATCTTGCAACCCCTGGGTACATGCTTTTTAGGAAAGACAGGAGAGGTGTCAAGGGAGGGGGCTTGCACTCTATGTTAAGGAAGGGATAGAGTCCAAAAGATGAACAATATTTCTCTCAACCCAAATGTTTCAATCCAAGACAAAAATAGGATCAGAATGTTTTTATTTTCCTTATGCTTTTTGTATATTTCTTCTTAAAAGTAACGTTTCAGAACATATAGTTCCTTCATCAGACTTGTGAACATTATTGTCTGTGCTTGTATATATACTATTCTTCACATTTTAATGCATAGAAATTAATTCACTTCTTAATATTCCAGCTGTAATGACATTTAAGAATAAATGAATATTAGTAGCTCTTTTTCTCAATATTTATCTTTTTGTATATATATTAGGCTGCACTCCCAAAAAGTGAATGTAACTCAGATAAATCAGTTTAATTTAATTTAAGCAGGTGGAACTAACCTGCAAGCTTCTTAACTCAAAATGTGTATTTGCTTGCTTTACTACATACTCTCCATACATGGGGGTGGGGTGAGGGCAAGCTGCATTCAATCTCTCAGTAAATTCCTAAAAGGAAAAGATTTGTACCTTAATTCAGTGTCCAAAGTACTCATCAGTTATCTTTTTCTTAAATAGTTTAAATGGACTTTTTTAGAACATTTTTAGAACAAACATTCCACAAATTCAACTCTACTTTAGAATCAAAAAAGCTCTAACTTCAAATGCTGCACACTTAACAAGTATCTCCAATTTTGCAAACCATCCTGCAACCGAAGAGAACTTGCTTTAAAAACTTTCTTTTTTGTTCTCTGACTCTCCTTATTCTTGCTAATAAAGCTTTATTATGTGTGGTTCATAGCTCAGTGCTTATGCTTCATACTGCAGTTTAATGTAAGTTGTGCTTGGATACAGAGGCCAACAGAAGTAGGACAATGCTGTCACAGTATTAGTTGTAGGGACTGATAAGTGCTTAGGTACTTTCGTAGATTTGAGTCGGTCAGGGGTGCAGTATCTGTAAACTGGATAGTATAGGCATGGTGCTTAACTGTTTGAGCTGGTAAGTTAGTTGATAAGACTTGATGTTTGGCTTTACTCTGTATCCCACCGTAGGAAGGCTGCTTAGTCGAGTAGGAAGATATTCCCCCAAAATAATAAGTATCAAACAATTATGAATGATTATCTCCTCCAACTCCAGAGAGTGTGGCCAGTAGTGCACAGGAGAGGAAACCCCCCCTTGGGGGGAACCTCTGAGGAACTATTAACAATAGTGAAAATTACAAGACATAAGTCCATCACATCTAATAAAAACTTCAGTTTTTATTCTTCTTTTTTAACATAGCACCAGAACTTGTTTCGACTGGCTACAGTTTTGTAGTTGTACACCACTTCTTCAGGCCAATATTGTATATAGTGCTTTTGTTTCTGGTACTTTTAGACATTCAATGTCGAATACTCATTATTGTTTGTGGCATCTTACAGTTTAGGTTGTACACCACTTCTTCAGGCCAATATTGTATACAGTGCTTTTGTTTCTAAACATAAACAAACAAACAATTAATAAATCTCCTTGTTTTTTAAGTTTTTACATTTCAATTATATCCTGTTAAACAGAACAAAAACAACCACCATTTCCAGAGACTAAAGTATTAAATATAATTTCAATTCAATTAAGCTTTAAGTTATTTCATGTACACTCAGAAACTTGATATCACTTCATAAATGTTTAGGGTTTTCTATCTCATACCTGGTACTTTTTAGACATTCAATGTCGGAATGCTCATTATTGTTTGTGGCATCTGTCTTAGAATCTGTTTCCTAATTAGAAAACAAACATTCTTTCAATTTTTGTCCTATGTATCAATTCTGTGTCTTTTTTAAACAAATTCATTCAACACTTACTCCTTAAACTGAAGCATTTCATTATTAAATGCTACTTTGTTACTCAGTCTCTTATTTGGTTACATCGGGGTTGGTTTCATGGAAACTGTTTCCTTTTTTATAATGTGGATTATTTATTTTAAGTTTTTCCTATAAAAGAAAATAATTCCTTATGAGGCAATCCTTATTATGTCTTAACATTGTACTATATATTTCCTTAACGATTTTTATAAGAGAGATTACTATCTCATATTTATATCAGTTTCACTTACTTGTTATAAAATGTATCGATTAACTAAAAATATAATGAATATGTAATCAGTTATAAAGCCTTCATTATTGCTAGACTTTTATAAACAATGATGTCTTTTACCTGTTACTGTTATTTGTTTTCCTTTATTTCCGATGTTTTAGTCCCGTTTGTTGCCCTTTTCAATGCTACAACACAGAATCATATAGTTTAAATGCACTTTATACTGTATTTAAAGCCATTTGGCTTAATCTCTCTTCGATTTCACTTAATTTTGTTAGGTTAATAAAACATACATTTCTACCTGGCTCGAAAATGCCATTCCTGCCTTTCTTCTCCAAATACAAAAGGGAAATCTGAGCCTATGCTCATGCGTGGTTTAAAAAGACCGTGAAATATGGTAATCAAGATTACATCATCTATGACATCATCCTTCAGTGTAGTAAGGAGACATCCAATTGTTAGATTACTAGTTAATCTGCTTGCTAGCACTAGTTTATTGGTGGCTTTCCATGTTAGCACATCTACAGAAATTTTATAGAAAATTAAGATTGGCAGATTGGTTTCAAGATAGACCAGAAGAACCATTAACTAGAAAACAAGAATTGAGGAAATCATTAGTCATAAAGTCTAATTTTACACCCCCTAAAGGTAAAGAAGTAGTTGAAACATACATTAAAGTAGTGGATAAACAAATTAAAGAATTAATAAATAAGGAACTTCAATTCCCAAAATACAATAACTTATCTAGAATAGAAACAGAATCATTACAAAATTTACAAAATGATGCTACAATAATTATTAAACCAGCAGATAAAGGGGGAGGGATTGTATTATATGACTATCAAGAATATAAGACAGAATGTAATAGACAATTAGAAAACATTAATCATTATTTAAAATTAGACAATGATCCTACAGATGAGATAAAGGAAGAAATTACAGATTTTTTAGAAGGAGCAGTAGAACAAGGATGGTGCACAGAAACTGAAAGAAACATGTTAATTAATAAAATTCTGAAAATACCAGTTTTCTATGTGTTGCCAAAAATACATAAAAATTCACAGAAACCACCTGGGAGACCTATAATATCGGGAATAGACTCAGTTTTGGAACCTCTTTCAAAATATATCGACCATCATATACAACATGAAGTGAAACGGATGGACACATACATCAAGGACAAGCCACGTGATTGAAATATTGACAGAAATAAACAAACAAAATATCAATTTAGATGGATTGTGGCTAGTATCACTTGATGTTAGAGACTTGTATACCAGTATACCACATGAGGAGGGAATGCTGTCTTTAAAGCAAGTGCTACAGAATAGGAATGAATCATTCCCAGATACAAACTTTTTGTTAGGTCTCTCTGAATTGGTGTTACAAAAAAATTATTTTCAATTTGAAGATACATTTTATCTACAGATACATGGTACAGCCATGGGTAGCACCATGGCACCATCTTATGCAAATTTATACATGTGGAATTTTGAACAAACACATATCCTAAATGGAGAGAATAATGAGTTTAAAGAAAATATTATAACATGGAAATGTTTGATTGATGATGTACTACTTATCTGGAAAGGTTCTGAGGAAGATTTGTTAAGATTTAAAGAATACCTAAACACTAGAGATGAAAATTTAATCTTTTCATTAGACTATGACCACCAGCAAGTCAAGTTTTTGGATCTGTTAATTTGGAAAAATAATAATAAACTGGAAACAAAACTTTATCGAAAATAAACTGATAGAAACACTTTACTACACTATTCAAGTTATCATGATCCAAAACTTAAACAAAGTATTCCCAAGTCACAAATCATTCGAGCAAAAAGAAATAGCACAACTGAAGAGGAATATAACAAAGAAACTAATATTATGAAGCAAAGATTTCAACAAAGAGGATACAAAAAATGGAACATAGAAGAATCAGTTTCCACAGTTAATCAGATGTCAAGGGAGTCACTTTTTTAAAAGGGAAAAAGTTAAAGAAGGTACAGATAGGATAGAGTTTTCCACAGCATATAGTCATTTGAGTAATAAAATTAGAACACTTTATTAGATAATTGGTATATTTTACAGTGTGAGAAAGACCTAATGTGAGATTTGAAACAAAACCTTTAATAACATCTAAAAATACCACACTCTGAGACAAATTGGTTCATACACAACACAGAAAAGGGGATCATTATCGAAACCAGTAAAACAATTGTTACTGTGTCCCTTAAAAAATGGCAGCTATCCTTGTGGACAATGCTGCCATTGTAATAATACTAGTAAAAAGGGATTTTTTGAACATCCTTACACCAATAAGAAACACAACATTACACAACACATTACCTGTAAATCCCACCATGTTATTTATTTATTACAATGCCCTTGTGATAGACTCTATGTGGGTAAAGCTACACGAGAACTAAGAGTCAGAATTAGGGAACATAAAAGTGACATAAGATTGAAAGATGAAAAATCATCTGTAGCAAAACATTTCAATAGAGAGGGTCACACAGCAGCCTCATTATGATTTTGGGGTCTTGAATTGGTATATGAACCTTTAGGACAGAACATTTCATGGGATGAACTATTATTAAGAAGGGAAGTATTTTGGATTTATACAATGGATAGCACAAATTCCAGATTTGGAATGAATGAATCATGTAATTGGAATCTTTACTAGTAATTAGGAACAAATGATAAGGAAACAGTAAGATTTAACTTAGAAATTGGAGTAAATAATAATAAAAAATTAATACACAAAAGTGAAATATATTTAACATAAGATTTACTAGAATACAATAATGGAGGATTTAATAATAGTTCATAACATGGGTAAGATAATGTTATAATACAGACAGATTGAGATATTCTGCAATTTATTTATACTAGAAGTTATGATTGTACACATTGATGGAAGTTAAAAAAAGTTGAATTGACATTGCAATAAATATAAAATGTATAATCTTAAGTTTAAAATTTATGGTATCAACAGAAATATAATACAGACAAGTACCAATTGGTACGAAAAAGGTAAATTTATACTTCCATCACTGTAGCTCTATTTGAACATTTGGAATATCAAGTAACTATTAAAATTAAGATCTATAAAAAAATGTAAAATATAAATGGATGAACAAGAAATTATATAGTATTTCATGTGGTCAGAAACATATTAGTATAAGAATAGATATAATCATCCTATTAGTAAAAGTCATAAAAAATAAGGAGATAGAAACGGGAATCAAACCTGGTACCTTCTAGTACATTAGAGTACACTTAATGTAAGCGTTATTGGACTGGGTGGGGGAATTGGCCTAATCATCTTTGTTTTATAACATCTGACATCAATTGAGATGTTTCACAAAGAGGAAGTGGGCTCCCTTCACTGCTGACTAATGAGGAACATGTAATTTATATATACAATAATAATAAATATAATATAAGAAAAAAAGGAAATTATATTTATAACACTTTGGATTTTTGAATTATCTATTTTCTATTAAGGTAATAAGTTTTGGTAATAAACCAAGGGCAGGGGGCAAACTGCCGTTCACTTCTAAGTCGAATGGTTGTTTAACTGCTTGACTATGAGCTGATTCTGGCATTTTTTTTTACCATTTTTACATCTTTAGATCTCTCCTTACAATTAAGGGAGATCTGGATAGTCAAAAACGAACACCCGCTGCCATCACAGCACTATCAGAGTAGATGAATTATGATATTAAACAATAACTAGGATTATGGTTACAAACTGAGGACAGGGGGTTTAACGCTGGTCTCCTTTGGATCAAATGGTTATAAACCGCTTGACCAACAGATGAATCTGGCTCCTTTTCAACTATATATTTTTTTTTGAAATTCTATGTTTATTAATTTTACATAATAACAGGCATGATATACAGATACCAGTACAGAACAGGGAAAAAAAACCCTTAATGCAGAAATGTTACCATAACATAGATCCGAATATACTACCAACCCACCCTACCCCCGGGCGTCACCACCAATTCAGGCTAGACCTGAGAACATTTAACCTGTACCATGGAGCATAACCTAATAGATAACAATAAACCACATAGCGAATCTAAAGAAGAAAGAAAATGAACGTCAGAGGATTTGAATAAAAGGCTCAGTGAAGGTACAGAGCGTATAGCTTGCCCCATTTTTATGGAGGAAGTAGGCATAGCATGTCTGGAACTAGCTATTAGTTTTCCATTTTGAAACATCGGAGATTTCCTCCACCCATTCCTGGTAGGAGATAACTGTTTGATCTAACCAATGTCGGAGGACTAACCTTTTAACTGCCATTGAAATTATGGCCATATGATACTTCCTCTCTTTGACCCTGATGTTCGAGTACATGCCAATTATACAGATTTCAGCTGTGAATAATTCCTCCAGACCCAAAATCGGATCTAGGCTATCACAGATAGCTTTCCATAATGGGGCAACCTTAACGCATGACCAAAATATATGTAATATATTCCCCAGTCCTACCACATCTTATGCAGCTAACAATTTAGACTTATCAAATTTGGCCAGCTTAATGATGTAATACATATTATTTAATATATAAAACTGTATGAGCCTATTTCTGTCCAAAGTAAGGTACTTGTACACGTCCCTCCATACCTGATTCCAAGACATGGAAGGCCCAGAAATTAGAGGCGTCCATACGTTGGAGCCAGTTAAGGCCTCTGGGAACTTTGTAAGCATATGATGCATGTATAGGCTAGCTATACTATGGAGATTTGTGACACACTTCCTGAGTTGTTCTAGGAAAGGCCTAATATAAGAGGTCGAACTCACCAACCCGAATTCTTTACCTATAAGGTGTCTCAATTGGTACAACTTAAAAATATTTTGGGGGGAATATTCAGCTTTGTCATTAATTCACTAGAGGAACAAAGGGATCCCTGAATATAAAGATCCTCTACAGAGCAATCCCGAATTTGCGGGAGCCATGTCTGCGATAACTTTTGGGCCCCAATTTTAATATTAGGATTAAGTACTAATGGTTGACCTAAGTCCTTGGAGTACAGAATCCTAGCAAAGTCCAGTATTGGTTTAAAATCTTACGGACAGCCCCAGTACTGAGTCACGGATATATTCGGCAAAGCAGAATAACTGTAATAGAGACATGCTGAGGGTCAATACTGTAATCCTCCAGTAGTTTGAGCTCTAGCTCCAACCACTTGGGCATGTAATATTCATTTGGAGGCAAAGCCATCTGCCCAGTTTAGTTAAATGACTGGCCCAGTAGTAGAATTCAAAATTGGGCAAACGAAGGCCTCCTTTCTTTAGGCAGACAAAGCTAAGGAAGGATCTCCTAGGTTGCTTACCTCTCCAAATTAACTTGGATACCATTGAGTGAATCTTTGGAAAAGGATTTGGGAAGCCATATGTTGAGAAGGTTCAGGGGGTTAAAAATGCGTGGAAGTACATTCATTTTGATTATGCTGATCCGCCCTCCAATAGCTATGGGAAGGTTGACCCATCTGTTAAGATTCTTTTGGATTTTGTCCACCAAATCCTCCAGGTTAAGTTTCCTGATTGTATCCTCATCCTGGGCCAGATGGATACCCAGGTATTTAAGGTGATTCGGGGCCCATTTCATACCAAACTGAGATACACTGGAATGGAACAGGAATGAATTGAGTGGAAATATTTCTGATTTGGATAAGTTCAATCTATAGTTGGATACTTTACCAAACTGACTCACTATTTGCAGTACCTCTTGTAAAGACTTTTCTGGGTTTGCAAGATGCAGAAGAATGTCATCTGCAAAAACCGAAAGGGTCAATGTCTTTTGAGCGATGACACATCCTGAAATACTGGGTGAAGATTTGATATGCATCAACAGAGGTTCTAGGTACAAGTTGAATAAATACGGTGACAATGGACAACCTTGGCGAGTTCCAGAATACAAGGGAAATCGGGATGAAAACACCCCATTACAATAGACCCTGGCCGAAGGTGAACCATATACCACCTTAATCCAGTGAATAAACTTCTCTGGGAAACCCATTTTATTTAAAGTAGCCCACAGGAACTCCCAACTGATCCAATCAAAGGCCTTTTCTGCATCTAAGGCAACTAAAGCCATGGGGATCTGGGACTCCTGGGCTGTAGAAAATATGGGAAAGAGACGCATGTGGTCTGTTGCTGACCTCCCTGGACAAAACCTACCTGCTCGAACTCAGAAGAGATTGCCAGACCTGTTTAATTCGCAGGAAAAGATCTTAGTCAGAATTTTAATGTCGTAGTTAAGTAGCGAAATTGGTCTATAGCTGGCTGGGTCTAGGATAGGCTTGTCTGGCTTAGGAATTAAGATTATAGTAGCCTCTAGCAAGGAAGGGTCCAGTGGTTCGAAGCAAGGATATAGTTAAATAAATTAAGGAAGCAGGCTCAATTTCTTTACAGAAAGTTTTATAGAAGTTAGGGGTAGGCGTCAGGTCCAGGGATTTGTCCAGGGTAGGTTTTAATGACTTCCTCCACTTCTCTTAGAGTTATGGGGGCTGAGAGTGAGTCACATTGATGCAACTGCAGTCTAGGAAGGGGCATTATCCAGAAAAGCCGTTACCTCTTGAGGTTGATGGCGAGAAAGCCTTGTTACCATACAGATCCTGGTAAAAAACTTCAAAAACCTTAGCTATATCCCTTGGGGCAGTTTTGATAGATCCGTCCCTCGCTTTTAAGGCAGGGATTAGTCTGGAACTCTCTACTTCCCTTAATCTGAGAGCCAATAATCTCCCGGGTTTCTCTCCCTGATCAAGGTATTTTGTCTTAGACTTCAAGATGGCATATTCTGTTTTTTCTTTGATCAGGTCTTCATATTCATTCCTGAGCTTATACAAAGTCTCTAGGGCAGTTTGGGAGTTGCTAGAGGAAAGAGCACTTTCAGCCATTTTAATCTGGTTAGCCAAAGAACTAATTTTCTCCTCCCTCATCCTCTTCCTTCTGGAAGCCACCTTTATAAATTCTCCCCTGATAAAACATTTCAGTGAGCACCAGACTAAGTCATTTCTGGAAATTGAGCCTTGATTGATTTCAAGAAAAGACCAGATCAACAACTTAAAGTGAGAAGTTGTTTGCTCGTCTTTCAAAGCTGGGTATTGAGCTTCCAAGAGGTATCTCTTTGACCCGGAGGCTGGGTGAGAGCTTGATCCATGCCATTGAATGGTCGAGATAACAATGGGCTCAATACCAGTAAGGGAGATATTGGCTAAAAGTATAGTGCTCACCAAAATGTAGTCCAACCTTGACCAGGAATTATGAATTGGGGTAGTAAGTGTAGCTACTGATTAGAAGGGTTCAATAGTCTCAAGGGTCCCCTAGGCCTAATAAGTTGCATAAATCATTAAGCGCCAATTGGGCGGATGTGGGGATTTCAGGGGCCTATAAGTTCTGTCTAGAATCTGTGAGGGAGCAATGTTCCAATCCCCCTAAAATAAATGCCGTTGGCAAAAATTCACTCAGTCTAGCTGTTAGCCGTGATATGAAGTCGTGATCCCCAACAGGACCATATATGGCTCCCAGAACCACATTCAGACATTGAGTAGCTCCTTTCGCTAAACAAATCTACCTTCTGATCTTGAATACATTTCTCCAGTACAAAGGGCACATTTTGCTTAATCATGATAGCTACTCCTTTACTAACTGTAGACCCTTCAGACACAAAGACCTGCGAAAAACCATTATTCCGAAAAAAATTAGCTTCCGAGACAAGAATGTGTGTTTCCTGCAAAAGGAGAATATCCGCACCAACCAAGGAACAATTTAAAAGTATTTGTCTTTTTTTAGTTACCTCCCTAATGCCCCTGATGTTCCAAGTAGCAATTTTAATATGGCCTAAAGCCATTTACAGCAGTAGATAAAATAGCATTGTTCAAATTGTACTCCATGGCATTGCCTTCCGATCCCCTTAGTGGTGACACCTTCCACCCACCCCAAAACCCCCTCCACCCCCATTATAACCCCTTGAACAGACCAAACATTACAGAAGTAAGTAGCCTTCCACCTAACTGAGGCTAAACAGCCCTCGGATAAAACCAGAATCAGCAGTGTAACTGGTTTGAAGGAAGTGTTCCCCTATCCCACCCTCCTCCTCTAACCCTCCTCCCACTGCCCCAAAACTATTTACAAATAGTCCCCCAATGTCCGAAACCAAAAAGCAACCAGTTCTTCCATACAAGCGGGACCCCTCCCCCAGGGTGCCTTGGTCTGCCACAAACCTTCTTGGAGATAGAGTCATGCCCAGGCCTAAAAACCCCGCTGTAGTCGAAGCTGGGCCTACTGAAAAAATGCCTGGTCCTTTTATCTTGATGTGACCAAGGTGCCCTATTACCCCAAAAGCGCCATGAGACAGATTTTCGGGCTACACTCCTACCCTGACCCCACCCTCCAACCCCCGTAAACTGTGCTGTGATCTCGTTGAACAGCTCTGTTTAGCTAGGCTCAAGACTCAATGGTAAGCCTAGAAGCAACTATCCGACTGACTCAAACATTCTATTCCTGCGGACCCTCATAATCTTAACATAAACGAAGAGGGGTGAATACCTGGAGTGCTCCAGACCTGACCTTTAAGAGCAGACCCTAAAATTGAGGGTCAGTGAGAAAGACCCAGGCGTCCTCAACCGGAAAGCAAAGCGCAGAGGAAGTTCGGGTCGGAAGGCGCGTGAACGGACCAAAATGGTCCGACCGCTAAAGGCCCACGGAAACCCTTACCCTCTCTTTAATACCGGTCTATTAGTGGAGACAGTCGTTTGTAAGCTACACATCTTCTAGGCCGCATAGGCCTATGACCTACCCTCCGCCTTTAACTCCCTCCTGGTACAACACTTTACCCCAAAGGAAACCAGGTAAGCCATCATGATTAGCTACCCAAAGAGATATCCTATTCAAAGAAGATTCGATCCCTACTGTATTAAACATGTCAAACAAGTTACAGCTTAATCTTAAAAGCACGGTAGTCTCTAGAGAGCCGTCTCCCTTGAAGAGGTTTGGAAGCCTCGTGGTAAGGTCGGATAAAGCTTGCTCGGTTTCATGCATGCCAGGTGCCATCCAGGGAGACCAGAAGTTTTGCCGGATAATTCATTTTGAATTTCTTGCCTGCTGCAATTAATTTCTTAACGATCGGGTGGAAGGCCGCTCTCTTTTGCCAGATCTCGTATGGGAGGTCCTGGGTGATTCTTATTTTGGTATGGCTCCACTGGATTGATTCTAGCTCCTTAACTTTGGCCAAGACGTGTTGTCTCTCAATATAGCTGAGGAACCTAATGATAATTGGTCTGGGGGGGGAGCCCCAGGTGCAGGTTTAGGCCTTAAGGATCTGTGTGGCCTCTCAATGTGATATTGTTGATTAATGGGAGAAGGGCCAATGATTTTGTTGAGAAACTGTTGAATAAATCTGATGGTGTCTCCTCCTTCCTCCGATTCGAGGCAAGCCCAGTATTAAACGTTGTTCCTCCTGCTTCTGCCCTCTAGATCTTGGTCTTGGTCTGCAATTTCTGGATTTGCTGTCTTAGTTTGATAATTTCTGGATCCGTCTTGTTTCTCTAGTGTTCTAGAGAGAATGCTTTTCCTCATATCCCCACCCTTCTCGATAACTCGGTGAAGTCACCTCTTATTGATTTAATCTCGCTCGAGATTTCTTGAAGCGTTCCCTGAAAGGCACAAGTTCTTGAAGGAAGCGATCTTCTGTTAATAGATTACTTGATGTCCAGGGGTGATTGTTTTGTTGAGCTGCCCAGGTTAGAATTTCTAGCTTTCTTGGGTGCTTTCTCTGGAGATGCGGGTGGGTATGCTTCACCCGGCTGCTTTCATCTCAATTCATTGCCTCAAACTGCCTATAAACCTCGCATCCACCGTACGATTCAGCTCAGGGTATCAGGAACGATCAATGACACCTTTAATCTGTGAAATTTCCTGAAAGAATGCTATATTCCAGCAAATATAAACGATTTAATAGGTGGAGGGTGGGAGCACAGTAGAAAGCTGCTACCAGTCGCTCTGCATCACGTGACCTCTTGTTCAACTATATTTAATATTTAGGTATCTCCTTTCACTATCAGGGGAGATTGTAATAGTTACAAATGAATATGCCCAGCCCAGTCAGTGCTTTATGTCCCAAAAGGCATAATAAGGATGTGGATTACAAACAAATACGTTCTTTTTATGTTTTGTATCCCCATAATAGATAGTGCAGTCTTTCAGGAATTAAAGATTGTAAACATTTTCAATAATATTTTAAATAAGGATGATTATCTAGTGAATACTCGAGTACAAGTAAAAGTTAATAAGTTTAATGATAATTTGGTTTTTAAAAGAATAGCAGGGATCAAACCATCGACTGCTTGGATGTGGAGCATGTGCTAACATGGAAAGCCACCAATAAACTAGTGCTAGCAAGCAGATTAACTAGTAATCTAACAATTGGACGTCTTCTTACTACACTAAAGGATGATGTCATAGATGATGTAATCTTGATTACCATATTTCGCGGTCTTTTTAAACTGTGCATGGGCATAGGCTCAGATTTCCCTTTTGTATTTGGAGAAGAAAGGCAGGAATGGCGTTTTTGAGCCAGGTAGAAATGTATTCTTTATTAACCTAACAAAATTAAGTGTAATCGAAGACAGATTAAGCCAAATGGCTTTAAATATAAAGTGCATTTAAACTATATGATTCTGTGTTGTAGCATTGAAAAGGGCAACAAACAGAGTTAAAACATCGGAAATAAAGGAAAACAAATAACAGTAACAGGTAAAAGGCATCATTGTTTATAAAAGTCTAGCAATAATGAAGGCTTTATAACTGATTACATATTCATTATATTTTTAGTTAATCGATACAGTTTTTAAAAGTAAGTGAAACTGATATAAATATGAGATAATAATCTCTTATAAAAATCATTAAGAAAGATATAGTACAATGTTAAGACATAATAAGGATTGCCTCATAAGGAATTATTTTCTTTTATAGGAAAACTTAAAATAAATTATCCACATTATAAAAGGAAACAGTTTCCATGAAACCAACCCCGATGTAACCAAATAAGAGACTGAGTAACAAAGTAGCATTTAATAATGAAATGCTTCAGTTTAAGGAGTAAGTGTTAAATGAATTTGTTTAAAAAAGACACAGAATTGATACATAGGACAAAAATTGAAAGAATGTTTGTTTTCTAATTAGGAAACAGATTCTAAGACAGGTGCCACAAACAATAATGAGCATTCCGACATTGAATGTCTAAAAAGTACCAGGTATGAGATAGAAAACCCTAACTATTTATGAAGTGATATCAAGTTTCTGAGTGTACATGAAATAACTTAAAGCTTAATTGGATTGAAATTATATTTAATGCTTTAGTCTCTAGAAATGGTGGTTGTTTTTGTTCTGTTTAACAGGATATAATTGAAATGTAAAACTTGAAAACATAAGGAGATTTATTAATTGTTTGTTTGTTTATGTTTAGAAACAAAAGCACTGTATACAATATTGGCCTGAAGAAGTGGTGTACAACTACGAAACTGTAAGATGCCACAAACAATAATGAGCATTCTGACACTGAATGTCTAAAAGTACCAGAAACAAAGCACTGTATACAATATTGGCCTGAAGAAGTGGTGTACAACTACGAAACTGTAGCCGGTCTAAACAAGTTCTGGTGCTATGTTAAAAAAGAAGAATAAAAACTGAAGTTTTTATTAGGTGTGATGGACTTATGTCTTGTAATTTTCACTATTGTTAATAGTTATTCTATGCCATAGTACAAGACTGTCCAGTAGTATATGTTTTAGAAAACATAAAGGGCAACCTACATCCACTTATTAGTATAGGGAACCTCTGAGGACCCATGGCTACTGACCTGCCCGTCCTGGGCATACTAAAGGAGAGAAATCCTAATTTAACTATGTTGAGTTGTTGGCTAATCCGAACTCCAAAGTTGTAAATCCTGATCCAGAGAAGCAGGGAATCTAGAATCCAGTACTGATCTTTGAGTGTTGGAAGATGGTGGCATCCTTCTAGTCAACTCATATTTCAAGAAATCCATGTCTGGCAGAATCTGATAGTAGATTGGATTCCAAAGTTGAACTTAATTAATTGACTTCAAAGCTGCATGGTCAAGCAATCCAGAAGGTGAGGAAGTATTCCCAAAGAGGACCAGTAACCAAATGACTAAGGCTCCAGAACTAGAATATGAAGATGGGGAGGTTCAGTTGTGAATGACAAGCCTGGCAATGGAGGCCTTAGTGATGAAGCTATGGGGCTAGGTGCAGACTGTGCAATCTGGAGAAAGCGGTGCAGTAGGAACCTCTGGTCCAGAGTGGTGAAGCTAGTAGAGCAAATCGACAATAGATTATAGTACAAAATTGGTAGAAATACTGTTGGATAGACTCCAGGTCCCTTAGGGGCCAAGCAGATCGTAAGTAAGCGAGACATTCTGTGATAAACCTCTAGGCCCTGAAGAGTGAAGCAGATTGGTATGAGCAGATAGTGTTAGTAAGTAGACCTACACATAGGTCAGCAGTAGTAGTAGTACAATCAGACTTGCATGGTGCAGACATAGTAGCAGAGGAGTAACATTGAATAGATTATGTATAGTTTAGCGAGAAGATCGAGGAAGTAAATAAGCATCAATCAAGGAGCTCCTCATGTGGTGAGCAATATAATTCCTTAGAGAGATGTATAGAGACATGTTTAGGGAAGCCAGAATGGTACAGCAGCTTGAGTTAAACATGAGAAGGGACTGAGAGTCACGTTGATGTGCCTAAAGTCATGGATGGTAATAATGAAAGAGAGGGTCAAGTCGGAAGCAGCAGTGTTGTAACAGGATCCAATGAGCCTTGGAATGTCGGAGTAGAATTAAGTGGAGGTTAATATTGAGATGGAAGTCTTCCAGATAGGGCTTAGCTAAGTGAAGAATTACCCCGCCTGGGTCGAGGGACCCATCCTCAAGATGCGGACTTCAAGGGGGTAGATCAAGTTGTAGCTGGCATGTACCTGAGTGCAGGAGTAGTGGAAGGCTGATGGCAAAGCCCGACAGCCATGAGCACATGGAAGAAACAAAACATATGTAAGGCTGAACGGCTGACTGAGACATCGAATGACAACTAGGACATTGAATGTAGGTATGGAAAATGGGAGCTTGAATTGCACAAATTAAAAGCAAATGATGATGAAGGCAGACACTGGGAAAACTGAAGGCCCAAAAAACCAAAACTGAAAGAAACACAAGGTACATAAGAATGGGAGTGCAGCAGGAATAGGTGACTGAGAGAAGCACAAACTGCAACCAGGAAGGCATAAAGCAAAATACTGACCTAGAAAGTTGGAAAAGCACAAACCAAGCGAAAGTCCAAAATCAAAAGGGAAAATGGGAGACAAACACTGGGGTAAAGGAAGAGGCAGAGCCCGCTGCATCAAGAAACAGTGCTTCTGAGTGAGGCTAGAAGGAGCTGACTTAAATAGCTCAGGCAGGGGGTGTGGCTGGTTGCTCCCACCCACCGAATTGCAGGCATAGCCTTTGAATTATTATGGGAATTGCATACTGTTGAAGGATTAGAAATAATATTCTTACAGCTGACATCTTTTCCTTCTCTTTTCACAGATTCTATCTGTAACTCTACTCTCAGTCTGAGTCAGGAGTATCTCCCCAGAAATTGGAACCTAGACGAGAATGTGTGATGGAGTAACCTGATCAGACCCTTTTCTCTTTTTTGTCTTTTACAATGTGTGATATAGCATTGCAGGGTAAACAGATTAATGACAATGGGAATAATAGCTTTAGCACCTGACTGAAGGCAAGATCTATTAGCTTAAGCCTTCTTTGTTTACCTTGCAGCAGAAAGAATGTTTTAATGTTTACATCAGGGTGATTTTTGTAATGAAATGAATTTGGGGATTTATGCACTGTTTTGGAATATTTAAATTAGTATAGGAATATTAATTATGGGCAATATTTAAGGCTCTCCAAAGTAGTAGTAATCCAATGACTGTCGCGGCAAGGCAAAAGCAACCTAATGGAATTGATGTCGATGTCCACTAGTCCAGATGTAGATCAGAGGATCGATGGCGAATGTCCAGCAAATCCAGATGTAGTTCCATAGCGGGGCGAGGCTCCTGGAGGGTTGGCAGTGATGGCGGGCAGGCAAGTGTAAAGTAGAGTATGCGAACTTATAGGCCCCAATGCTGGGTGAGGCAGGTGTATAGTAGATATAGTCGAACTTACAGGTTCCAATATTGGGGAGGCAGATGTTGGTCGTATTAGTGGATCCTCCAATTCTCCTATGAGGAGTGAAGCGGGCATACAAGTCTGATGATCAAGAATGGCAGAAGGCAGATGAGGCAGATGAGCTGACATAAAGCACAGTTAATAGTCAGATAGCATTGAATTAGGTTAGGTGCAATGCTTAAGCCATGCTATAGGACAACAGAAAGGAGCAGAGCTTGGTTGAGAATTCAGGGAGGAGTGGAGTGGTAGTAGATCCAAATGAATTGAAGCATCCTGGTAGGATCATCCAAGGGAGTGAAAGGGAGCTAAGCCCAGATGAGGTGTAGGATATGTGGCTGGATCACATGTAGGCCAGCCGATAGAAAGTATGAAATGTGGGATGCGGTGGATACACGTAGGTCAGCCGGTAAGTGAGTAGAGCATGGCAGCTAAACCCCATGAAGGCTAGCAGGCTGCAGAACCCTGACATAGGGCAATGAGGGAACAGAAAGCATGCCAGTGAGGCCCCCATGTGGCTGGCGGTGTACGGCCTGACTCCACGCAGGTAGGCAGAAGGAGATTGAGTCAAGCTAGACCCCACATAGGCTAGCATGAACTGGGTGCCACCACGGAAGGCTGCCCAGCTAGACAGAAATGCCTGGGCTGGGTGGAATAGATGAGTTTGTAATGTAAATAACGAGCCAGAGAAACCTCCTATGCTGCAAGCAAGAGGCCCTGCAGAGGGGTGTCCAGGCCATAGGGAGAGTTGCAGTGCAGATAGAGTACCGAGTGTGGAGCTGGCAATGCTTAGGGTTTTAAATAAACTAATAGTAAAAATCTTTATGTTACAACAATATTTTAGGAATTGCCACAGAGGGAAATAAAGAAAAAAAGCACATGTGGCATACAGTATTCAATCTGATTAGGTAAGCGGAGGTAGAGTTTTGGTGATTTACTAAAAATTGAAACTGAATAATTAATTTGATATGTGTTTTATCACATCAGAGATAATTAATTAAATATTTTGTGAATTGTTTTTATTAGATATCGTATGGTACTGATGAAGGCTTTGCCGAAACGTATATGAATGGAACCCAGCAGTACATGTGTGGATTCTTCATACTGTATCTGTGTCAGTGGCTCAGTAGGTAGCACACTCGCCTCTGAGGCTGGGAGATCAGAGGGCCATGGGTTCAGTTTCCACGCCTGGCACTTGGGTTAATATCCCAGTACTGACACTGTAGTGCAGCATGAGAGAGGTGCTGCACTTCTGAGGTGCCGTCTTTCGGATGAGATGTCAAACTGAGGTCCCATCTTCCTGGATTGGTGGTACTTCAGGTGGATGTTAAAGATCCCATAGCACTTATCGAAAAGAGTAGGGGAATTTCCCCGGTGTCCTCGCCAAGTTTCCCTCATTCACTAAAAATACCACCAACAGCTTAATCTGGTTCAAGGTCAGTTGGCATTCATCTGTACCCCCAGGTCGTGCCTGAAAATAGGCAGGATTTGTCTAGTGCACTTACCCGGTCAACAAAAACTAAATAAATAAATAAACTAAATATAAAAAGTTTTATGATACAAGAATATTATGGGTGAGTGGGCATTTATTTACCAATCTGATAATTGCTGTTATTTAGGAAATGATTGGTTTAGGCTCCTCCCATAATTAAGTTTTTAATTTTTTGAGGTTGGCTGTGCTGAACCCACACCTTTTCAATGTTTGGACAGAACATTAGGACCTAACTCCAGTTATTGAATGGTTAAACTAGCACAGTGTCCAACCAAATTGAATATCAGTTAATAGTTTCTCAGTTTCTGGAACATGGAATGCGTGCCCCCATATCTTTGCAATGTCACAGCCAAATTGGGATACACAAATTAAATTGGAAGGTTGTCAAAGAATGCCGGGTGATAAGATGCAAATTCAGAACACTATTTTAGTCAGATATCTTAAGCTACTAACCATCCATCATTAGTTCCCTGGGCACTTGGAAGCCAGGTTTCCATTTTATATGAATGTAAGCGTGGAGGTAATGAAGTTGCAGCGCATCAGTGCCATTTAGCAGCCGAGGACGAGGCACAGGAGCAGAATAGATATTAAATGAAACATTGTTAAGCCCCAGTGCAATACATGGAAGTTAGTTCAGTAGCTGTACAGTAATGTCCAAAGCGCCACCTGCAGAGTAATACAGAGTGTCATTTGACTGGGGAGCAGGACGTGATGAACTATAACCGCTTGCAGGGTGAAATCGGTAGACTGCAGGGAGTGAGTGGCATCCAAATGACGAACTGCATGGTGGAATGAAACAGTAGCTGCTGTAGGAGGAAAAAGACAGGGCAGCAACAGCAAGGAGCAAGAGTAGCAGAGCAGGAATAGGGGCAGCAGAGGAGGAACAACAGCAGCTAAGCAAGCAGCCGTGGAGGAAGGAGCACCTTGGTTAAGAGGTGAGGTGGAGGGGAGAGCGCTCTCCAAAAGAAAAGAAACAAATGTTGGAAAGAAACAGGCAACAAACAAAAACAGGGGAGCACAAATGGGGGCAGGAGAGGGCACAGAAATGCAACAGGAGCGGGGGGGGGGACAAGAAGAAGGCAAGAGAAGGCACAGGCCACAGAAACAGAAGGAAGAGCAGCTGCGGACTAGCAGCGCACAACCAGCGAATGAGATTCGCTCTAAGCAGAGCACCTGCTGTAGGTTAGTTTATGTAGTGTGTGGGGGAGGAGCTCTTCCCCTACATAACTACAGGCATGCCTTTAAATTACTATTTTTTGTTGTTAATTTAAGTAGGAAAGATTTAAATCTCATTACCTTCTCATTTTGGCTTTAGCGATCTTAGATTACAGTTTGTAAGCAGCATGCCCGTTTGTCCACCCACCGCCATTACATGGAACACCACTTTGACTGCAAGCAACCTTCTTCTTCTGCGGATAAAAGAAGGCCCAGCCGCAGGGTGAGCACACCAGTGGGCTTGTTTACAGCAACAAGTGATGTCACCCTGGGAAGCCCGGTCTATGAAGAAATCCCTCCAGGCGGATGCCTGTGTGGGAGGGATCCCCTTCCTAAAAAAGGTTTTACTATACCATAAACAACAATTTCTACCTTCGTGTGGATACTTATGGGATGGGTACAGATTCCATAAGCCCATTCATACTACAGTATATATTTACATAAGGGAATGGAGGAAAAATTGATAGCTGGTCTGGTGACGGGGGGAAAATGGGAATATATAAACAAAGCAGGACCTTCCATTTCAATGGACATGGCCAGGGATTATTTATTTTATGTTCTCTTAAATAAACTCTCTGTTTTTTATGGAAAAAAAACTTCATTTTTGGAAAATAAGGTATCTCCAAGAAAACAGACATAACAAGCCGGTGGAGATTCATTTTCTACATGATCTGCCACTGCAATATTCGGCTTCAGTTTCAAGTCAGTTTTATTTTTTACCAGGAATACACCATTGAGAAAAACTCATTTGCAAGGAGGTCCTGGAAGGACAACAAAAAATACAACAGAGAATAAAAACAATTCGTATGGTACAGTACGGGTGATGCAAGTACAATAGGGAACATAACAATTCATATGGTACAGTGTTGGAGGTACAGGAACAATACAACCAAGGGCAGATACACAGAAAAGGTAACATAACAAATCGTGAGGTACAGCATTGAGGTACAGGAACAACGCAGTCATGACAGATACGCAAAATAAAAGACCACAATATTAAGTGCAACAATCCTGTCTGAAGGCATTGGAATATTGGAGGGAAGGGAAGGGAGCAAGCGTAGATATAAGTGACAGGACAAGGGTTAGGGGAGTAGGGAGGTCATAGGTTCTAGAACTGGGCAGGAGGCGATGAGGGGAGGGGACTAAGGGGGATGGGAGAGATAGGAGGAGCAAGGGTAGGCAGCCAGTTAAGTGTTGGGTGGAGGAGCGATCCGAAGGGTAGAATAAAGAGGGGTATAAGTGCCATACAGGACCGTGTGGAGAAGGTTTAGGTGTAACATTGGCAATTTTCCTTCAGCAGGGGCTTGATAAGCAATTTGAAGATGGGAAGACTAATGAAGTGGGACAACTGTACGGTCCTTTGGAAGGAGTTCCACAATGTGGGTAGGGAGTGACTGATAGAGAAGGCACCAAAGCGTGATCTGATCCTGGGTGTATCAAGCAGAATGTAAGCATATTTCCTAAGAGAGTAGGTGCAGAGCATAAACTTAAAGATATCAGATATGTACTGGGGGGGTCTGTTAGTTGTGACTTTGTAGGTCCATATAGAGGTGTTTCACTGCCTTTTGGTAGCTAATGAGGTCCAGCCTAGCTTGAGCATATAGCGAGCAGTGGTGGGTTTTGTACGGGGCATTGGTCCCGAATTTTAGGGCCCTGTGGTATGGTACATCTAGTTTGGCAAGAATGGAGTTTGGACAGTTGCTATATAGGGAGTCTGCATAGTCTAGAAGTGGGAGGGACATTGCTTGCACAAGCCTAGATTTAGCGTTAGCGGGGAGCAGCCATTTAATTCGGAAAAATACTCCCAACCTTTGTTTTAGTTTTTTGGTGAGCTCCTCGATGTGGGGCATGAAAGAGAGTGAGCAGTCCAACCAGAAGTCTAGATATTTAAACTTGTCCACAATTTCCAAAGAATCACCTGACATAGTTGTAATACCAATGTGTGCAGAACAAACTCGAATGGATGTACGTTTGGACGGTGGGGAGATAAGCATTATCTTTGTTTTGCATTGAGGAGTAGTTTCATTTGAAGCAGGTTAATCTGCAGAGTACTGAAATCCTGTTTTAGCACTCTACAAGCGGACTCGATGGATGGCCGAGCAACATAAAGAACAGTGTCATCTGCGAATAGAAGAACACTGGCAGAACTGATGTTAAGGTCAATGTTGTTGATGTATAAAGTGAATAGTAGGGGGCCCAGGATTGATTCTTGAGGGACCGCACGGAGGAGTGTTTTACTGGGAGAAAGGTCGACTTGCGATCTCACTAGTTGTAGTCTGCTGATGAGGTAGCAGGAGAACAAACTTAAGGCAGTGTCATCTAGGCCAATATTTTTTAATAGTGACAATAAAAGACAGTGGTCCACCCTATCAAACGCTTTGCTTAAGTCAAGGAAAAGCACTGCTACGTGATTTTTTGCATCGAGAGAATTTTGCCAGTCATTGGATACCTTGGCTAGCGCAGTGACAATACTATGGTGATGCCTAAAGCTGGACTGCATGGGGATTGAAAAGGTTATGGTATTCTAGAAATTCTCTTAGTTGGGCATTTACCAGTTTTTCGAGGATTTTCGACAGAATTGTAAGTAAGGATATGGGTCTGTAGTTGTTTAAGTCGCATGGGTCGCCTGATTTAAACAGAGGGATAACGTGCAGTTTTCCACACCGAAGGGAGAGACCCTTCACTGAGAGGGACATGTTGAAAAGGTGGGTAATTGGTGGGGCTAGCTGGTAGTAACCTAACCTCAGAAGGGCGGGATCTATTTGGTCAGCCTCTACACCTTTTTAAGTGTCTAAAGAGACTAACAGGTCTTCTGTCTGCTTAAGTGGGATGGGGGTGAAACTAAATTTCGCTGAATAGGTAGGAGCAGGGATGGGAGGCCAAGGAGCACTATTGCTAGACTGCTGGTTTAGTAATTTGCTTAAAGGGGAGTCATCAAAAGCAAGGCCTGCCGTGGCAATGTGGTTATTGAAGGCTTCTAGGACGTCATGTTTGTTTGTATATGTACTGTCACCGAGAGATATCTTGGAAGGTAAGGAGGAGGATGAACTATGAACTTCTATTTGTTTTAGAGTCTGCCAGAATTTGGCACCATTGTTCATGGAAGACTTGAGGGTGTTTTGAAATAATTCAGCCTTTACAGATCTAATTATCTTAGTACAATGGTTCCAGGATGTTCTAAAAGCAGCCCAATTGGAGTCTAGCTTGTTTTTTTTCTAGCTTTTTTCCATAGGGCGTCCCTATGATGTAGAACAGCTTTTAACGTGTTGTTGAAGCATGGGCAGATTTTTTTCTTGGTTTTAGCAAAGGGTACGTGGGTGTTGATCACATTCAGAAGTACAGCCTGAAAAATTGCACAGTCTGAAGAGACTGTAGGGGCAAGGTAGAATTCCTGCCACCTAATTCTGTTGAGGTCAGACAGGAAGGCAGCGGGGTTGAAGTTATGGTAGCTCCTTTTATGTGTGTGCCAAGACATAGAGGCGGGTTTGGGTGTGTGCCTGATGCAGGCAATTGCCCTGTGGTCACTGATGTCATTGTGGAATACTCCTACGTGGGAGATTCGATGAGGCTTGTTGGTGAGGATTAAATCCAGAAGTGTGCTGTGTGCCGGGTTTTTAATAGTGGGGCAGGTCACATGCGAGATTAGTTGTTGAAGGCCAAAATTGTCTCAGAACTCCTTCAGGGGCAAGGAGCAGGAGAAGTTCCAGTCCAAGTTAAGGTTGCCCATGATGATAGTTTCAGTATTGGTGGAGTTTAGCAGATGACACAGATGATGTAGTAGCTGCAGGCCTCCCGATGGAGGCCTATAGCAGCCTATAACATGTATGTATTCACTATCAGATTAGGGGAATTTTAGGGCAAGACATTCATATTCCTTAATCCTAGAGGAGGACTCGACGATTGAGGCTGAGAACTTATCCAAAACATAAATTGCAGTTCCCACCTCCCCTACTAAGTCTATCGGCTCTGAAGAAGTTATATGAGGGGATGGCAACACTGTGGTCTGGGGTGGAACATCTCAGCCATGATTCAAATATCACCAGTATGTCAGACCTTGTGTGCAACATCCAGGCCTGAACCAGATCTAGTTTTTTCAATAGGCTACATGCATTAATGTATAGGAAGCTGAGCCCTTTTAACTGTAAGAGTTCAATCGGTGCAGCGAGGGAGGCAAAAGGCCCAGGGTTTAAGTCCACATTGCCAGAGCAAAGTAGTAGTAAGAGTAGCAGCTTTATGAGTCCATGTAATAACATTTTAAGGAAGAATTTTCTTGAATAGGAGTGAGGATTACATAGAAACACAGAATCTGACGGCAGATAAGGACCACTTAGCCCACCTAGTCTGCCCATTTCCCTACCTAATGGATATGATGCAGATCCTAGCTAACCAACAGCCTACTTCTTCCAACCTCCACCCCCTAGAATTGCCTTATGTCTGTCCCATGCATTCTTGAATTCCACCACTGTTTTTGACTCCACAACCTCCTCAGGAAGGCTGTTCCATGCATCCACAACCGTCTCCGTGAAAAAATGCTTCCTCACATTACCTCTGAGCCGTCACCCTCTAGCTTCAAATTGTGCCCCCTTGTTCTTGCACATCTGTTTTTCTAAAAGATGCTACCCTCTTGGACTTTGTTGATTCCCTTGAGGTATTTGAAAGTTTCAATCATGTCCCCCCTCTCCCTCCTTTCCTTGAGGCTATACATATTAAGATCCTTAAGTCTCTCTTGATATGTCTTCTGGTGCATTAGGGTTTGGAGTCTTTAATTTGGTGACTTTAGGGTGCTGAAAGTGAAATAGGGTGAAAAGCACCACACGCACTGGTATACATAGAACTATGTAGATGTGGTCTCAGGTTTTCAGCGAGGTCCATATCATCAGCATAGTTTGTTCCAGCATACATGTGCTGAAGAGTTTGGGTGGCCTTAGGCACAAGGATATGGGTGAAAGGTATATTGTGATAGCTATCTATTAATATGGGATTAGTTTTAGCTACGCAGTGTTTTGAGGGGTGGAGGGCACTGAATAGTACCAGGAAATAGATTATGTTGAGTAGCAGGTTGAGGGGATGTGATCTTAATGAGCAGTGATTTATAATGGCAAGTTATGTAAGTAGGCACGTGAAGCGGGGTACTTGATGTAAAGCTTGAAGGAAAAGGGGCGGAACCTAAGTATATTTAATAGAGGCCGGGGTCAGGGATGGTGGGTGGGACAAATTATTGAGGGGGGGAAGCAGTGCTCCTGAGGTCTGTGGCAGCTGAACAATGCTGGCTGAGTAGCAAGAATCCAGCAGCTTCTGAGCCATGCAGATCGTGTCTCAAGAGACTGGTGCCAAAATTTGAAAATTAGAGTCTCTTCCATACCTGGTGGCTTGGTGAGCAGATGGGCGGCTGCCTGTCCTTGTAGTGTTCGAACCGCGGGCAGTGGTTCTTGGAGAAACCTGGGAGCCCTGTAGAACTGGTGATTCCTAAGGAGAAAGAGGACAAGAACAATTTATTTAGAATTGGGATGGAGGAGGGAACAGAAACACAAAGGGCACAATAGAGCAGGGAGGGGAAGGATTAAGCCGGGTTAGTTAACAAGCTGGGCGGGATAGCAAATTGCTATGGGAGCGGGGGAAGTGAGTGGCAGAACTACAGGGCTGGTGCTGGCTACTGGATAATTGCAGGTACTACTGGCACTGAACCAATTTCAAATTAAAATCAGCCAGACCTATATGCAAACAGGGAATTTGTTCATAGCCGAGGATCAAACAAAAAATTAAGGAATTAGTTCCTAGTGGAAAATCAGGCTAAAATTTAAGCTATAAACCAGCAGTCCTTATACAGCAGTGATGTTAATTTTGCTAACAGTCAGGCTAAGAAAATTCAGAATGGTAACAGCTGTACCTGGTACAAGCAGTAAAATTAATGTTTGCTAGGTAGCAGGCTAAAATAAAACTATGGAGGCAACAAGACATCCAGTGGAGCAGGCAATAATATGAGGCAGAGCACAGCTTACAACTGAAACCTTAGCGGAAGCATTTTTCATTCAAAATACAGCTAACAATAAATTAAATTATTGAGGGGAGAAAAGCTGAGCACTGCAAAAGCAATGCTCCTGAGGTCTGTGGAAGCTGAACAATGCTGGCCGAGCAGCAAAAAGCTGGCAGCTTCTGAGCCACACAGATTGTGTCTCGAGAGACTGGTGCCAACATTTGAAAATTGGAGTCTCTCCCATACCTGGTGGCTTGGTGGGCTGTTGGGTGGCTGCCTGTTCTTGTAATGTTTGAACTGCGGGCAGTGGATCTCAGAGGGAACTGGGAGACCTGTAGGGATGGAGATTCCTGGTGGCTTGGTGGGTGGATGGACCGCTGCCTGTCCTTATAGTGTTCAAACTGTGGGCAGCGGTTCTTGGAGGGAACTTGGAGCCCTTTAGGGCTGGGAGGTCAAATTAATCTGCAAAAGGTCACTGAGTCAAATTCTTCGGTACTGAATGTTAAAAATAAAATGTGGGTACTGTTCTCGAATAAATCATCAGTGTGTGAAAGGGTATATGATTATACAGCTCTTTCTATGTGAGGAAACAGTCAAATTATATTGCTAAAGGTCTAAGAAGGAAAATTTTAAACTTGGCAATTCTTGCAGGGGGCCACTTCATAAAATGGATAATCACTAATGATTGTGTTACAGGTGCAGGGGAGGCAAGCCCTAGGTACAAGATCTCAGTTTGACCCCTTAGGTTATATTCCACCCTATATAACTACATACATAGAGAAAGTAAACAAATATATAGGAAGAATAATGGAAGAAAGTGAAAGAAAAAGACCTAATTATAATATAACCAGGGATGAAAAAGGAGCTTTGGACAATTTAGGCAAGATAAATCCATCATAATCAAGCCTGCAGACAAGGGTGGGGGAATTGTCATTTAGGATCAAGATAAATATTGGGAAGAATGTTTGAGACAGTTGAATGATGTACAAACATATGGAAAAAGTACAAAGAATTCCATTACAAAAGCTAAAAGCACAAATAACAGAAATAATGATAGAGGCCACAGATAGAGGAATATGTGAACAATGGATAGAACATGAACTAGGAAATAAAAAGCCCCAAATACCTTTATTTTATTGCCTTCCAAAAATCCATGAAAACCAAACAGAACCACCTGATAGACCCATCATATCAGGCACTGGGTCCATTACAGAACCCCTGTCAATATATGTTGATTATTATTGTAAACCTTTGGTCCCAAACATGTGATCATATCTTAAAGACAGCAAGCACTGTAGCCAAATAATAGAAAATGTAAATTCTGCTGCAACACATTTAGAAGATACTTTGTCACTTACTTTGGATGTGAAAAGCTTATACATAAGTATACCTCACGAAGATGGTATTGCGGCGCTTGAACATTTTTTACTACAGAGAGAAAAGAATGAACCAGATATGAACTTTATACTAAAACTTACAGTATTTGTATTAAAGAACAATTATTTTGATTTTGAAGACCAGCACTTTCTACCAAAAATGGGCTCGGCCATGGGGGCAACACTGGCTCCAACATATGCGAACCTCTACATGGCTCATTTTGAGGAGATATATATACAATCGAACAGTAATATATACAGATCAAAGTTATTATTATATAAAAGATTTGTTGATGACATATTAATAATATGGAATGGAACATCACAGGAGTTGGAACAGTTTTATGAATACATAGAAGGGATCACTGAAAACCTTTCCTTCACTATGGAATATGATGACACAACCATAGCCTTTTTGGATTTAAAACTTATTAAGGAAAATGGCAAAACTGTGACTGATTTACACAGAAAAGAAATAGCTAGAAACACTTTATTACATGCCAGAAGTTTCCATCCAAAAATCTTAAAGAAAGTATTCCCTACAGTCAGATGCTGAGGGTCAAAAGAAACAGTGGATCTGATGAGAGGTGCAATAAGAATATGTCAGAATTAACATCAAGATTTGAAGCAAGGGGTTACAGAAAAGAAACATTACAAACCGCAAGAGAAAAAGTGGAATCAAAAAATAGGGTGGATCTTTTAAAAGATAAGGATCCCACACAATCCGGGATATCTGAAACAATCAGAATGTCTACACAGTACTCAGAGAACATTTTGGGAAAATAAGTAATGTAGTACTTACAAATTGGAACATACTGCAATCAAGTGAGATTGGAGCAAACATTTTCTCACAAAAACCCCGAGTAATGGCAGAAAAACCCACGACAATACACAAAATAATAGTAAGGACACAACATTGGAGTCCAGAGCAACCAAGAGTCATGTGGTTGCAGGGAGATATAAAAGGGTTCTACACATGTGGTAATTGTGTACATTGTAACAATGGTATAAAAAGTAAATACATAAAAAGCACCTGAATGATAAGAAATATGACATTGAGGACTTTATCACCTGCAACTCTGACTACATGGCCACTGCATTATATGCCTGTGTTCTCTATATTATATTGGCCAGACAACTAGGACTTTAAAACAATGTGAACACAGTGAACACAAAAGCAATATAAGAAGGGAAGACATCAGGTCCCCAGTAGCTCGACATTTTCAAGATTGTAGACATCAGGTATCAACCCTGAAGTTCCTGGGTTTAGATAGAGTAACGGAATCAACCAGAGGTGGAGACAGAGAATCAGCATTACTGTGGAGAGAAGCTTGGTGGATTTTCATGTTGAGAACATACATGAGAAGATATGGACTAAATGAAAATTTAATTTGGACCACTTTTGATTGAGATAACAGGAGAAAGCTGAACATGATCCAATATCAGAAACTTGAGAACTATAATTTGTGGTACACACAAGAACAGTAATTTCCTACTTATTTTTCCATTTTGATTCCCTTCCCACTTTATCCTGAAAACCCCCATCCTCATTTTTCCTCCTCCCCTCCCCTGCACCTGTAACACAATCATTAGTAATTATCCATTTTATGGAGTGTCCCCCTGCAAGAACTGGCATGTTTAAAATTTTCCCTATCCAGGTCTTAGACCTGTAGCAATATAATTTGACTTTTTCGTCACATAGAAAGAGCTGTATAATCATATACCCTTTCACACTGGTGATTTATTCGAGAAGAGTACCCAGATTTTATTATTTTTAACATTCAGTACTGAAGTATTTGGCTCGGTGACCTTTTGCAGATTAATTTGACCTCCCATTTGAAAGTCGAATATTGCAGTGGCAGATCATGTAGAAAATGAATCTCCACTGGCTTGTTATGTCTGTTTCCTTGGACATACCTTTTCCAAAAATGAAAAGTTTTTTCATAAAAAACAAGAGTTTATTTACGAGAACATAAAATACATAAGCCCCTGGCTGGGTCCATTGAAATGGAAGGTCCTGCCTTTGCTTGTGTATTCCCGTTTTCTCCCCTTCACTAGACCAGCTATCAATTTTTCCTCCATTCCCTTATGTAAATATATACTGTAGTATGAATGGAGTTATGGAATCTGTACCCATCCCATAAGTAGCCACATGAAAATAGAAATTGTTGTTTATGGTATAGTAAAACCTTTTTTAGGAAGGGGGATCCCTCCCACACAGGCTTCCGCCTGGAGGGATTTCTTCATAGACTGGGCTGCCCAGGGTGACATCACTTGTTGATGTAAACACGCCCATGGGAATGCACACCCTGTGGCCTGGCACTTTTCCTTATCCTTTGAGGATGAAGGCTGCTTGCAGTCAAAGTGGCATTCCATGTGATGGCGGCGGGTAGACAAATGGGTGTGTTGCTTACAAGCTGTAATCAAGATCGCTAAAGCTGAAGTGAGAATGCAATGAGATTTAAATCTTTCCTACTTAAACTAACAACAAAAAATAGTAATAAAGCTTTATTAGCGAGAATAAGGAGAGTCAGAGAACAAAAAAGAACGTTTTTAAAGCAAGTTCTCTGTGGTTACAGGATGGTTTACAAAATTGGATATACCTGCTAAGTGTGCAGTGCTTGAAGATAGAGCTTTTTCTATTCTAAGGTAGAGTTGAAGAATTTGTGGAACGTTTGTTCTAAAAATGTTCTAAAAAAGTCCTTTTTAAGCTATTTAAGAAAAGGATAACTGATGAGCAATTCGGACACTGAATTAAGGTACAAATCTTTTCCTTTTAGGAATTTACTGAGAGATTGAAGGCAGCTTGCCCTCAGCTCTGCCCCATGTATGGAGAGTATATAGTAAAGGCAAGTGAAATACACAAATTTTTTCAGCAAGGAAGATTGCAGGTTAGTGCCACTTGCTTAAATTAAATTAAATTGATTAATTTGAATTACATTCACTTTTTGGGAGTACAGCCTAATATATATATATACAAAAAGATAAATATTGAGGAAAAAAAGCTAATAATATTAATTTATTCTTATATGTCATTACAGCTGGAATATTAAGAAATTAATTAATTTTCACACAATAAAATGTGAAGAATATTATATATACAAGCACAGACAATAATGCTCACAAGTCTGATGAAGGAACTACATATTCTGAAACATTACTTTTAAGAAGAAATATACAGAGGGCGGGATATTCAGACTGCGCCAGGCTGTGGCGCAAGCCTGGGCGCAGCGCAACTGGGATGCACCAGGACATTGACAGGGTGATATTCAATGATGCTGCACCATGGCTTAGCACCATTGAATATGGCACTGTGGCCCCCCGCATCGTGCCTGGTGCAGTGGCACTGCACCAGCGCAAGTGGCCAGAGATGAGCAGGGGGATGCACCAGCGCCATTGCGCTAGGTGCAGCAACCATGATATTCAGCGGTGGATATGCAAATGGGGCCATAATGTATGCAAGGCACAAATGGGTCCATTTGCATGCCATTATGGCTCCATTTGAATGCAGGTGCGCCGAACCCCGGTGACTTGCACTTGGCACCCTGCCAGGCTGCAGCCGTCAGGGACCGACGCCCCCTGCCCCTCGGCGGTCAACGCACCCCAATGCCCGATCATGGGCATTCAATGAATTAAACTCCCTGGTGGTCCAGTGGACCTATCCTTCAGCCCAGTCGCGGCTATAATATGTTATATCCCTGGTGGTCCAGTGGACCCGATCCCACAGCCCGATCGCGGGCTTTCATTAAATAAATCCCTGGTGGTCCAGTGGACCCGATCCTACAGCCCAATCATGGGCTTACAGTATGTGAAATAACCCTGGTGGTCCAGTAGTACCCCCCTCCCAACCTGCCCACTCAGTCCCGCCACCTCGCTCTCCCCAGTCAACGGCAGGCGGCAGCACCCTGCCCGCAAGCTGCCTGGCCACCTGCTGACTGACAGCATACGGTATGGCCGTATACCCATTGGTTCACAGAATGGATTCATTCACATTTTGGGACTATGTAGTACAGTATGGTCTGCACACCCATTGGCCAACACTGTGGACCAATGGGCATACGGCCATACCATATGCTGTCAGTCAGCAGGTGGCCAGGCGGCTTGGCGATGGTGCTGCCACCCACCGCTGACTGGGGAGCGGGGTGGCGGGACTGAGTGGGCGGGTTGGGAGGAGGGTACCGCTGGACCACCAGGGTTATTTTATGTACCGTAAGCCCGTGATCAGGTTGTGAGAGCGGGTCCACTGGACCACCAGGGATTTATTTAATGAAAGCACGTGATCAGGCTGTGGGATCAGGTCCACTGGACCACCAGGGATAATAACATATTGAAAGCCTGTGATTGGGCTGAGGGATAGGGGTCCACCGGACGACCAAGGATGTTTACATAATGAAAGCCCGTGATCTGGCATGGGGGGGTGACCGCGACGGAAGGTGCTGCCGGAGCTCGCGTGGCCACCCACAGCTGGCAGCTGCCGTGTTGTGCCCTGCAATATGGTAGCGCACCTGTGGGTGGCCAGCTGTTGCTCCCTTTCCTTTTGGCACAGCTGTGTGCGGTGCACATAGGGGTTGCACCTGCCTATGCTCAGCACATCCCAGGCTGAATAACGGGATGTACAGGGTATGCATGGACACGCCCCCCCCACTTGTGCCGCATACATTACTGATGCACCCCAGTGCATCGGAATTTGTGCCGGGCACTTTCCCTGTTTGAATATCGCACCAGGGCACATCAGTGGGTTGCGCATGGCGCACCCCTGTTGTGCCATGCGCAACCCTTTTGCATATCCCGGCCAAAGAGTACAAGGAAAATAATAAAAATATTCTGATGCTATTTTTGTCTTGGATTGAAATATTTGGGTTGTGACAGAAATATTGTTCGTCATTTGGATTCTGCTTTCCGGAGTTTTTCTCCCTCCCCTATTTGCTGGCTGCTAAACAAAAAGAAAAGAAGTGATAAAATGTGAATAGAATTTCTAAAAGGAACCCTGGGAGTCATATGGTGGAGTTGTAAGGAAGGGATAGAGGCCACATCCTGTGAAATAAGCCTTAGAGAAGGAGTGGAATCCCTGTGGGTTTGGCTTAGTTCATCCTCAGGAAAGAAAATCAAGGTTGGGGTGGTATATTGATCTCTGAACCAAGCGAAGGACAGGGATAAGGAGCTTTTGGAGGAAATCAAAGAAATGTCATTAAAAGGAGAACTAGTGGTAGTGGGGGACCTTAACATGCCAGATGAGGACTGGGGCATCCTGGTGGCTAGATCATCAAGGAGTCAATTGGTGGTAGAAGCCTTACAGGACTGTTTCCTCACACAATTAGTCACCGATTCTACTAGGCAGAACAACATCTTGGATGTGGTCCTTACTAACTTGGAAAACATTGAGGCAGTCAGAGTCCAGGAGCCGCTGGTGAACAGCGACCACAACTCGGTTTGGTTTAAAAATAGCCCTGAAGGATGTCAAATCCCAGTCAAGGGCAGACATCCTAAATTTCAGAGGGTCAAATTTCAATAAAATGAGGGATCTAGTAAGAGAAAAACTAACTAAGATTCACCAACATTTTGTAGTAGAAGACATTCAGGGAATGATTAAACAAACCATCACAGAGGCCACAAAGGCATGTGCAAGGATAGTGACCAAAAGAAACAGACACAAATGCACAATGTGGTTCACGAGTCAAGTTAGGACAACTATTAGGGTCAAGAGGGAAGCATTCTGCAACTCAAAAGTATGCCGGGTAATGATCTATAGGAGGCATACATAGTAAAGAATAAGGAGGCTAAGCCGGCAGTGAGACAAGCAAAGGTGGCTGTGGAACTTCAGATAGCTAAAGGTGTCAGGGAGGAGAATGAACAGTTTTTCAGATATTTGCAAGAAAAGAGAAAAAAGGATGGAGGGGTATTTAAAAAATCAGGGATGTGGATAGGACAGTGGAAGAGGACAGGCAGAAGGCCACCGTTCTGAACAAATACTTCTGTTCAGTGTTCACCAAAGAACACAGTGGCCCAATACCTGACTGTGGCATTACAGCACGTGGCAGGGGAATGCCAAAAATGGAAACACCAAGTATTACCACAGGCAGGGTCAGAGAGGTGCTTGAGCATTTAAAGATAGACAAGTCTCCTGGTCCAGATGGAATACATCCAAGGATAATTAAAGAGTTAGTGGGTGAGTTGGCAGATCCCTTAAAGAGCATGTATTCACTTTGTTTGTGTGTTTTTATTTACAGGTTTCAAGCAGTCCTGTTAAATAAAGAGATCTGCCTACCTATAGTGCTGTGCTTCTTTTTTTGAGTCTGTTCTTATTTCTTTCAGCTCCCTGAGTTGTGTGTTTCCTACAAGTAAGAAAAACAGACCCATTTTGAAAAAATCATTGCCGCCTGGAATGCAGAATCAGCAGTGAAAATGACATTAATTAAAGAAAGAACACTGCTGATTCTGCTTGTCGTCTCTATGCGCATGTCTTATTAGTGTTGCGCCCCCTACGTGCTCATCCATGTGAGTCCGAATGACAGCTTTCGAGTCTGACGGTCTCTGGTGGATAGCGTGAGCCTATTAGTACTCTGTTTGCTGTAAAACAGTTCATAATAAACCATAATACAGTCATTTCATTTCATTTAAAAATCCCACAGTTGTCACAGGTTAGTGGCAGCACCATTTTATATTGTAGCAAGTTAATATTACACTGTGAAGTGAGTGTATAAAGTCTGAAGTCTGCACTGAAATTTGCTGAAAGAAATAGTGCACTGTATTTGAATTTTTGCCCGAATGATTGCACGCGATGCTTTTGTGAGCCACTGGGTTTGGGTTTTTAAACTTCTGTTCCCACTGGTGCTTTCACACAAATCAAGGCTATGTTGTCACCTCTCCGCCTCTCATTGCTTTCTCCCTAGTCCTGCACACTGAAGTCCTTCAAAAGAAAGCAGAACACCCGATGATCTGCCACACGGTCATCTTGACTGCAGCCACTCATTGACGGCTTTGTGTGTGGAGCAGGGCTGTATATTGAGAGTCCTTTCTAAAATCTATAGAGTACCCACTATAGCCACCCAAAAAATAAGCGTCACGATCATGGAGTAAATGTTTTTTTTTTAAATGTTTCAGGAAAGGAGAAAAACAAATTCTCCCTCTTCTATGGGAATCAAACCCAGTACCCTTGGTTCTAAAAGTAGAAACTTAGCCCACTAAGCCACAAACACTACTTTTAAAACAAAAGCACTTTTCTTTTAACCTTTCAAGTCAATAGTAGACAGTAATAGCAAACACATAGATTAATGGAAGTTGTGAATGAGAACATGTTATTGGCAAAGTGTTGAAATTTACGGCTTGTCAGCTTTCTGTAAACAGTGTTTGTGGTTTACTGGGTTAGATTCCTGCCTCTAGTGCTGGGGGTTATGGATTAGATTCCCTATGAGGGAGGAGTTATTTTTTCTCCAATCCTGAAACATTAAAAAGAAGGATCCTTTGCATCATGATCACAGCATTTGTTTTTTTTGGTGGCTATATCGGGTACTTAATAGATTTTGGAGAGGACTCTCAATATCTAGCCCGCTCCGTGCACAAAGCCGTCAGTAAGTGACTGCAGTCAAGATGACTGTGTAGTAGATTGCTCTGTAGGATCATCGGGTGTTCTGCTTTCTATTAGAAAACTTCAGTGTGCAGGGCTCAGGAGAAAGCAATGAGGTGGCGGAGAGGTGACAACATAGCCTTGATTTGTACAAATACGCCAGTGGGAACAGAAGTTTAAAAACCCAAACCCAGTGGCTCACAAAAGCATTGCGTGCAATCATTTGGGCAAAAATTCAAATACATCGGGCAAACAGCACCCCCACCCAAGGAAACCACTTCCACTACTAGCAATCTGAATAAAATGTAATCAAATAAAAAACTTAAATACAGTGCACTATTTCTTTCAGCAAATTTCAGTGCAGACTTCAGACTTTATACACTCACGTCACAGTGTAATATTAACTAGCTACAATATAAAACGATGCTGCCATTAACCTATGACAACTGTGGGATTTTTAAATGAAACTAAACGACTGTATTATGGTTTATTATGAACTGTTTTACAGCAAACAGAGTACTAATAGGCTCATGCTATCCACCAGAGACTGTCAGACTTGAAAGCTGTCATTCAGACTCACATGGACGAGCATGTAGGGGGCGCAACACTAATAAGACATGCGCATAGAGACGACAAGCAGAATCAGCAGTGTTCTTTCTTTAATTAATGTCACTTTCACTGCTGATTCTGCATTCCAGACAGCCAATGATTTTTTCAAAACGGGTCTGTTTTTCTTACTTGTAGGAAACACACAATTAAGGAAGCCGAAAGAAATAAGAACAGACACATATTAAGAAACACAGCACTATAGGTAGGCAGAGCTCTTTATTTAACAGGACTGCTTGAAACCTGTAAACAAAAACACACAAACAAAGTGAATACCTGCTCTTTTACGCACCTGTTTAACCATTCTCTCTAGACAAGAGTCATACTTAATAAGTGGAAAAGAGCCGACGTAGTTCCTCTGCATATGAGTGGTAGCAGGGAACAGGCCAGTAACTACAAGCTGGTCAGCCTCACATCAGTGCTAGGAAGGCAAATGGAGGTCCTCATTAAACAAGACCTAGTAGACTACTTGGCTAAGCATGGTCTACAGCGTGACAAACAACACGGTTTCACTACAGGCAGGTTGTGCCCGATAAACCTGAATACTTTCTTTGATTGGGTATCTAAGGAAGTGGATAGTGGCCGGCCAGTGGACCGCCTCTAATCTGACTTCAGGAAAGCCTTTGATTCAGTACCACACAAACAGTTACTGAAGAAGCTGGAGGATCTGTGCATAGCAAGCTGCATCTTTAAGTGGGTGGGAAACCGGTTGGACGGAAGGAGGCAAAGGGTGGTGGTCAATGGGGAGATGTCAGAGGAGGGAGAAGTGATGAGTTGGGTCCTGCAGGGCTTAGTCTTAGGCCCAATCATGTTTAATGTGTTTATCAGCAACATAGAAGTAGGTATCCGGGGCAAGACTGCACTGTTCGCAGATGACACTAAATTAGGGGGAAGGGTGGACAGCAAAGAAGCAGCGAGAATCATACAAAATACTATAATTTGAAAAGGTTAGAACAATGGTCTAGTATCTGGCAGCTGAAATTTAATGCCAAGAAACGTAAAGTGATGCATATTTGCAGGAATAACCCTAGAACAGCCTATTGGCTAAACAAGGTCAAACTCAGTGACTCAAAAGAGGGAAGGGATCTAGGAGTTATTATTAGCGACACCCTTAAACAAACCAGCCAATGCAATGCAGCGTATAGTAGGGCCAACAAAATGTTGGGCTGCATAGCAAGAGGATTTGGCAGTATGCACAGGGAGGTGATACTTCCACTGTACAGATCTATGGTAGACCTCATTTAAAATACTGCATACAGTTTTGGAGCCCATACCTTAAGAAGGATAGGGACAGGGTAGAGATCATTCAGAGAAGGGCAACCAAAATGATACAGGGGCTGCCGTATGAGGGGTGGCTGGAGGCATTAAACATGTACTCACTTGAATCCAGGAGAGAAAGGGAGCATATGATAGAAACCTTTAAGTACATGAGGGGTTTAAATTCAATACCCTACACTGAACTATTCACCAAGGCTCCCAACTCAAACACAAGGGGGCATGAATGGAAACTGAGGGGTGGGAGTTTCAGGAGGGATCTTAGGAAGCACTGTTTCTTGGAAAGGATTGTGGAGCCATGGAACAAACTACCTGCTGAGGTGGTAGGAGCTAGGACCATATCAGCATGCAAAAGGGGTTGGGATAAGGAGTACACTAGAATCAAATCTGCAGGGGAATCTACCAGCTAGGACCCAGGATCACCTAGGATCTCAGGATCTCAAGGTCAGACTTGATGGACCTTTGGTCTCCTTCTGCCATCACCTTTCTATGTTTCTATGAGTAGAGACATTATTAATGGCAGTGACAGAAGTGCCCTGCGTACCCACTTTGCAAGTAAACACAACTCTGACCCAAGCCTGCTTAAATTCACAGCCTTGGAACATGAGAGCCACTGAAAAGGCATGGTGGTAGGTTCACTAAAAGTTTACAGAAAGAGACACAGTGGATGGTCTCTTTGAATACTATCTCAATGACTGGCTTCAGTGAGGAAGCTGATTTCTCTCCAGCTTTGAAAAACTAAACTGATAAATTGATTTTGCTCAGTTGCATGTGCTTTAAAATGTTTAGTACGTTACCTGTGTCACTGTCTTTGTCTTTATCCTTGTCCTCTTCCCTGCTCATCTGTTCTTTGCTCTCTTTTTAGGTATCTCTTGGCACCACGTTGAAGCCTTTATCCAGTCTTACTCCCTCCGCCCTTTTTTGGTAGAGCAAGAGGGACAATCATAAAGTGTACTTGAACTGGTATTTTTATTGCAGGAACACAATGTAAAGAACATTTGCTAGCTTTGACTTGTTTGTCCAAGCAGGTCCTTTGTTCTGAGTGATTATGTATTGTAACATAGCCAAAAAAAGTGAAAGAAAATGAACCACCAAGATAGGCTAAAACACACCATGTGGTACATGAGCAACCATGGTCTAATACCATAGTAGACCATGGTTGGGATCATGAGCGTACATAAATAATTAGACCATGGTTAGGATGGAGGTGGAGCGAGACAACGTCGGTGACCTTACCAAGGCATTCGACACAGTTAACCACCCCCTACTGCTCAAGCAACTGTCCTCCATTGGGATCTCCAGCGATGCCCTTCCATGGTTCACCAGCTACCTTGATATCGGATCCAACGTGTAAGGATTGCAGGGATCTCTTCCGATGAGAAACCGGTCTGCTCCGGAGTCCCCCAGGGGTCTATTCTGGGCCCTCTACTCTTCTCCCTCTTCATCAACAATCTCCCCAGTGCCTGCCACCAAAAAATATTACTATATGCAGACGATGCAGTCCTGTTTTCCAGCCACCATGACATTACAGTCCTTGAATCCCAGCTGCAGCTCAACTTCAATCGCATCGAAGACTGGTTCAATTCTCATAAACTTGTCCTGAACCACAGCAAGACTAAAGCCATGTCCTTCTGTAACCGACAGAGCAGGCACAACTCTCTGTCCCTCACCATCAAGAACCACGCTGGGAACCCACTTGAACATGTCAAGGAGTTCAAGTGCCTTGGTATTACCCTGGATAGTACCCTCTCCTACACTCGGCATATTGACACTGTTGCCAAGACAGCCAATATACGGATTGGACTACTACACAAACACAAGCACTGTATGCCTGCGGATGCCCTTAAACTAGCCATCTACAGCTCTGTCATCTCTATCATTGACTACGGCCTTGCTATCTATGGCTGTGCCCCAACAAGTGCCCTCCGCAGGATCTCAGTTGCTCTCAACAAAGCCTGTAGACTACTGATGGGTGCAGCCCGACAAACTCACACCTGGGACCTCTATGCACAGGCCAGCTGGCTACCCCTACACAGCAGAATACAATACCAGACCTGCTTACTTACCAAAAGATTTCCTTGGTCTCATGCCACCTGGTGTTAGCTCACTCCTTACTACCTACAGTGGCACTCAACAAACACGTGGTGCCCAATCTCTAGCCTTTCAGGTTCCCAGATGTCATACCCCCATGGGTCAGTGGTCCTTCATCTATAGAGCCGCTCAATGGTTCAATTCCCTCAATAAAGAAGCAATTTCCTCTACTACACTTGGACCCTTCAAAAGTAATCTCAAACTTTACCTCACCTCTACCACTCAATGTGACTGTTTCGTGAACAGAGATCTCTAAACACCTCCCAGCTCACCATGTCTCACAGCCCACCCTTTCCCAATCTCATTCCCTCTGGCACTGGGCCTTCTTGTGACTCTTTCCTGCTTCACATCTCCACTGGTACAAGACATTTTCCACCACCATCGGACAGTGGCCCATTAGCCTGCCAACTTCCTCTCCCGGTCGCATGCCTGCAATACTAACTGCCTATGGTGCCCTCTATCTCTTACTGTTACCACAGCCAGCTGCCTACTCAAGCTGCTCATTTTATGAATATTATCACAATGTATGTTATAACTGAGTATCAGTATTTTTTCTTTTAGTTGTTTTGGTTGTTTATTGTGCATTCTTTTACTACCTCTGTATGTATGTTGACCCTCATCCTTTGACGTGGAACCTTTGTAAACAAGCAGTTTCTGCTCAAAGGTATTTGTAATCCGAGAATTTAATAAATAAATAAATGAGCAATGTCAGCAAAGGAGTGAGTCATGTATTATGGAGCCTCGTGAACGTACTGTGTGCCGTAACAGCCGTGAACTCACCCACCCACCCGACACACCGAGCACAATCGCACAGTAAGTGTAACATACAAACAAAGTGACCCTCAGTGTGTAGCACGCGTAACAAAGGGAGTGTATTGTGGAGCTGCGCAAATGTACTGTGTGCCGTAACAGCCATGAATTCACCCACCCAACCGACACACGGAGGACAATCGCATAGTACGTGCAACATATAAAGAAAGTCACCCTCAGTGGGCAGCATGTGGGAGAAAGGCAGAGTGGTATTAAAATCTGTCCTTAGTCATAGTAGTGCGACTTCAGAAATACAAAGAACGTTGTTATCAGCAGCGTCCCATAGCAAAACTCATCCATCTGTGTACTCGAAGCACTGACGCCGTGAGGATCGGAACATGCAAATTTTGACAGATAACCACAGGGCAGCAGCAGACAGACACAGGAAAGGCTAACAGCGGACGTGAGATAAGTAAACACAAGCGAGGGGGAGAAAACTAACTGCACTCAGCAGTATCAGTACTCGTATCAATCTTTTAGCCACGTTGTCTATTTTGCACAAAAACATCACAAGCATATAAATAGAGGTTAAATGTTGACCGTGCACACACACGTTGCAAAGACAGTAGAATGTTTTGCACACATGAGCGACATAAGAAGGTCATCTTGTCACTGCACAGTGTTCTTTATATTAATCTGATATTATAATAACAAATACTGTATTTACTTCCTACAGTGCTAGCCATGTTACAAGCGGATTAAGCCACTCGAAAGGATGGGTCTACAGTGGAATTAATCCATGGTTGGGTGGTTGGAGGCACAACCCCTCCCAACCATGGATTAATTCCACAGTAGACCCATCCTTTCTCGTGGCTTAATCCTTACTTATAGCCTCAGCAGTGTTTTTTAACCAGTTCCCTTCCTTTCTGACATTTAATTAATTTACCCTCCCCTACAGTACCACTCCACCTCACAACCTCCCTTTCCTAGCACTATTTCTTTCCTATCTATGTTTAACTCAGGATTTGGAACATAATTTGATATTTTACCTAGCAATTAATTTGGGGTTCAGCTGTGCAACAGGGCCTCTGAATACAGACCCCACCCCAAAAATAGGCACAAACTCGGATAGTGTGGGTAAAAACCCATTAGCGCTCAAACTAACTTTTGAATATCTGGGCCCTTGTGTTTTTAATTGAAAACTTTACTTAGAAATGTTTAGAGACAGTCGCCAATGAAAGACATACAACACAGCAGCAAAAGTATCAAATGGATTTAATTAATACAAATGAGCAACAGCCTGTAAAAAACTAAACAACAATAACAGAAAACAAAATACACAGTACAAAAAGGGGCACCTGCTCATAAAAGAGGACTGAAAAAACAGCACCCACCCTTAAAATGAATGATAAAAAAAAGAACACCCGCCTGGAAAAGGGAATAAAAATGAGGCACCCATCCGTAAAAAGGAACTAAAAAAAGGCACCCACCCATAAAAGGGACTAAAAAAAAGGGCACCCGCCCATAAAAGGGAGCTAAAAGGGGCATCCACCTGTAAAGGATAACTAAATAAACAAACAAAAAAAGGGGGGCACATGCCTGTTTCACGGTGTCCATGGTCTCAAGGGGCTACAGGTGTTGGAATGTCATGGCAAGGTCCTGGATGGCCCTTCTATTCTCCTCCACCTGTCTTACAATCATCTGCTGTAGGTGGACCTGTCACCAGAGAAGGTTGTCCCTGCCTTCTCTGAGCATTGCATCATGGTACCTTCCTGCATCCGTCCAGACACCTATGGAAAGAAATACACTGAACTCAGCCAGCTGTGTACACAGGATGAGGGACACAGGAGTGGCATAAATGTGCGTAATAGATGAACAACCAGATGACCTATGGGCCGACGTGCCACACACAGATGGACAGGGTCATATAGCCACAATGCCATGTGTGTGGCGTACCAGAACAGTAGGGGACAGCATACAGAATGAGTGTGCCATGCTGCAACATAACTAGACCCAGAGGTGCAAGAAACACAGGACACTGGCAGACATGCCTGATGTAAAAACATAGCACATGGCAAAGCAACATCAAGGCAAAGCAAGTTAGGTAGTATAACAGCTCAGGTGGCTATGAGTTGTGCCCACATACCCAGCCAACCAGGCATCCAGCACACAGACCTACAGAGGTGTTCAGGACACCAGATGCGCAGGAGTCACCCTGACCAGCAGTGGGGGTGAGGCCCATTGCACACTCACCAGCGGTATACACAGAGCATAACTGTATATGTTTGGGACTGTCATGAAGCACTGTGTGCAGCAGACAGGGTAACGCATGAGTGTAGTGGTGTGGTAGGTGAGAGAGCGTCAGACATACCATATTGCAGTCACTATAACACTGGATTTTGGTAAACTTTATTTGTGGATTATCCCTCATGTACAGGGAAGTGCATATGCATACAAAAAGCATGCAATGCAGAAGAAACTAGGCGGCAGGCAACATCTGTTCAAAAGAATACAAAGAGCAATTAAAACTATAACTAGCTCAGATAATGACTTTTAACCCCTGAAATGTATCAGGAGTTAAAAGGCCAGGGAAGTAATGTCATAGGGAGTGATACTCTCACCACAGAAGAAAGTTAAAACACTTAATTTGTTGGCATTATCCCCTTCTTGCAGGTGTGAAAATGGTAGGGGAGGCTGTACACTTGTAAATGGAGCACATATCTAGAATTAAGACTGTCTGAGCTCAGTCACATTAAAATTAAAACCCTGCATACTCAAGGTGTAAATCTAACACCATGCAGGGAAAACAGATGGAGATACTAGGAATCTTTAACAACAAAGTTCATAAATTGAGCGGTGTAGTTCAGTACACCAATCTATTAACTGTGCCCACTTACAATAGAAAATAGACTTATCAGGCATTCACAAACAAGATACACTCTTATAGCAATAGTATATCTCAAGTTCAACTCAGTGCCATGTGAAATAAGACCTTTGTAATTCAGACCTAAGGTCAATCAATCAGGGGTTCCTTCCAGATCAGAGCCCTGGGCCTCCAACTGCATTAAACTGACCAACTTGTCAAGAAAGCTAGAGGCTACGTCAGGGTCAGTGAAAAGATGCATTTTTAGTTTATAGGTGACCTACAGGTGTGCTGGAAGAAGTAACTGGGCCACAACACCCCTTTCCATAAAAGATTTTTTAATAAGTTGGAGCTTTTTCTTCCTTTCTGGAGTTTGTGTGGATAGATCCAAAAAAAATCTCAATTTACTGCCTTTCCACACTATATCACCCATTCAACAGACTGCCTTCAGCAGTGGGATTCTGGCTTTGAACGTGAAGAAAGTGGCGATGGTGGTAAAGGACCACTCACCTGTGCTGCCCAGAGGTTGGGAATGCATGGGAATAACAAAGACCTGGATGATACAGACTCCCGAGTTCCTCAGGGAAAAGCTAGATCATCAAAGATCCGTTTATTCAAGTTTGTGAATAAGTCGGTTTGTCCCGCCAGTTGAGGAAGATAGCCCACTACCCGTACATTTCTTTGTCTCAGGCCATTTTCCAGATTCTCTACTTTAGCCTTCAAGAAATCCACATCTCGGATGAGATCCGAGCTTACTGCAGCCTGTCGCTCTGATGCAGCATTAAGGTTAGCGATGGCGGTATTATTTTCATTAATTTTCCCATCGAGATTCAGGAGCTTTTGCTCTAAGGAGATGAGGCGTTTGTTTGTTTTGTCCCTGGTAGCCTGCAGTTTGGTAAAGAGAGGTAAGATTGGGGAGAATTCTGGGCTACTAGACTTGGAGGGCCCACTCACTTTAGCTGAAGTACTTGGTGCTGGAGAGGTAAGGTAAGTGCCTAGTTCCCGTGTCATCTATTGCTGTTGCTTTTTCAGGCCCGTGATGATCATAATGTTAGAAACAGTCCAGAGCTGAATCAGATTTACCCAACTAGTTAATATAAGGCTCTGATTATGTTAACAATTCTAAGCAGGATGTAGAGCTTGTAAAAAGGCATCCACCATCTTGGCTGCTCCACAGCGCCACTCCCTATCACACTGGTGTGAGATGCAGAGCCGCCTGTAGGCACTCTCCATTGTAGTAGATGTTGGCCCTGCCCTAATGATAGTGGCCCTCCCATACAGAGTATCGGGTCATCAGTCTGGCAACATCCCAGTGGTGTTGTAATGTATGCATGCCATTGTCTGTGTACTGTGGAATGATCATGCACTGGACATCACTGTGCTGGGTAGGCACTACCAATTATGCATCAGAATGCCAAACAAATACAGGCTAAGGCCCATTCAAGGCCCATTAATGACTACCCCTGCTGTAGACCCCATGCCACATAAGGCCAGCACTGATGAGATGCAATGGCATGGCACCCACTGCAGATGGCACTGGAGATGGCACCAAAGCAGTCAGGTTGCTATGGGTGCTGTACACCACATATGGCATATCATAGGAGTGTACCAGTACAACAGTGGCCAGTGTTTACTACAGTACTGCCAGACAGATACGCATACCTAGGCCCAACCATCTGGCACAGCAGACCTGACAATGACAGGCAAACCATCTGCAGCAGTGAGCATTACTAACACTGCCCTGGTGTATCAAGGCTGTGACACAGGGGATGTACCACCACACTGTGCAATGCATGCCAAGGTACAGTACACACACAGGCTGCCATTCCTGCCACAATGATGACCAAACCAGCAGACAGCACAACCTCTGCCACACCACAGTGTCAGTGGTGGGACAGTGCCCCAATGGCCAGGTGAGTGTTCCAGATCACAGCCGCTGAGGTGCTGCCCCCCACAGGCATGTATGTAATCTGGTGAGACACACATATGGACATCCCCCTCCCCTAACAAAAACATGCAGCATAGTGTAGGTATGTAACACAGACTGTGAAATACACAGTGCATGGTACTTACGTGGACAAGTGGACAAGGACCTACAGTATCTGCTAACCTCGACTGCCACCTTCCTCCTTCATGGCTAGGTACCCCCTTCTGCCTTCTGGTGTCCTGTTGGCCCCATCCATCTTGGCTGGACTTGGCTGGACCTGGCCATGTCCTGTTTTCTGTGGAGGGGGACAGAGGTGACATGTCCTCAATAGCAGGCAGCAGAACACATGGCACATTACTCTGCACTTTAAACACTACACACACACCTATATGCAAGTACTGTGCCACTGCAGCCACATATGCATGGTGGAGATGTTCATGACCATGCACAGACCCATCATACAGGTATGTACAGTCATGCCGTGGCACGCCAACAGGTGAGACCCGGGGCTGAGTACAACCTCCACACTTAATACAAATGTTGTAACTAGAACCTTGCACTGTGTATACAAGACCTGTTTGGTGCCACTGAGCCACTGTCCTCACCACCCATTTCCAACTTATCCACACTTGTCATCTACACACAATGTACACCTCATATTACTTATCTGTATGCATGTAGCCTAAGCTGTTATACAAACTGAGCACAATAATCACACCTCTGCAACGGTAGGGGTGGACATCATACTGTAGGTAAACCAGACACAATGGCAGGGCCTAGACTGGCACAACCATTCCAAAACAATTGTAAACCATGTGTTACACAGTGTATGCATACTGCAGCCATGCTACATACCACAGACAGCGTACATGGAATGGACACTGACTGTGGCAACATGCTGTTCAGTGCATCTAACACCTTGGCTAGAGGTACACACCAGGGCACAGGACATATTCACCCAGCCTGACAAATGCCTAGGAAAAATACAGTGATCACATGCCAGTGTGGTATCACACACCCTAGGTGTTATGGCAAGCAGAATGTTTCTCAGATCCACAGTGATTCCTGTACTGTACAGGACAGCGAGGGCATCTACAGGGACAATGGTCCTATAGACCTGCGTCGGCAATATAGGACAAAACAGTGAATCAGTTCCTATATGACAAAGTGGACTCAACAGGTACACATGGGTACAGTATACTACACATTTCCTCAGAGACAGCAACAAAGCAGTCCTGGAGCAGTGAAACAGTACTGCACACCAGACACCATAGCAACTATACACACAGTTGGCTATACTCACCTGGCCATGACATGGTGCCACTGTTGACCATTGCCTTCAGCTGTTGCAGGCACCATGGCTCCCTCAGACTCAGGTCATTATACCTGTAGCACCACTGGTCATCCGTCTGAGTAATGCCCATCCTGCAGCCCAGGTGCCACCTCACACATGCCCAAACCTCGCACATGGGCCTGTTGGATGCCTCCCTTCAGCAGCAACTCCTCCCAGTCAACAACAAGGTCGATAACATTGGCCAGCTCCACAGCCAACAACCTGTTGTTCCTTTGTCTTGTCCTCTGACACTCATGCACCTGTCTGACATTATTATCTTTCCTATTTTACTGTCTGGAAACTCCCTCTCACTCCTCCAGCTGTTCCCTGGTCTGCTTTAGCTCTACTGAGTAGGCTGGGCATTAGTGCATACATTTGATGTTTGTGCTAGCATCAATTTGTGCAGAAATAAGCACGTTTCTGGGTGAGGGTGTCTGCTCACAAACACATGGCAGTGTGGTTCCCTGGTGCATGGTGCACATGCACAGCACCATGTTGCACATGCACAATGCCACAGTGCGTCATCATAGCTAGCATGCACACCCGCACAGTAGAATGACGTCACTTGCCATCACATGGCATCATTGCCATTGCTGTGTTGGTCATAGCTATAGTGCCAGTGCAAGCACTGTGCTATCGCGATAGCGTTAGGTACAAAACTGCAATATTCAAACAGTGTATGTAAATGACCTAATTTCACAGGCCATACCAGAAATCTACATTTGCATGTCATTATTGGAATGTATTCAGGCATTTGCATGCTAATTGTGCCTGGAGCATATAAAAGGAGCAGACAGCACCACACTGCTTCCGCAGAGGTACTGCAGGTGACCAAGAGGTAAGTGTCATTCGCAGTGGCCTACAGCAGGGACAAGGGTGGTCATAGCAATGAGTTTATGCTATATCCAGAATTGCACATAGTTGTATCTGCACATGCTCTTGAGTCTGTGATAGGCAGGTAGCTCGAAGTGTGTTCAATCCTGCCCTGCAGGGACATGTATGTGTCCCAGCCAGGGGGCACTGGGGCCTGCATACCACTATACTTGTGCTCTGTGCTCTGCTGTGTGTATACAATGTTTAATGTTCTCCATCCTGCCCTTTCCAACAAGTATTGTAACGAAGGAGGAGGAGCAAATCAGAAATACATTTTCTGAGGATGAGGTAAAGGCCCTAGCCCATGTCTACGTGGTCAGGAAGGAACTGGTGGGCCATTGTAGGAGGACAAGGGATGAGATATTAAAGCCCTGGCTGGAGATGGTGAATGCCATGGGAGGCAGGGGCAGGACAGTGAAGGATGTGCAGAAGAGGGCTAGCATCCTGAAGTGCAGGACAAAGGACATCATGGCCAGAGCCTCAATCAATCTCCAGGCCGTAAGTGATGCAAAGCAGAATAGACCATCTCAGCTCTTTTGGAGTATGGACAGACTTTTACATCCAGTCAGTCTGCAGCCAAAAAAAGCTTTTTCAAACACTGCATGTGAAGAGTTTGCTCTATTGTTCTCTGACAGGGTGTCCTCCATCCGGTTGGGGATCCCATCAGTGTGGCACGTTTTGCTTCACTGTGATCAGAGGTGCTCCATTTGTCTTGGAGGAGTTTAAACCAGTGGAGGTGTCCAAGGTCATTGAGGTGATCTTGAAGCTAAAGCACACGTATTGAGAACTTGAACTGGACCTGGCCCCGACTCATTTTTTGATGAGATGTGTCGGGACGGTTGACCCAGTGTTCGCTAGGATTGTTCAGTATTCAATGTCAGAGGGAGTCCTTCCGGATACCTTGAAAGAGGCTGTGGTGAGTTCCCTCTTGAAAAAGCCATCTCTTGACCCTGGCATCCTGGTGAATTACCATCCAATCTCCAACCTGCCCATTTTGGGCAAGGCTGTTGAGAAAGTAGTGGCACAACAGCTTGAAGAACACCTCATGTCCTTTGATATCTATGAGCCATTTTGGTCTAGTTTCAGGGCCAATCATAGCACTGAAATGGCGTTAGTTAGGGTGCATAATTACCTCCTCATGGCTAGAGATAGAGGAGACAGGTCAATTCTTGTGCTCCTTAAACTCTTATCAGTTTTTGATACCGTTGATCACATTGTGCTTTTTGATCACCTTCGAGGGTATTGTGGACTCACCGGTACTGTCATCAACTGGTTTGAGTCCTATCTCTCTGGCAGAGAGCAGCGGGTAGTGATGGGGAATTTATCCTCCTTCCCTGAAGTCCCTGTCATGTGGAGTACCTCAAGGTTCAATCTTGTCACTGATGTTATTTGCGGTGTATATATGCTGCCCTTGGGAGAGCTCATTTGACAATATGGTGTGGGTTTTCACTGCTATGCAGATGATACCCAACTGTATTTGTCCTTTGCTCCTGAAACACACAATGCCATGAAAGTGATTAACAACTGCCTGGCTGAGATCAATTACTAGGTGTACTCCAGCTGGTTGCGACTGAACCCTGATAAAATGGAGGTACTGATGATTGGGCCAGGTCGCGGGCATGATGGGAGTGCCTCCAGAGTGGGTACAGGATTGTTTCTGGGATCTGCTCTGTTGATAGCTTCACCTAGGATGCGGGATCTTGACGTTATCCTGGATGACAGATTGACACTTGAAGCTCAGTTGTCGTCTGTTGTCCAAAGTGTTTTTTACCACTTGAGGAATATCGCCAGGATTAAACCCCTAGTTCTGCCCAATGACCTGCCGACATTATTGCATGCCTTTGTTACGTCCAGGCTTGATTAATGTTATGCTCTATACTTCGGGATTACTGGAGGGACCTTCTGCCTGCTGCAGCTAGTGCAGAATGCAGCGTCTCAGTTGCTAATGGGCCTGGCTAGGTCCAATCATGTGACTCCAGTTCTGCAGGCTCTGAACTAGCTGTCTGCCAGGTGAAGGGTCATCTTCAAAGTGGGCTCGCTCACCTATAAGGCCCTATGCAGACTGGGCCCTGGTTATCTGACTGATCTCCTTACTTCTGCCACTTTGGTCCATTCCCTCTGCTCCTCGACTAGGGGCCTCCTTGTCATTCCCAGGGCCAGACTAAAAACATCTGGTGACCATGCCTTTAGTGTTGCATGTCCAGCTCTGTGGAACTAATTTCTAGTGTCTGTCAGGGAAGCCCAAACTGTTGAGTTATTCAAAAGGGTCTAAAGGCTCCATCTGTTTTGTTTGACTTTTCCCGACAAAGGTGATTAGTTATACCAGTTATCCTAGTCTTTTAAGAGTTTATCTTAAATTTTATATATTCTTTTCTGTTATTTAAATCACACCACAGAGCACTGCCCCTTAAATACCTCTCACTCCAGCTCTGCTAAGCCTCTTCCACTCATAAGCACCTCAACACACCACCCCCTTTTATCTGTGTATCCCTTCCATCAACTGCTCCCAACCACCAATCTCAGTCCCAATCTAGAAAACCCCAACAGGCATAGGCATTCCCTTTTGCTCAAGTCACTCAAGCAATACTTGTCTAGGATTGCCCTGCTCCACCCCAGCCCTGGCCCTCCACGGTGCCCAAAATATCATAACAGCAAAAACAAGTTCCTAAAGTTTGCATCCATCAACATTCGTAGTCTGTTACTCAAGGTTGATGAGCTACAAGTCTGGGTGTTACAACTTAATCCAGACATGCTATCCATCAATGAAACCTGGCTCTCCCCTAAGGTCCCTGACGCTGTAATCACCCTGCCTGGTTATACCCTATTTAGGCTAGACCGGTTCAGTAAAAGGGGTTGGGGCTGTGCGATATTTGTGAAAGACGACCTAAAAAGCCTAGCCCTCCCTCAAGTGACCCCAGCTAACAACTCCCTGGCACTTGCAGTCAAAATATTCCTTGGACATCATGGAAAATCACTTAGCATACTCTCTCTTTATATCCCCCCCCATGGGATCAGATAGCCAGCTTTAAATAGGTCATTGACTATTTGGAAAACCTCTCTCACCAATTTGAGACAGTTGTCATGGGCGATTTCAACATTAATTGGCTTGCCCCTGAAGATGTCCAATTTAAAGATGCCATCACAGCCCTCGGCATCACCAAGATAGTCACCATCCCTACAAGAATTAATCAGAGGACTGGCATTAGCTCCCTCGTGGACCTGATCCTCACCACCCATGCAAAAAAAATTTCCAGCACCCTTGTTTTTCCTGATTCACCGAGTGACCACTCCTCAGTAATGTGTCTCTGGTCAAATAAGGCCTCTGAACCACCAGCTAAAACTACTTACAAACGGGTCCTCAAAAAAGGTAGCTTGAAAAACCTTAAAACCTACCTCGCTCAGTGTAACTGGTCCCCCGATAAATGGAACCAACAGTGTGGACCATGCTCTGACCTACTTTATCACTCCATTCAATAAAGCTTGTGATCTGTATGTTCCACTCTGTAAAACAAAGATAAAGGGTTCAATTAACCCTTGGATTACCACTGTTTCACGTAACCTGATGAAAGAGAGGGACAATCTCTGGCATCTAGCGAAGGCCACTGGGAAACAGGTTGATATGCAGAACTACAGGGCTGCCAGAAACCTGTTCCCCCCCCCAACCCGTGAAATTCGCTGGGCCAAAATAGAACACTTTAAGGTAAGTTTACCACCTTTCAAGAAGCCCAAAGTGGGAGATTTCTTACTGAAACATGATTTTTTGCAGGACAATATGTAATCTCAACCAATGCAACAGACTTGTTTTCGCTAAATAAGCAGAATTAAGACTAAGTGTTGTAGTTTTTTAGCTGTTTCTACAGTTTCTTATTATTTTAAGGTATTTTAGTTAAGATATTATATTGTTTTGCAACATTTAGAGGAAAGTCAGAAAATATTTTTTCTACTATAATGTCAGGACATGTAGCACTTTTCATGTTTTTTTGCAGGACGCAGCTGCCCAAATCAGGACTGTCCTATGAAAATAGGAACAGGTGGTAACCCTGCTTTAAGGGCGCACTCACTAACTGCTGGGGTAATAGCCAAAGTTTCTGGGATAAGCTAAAAGACTTTACGGGTAAGCCCAATAGAGCATCTCCCACAATGCTTGAGGTAAATGGTGTTAACAAACTTAACCACAAACAATAGCAAATGCTTTTAAGAATACTTTTACCTATCTTAGTGACGTACTGCCCCGACTTCTTTGATGAGCCTGACATGGCACACATGGCTGGCTCATTGGCCCTCCTCCAAGTATCTCTCCATTCTACTTTAGGCGGGTTACACTGGCTGAGTCCAATAGATACCTTCAAAGGGTCCTTGGTAAATCCAGGTTCAGCGGTGACTCCCTAGATCTTAAACTCCTTAACCCCTCTCTTGATGTCTTTGAACCCCTCTCCAAACTTCTAATCTTATCTCTATCCCTTAAGCAATTCCCAGACAAATGGAAAGCAGCCATAGTCATTCCTGTCCACAAATGGGGTGACAGGTCGCAATGTAACAACTACTGTCCCAGTTCCATCCTCCCCCCCCCAAAAGTCCTTGAGCATATTGTCTCTGACCAGTTGACAGAATACCTAGACAAATATAACATTCAGTGCCCGCAACAGCATAGCTTTAGAAAATCCCATAGCACAACCACCGCCCTCCTCAAGTACCCCGACCACATAAACAAGGCCTTAGATCATGGCCACTTAGTTGGATCAATTTACATTGACCTAACTAAGACGTTTTACACCATTAACCACTCCCTCCTGCTACACTCTCTCCCTGCCCTTTGTCTCTCAACCAAGGTCACCAGCTGGTTCAAAAGCTACCTTGGTGGTAGATTCCAGCAAGTGAAAATTTGTGATACTCTCTCCAACAGCCTTCCCATGCACTCTGGTGTCCCACAGGATCCATCATTGGACCCTTACTTTTTAGTCTGTTCATCAATAACCTCCCTAAAGCTTGCAACAATAATATGGTCCTTTATGCACCCTAACCCACTCCCTCCCTCTCTCTATGACCTTCAATCCAGCTTTAATACGGTTGTAACCTAGTTTGGTCAACACAAACTACTCATAATTACAAAGAAACAAATGTCATGCTCTTCTCCAATCCTCGCAATCAACACAAAACGGCAAGCCTAGATATTTGTAATAACCAGAACCAGCCGCTTGAACAAGTGCAGGAATTTAAATACCTTGGCATAACACTCGATACTGCCCTCTCCTACAATCTGCATGTAAACCAAATTGCCAAGGTCGTTAACTCCAGGACTGGTATCTTGTATCGATATTGCCAGTATATGACCCTTGAGCCCCTGAGATTGGCTGTAACCAGCTCAATCCTATCAGTTATAGACTATGGGCTATTTATTTATGGGGCAACCTCTGATACCACCCTCAAGAGAATATCTTTACCACTAAATAAGTCTTGCAGACTGGTATCCGGGGCTGGGAAGCACACCCACACTTGTGAACTTTACGAATGGACCAACTGGCTTTACCTCAAGGGATGGGTCACCTACCAGACTTGCTTATTCACAAAAAAGACTAGCCTAGGCCTCACTCCCCCTGTTACTCAGACCCTTATAATGCCAATGCCCAAGCCTTGCTGTACATGTAGTACCTCCAAACAGATGTACCTTGTCCTGTTCTGCAGGACTTTACAGGCACAGTGGACTTCCAGTTACAGACTGCCCACATGGCTCAATGGCCTCCCATTGGACATCACTGCTGAACCAAAACTTGGTTCTTTCAAACTCAAACTGCATCAACACCTCCTTGCACTAAGCAGCTGTGACTGTACCACCCAGCTGACTACTTGCCTTCTGCCCTCCCATAAATCCATCCATTCCTTACTCCTATCCTCCCTCACTACACCTTCCTCCTATTCCCTCACATCCCTTTCCTCTCAAATCCCCTCCCTTCTTTTCCGCCTCTTTCTCATCTCCCTGCCTTCTGCTCATCCCCATTCACTCCATCTCCCCCCTGCCCTCCTCTCCCCCTCTGTGTTCCTTCTCCTTCCAAACTCCTCCCTCCCCTCCCTTTTCTTCCTCTTTATTTCCCTCCCCTTCCCTCACCTCACCTTGTATTTTCTGAGACTATCTGAGTTTTCGGCCCTCCTCCTCTTTCCTCCCTCTCTTCCCCTCTGCCCTTCTCCCTCCTCTCTTTATATTTGCTGTAGGCACTCTGTTTCATTTCCTCCCTCCCCTCTTCCCCCTCCCCCATTCCATCCTACAACATCCCAGCTCTAATTTGCACTACTTGCACTTATATTGACTAGGCCATGTTCTGACTGCTATATATTCTGCACTAGCAGCACCTTTATGCCTGCCCTGCATTTATCACAACTTATAACATGTTTGTATTGGATCCATATTGCAATGTAACCTCTGTTTTCATTATTGTACCTGTCTTTGTTCGACATGGAGCCTTTGTAAAGGAACCCCTGGTTCAAAGGTATTATTTGTAACCCTAGCTGTCAATAAGTAAATTAAAAAAAAGATAGATTCAGAAGTGTTTTGTATTATTTGCTGTGATTTTATCTGTTTTTATGTAAGGCACCCAGATCCTCAGGGATTGGGCACCATATAAATAAAATTGCCTTGCCTTTCGAACCACAAAGCCCCTAGTGCCTGTGGATATGCTTATGTCTGGCATGCTCCAGCCCAAAAGCTAGATTGGTCCAATTCAGCCATGTGAGTGACTGCAGTAGCTCCAGCACAGTGAGGTTGGGTGTGTACATGCACCAAGGGTGTTAGGGGTTGCATACTTGTCAGGGAGGCACATGCCATGGTGACATGGGCCACACCTGGCCAAGCACAGAGGGAAAACACAGGGTGTATGCACAAATCTATGTTCTGCGGACACTTCCTACTGTAGCTCTATGCATACTGTTTGCCTGGGTGTCAGTACACCACACACACACAGACTATCACTACTGCATGCACTTTTCGTAATGGTGTACCTGTTGGGTGGGTTACACAATGGGGGTAATCCACCTGGTGTTATCCAAGAATCCTAGTGGTGTGGATGTCAATGGGGAAATCAGCTACTCTGCAACATGGGTGTCATATACTGAGTGATCACTAGTGATGAGAAATGTGTGTGATGTGTAAAGAACTGTGGGAAGAAGGGGTGAGTGTAGTTTCACTGCCAGTTCTTGGTACTATTGCTTGGGGGTACTGGTCACATGACTGCAGCCAGCCAATAGTGGGGCTGCAATCCGTGATTTAAACAAAGCTGCAAACAATTTGAGCGTGCAGAGGAAAACAGAGGGAGCAGCTGCCGAGCTTTGGTGACTGTCGGGGGGGGGGGGCACAGCTCCACTTTAAGCTGTCTGTGTTGTGGACTGTTACTGTACTGCTGGGGGTTACAACTACTGTGGTAGACTACAAACATGGCTGCTTCAGAACAAAAGGGGAAGGAGGGAGGGACAGCATTGTGGCAGAAAGGGGTGGGTGTAGTTTGGTAGCTGATTCTCGGTGCCATTGTTGGAGCGTGCTTGTCACGTGACTGCAGCCAGCCAGTAGTGCAGCTGCAGCCCGACATATATTCCCAGAATCCTTAGCAACCCCTAAGCATTAGTGACCCCGAAGCATGAGTGCCACAAAGCAGGAGTGTGGCATCTACCTCAGTGGTATCTAGGGGTATCAACAGCGTGTCCACATGGAGGACTGTAGGTCACAGACTGCGCTATCAAGACAGCTCCATCCTGTTTGGATACAAATGACATGTATAGCTGAGTATCATTTGCATAGCAGTGGAAACTCAGCCCATGCTGCTTTATAATGTCCCCCAATGGCAGCATGTACACCACAAACAACATGGGTGATAAAACAGAGCCCTGGGGCACCCCACAGGACAGGGGGCAGAGCCAAAGAATAAATCCCTGACACCACTCTCTGAGTCCTACCCATGAGGAAAGACTGAAACCACCTGAGGACCATTCCCAACAGTCCACAGATCAGCCACAGGTGCTCCAGTAACACTCCATGGTCCACAGTGTCAAATGCTGAAGAGAGATCAAGAAGAACCAAGATGGAACAGCTCTTCCGATCGCTCACTATCGGATCATTGAATACCCAAACCAGTGGCGTCTCAGTACTGTGCCTCTTTCTAAATCCAGACTGGAGAGGATCATAGACATCGTGGATGGTAAGATGATCCTCCAGTTGCAGCGTGACCACTTTCTCAACAACTTAACCCACAAAGCACAGGTTAGAGACAGATCTGTAGTTGGTGAGACAGTCAGGGTCAAGAGAAAATTTCTTCAGGAGAGGCGTTACCACCACCTCCTTCAGGGTGTCAGGAAACACCCCTGTCTCTAATGAGCTCCAGACTATCTCCGCCAGGACCAGATCAATTACTTCAACACACCCCACGAAGAGACAAATTGGGGTCCAGGTCCAAACTACACTAGTTTGATTGCATACCCTAGATGATCTTCACGATGTCAGTGATCATCAGCTGGCCAAAGTCAGACCAGACAAACTGGGCACTTGTAACCTCCCACCGACCGCCACCACACCCATTAGCGTGTGCTGCATAGATCTCCAACCTGATGTTATCAACCTTACCTGAGAAGAACCGAGCAAACTCATCCCACTTATTCTGTGAAAATGCTCCCCGAGACTGCAGACAGGCTGGATTGCACAGCCTGTCAACAGTTTGGAAGAGCTGAGCCAGTTGTTTTCATGTAGCTGCAATCTCCTTGGACAGAAACTCTGCCTTCTTATGGAAGACAGCCGATTGATAGTCCTTATAATGGGCCATCAATCTAAGTCTTTCAGCATCAAGGCCAGATTTCCGCCAGCGCCGCTCCAACCTTTGCCCCCCTCACCTCAGCTCCCTCAAGGTTCCATCGAACCAAGGGGACTGAGGGTGAAGAGTGAGGGGAGAACACAAACAGGAGCATTGGAATCCAGGGCCACCATCACAGCCTTATTATAGGCTAGTAGCAGATCTCCTGGATCCAAGCTTACACTCGGTATACCTGATAGGTCCAGTACCGCCACAAGACCATCTGTAGTCAGACCCCTTAAAGGGCCATACCGGATCATTTCCATATGAGCTGGTCTATTAAGGGGAACCTGGAAACTGAACCTTATAGTGGGATGGTCAGACCATCCAACCAGCTCCACCGCCAAGTCGGAGACCTCTATCCCCAGTAGGAATACCAAATCCAATGCGCGACCATGATTGTGGGTCGGAGGTAATTCCATGTGTAAAGCCCAACGAGATCATAAGTTCGAGGAAGTCCTGACCAAATTGTGAGAGTTCGTCGTCAACCCAGGCATTGAAATTCCCCAGAACCATCCATCTGGGGGATCCCAATACCATATCGACGATGAAGTCCTTTACCTCCTGCAGGAATTGCTTCTCACCCCCAGTTGGATGGTAGATGAAAAGAATCCTGCAACCTACAGCTGTGCCTGCAATATACTCAAAAGATTTGGTCACCCCCACTGGCATATCTATAAGGCCCAGTTCCAATTTAAAACACATGGCTACACCCCCACCCTTATGGTCCTCCCTCAGGCGATGTATCACCGAATACCCGGCCAGAATTGCTGATTCTAGAACTGGACCAGCATTCTCATCCAGCCAGGTTTCAGTGATGCAAACCAGGTCGGATGACCCAACAAGATCAGCAATCACTGCTGTCTTGTTTTAAATAGAAAGTAGCCAAAGAATTCGTAGGAGCGCCCTTTTAAAAGTTTCAATTCATAAGTAATACTTTCTCCCTGTCTGCTTACTCACCTGTAGGTCAATTTTTGCCCCTCCCACAGCTTGCCTTATATAATCCTTCTTCTTCCTTGCCTCCACAGAAGCCGCGGAGTTGGGGGTCGTGAGGGCACCTGGAGTCATCGCCTGCCCTCCCCTGTTCCTTTCTGCAGTTACCGTGGACCCCCGAAGCACCAGGTACTGAGTTCGGCGAGGAGCGCGTTTTAAAGGTGCCATATTTGAATGTTTCCACAGCTACTGATTTTTCTCCAACAGTCCCCTACTGCTGCTTCTTTGGACTGCTGTATGGTTCTACCCTGCCAGCGCTATGCGCCGGCTCCCCACCACCCCCGCCACCACCCTTGGTGGACCCTTCCTTTTATAGGCCGGTTAGGTACTAGTCCCATGACTGGTTTTCACACGACTGGATAAAACCTATCAGCCCATTTTACCATTTGCAGCTTATCAGCTGCCTCCACTAGAGGGCTCCCACCAATTCTTACTTAACTAAGCTGTTAGCTACACAGGGATGCTGATTCTCATTGGCATCCTCTGCCTCTCTATGGCTGCGCAAACCTCCTTACCACCCTCAACCCTCCCTATGAAGGAACCTACTCTGTCACTGCAACCCCATCGGTCCCTGCAGCCATACCCCAGTGCTTCCCCTCACTCTCCAGTTCTGGTATTATTTCATGCCCACTACGGCGTTATCTCTGTCGCAATCCTGCCACCCTCCTTTCAGCTGGGGCATTATATCCTAAAATCATCATCCCCCAGTCACCCACTGGCCTCCTCTGGTCATTGCCGCACCCACTCATGCAAAACCAACTCCAGGAAATTGTGGTTTCTATATGCCCTTCTCCTGCTCCTGTCAGGGGACATAGAGGTAAACCCAGGCCCAATCCCAACTTTCTCCCCCTCCCCAACCTCTCTCCCAAAAGGCCTATGTATACTCCACCTAAACACCTGCAGCCTGCTGTCCAAAATCTCACTACTTCAACCTATCGCACTAACATTGCATCCTGACATACTGACCATCTCCGAAACCTGGTTAAAACCACATCATACGAATGCCGAAGTCTCTATCCCAGGATATACAATAATAAGGCATGACAGGGCAGGTAAAAAGAAAGGCGGTGGCACGGCTACATACATCTCTAACACTCGTCAATTCACTCCTGTGGTGATCCCCTCTCTCCCTGCTAACATAGATTCTACATTAATTAAGTTATCACTTCCTCATACCTCTCCTATATATGTGGCCAGCTCATACTGCCCCCCATGCACGCACACTGATGCTATCCTCGCCCATCTAACCACGCTGCAATCCCTAGCTAAAGGAGGCAAGCTCCATGCCGTAGGGGATTATAATGTCAACTGGTTAGGGTCAGATAATGCCCCACTGAGGACAAAAATAAAGGCACAAAACCTCACGCAACTGATAAGTGGGCCGACCCGATTAAACCACAAGTCAAAAAAGCACTCCCTACTGGTTTGGGCCCTCACCACGCATCCGCACAGAATCATTAGAGCAGGCCTACTTCCCGACTCCATTAGCGACCATCACATGGTGTACCTGGTCAGGAAGGTTCGTAGCCCCTCCCCCCTCAAAAAACGCTGATCACTAGGTCTTACAACTCCCTAGACCTAGTAGCCCTCCTGGAGGACCTGGGTAGGGTAGACTGGTCCTGCATCACCGAGGCATCCTCCATCGATGATGCCTTTAATGCTTTCAAACTCCATTTTCTGAAAGTTTGGGACAAGCACGCCCCACTTCGCACAAAGAGGGTCAGAGGAGCACATCTCCCTTGGATCTCGGCTGACATTATCAAACCTGCCGCACCAGGGACCATGCTTGGAAAGCTTATAAGAAATTGGGCACCTGGCCTCCCTTTCTTCCTACAGAGCCCTACGTAATGCTTGCATAAATCGGATTCGCCAAGCAAAAAAGGCCTTCTTCCTACCTACCTTTAGTAAAAATTCTAACCACCCCACGGACTTCTGGAAATCCCTGAAATTCCTGCTCGCACCTCCTACCCAACCACCCCCTCCAACAATCTCAGTAAATGGCACCCTTATCTCCGACGCCATTGGTGTTGCCAAAGCCTTCAACTCTCATTTCTCCAGCTGCACCGTCAACCCTCCATCCTCTCACCGGATTACACACCCCCCTGTCCTCCCGTATAGCACACCCGCTCCTACCTCCCCCTCCCAAATCCCACCTTTTGTTTTCCAATCGGTATCCCCCGAAGAAGTCCTTCATTCTCTACGGGCACTGAATCCTAACAAAGGCAAATGCCCCTCGTCCCTGGACGCCAAGATGCTTTTCCTGTCAGCCCCTGCCATCGCCGCCCCCCTGGCCGCACTTTTCAACCTCTCTTTCTCCCTGGGTAAAGTACCAATGACCTGGAAAATGGCCACTGTCATACCCCTCCCAAAAGGCGGTGACCCCTCCTCACCAGGCAACTACAGACCTATCTCCCTAGTCCCGATCCTGGCCAAACTACAGGAGCGGCTGGTCCTGTCCCAACTCTCCCAATTCCTGGATGTCTCCTCCTTTTTTACTCCTTTTCAATCTGGCTTTCACAAATCCCACTCTACTATCACCTCCCTGCTACGTGTTACTGGGGACATCCTCTCAGGAATCGACAAAGGACATATCACCACGGCCATTTTTATTGATCTAGCTAAAGCCTTCGATACCGTCTCACATCCACTACTTATCACTAAACTTACGGATGCCGGTCTAGCACACCCTGCTATAGCCTGGTTCCAAGACTACCTAGTGGGCAGGGCATGAAGTGGTCAGAGCGGCCCTCCACACCTCTAACCCCTTCCTGTCTTATCAGGAGTCCCCCAAGGCTCAGTCCTAGGCCCAATACTTTTCTCCATTTTTCTTAATGGCCTCCCCTCTGCATGCCCCCATTCTTCCATCCAAATGTATGCAGATGACACAGACTTGTATGCATCAGGCCCCTCATCAAGCAGTGTAGCTTCTCTCCTCCAGGCAGATTTCACAGCCATCCAGCACTGGTTCGTGATAAACCCGCTACCTCTTAATCCCAAAAAAACCGTATCGCTTACGTTCGGCTCCCAGCAGAGACTCTCCCGCCAATCCCCCTGTCCCCCTTTCTCAACCTTGGATGGGACTCCCCTTGAGCAATGCACTAGCTTTAGATATCTTGGCATCTGGCTCGACCAACACCTTGACTTCGCCTCTCACATAGACTCCCTGCACAAGAGGCTACTCCCAAAACTGGGGGCACTCTATCGCAACAAATCCTGTCTCCTAAACAAACAAGGCACGCCATTGTACAAAAAATGATACTCCCATTACTGGATTATGGAGACATAGTTTACTCAATGGCCTCGTCTACCCTCGCAAGCCTCGACACCCTTTTCCACTCTTTCTGTCGTTTCATCCTCAACTCTCCTCCATCCACTCACCACTGTACACTGTACAGCTGTCTAGCCCTCCCATCTCTACATGACTGCAGGTTAATAAACAGTGCTAGGTTTGCTGCCAAATTCTGGACCCTCGCCCTTCCTCCTTATCTTGAGTCTGCTCTATCCCAACAGCCCCCGCTTACTCCCTACGAGGCTCAGACCCCAGACTTCTACATGTCCCACTTATGCGCACTACTAAAGGCCAGGCTGCCTTCAAATTCCGCATCCCTCAGATCTGGAATGCCCTCCCCGCCCCCATCAGACACACACAAAATCCAGGACTCCGTACCAGACTACTCCAGGCACATTTCTCCTCCATCTGCTCCTGCTATGCTCCAAGCCCTAGCTCTTCAGTTAATTCACTGACAGTAATAATCCTGTTATGTGTTAACATATACCTAAAGTACTCACCTGTGTAATGCTTTGCATAGTGTCTTTTGTCATACCCACTCACTACTGTTCTCTTTACCAAATTCCTGTATTATTATTGTACAAAATCTCATGTTATGTCTTGTCATGCACTGTATTTGCCATGTACTGGGTCTAGGCCCCCAGGTCGCATCTGGAATCGAGCATGTTGCTCAGTATGCCTTCCTGGAAAATCTCGTAAATAAATAAATAAATTAATAAATAGACCTGGCATTGCATAACACTGCCCAAATAGGATGGGATATCAAGGTAGACCGTGATACTTGTCCACCCAGTGTGGAGCCATTGGGTATGGGAACCAGGGAGCGAGGACCCCTCTCCTGGACCCATTTCACCCAAGGAGTCTCCTTGTCCCCACAACCCCAATCCGTCCACCCTGCTCCACACTCCCAACAAGCCCAGCCCCCCACCCCTCCACCTCCTCCCAACTATCCCCAAGGCACAGCATCACCTATAACCCTCAGTGGACAGCGGGGGACAGTTAAAAGGGCAGAGGTCCTGGAGCCTAGTGGGAGAATAGTGCCTGACCACCTGACATCTCTGCCAACACATAACTGGCTGTACCAAACTAGCAGCAGCCAATAACAAAGAAAGTCAGACTACAGACAGTGCAATCTACAAACACATAATTTCCCCACAAACCCCCAAATAAATAATACAATATTAACCCTATCCAACCATATAAAAACACATTATACAATCAAAACAATCAATAATCAGAATATTGAAAGTCAGTCAGAAGCAATTCACTTTTGATTAAAGTTTACTGTTCCGAGCATGAGGTTAAAGCATGCCAGAGCTTAAATGAAAGCTGAGTTCAGGCAGCTAACCAGATTATCGATCAAAGGGAAGCTAGCTCTAACAAACTGGGGCTGTAGATAGTCCTTATCCAGGGTGGGTCCGGCCTTCACAAGCCTAGTAATAGGGGTACTTCATAGGGGAGACTATCTCTCAACTAGGAGCAGACAGTAGTGTAATTAGGGGGAATCTCAGCTACTTCCTTTCTAAGGTCTGTCTACAAAGGGGTTAGCCAGTGGGTAATTCAAAGTAGGAAGGCATATGGTGCATTCCTAGAACAGGCCTACAATTAGTCCTATTTTAAAAGCTTCATAAGGGCAAAGGGGATGGCTAAATACACTATCAGGAAGGCCTGAAAACTCAATATGTTGAGATGGGCATGGACTGGAGACAGAGGGAGGGTGGATTGGGTTGTGGGCTGAAGGGCTTGTGTGGCAGTAGTGTTTCTGGGGGCATTCTGGGAAATGGGGAGATGCCTGTTTGTAGGAGTATTAGCATACCATAGTTGGGGGGGTCCATAGGGTTGTGATAAGAGGGGCTGAGGGGATGCAGGGCTTTGAGGCTGATGGGGGGGGGAATGGCACCAAGGAAGGGATGAGGGCCAAGCAGGTGGGAAGGAAGGAACAGTTGTCTAGGCAGGTTCCCTAGGGCCTCCTCTCAAAGCAGGAGGGAAAGCTGGAGGAGGGGGAGGATAATGGTAAGGGAAAGGTAAGGCAGGAAGGAGGGTCCAGTGGAGATCCAGAAATGCTGTTGCACAATAGATTCCTCCCACAGGACATGGGAGAGGAGGGGGAACTTGGTGGAAGGGAAAAGAAGGTAGCTGAGGGAGGAATGCCAGGGAAAATAAGGAGGGAAAGATGAAGAAAGAGAGCCCAGGCAATAGAGAGAGTGCAGGAGGAGCAGGGAAGGGGGTGGTAGGCAAGTGAGAATGGAAGGGAACAGAATGGAATGGTGGGGGGCAGGCTGAGGAGTGAGCTGAAAGGAAGGAGGGGGTATGTCAGGAGGGAGAAGGGATCAGTAGGGAGGGACAAGGATGGGGACAGCTGGTGCAGGGAGTCGGGGGGTACTAGTTTGACAGGAGGGGGTGGAGAAGGTAGGTGGCAGTGGACCAGTAATATGGACAGAGAAGAAGGAAGGAGAGCCCAGGAAGGGGAGCGGAGGGTGATGATCTTGGGGGATTCAATAGTGAAGTGGTGACATGGGTGAAGGGTCAAGGGCAAACTGTAGGTCAGTAGAATGTATGCCAGAGATGACAGCGAGGACAGCAGAATCTCTAGTAGAACAGTCCATGCGTCAAGGGGGAGGGAACCTCACATTATAGTACACCTGGGTATAAATGATCTCACAGAATGTGAGGTGGCCGTGGTGCTGGAAAAGTACAGGGAGGTGAGGAAAATTTGCTTCGAGGCAGGGAGGTCAGTAGCTTTCTTGGAGGTGCTACTTGTCCCGAGGGCTAGTACGGCAAGGAAGGCTAGAAATGAGAAATTTAATGGATGGTTTAGAGGGTGATGTGAAGCGGAAGGGTATGGGTTCATTGTTGGCTTGGGAGGGACCTGGGATAACAAAGACCTGTATGCAATAGAGAGGTTACATCTAAGTAGAAAGAGCATAAGTGTCCTGAAGAGTAAGCTGTAGGAGTTCATGGGAAAAAAAATGAATTTAAACTGACATGGGGGGCAGCAGGGTGTGCAGCACTCGTAGTCACCTAGTGGTGGAGGCAGACGGGCCTCTCCCCTCCCCCAAATCAGGACAGTATGAGGAGAAGCTGGATGAGAAGTTGGAGGAAGGAAGGGACTGATGAAGGGGAGTAGAGGGGGGCTAGCTAGGAACAAGGAGTTCCTGACTCACTGTGGAGAGTGGTACCTCTGAATGCCAGAAGTCTGGGAAACAAAATGGCTGAAATGTAATCACTGATGACAAAGGGAGAGGTGAAAATAGCGGCCATCCCAGAAACGTCGGCCACACAAAACCATGACTGGGACCTTGCAGTTCCCAGGTATAAGATGTGTAGAAAGGATAAGAGGACGGAAAGGGGGGAGTGACTCTATATGTGAGAGAGGAGATAGCCTGTACCAGAAAGGTGGATGCAGAAGGTAAGACTGAAGTGTTGTGGATACAGGAACAATTGACTTAGGGGGAGGAAATTAAGGATGGGAGTAGTCTACAGGTTTCCTTCCCAGGATGAGGAAATTGACAGGGTACATGGGTCCCAAATCATGGAAATCTCCAACAAAGGGAGGTAGTAATAATGGGGGATTTCAATCTACCTGGGGTGGACTGAAAAATCCCAGCTGCCCCCTGCAATAGGGAGCAAGTACTGCTGAATGCATTCCAGAGTGGCTTCCTGACACAAAATGTCATGGAGCCCACTAGGGAGAGGGCTGTACAGGACCTGGTCCTGTCAAATTGCACACATGTTCAGGATGTGAAGGTGGAAGTGCCACTTGCACAAAGTGACCACAACATGGTGTAGTTCCACCCAGACATGGGCAAGGATATGGTCAGGACCACTGGACTTTGAGAGAACTGACTTTGGTAGGATGGGAGACATTCTAGTAGCACACCTTGCCGAGATTAGAAAAGTGATGGCAGTGGAACAGAAATGCACCTTAATAGAGGACATACTGATGAAGACCACTAGTGAGTGTGCCAAAATAAAAAGTAAGAACAAGAAGGCAGCCTAACGAAAGTACAAACGTACTCAGAAAAAGAAGGAAAGGGAGCATTACTATGTTAAATCAAGGGAGGTAAGCAGAACAGTTAGTGTGGCAAAGGCTATAAGGAAGTACAGTTAATGTGGGGGGGTGAGAAACCTTCTTCCAATATATAAGGGAGAAGAGGGACATAAAAGTAAAGTATTTCTGGCTCAGTCTTCACTAAGGAGAAGAACGGACCAGTGCACAAGGGAGTGGGGGAGGGGGAACTGGAAGGGGGGAAGTGACAGATGATGTGGTACAAGCAGACAAGGTACTTAAGGGCCTAAGGGCCCTGAAAGTAGATAAATCCCTAGGACCAGATGGTGTTCACCCAAGGATCTTTAGGGAACTGGCAGAGGTTCTGGCTGGTCCTCTAGCAGACCTGCTTAACACCTCTTTGGAGTCAGGGATCATGCCCCAAGACTGGAGAACTACAGAAGTGTGGGGAAAGGGATGAAGCAGGGAATGAAAGGCCATCTACCTGACCTCAATAGTGGGCAAGCTGATGGAGACCATCCTTAAAGATAAGATTGATAGGCTACTGAAAGAAAATGGGCTCCAGGATGAGAGGCAGCATGGGTTTGTGCTGAGGAGGTCCTGTCAGACCAATCTAACCTAATCAACTTCTTTGTATGGGTCACCCAGACAGCGGACAGGGGCTCAACGGTTGATGTCTTGTATCTGGACATCAGCAAGGCCTTTGACTCTGTGTCTCATAGATGACTGATCAGAAAGTTGGAAGACCTTGGGGGAGGGGCTAAGCTTGTTGGATGGATCAAAAGCTGGCTACAGGACTGGAGCCAAAAAGTAGTAGTTGGGGGAGAATTCAGAATCTAGACCTGTGACCAGTGGGGTCCCTCAGGGCTCAGTGATCGGCCCAGTGTTGTTTAACATGTTCATAAATGACATAGCAGATAGGATCAAGGGTAAAATCTGCCTGTTCATGGACAACACAAAGCTCGGTGGGAGGGTGGACATGGGGGAAGGGAGACAGAAACTCAGGGAAGACTTGGCTAGGCTGGAAAAGTGATCTGGCATTTGGCAGCTGAGGTTCAATACTAAGGTTATGCACTTGGGGGTGAAGAACACGGGGACCAAGTACTGGTTAGGTGGTGTACAGATAACCAGGGCAGAGGAAGAAAAGGACATGGGAGTAATCATTATGACTGACCTGAAACACTTGGCACACTGCCCAAACTGGATGCTGGGCTGCATAGGCAGGGGGATAACCAGCAGGAAGGTGGAAGTCATTCTGTTGCTGCACAGATGACTTGTGAGAACACACCTGTAGTACAGTGTGCAATACTGATGCCCTTATCTTAAGAAAGACATCCACTTGCTGGAATCGGTCAAGAGAAGGGCAATCAAAATGATCCAGGGCCAGCAGTGCAACACCTACGACCTGCATCAGCTAAGACAGCAGAGGGAGCAGGCCATACCACTGAGCAGAACGTGATAAATCCAGTAGGTACTTACATTTATTACCAGTGAATATTGATATGGATCAACCCAATGACATTTTAAACATACTACTAAGGCAGGGAAGTCTGCACACATGTTTCAGTTGCAATGTGTATACAACTGACCTGTCTACAGCTGATAGTTGTAATAAATGCAGTAGAGTGGAGGAATTTGAATGAGAAATAATTGCTGTAAAAACTGAACTTCATAATGCTACTGAAATTAACAAATTTGAAAACTTTGTAAACTGCATTAATAATGAAGTTATGGTTATAAATTCAGATACCAAGGATAAGCGGAAACGAGCACAGGAACAGAACTTTTCTGACTCTAGTTTATCACCTATAATACAAAGGGCAACAAACGTTATGAGAAAAGTAGTACAGATTGGAGCAAAGTTACCAAATGAATCCCCCCAAAATGTGAAAGGATAATACAAAATGGACAAATTCCAGTTAAAAATAGTTTCTCTGCCCTGGACATGGATACTCCTTCTGACAACACTTTACCTATCAATAAACAAAAAAATCGCCCTCCTTAATTCAACATGGTGACTGGAGATTCAGTTGTTAAATATACAGACGGATACGTGCGAAGAAATGAAAAGTTTAATACTATGGTTACCTGCATGCCTGGTGCAAAAATAGCTGATATTAATAATATAGAAAGACTTCATCTCCCACAGAACTCTTCCTTTATTTTACATGTAGGCACAAACAATGTGGCAATTAGCCATGAAAAAGATACATGCACTGACCTTATCTCCTTAGGAAAAAAGTTACAAACAAAAGGACACAAAGTAATTATTTCAGGAATACTGTACTACCAATACCCAGAGCACATCCCCCCGAAAACAAGACTATACTAAGAATCAACAGCAGACTTACAAACTAGTGCAAAAGTATTTATTTATTTGAGGTTTGGTAACCGGGTAAAACCACTGAGACAATTACAGTCCCTTTTTCAGGGTCAACCCAGGACTGCAGCAAACAATACAATAACACAGAAAAGACAGGTAATGATATCAAAAAAACTGACATACAGCATTAAAGAACGTATAAAAATATGATACAAGATAATATAACATAAAAAATAGGTATTTACACTACAGTAATAATATAAATACATGGCTTAGTCAACTAACAGTACAGGCTGCAGAATCTAAAAACAGAAAGATAAGTGATAGGTATGGGGGGATCAGACAAATAGGTTGTATGTGAAGGTAAGGACAGGGGGCAGGGGTAGGGGCAAGGTTCACGGGTAGGTAGGAAGAGGAGAGAGCATTATAAGTAAGGACATAAACTACATACAAAACTGATACGATTTTAACAAGTGGGAATTATTTGCTAAGGATGGATTGCACCTGAAGAAGTTTGGAGCAAAATTACTAGGGGTGAATTCTGAACAATGATTTACAGAACTGAATTTAAACTAAACAGGATGGGGGAATTAAATAATCCCATTGCATATGCATACAAAAACAAAACACCCAAAAACAAACAAAAACATGTACATAGAATATAGATATTATGCTGTTGAATGCTATATGCTTAAATAATAGAATTGATGACCTAAAAGCATGTATTGCAATCCATAATCCCAAAATAATAGCCATCACTGAGACATGGTGGGATGCAAAATCAGCCTGGAAATTCAAAATACATAGTTATAATGTGTATAAATGCAATCAAACATCTAGAAAAGGTGGTGGTTTTGCCCTTTTTAATGATGATAGCTGTATACCAACTTACAGACTGCAGTCAGGCTGACAGAAGGTGGGAGGCTGGAGTCAGGCTGATCGACCTGGGTCGAACGCCTAAGGGAGGAGCCGGAGGGTGACTTAGTGGCCGAGCTGGTGACATGTTCCAAGATTACTTCCTCTGAAGAGGAGACTCACAACTACCCACTGACTTTGGCTGGGGAAGGGGTGAAGGCATCTGATCCACCGGAGCGGAAGAAGGCCCAGGAGGTGGGGTGCTCACCAGGGTGGAGGCCCCACCCGATGTGGCGTCGGCTGTCTGACAGCTTTTCCTTGAGGGAGAATGGCTCCGCTCCCGGTGTTTTTCCTTCTCCTTCTTCTTTTTTCTTTTCTCTGGGGCAGGTGAAGACGATGTTCCTGCAGCGCCTGGGGCTCTTCTTCCATTGATGCTAGTCATTGTTTTAATAAGTGGGCATTGAGGGTCCTCTGGTGACGGGTGCATGTGGCCTGGTTGAAGGCGTGGCAGATTTGGCAATCTGCAAACTTGTGCTTAGGGCCCAGGCAGAGGACACAGCGGGAGTGGTCATCTCAGTGTGGGATCTGCGCGCCGCACTTGGAGCACTTTTTCTTCAGCCGACGTGAAAACATGCAATGTTGTTAAGGATCGAGAACAAACTAATGGTAAAACTGAATAGAAAATAGTGGGTGACTGAAGCTGTTTCACCATGAGGTCTGACAATTCAGGTCAACAGCGGGAAAGAACTGGAGGGCGGGTGGGGGACCGCCCTTATTTATAGTCACACTGACGTCCTGTCACTTGACACCGGGGGCGGTCCCCTGCTAATCATTGCTAGCTACCAAGTTTGCTGTGTGGTCCTGATGCCAGGGAGCACAGTCCTACGTGTGAAGACCTACTGCTTGAAACCTCTCGAAGTAAGATCTTGGGTAACTCTAAAATTAGATCAAATGGATCCCATGTACTTAGGTGTATGCTATCGCCCACCGAACTATCCAGCTGACATTTCTAATGCAATTGTGTCTGAGATGGAAATGGCAGGAGAACTAGGTGATATGGCTATCATGGGGGATTTCAATATAGGCGAAATAGACTGACAAAACCAAACATCAACCAGTTTTAATGGAAAAAAAATGCTGTCATTATGCAACCAATTACATTTAAAACAGCATGTGAAATCCTTACAAGGGGCAATAAAATCCTAGACCTAGCGATGTGTACAGACAGTTTACTCATTAACAACCATAAATGTATTTCACCTCTTAGCAATAGTGATCACAACATAATTTAATTTCAAATCTTGAGGGAAACGACAATTTTCAATGGTAGAACCAGTTTTTCTATATGGCAAAACAAATACTAAGGAAATGGAAGAAACTTTAAATAAAATAAAATGGGATCAAGCACTATTAAATAAATCAAGGTATTAAATCTGGAACTACTGTATATTAAGAATGTCATTCTTGCCACTAGTTGTAAACATATTCCCACCAAACTGAAATATCGCAATAATTAAAAACACCCGAAATAGATACAGATGAGTTATAAAATAAAAAATTAAAAAATGATTAGGAAAAAAAACAATGCTCATAATACATACATGAAACATAAAACAAATATTTCTAAGTATGCATTGCTATCATTACAAAAAGCATGTGAAAAGGAGATTAGGAAGGGTAAAAGAATGTTTAAATACCAGCTGGCATCTGAAGCCTGTGGAGGGGTTGTGGGATAACAGATAGACCAGACACAGAACCTCAGGTTCAACACACAAGTTCTGTGTGATGTAAGCATTATGCCTTGACAGAGGGGGTTCTACTAGGAATTAATGCATGGTTGCAGGGGTGGGGTGGGGTGACGAGGCCAAAGGCAGGGTGCCTACAATCACCCAACCATGCATTAATTCCCAAGTAGAAGCTTCCTTCAGAGTGGCTTAATGCATTTGTAACATGGCAAGTTCAAGAGAAAAATCATGGTTTAAGCCATTAACTTACACATATAAAACACAAACCGTTTCAGGGAGTTTGAAAGTTTTTACTGTGGTATTTGAACATTAACCGTCATAAGGCTGCTAAAATGTATTAATATTGTGGGGCTGCAATTATCACCTACACATACAGTATCCACACTTTCATTTGAAGTATTACAGTTTCCAATATATTTAACAACTTTTGAAACGGCAGAAGTATTAGAGCTATCGCTATACCACTTGAAAACTTTGTGAAATGCTAATGTTTAGTGCCACGTTGCACCGTGGGATTGAGTCTCACAGTTATTTGCATATGCTTGGCTTCAACCGAGGCTCTCTGACTAGTGGCATGAGCTGCAAACAGTGCAAGCTGTGCCACAAAACACTTATTTTTAAACTATTAATAAATACTTTTTAATTATGGATTACATGTTTTAATTATGTTTTAGCTTGAGAACGTCAGTCGTGACAACAGGTATTATTACGCTTACACATGCAGCTCGTGTTTAAGTGGTATCTTGCTTATCAGGAGAGCTGTAATCATTAAAATTTACAGGTCCATGCACTATGAAATGGCTCACATTAAATGGTCTGCTACTCATATAGGGGACACTTGTTAGAATGGTCTGATTGTCAGTGTTCTGCTTAGGTTTAGGTCTCGATTTCTCGCTATCAGAGCTAGGTGTCTTTGGTACTGTTTTCTGCTGCTGAATTTGATCTGGCTGTTTGATGATACACTGAGATTCATTGATTGATGGGATTCTTGGGGTTGCTTTTGGAGGTTCACTGCAACTGCTCTTTTTGTCTTTACTGATGGTATGAGATAAGATTTCAGACTTCTTCCTGTTCATTTGAGATGGCGACCAGTAATTTCTGAGGCTGGTCTCGCATCTATGCCCTGTGACTAAAACAATTTCTCTAGATGCGAGACCAGCCTCAGACAAAATCTGTACTGCTGTGCTGTGAACACAATGGTTGTATAGCGGACACTGAGTTCTGCATCTGTGGAAATTTGGACCATCATATCGCCCAGATAATTACGGCCCATTTGGCTGTTTGCTGTACCAGTACTCTTTTTTTGCTAACACATGTTGAGGGAATCTCAATGGGTGCAACTAGAAGGCAGGTGCATTAGGTGGGCATCTAGCCACGTATTCTTTAAATAGAGCTACTGGACAGTTGGGAGAGTCTGCCTGGGAGTATAACACACCTCTAAATACTTGCTTGTTGGCTTCATTTATAGAGCTGTGATTTTTTGTGGCCTCATTAAAAGCAATGGCAATATATTCCTGTCCATTCTCATCTTTCTGAACAGAGAAAGAATTCTGTTTCAATTGTCTCAGCCCCTTTCTATCTCATCTAGCAAGCCCAAATTGTTTTTCAAAGCATAATCTTCGTACGAGCCCTTACACAGATTCAGGATTTAGTTTGAGACAATTTCTGATTCAATGTCTGCTTGAGATATAGGAGGGTGGTGACTGGCTACATCTCGACCTGCTTGTCTGTACTGTTTCAGTACAGTCACAAAAACATTATTCATGGCCTGAAATTCTGGGTCACATGCAATGTTAATATTTCTGTTCACCTCCACACTGTTGAAATAACGACCGAGTCCTGCCCGATTCTAATAAATGAGCTAATACTATATTCTTTCCCATCTTCAGTTCTAACTGCCCCCTAAAATCTCCTGAGTATTGCAGCTAGGCTAGGAATCAGAATGGTGCCAATGTCCATGGAAAGATTGTTATCTATCAGCCAATTGGAAAATACATTGCAGGCCCACCCTGTGTTTTTATGAATGTTCAGCTCGCATTTTATGCATTCAAGCTCATCTAGCTCTTCACTTAATAGAACTGCATATCTGCTAATAATTATTTCTTTAGCGGGGTCCTGTCTACTTTTCTTTTTTTTACTTAATATTTATGCTCCTTCTTTCTCCTATATCCACCTCCCTTCCTCGGGGTCCCCAGTGTGCTGGTCAGCTACACTGGTGGGGCCGTGAGGACACCGGCTCCTATAAGTGCCCTGCTCCCTAGTTGTACTTGATCTCCAGATAACACCCCAGGAGGGGTGGAAAAGGCCTGCCTATACCTCCTTCTGACACTTCAGGGGCGGTGGGCAACCAGAGCTGTATCCCTTGGCCCCTCTAGTCGTTGACACGAGGCCCATCTCCTGGCGTGGATATGGGGGTCTTTTTCCTTGTTTCTCCCACTCACTGCAGATGTCAGCACTCAGGGAGGACCAATAAACTGGAGGTGCACAGAGATGCACCTCCTGTTCTGGTTCTCGGCCAATGCCCGCCCTTCCCATGAGTTCCGCCTCCTCTGCTGCACCAGTACCACCCGTGGTCACCCGGGTGGTGGCAGTATAGCAGCGAGGAGAGCTCCTCACCCCTCCCAGAGAAGAAGAGGAGCCCATCAGGTGCTCAATCCTTCTCCCCCTGGCTGGCCCTCTGATGACCCTGGCTCGCTACCGAATCTGGGTCTCTGGCGTCACAAGCTGTAGCTCTACCGCTGTGTCAGCATGCTGGCCCATATCTACTTTTCTCATCATGTTTCTTTTTTTCTTTCTTTTTCAGACATACAGGACCTGTTACTGAAGGACTTCGTGGAGTCATACCTTTGAGAGGATCAGGAGGATTTTTCTGAACATCAGGAGTGGGATTGCAGGCACTGTGACTGAACTTCTGGTCTACCCATGCTGCGATCCCTATTACTCCACAAACGGAAACGGTAACATCACAGTTATGCATTTCAGACATTTTCAAGACACCGTGACAATTCTCACTCATTTGTGTGATTGTCAGAGTTCCACTGGGTGGGGGAAAACATGTGCTGTCTGTTATATAGATGTGGGTCACGATTTCACAGTGGTTCTATAAAGTACTGCAAGCCAGAATAGACATTACAAGGGGATTAATCCTGTCCTCAACTTTGGTCACATGTGGTAATTTGCCCAATTGGTTTGTGGTATCTCACTCCAAGATTAATTGCCATGTTAAAGGGGATAACCTTAAGAAATGGCATATCCCTTCTTCAATACATCCGTTTGCAGCAACAGACTATGCATGTCCTTCCTCTGCACTTAGTCAGCACCTACTGATCCACTGATCTATTTCTTTAGTGAAAATTATTTTATTCCCTATGTTGGTCTTGTGTGTTTGGGTGATGGGGAGCTCAAAAAAGGAAAATTCAAAAGCAAGCTAAAGACAACGAACCTCAGTGCAGAAGCACTGAAGCAAGGGTTACCCCAAAGGGCATTAGCAAGAAAACCAAGTTTTCAAAGAAACACAACATCACACATACTCCCACAGTGCAATGGGATCTATATGCAATTCACCATAATATTTTAGGCTTGTTCAGCTTAAAGCAGGAATGCATGGTGCCAAAGGGCCTCTCAAACAACTTGTAATTTACATGCATTTAAATAACACAATCGGGGGGTTTCTGATATCTCTACTCTGGTGACTTAATTTTTATAATACAGTTCCCTAGTAACGTTTTACCTTTATCAAAAACAGCTAGTGCCATGATATTTTCAACATTTACAGGTTTCGTACACATAAGGCATATACATCAAGGTATTTTATGACATGGTGCTATTGCATACTAAATCCAACAACGAGGAACACAGCCTGTTGTTTTACATCAGCTCAGAGGTCACCACAATAACCTCTCTGTGCGAGGACTTGAGAGGAAAAATGAAAATTAGATGACACTATAGTATACTCAAGAAAGGGGAAGGGGGAGCCCATAGATGGCCAACCTTATGGACTAGAAATTCTAAAGGATAGATTAGGCTATGAAATAGAAGAACTGTTACAACAGATTTAAGAAAAGGTTGGTTCTCAAGAGTGGCAGGATCTCCTTGTCACAAAGCCAAGAAAGACAACTTTAAGTCATTGTACTCATATACTATATCAATTCATTGAAAAAAAAAACTAATAAGGTGGGATCAATTCTACATAATGGTAAAATAATAAATGATAATACTCAAATGGCAAATGTGTTGACTAAGAACTTATGTGAGGTGTATAACCCAAGTTAGGAAACATCATCTCATCATGTATCTGCAGATAAACTTTCTATAGTGTTTGAATTAAAAGAAATAAAAAGTAAACTTCTCAAACAAAAGGGCAAAACAACACTTGGTCTGGATGGAATTAGTGGCCACATGCTACACATGATGGCTGATGCCTTAAAATTCACAATGAAAATCTTATCTGAAAGTTGCTTGAACCAAGGGTTTGTACCACAGGATTGGAAACTAGCACATGTGGTACCTATACACAAAAAGGAAACCAAAAAAGACTGGAAATTACAGACCAATAAGGCTCACTTCCATAGTATGCAAAATGTTAGAAAGCCTCATTAAAGACATTATGACACCAGAACTTTGTATTATTGATACTGAACATCATGGACAAATTAAAAATCTGATGTGTTTTAACAAAAAGTCAGTGAAATGCTAAATACCAGATAGATGGGAGACTAGATGGAGAGAATTAAATCTATACCAGCTAGAGGTTAGAAGAGATTGAGGTGACATGATAGAGACGTTTAAGTATATGAAGGGAATAAATAAAGTGAATGAAGGTAGATTATTCAAAAGGAAAGTAGGAGTTAAAACAAGGGGTCATAATTTAAGATTGGAAGCGGGAAGATTTAGGAGCAATGTAAGGAGATGTTATTTGACTGAGAGGGTGGTTGAACCCTGGAACAGATTACCTAATGAGGTGGTGTGTGCAGAAACAGTGTAGGAATTCAAGAGGGCATGGGACAGACACAAGGGGTTGGCTGGTGGGCAGAAGAAAATATCCCTGGGAAATGGAGACAAGTAGGGGTGGGTGGGAAATGAGCAGACTAGATGGACCAGGATGGTTCTTTTCTGCTGACACATTACTATGATACTACGATAAGAAAATCTCATGTTACATTATTTTCCCTGATTTCAGTAAGGCTTTTGATTTGTTGCCTCATTGTGCATTAATTAATAAAATTAAGAACTACAATATTAATAAATCAATTGTAGCCTGGATCACCGAATAGCTGAGTGATAGATCACGCAGGTTATCACTAAAGGAAAGCTGTCAAGTACAGGAAGAGTCACCAGTGAAGTACCACAGGGCTTGGTGTTGCGACTGGCCCTCTTTCAAATTTTCATTTCTTACATAACAACGGATTTGTTGAGTCATTCCGTAAAATACGTGGATAATATTAAAATAGGAGGACCGTGTAATACCAAACAAGCTATACAAGATGTGCAGAGTGATTTAGATAAAATATTAACATGGGTTATTAAATGGGAAATGAAATTAAAATCCCAGTAAGTATAAAGTGACGGACAAGTTCAATGGTGGATCACCTTCAAGGTCGGCTTGCTGACCTATAAAGTCCTATACGGACTGGGACTGTACTACCTGCAAGAGCTTCTTCACCCCTACTGCCCCTTCTGACTGCTCCGCTGAACCAACGAGGGATTGCTAGAGATTCCCAGGGTTCGGTTGAAGACATCTGGGGCTCAGGTATTTCCTTTTGCAGCCCCTACCCTGTGGAACTCTCTACCTCATCGATTTCGGGAGTGCCTGACTGTGGAGAGCTTCAAAGCTGCTTTGAAGGCTTATTTATTTAATCTTGCATTCTCCTCAAGCTGATATGGATATGACTCTGTCTGTTAAATGAATTTTAATTATTTATGGTCTTAATATATTTTAGATGCTTAATTATTGTTAAAGCGCTTTGATATGAGTGAATTGCACTCTACAAATAAAGATTATTATTTTTATTACAGTGATGCATATGGGAAAATTCAACCCACAAAAAGCTAATTTGTTACATGGAACAAAACTCAGCATTATAGATAACGAAAAAGGAATTGGGAGTTCATATTTCTGATGATTTTGCCTGCACACAACATCTAAATGCAGCAGTTAGTAAAACTAATAAATATGGTCCATTAAGCAAAATATCACTTCAAAGAAATCTGAGGTATTAATGCCTCTATTTAGGGCATATGTCAGGCCTCATTTAGAATACGCTTCCCAGGTATGGTGTCCCTACAAAAACAGAATGCAAAACACTTGAGAAGGTCCAAAGAAAATACACTAAAAACAAGTATAACTTTGAAGACAAAATGTATGAACATAGTCTGCAAACACTAAACATAATGCCACTGGAAACCAGAAGGCTTAGAGGGGACCTACTTTTAATGTATGATATAATAAGCTATCCATAATTCGGGTGTGAACTCGGGCTACAGTTTAAGAATGACATACAACACAATAGAGGACACCCATTACAAACTGTGGGTATGACATTTAAGTATACAGAAAGAAAGTACTTCTTTACATGTAGAATTGTTCACCCATGGAATTGTTTGCCAATCAAAGTAGTTGTAAGTAAAATTAAGGAAGAATTCAAAAAGAGACTCGATAACCTTATTCTTTCTGGAAATAACCTTGGTTGTTACATGTATTAGAAAAAGGAGCAACTATGGGCATTTGTGCCTCCTAGCTCCTCTCTGCACCTAGTATGAAACCCACTATGAAAGGCTCAGGGGTTCAACATGTACTCTCTTGAGAAAAGAAGGAAGCGGGGGCATGACTGAGAACTTAAGGGTTCAAACAGGGTGAGCACAGAAGCATCCTCAGCTTTAATGGGAACAAGGCCACTAGGAGGCACAGTCTAAAGCCGGTAAAAGGAAGATTCAGGAGGGATATGAGGAGGCATATTTTCACCAATATGGTGGTGGCCAAGTGGAACGAGTTGTCGGAGGAGGTGGCATCCCTAAAACCAGTAGACAGCTTCAAGAGAGGATGGGACTGGGTGAGAGGGAAAGTTACAGAAAGAGGAAGGGGGTGTTTGAGGGGGTCAAAGGGTAAATGAGGAAGGGGCAGTTCCCCCTGTAATCCCACTGGGAACTGCACACTGAAGCAAACTAGATAGACCATAAGGACAGCTATCTGTTGGCATGTTCTTATGTTTGTAGAAGTGGGGGTGTATGGATACTGCACTGCATGGGTGGCATGTGTGTGTTCATACACAGTAGGGCCTGCATGCTGGGACTGTCCAGCCACAGGTATGTACATTACTCAGCAATGCTCCTCCCGTCTTTCAACAGCTCAGTCCTTAATGATGAACCCATGGAAGAGAATGCTGCCCGTTGCCAACCTGTGCTGGAGCACAGGAGAACATGGACACTGACATGAAGACATACAGTATGTGGAGGCATGGAGGTGGCAAGATGATTCTGGGTTCAGCTTCAACCCCACTGAAGGGCAGGACAGTGGCTGGGGCCATCTGCTCATAATAGTACCACCTCCAGTGAATACCATCCTTGCTGGCCCCCCTGCCAGTGGGACCCACCCAGCCACTCCCCTCCACGGACCAGCCACCGCTTATCCACCCCAGGCCCAGCCACTACTGTACCATCACAGGCCCATGCCCTCAGCCCTGCCACTGCTGTGCTGCCCCAGGCCAACCCCCCAGCCTAGCCACAACTGCGCCACCCCAGGCCCTTGCCCGACCCAGCTACCCCTGTGTCACCCCAGGCCAAATCCTCCAGCCCAGCCACCACTGGCACCCCAGTCCACTACTCAAGGCTTTCTGGCCATTTGCACTGATTTTTTTTTTCCGGTCAGGGCTATGCATTTTAATGCTGAGAAGTTGAAAGATATGTGCTACAGTAATTACTTTTTCTAGTTATGCAGCTAAAGCTAAGTGCGTGCCCTCTGTAATAAGTGGAGAGGATCAGTAAATGCTAAAAGTAATGGGAGATGAAAAATGACATTCGCTTGTAAATCAAAGAGTTCCGTTTTATTTATTTATGTCGTTGGCAACCGGGTAAGTGAGCTGATCCAAAGGGACGGTTTCAGTCACGGGTCTGAACCGGGTCACAAGGTGGCAATAACACGAATCAAACATGAGTTTATTGAGTGAAGGCAAACATATTTTACTGCGTTTTTAACCTTTTGGCAATACTAGCAGCGTCAGCTTGGTAAGCAAAGGCAAATTAAACAAATGCCAAGTTTAAGAGACTGGAAATCATTTACTTCCCCAGCCTAACAAAACAAAACCAAAGCAAATAAATAAAAAACTCAACCTTCTTTGATTTTACATGAGCCTAGAAGTTTAAGAGAGCAAATTCCTTTCTCTTAATGATCATAAGCAGCGCCCTTGTTTATAGCGGTCTGTAACTGCAGGTTCGCTGAGGTTTTTGTGACTTTCCAGTCTCACTGGTCTGTGCAATACAAGCATGAGTTTGCTTTTAGGCTTGTTTTGTGGACCGTCCGTTCCACTAAAACTGCCCAGAGGAAACCGAGGGTGAAACAAAGTGGCTTAAGAAATGACTTTAGACAAAAGCTCTCTGAGGGAGCTCAGAATAAGCTTCTATGCTCACGTCAATGCAAAGAATGTTGAGTTTTTTATTTATTTGTTTTGGTTTTGTTAGGCGGGGGAAGTAAATGATTTCCAGTCAATGCATTTCTGCCCGATATCCTTCACATGCTTTCTTTCCATCAAGCCAATACCCCAAGAAGCAGGCAACGAGTCTGAGCGTAAGTTGCGCGCAAAGCACGACCCGTGGAGACCACAGGCTAGCTGGCGGACAGCACGTGGGGCAGCTCTGAGGGGAGGTAGGGACAAGCATGGGCTGCATAGTTCTATGGTGGGCTGGCTGGCTGCTGGAGGGGAGAGGGGTAGGCATGACAAGAGATGGCTGGCTGCCATGAGGGGATGGAACGAGGCGGGGAGAGAAGGTGCTAACTATAGCACCAGAAGAAGTAGAAGTGCTCGTGTGAGAGCAGAACATGCTTGAACAGCGGCGCGCATGTTGGGTTGGTTGCTGCGCAGTGTGTACTGTGTGACAAGAGCGGCGAGCCTGTGAACCCCCGAGCAGACAGCCCCCAGTTACTGACTGCCTTATGCTGCCTCTGTCTCGCTGAAACCCTCCTTTGTCCTGTCCCCTGTTAAATAGTTACTTACTCTGAATGAACTCTGAGGCATTCAGCAATGGATAGGAAGAGTGTGATAAGTTGGTCTGTCTTCCTCCTCCTGGTTGGGATGTTGCGCTCAGCTTCTGCGAGGAGTTCGCTGGGGCATTACCCCAGGTTTTCTCCATTCTTTTTCCTTTGTACCCACCACGGGGAGCTGGAAGGAGATGAGGGGCAGGGAGAGGTGCTCATCTCACTTCACATCGCAGGAAACCCATCCTACTATGTACCTGGACAAGAATATCATGGTAGGTATACTAAACGCCAGCACCTTTTACATTGACTGTTCGGGCAGTGCAAGTTCGGTTAAAATCTTAAAGTAGTTTTGTCGTTTTTTAATAGTAAAGTACTTGCATGATTTAGTAGAATGACAGGGATATGCAAGTCTGACAGCTGACATGCTTTTCTTTTGCGTGGAAAATAAGCATGCTACAAAGCGCAACGCGGACTCACGAAGTGTGTATCTAAAACTTTTTTTTTTGAGACAATGTATTGTATTTTAAAACGTGTAATGTTGAATAACTGCCGTTTCAGGAATTTTAGTAGACTTTGTGTTAGCCAGGTTAATTGGTACAAGAGTTGGCCAGGGGAGTAAGTTTCACCTCATATTAGACGGAACCATTTGCTTTGTTGTGTTCAACTTATGCAATGTTTATTAAAATATCTAGAACCACAGTTTCAGTAAGTCTCATACAATACAGTATGCATTGCTGTCTCCCATGACATGCATTTCCAAAAGCCTATAACAAATTACAGTGTAAACGAACTAATAATTTCCCGTTAAAAAGAAAAGGGTTCCTTAGTTACATACCGATACCAGTATGATTATCATTTAGCTATGAAGCATTGCATGTAATAGTTTTGCAGGATTTAAGATATAATAATTAATCAGATTCATACTAGTAAAACCGTATTTTCCACAAATCAGTGTAAGTGGCACGCTATATTTATTTCAACTCTTTAATCAGAAAAAAAACTTCTGTGAGGTGAAAATACCCAGATTTCTGCAAGTATGCTGGGGTATCCCTTGTGTTGTATCATTTTCACATTAGTTATTCCACTGCTAACCAGCTGATGGAATTGTCTGTCTGTCTGTCTATTTATCTATCTACTGGGATATAACCCACTGTGACAAATTCTCATTTACAATGGGGTACCAGGTCTCAGGTTTAATATTTGTCTACTGTAAGTTGTTTTGTAAAAGGCAGTTTTCAACCTTGACATTCACTATCTTACTTCCACAGTAAATAATTATCTACACTTGTGAACATGTAGTGCTTATGCTTACATCTTAAACCAATGGACACCATTATGCAAGTTGCCTACCAAATGGAGACATAACTTCTAATAACCATTGGCTAAAGTGATCCCTTTTTTGTGATCATCTATTTGTAAATCCCAGTCATGCTCCCAAGATATTTCTTCCTCTTTCCTTAAGCATATTTACATATTTATAGTGGTCATGCCTGCTGAAAGCAGTAGGCTATTATCCAGACCCTGACTATTCCATGTTGGATAGTTACTATGCTGTTCATTCAGCCAGCAGCATTGCCGTGTTAAGAATGTATGGAATTGCTTTCACTCTCAAGGGGTCCTTTCTTCCTATGGAAGGGGAGCAAATTCAGAGGAGACCCATTGGTCTGTGCACTTCAAATGCAGAACCCCAACTGAACTACATAGATTTCCGTTCTTGTCTTTCTCACATTATTTAGTATATATTACATTCATAAACTATTTTAAAGTGTCAACAGGCCAGCTTTTTATGTCCTCTGTGACAGTATAGTCTCCCCTCTCAATAATGGATGCTTAACAAAGGAACTAAATTGCACTAGTGGTCTATGCAGTCAGGCTTGAAAACCTGGTGGTCTCCATGTGTGGAGTGGTTAACAGAACATGACGGTAGCAGCATTCTGTTTTTGCATCACCCCCCCCCCCATGGCAGTGCATCTCTTATTTTCTGTTATAAAATACATCAAGACTGCTGCTTGTGTTCTTGAAACTTGTTACAAATGTTTAAAGGTAACAATTTGTGATTTCCCTTACATGTATAACTAGGTCCTTTTAATGACCTCTAGGGCTGTACATAGTCAAGGTCACGTGCCAAAAGTGGTAGTAATGATTGGAACATGGCACCATTTTCTGCAGCAAGTGTGTATGTGCATGTTGTGGGTCATGGTTAATGATATAGAAGGCTGTGTAACCTACATGTTAGCGCACTACATTATCAAGCAGGATCAATGGTCACTGGCCCACTGTGGTGTGATCTTGAGCAAGTCTCTTGACCGCCCTATGCTACAGTTATCCCAGCAGTGAAATTGGGCAGAGGCAGGTCCCCACTGACAACAAGACATGTTTGTCTCAGTCGGGCATGCCTGTGTAGATAAACTGTGAAATGGAAAAGTGATATGGCTGTTGTTAACTATCTCCCCTATGGATTTGTGCCCATTTCCACTGTAGCTCAGCAACTGAAGTAAACTTGATGGCTTTAGTTTGACCACTAGCGCTATTAAGTAGTAAGCAGTTCTCAGTTACTGAAAATGGGGCACTGTATTTCCAACACATGGGACTGTCCTCTCAGCCTGACAAACAGTAATTCTTACTACTTAGGTATTCACATGCATAGGCAAAGCAATATGGAAAGGACTTGCCAAACCCACCTATAATGTATCTTTCCATTTTAGAAATGTTTCTTCTATGAAACAAACCCATGCTCATAGAGCAGAATGTTTACGAAAATATATCTGCATGTCCCAGGTTAGTGTAATGTTTGTTACCCCACATTACTGGAAAATGAAAATAATACTTGCCCTGAAGAATCTAATGTACAGTATATGCGGTTAAGGAAGTCAGGCATATTCTCCATGGGGAAAAAAAAAGAGTCTTTGAGATGACCTAATATGAGTCTATGACATTGTGAAAGAGATTGACAAAGCTGACCCATGCAAATTGTTTATTAAGATAAAGGGTTAAAAACAAGGGACGTAATCTAAAAATTCAGAAGCCAGGATTCTGAAATGTTTCACTCCAGGGTTAATGCTTACTGTATCTAGAATAAGCTGCCCGATGCAGGCATTGCATCTCCTACAGTAGCTTGTAAGACACACATTTTCCCTCATTTTGAGTCTGCTTCATCACCTTTACATTTGGAATAATAGAAGGAGTGTTCCTTTTCATAAGGTTTCCCCGGGTTTTCATTCGTATTCTCAACTGTTGTTAAACACCAATCATTTGACATCACTTTTGTTGGGACTAAGGTGAACTAGCATGCAACAAGCCCTGCTTCCTGACCTTATGGGACATTGGATGTTAAAAACAGCTGAGAATACTGCTGATAACCTGGGGAAACCATATCAAAAGGAGAGCTTCATTTATTCTTTTAAATGTAAAATGAAAGTGCTAAGGCAGCCTCAAAATGGGGAAAATGGGTATCTTCAACATAGGGGATAAAAGGCAGTCTAAATTAGAATAAAATGCACATTTCAGTGTTTCCACTGCAACATGCACTGCTGCAGACACATTTCATATTTCTGTAGAAAGCAGTGATAGAGGGCATAGTAAAAAATAATAGAGGTTGACAAGCTAAAGGCATATTTAGACAGAAGTGGTCTTCTCCCATTCACAAAATTCTTAAGTTCTTATGTAATAAAATAAAGTGTAGAATGTGTTGAAGATGACTGCTAAAGAGTAGAAGGGCAGTTTTCCAAAACCAATATGTAGTTTTATGCTACAGTATTTGTATCAAACCCTGACAGGCATTGGAAAGCAAACTTATTTTATTTTGATCTATATGTTCATCTGATCTGAATTATTAAGTCATATGAATCCTTTGAGAGTATGCTTCTGTTTTGAGCCATTTCTCTCTATTATAAATCTCTTAGCCCCATCAAAGTAAATGTTATATGTGGCACTAAACTGACAGGCTTATAGAGCTGGTATTTGGATTTAGATCAGATGTACAAGCAGCCCCCCCATCACCCCCTCTCCCAGCAAAATCTGAGATATTCAAAGGAAAATAGCATAAACAGAGTACATTTGTAACACAGCTGTGACAGATGTGTAAAAAGCTTGATGGTGACAGTGTAAGGTCACTGATTTTTTTTTTTAGTGGAGTGATTACCCAGTATGATGGCAAGTCTGACCTGAACAGTGACCGAGCTATGTCACTGAATGTGACCCCCAGGTGAAGAATTGCTATGTAACAGCTGAAAGTGTAATGGCAGGTCAGGCGTCCAAGCCCCGACTTAAAGGTATTCCAGTCCCAAAAGTATTTCTGGTGAGAAATTGCTCTTATTCTTTAGTTTGAGCTCACCGCTATTGTAACAAAGGAAACAAAAACAATAGGTGTCCTGTCAGCACATGGATTGATATATTGCTTGTGGGAAAGTTAGAGAATATAAAGTGCAAGGTCTGGGAGAACATTTATTTCTGTCTTGTTTTTCTCTGCTGTGTAATCATGTCCATGTTCTTTTGTTTTTAACAACTCTTTTTTTTTTTTTTGTTAAGTTGCATAGTATCATAAAATATATTTCAACACTGGAATCCTACAGCTGCCATAATCATAGCTCTCAACCTTTTTCTCACTGAAATGAGGGACACAGGCACTCAAAATAAGGGACAGTGAGCAGCACTGAACCTCCAAATGAGGGTCACATCCTCAAACATGGAGTTACATGCTCAAAAAAACACTATGGAAACAATTTTCTTTACTTGTACAAAGTTTATTTTTGATTATGCATCTTAGAATGTCATATATTTCTGCTTTTGTTTTGTGCCCCCTGGCCCCCTTGCTGATCTCTCATTCGGGCCCTACACAGACCTATTTCTTGAACCCTGGGGATCTTCCCATCCACCCATTGCCCCACATTGGAGCCATCCAGGGTACCCTGATGTTTCCCTTCATTGGGCCGGTCCCCCTCCTGCAAGGGGAAGTGCCTTACCAGCAATCCAGTAGTCCTGGGTGCTGCTAAGGTGGTCTTCTGTGGAATGGGAGTTCCCAGAGATGAGGGTCCAGGAGGCCATCACCTGATCAGCCTGAGTGCCATTTTCCTCCTTTTTCTTCCCCCAGGATCATGATGTGCAGGACACAAGGCACATGCCAGCACCTGTCATGTTCCCCTGAAATGCAGAGTCAGATGCACTTCTGTCTCCTGGCCTCTGCCAGGGGTCAGTAGGTGCTTGTCTCTCACCCCACCCTCTTCCTGAGAGAAGGCAAGCAGTCAGCGGACGCTAAGCCTTCTCTCCCCAGCCAGCCCTCTGATGCCCAAGTCCATTCTCGAACCCGGGTCATTGGCACTGCAGCGGTGAATCTTTCTGCTGCACCAGCGGGCTGGCTATTTCTGCTTTAAAGTCTGAATTTGGAGCACATTCTCTGTGTGGACAGTACCTTTTCCATGAGGAAGGGATAAGGGACAGAGTGATTTTGGAGGGCAAAATGTGGGCTGTCCCTTATAATTAGGGCAATCAAGAGGTACAGGCATACATATTTTTGATAATATTTAACTTTAGTACCGGTGACAAATCATGAGTGTTTTTTTTGTTGAAGCCTGCAAAGTGAGAAATACAGTATGGCACTCACCCAGCCTGGTCATGTTGCAAATAGCAGGTTGTACTTCCAATGATGCTGCAAATAGCACTTTCATGTAGAAGGCCTGGTTTCATGCCTTGAACCTGACTACTGCATGAGCAGAATTATGAAATGGATCTAAAGAATGCTGACTCCTGATTGGCTGAGAGTTACTTTCAGTTAGGCCATTAGCCAAGCACAACAGTCTCGGTAAAAAAAGCCCACACACAAGCAGGATTCAGCACATAACAAATACCCCTATGCTCAAAAGCCCACAAAGAACATGGCTGCTCATTCCTGCACAACAGATACCTTATGTAGACACCAGCTCTGGTCTCCCCTGTCTCACACAACCTCCAGCTCTTGCTTTGGAACAGCTCCAGCCTGTGTCACTGCTCTATATTTTCAGTATGAAAAGAAATGGAACATCCCTGTCTTCTGCCACAGTTGCTGACTGCTGATGTAGATCTGCGGCTCACACTGCTCACTCCAAATGCAGATTTAAAAAAAAAAATGACAGTCAGTCTCCCACACTTAGATTGATGGCTCCCACCTGCTCACTTCCAGTGCAGATTTAAAATGTCAGATAGGCTGCCACAGTTGCCACCAATTTCATCACACCATAAAAAGCCCCAGCTGGCCTGACAAATGTTCGCAGCTCCCCAACTACCCACTTGTACTCAGAACAGCTCTAGAAACCTGCTGTAGATTGCACTTCACTTACTATGCACTGTGACACCTCCGCTGCCCTTACTCTCTTGACTGCTGCTTTTACTTGCTGTCTGTGTGCCGCACCGGTGCAACCTACCGGTGAGCTGGTAACACCACAATCTACAGGCAGGCACTACTTTTTCTTGTTTGAATTCATTGTTTATATATTTTTTGTTAATTTAAAACACAGAAATGATCTTTAAATTTTTTTTAATTATTAGTGCTGTTGGAACACATTTCATAATCACAACAAGGCATGACAGAGGGTACGTTATGGTAGGCTAACAGCCCCTTCTTGGGTGGTGGAAGCACTGGGCTTTGCCTCATGCTTCAACTCACCCGAGGTGGGCTATTAGCCCACCATAGTGCACCCCTGTCATGCCTTACTGCTTACTTTTCACAGTTGTGTTGTGGTGGCAGCAGAGTCAGATTCTAGGGTGGTGTAACTGCAGTAGAGTGCTCGCTTCAGCAGAATTGGGGAGTAGAACTAGGGATTGTGTGTGACCACATAACAGCCTTCCCTCCCCCTTAAGCACTCAAAGTAGCAAGAGTAATCCTACATAGAGGGATGTGAGCAGGTTCTTAACCATGGAAAAAAGCTCAGAGGTGGCATGTGGTAAAATGCTTTTTCAGTCATGCCTCAGGCACCTGTCAGTATCCCTAGATGCCCCTGACCTTGCCTTTTATTTTTAAAGTGCTGTCAGAGAAAGTCTGCTCTTGGGGTAAAACCACAGGAATACATCATTAGGGGGTTGGGGAAGTAAGCTGAAGGGCAGAATAGTAATGTCAGTCAATATCAGGGGGAGTATTTGAACCAGGCTAAGCAAGGCAGCCACTCAGAAGGTTTGGCTCCTTCATTCTGGTTCAGATCTCTGCTTGCACAGAGTGGCTGCTTACTGCAGCCTGGTCCAAATTACTGACACTTTAAAGGGGATGCCTACCTCAGCCTGTTCCAAATTCTTACCCATTCGGAGTGGCTGCCAACCTCAGATTGTTTAAAAGTTCCCCCCTGTCCGAGGTGTTGCTTATCTCATCCTGGTACATGATTTTGCTGTTTGAGAGTCAGCCTTTTCTTAAACTGCTCTGAGCCCCTGTCTCTTCAGAGATGCTGGCTACTTCAGCCTGATCTGAATTTCCCTGAGGAAGGGTCTTGTGACACAAAGCACTGGGGAGAGAGAGAGAGTGTGGCTTGGTGGCTTACTCTCCCATACCATAGATTGTGTTATTTGTTTTGTTACTTTAATACATTTTGGTTTGTTTTCCACAACGTGGATCAGAGTGTCTCCTTTGAGTGCACACAATTTTGACTCTAATGGTCTGAATTTCCACCGTTTTTTTTTTGTCTGTCTACTTCAGCCTGATTTGACCTCTGCCCCTTCAGAGGAACTTCTTATCTCAGTCTAGTCCAGACTCTTGCCCTAACTCCAGTGGACCAGACTGAGGTAGGCAGGCAGTCATTCAGAAGCCGAGCAACCCTAAATTAAACACGGTAATCATATAATCGTAAAGTTGAAATATACTTTGCAGTTATAGAACTGTACAACATAAAAACAAAATTATTGAAATTTCTTTACAAATGTTTGATTTGCTGGAGAAATAATTGAAAGAGCGAGGTTTTCCCAAACAGACATTTTGTATTAAAAAAAAGTACTTCAAATTATAGTGCTGAAATATGCCGTGTGGTATGGTGCTGATGTCATCGATGTGTGTTTGTTACAACTGTAGTAGTTACAAAACTGTAAAGTATTAGTACTGGTAGATATCATGTCTAAAATCCTCTTGAGGTGATAGGCCAGGGGGATGGGTAGAATACTGTTCATGGGCAGACTAGATAGACTCTCAGACTTTATCTGCAGGCAATGTTTATGTTTTAATGTTTCTGTGTTAGTGAGTTTGCAGTAGTGAAAACATTACTAAGTCCAGCGGTAATCCTGTCCATAAGCCACATCCATGTGCTGAACAGATGTGCAGTGGCAAAGGTGTGGAATACCTATAAGGTACTTAATATTTAGGGCTCCCTATGATATACAATGCACTTAAAGCGCCATTACAAAAAGTTTACTTAATGCATTCAACATTATTGGCATCTATATCTGGTGACCTTGAGGCCCCCCCCCAGCCATAATGTAGACAAAAGCTGTTTAGTTATCATTCTAGAATTCCCCCACCACACACACACACACACACTCACACATATAATTGATGGCACTTATGGGGATCAGGCGCAGAAGATTCAAATGAAGTAAAGGCATCCTAGAGCTTTCTAATGTATTACCTGTTCTGAGCCTGGAGTATAGCAGGCAGTGAGGGACCAGTGCCTGGAATGCTGCAGCATTAGAGAACTCCTGTGCATCTATATTTCTACCCGGCTAAGCCCTCCGACTCCGGAGTCTGTCTCCGAACCTGGGATGTCGGTGCTACAAACAGATGCCTTGCCACTGCACTGGCGGGCCGGCTCAATTACAAAACAAACAAAGGTAGCACTTTAGGTTGAAACCAGCGCTCTGCGAATTAGCAAAGGTGAGTTTATTCAGACATTCAAGGACACTGGTAACTGACCTCAGTGCTTCGACCACATGGGTCACACCCCCTGAGGAAGATCCACATGGTTGAAGTGCTGGGGTAGTATATAATATAACATTACATAAAATGTTATACAGTATTATACTTTTTTTTACAGTAATAGGTACTAAACCAGTGACTGTTTGGGATAATCAAAAAAGTACAATGGGGCAGTCAGGAATTCAACAAATTAATAGGTCATGTGCAGTAGCAGTAAGATGTAAGCAGTAATTTAAGAGACTAGTTAGCTGAGGGAACACTAGTAGATGGACAGACACTCAAAGCTAAGTTATTCCATAACTGAGGGAGTCTAAGCTGAAGGCACGCTGACTAGACTTCATTATGCACTTGAGGACAAGGATCCATACTTCAAAATGGGAACATTGGTTGTGCCCCGAGTCCAGAGAATGGGTAAGCAGATTGTTGAGGTAGCTAGGAAGTGTGTTCAGCCAGTATTTAAACATATAGGCTCAGACACTGTGCGTTTCTGCTGCTGAGCGAGGGCCATATAAATTACAATGGTGTGTCCAATGGTGTGTCCAATGGTGATTGTGGTGGTGGTGGGCAGCAAAGAAAAAAGTCACACAGGGGGTTGTACAAGGTGCCCAATTTTGACAGGTGAAATTTTGGAGCCAAGGCATAGATAATATTGCCATAATCAATTATGGTTATGATCATACCTTTGATCGGGCATTTTCTCATACCTTGGGAGAGGCGGTTAATTACTCTGTAGAGGGCACCGTGCTTATGTTAGGATTTTGAGGACAGAGACTAAATGTGACAGGAAAAGTCAAGGGACTGATCTAGAAAACACTTTAGATATTTATACTGTGATACAGCAATTAGGGTGCTCTGGTTTTTAGATGTAATACGCAGGTCTGGACCACTCTGTAGGCATTTTCTATTACCAAAAATCATAGATGCAGTTTGAGATTGGTTGAGTGCTAGATGGTTTGTTGTAAACCAAGTTGAGAGACTGTTATAATCAGTTTGCAGAGATGCTGAGAAGAGTTGGGGCCTGCAGTAAAAAGAATGGTGTTATCAGCATTTATATGAATACTAACAGATTGGACAGCAAGGTGAAGGTCATTTACAAAGATATTAAATAGGAGTGGGGCCAGCACAAAATTCGGGGGGACACACATACACACTTGCAGTGGGACAGAAAGGGCTGACACCAGAGAGAGTGACTGGTAGTGACCTTTAAGGTAAGAGGAAAACCACACAGCGAATAGCTGGAGAAGTCATGGGTAGAGTTTGATGGATACGAGTGATCACAAGTGTCAAATGCCTTTGCTATGTTGAAGAAGATAACACCAGTAGTTAAGTCATTATCCATGTTAATGAAAATGTAGTCAGCTAGTTTTGAGAGAGTAGCGGTAGTTGAGTGGGCTGGGTAGAAGCCATATTGGCTGCTTGTAAAGAAGCAAACCTTAGTATAGAAGCTAGATAACGGATTTGTGACTTGATTTGTGACTAGTCTCTCAAGAACTTCAGAAAGCATGTTAGGGAACATAAGGTTTGGGGCTGCATATATTGGAGTTTTCCTTAAAGGAAGATATTCATTCATTCATTCATTCACTCATTCATTCATTTCAAGTGCATTTCACTGATGAGAAGTGGGCACGTCTTTTTCTCTGCTTTCAAACCAGAAAGGACAGTTACACTATATGAATCAAGTTAAGGCATTCTGAAACACAGAACAGGGAATTATGAATAATTGATATATGCAGTTCTCATAAATGCATCAGCCAAAAGGCTGTGTGGAGCAATTGCTAGAGTGCAGAACTGTGAGCCAGAAGATCTTGGTACAAATCCCAGTATGGTCACTGGGTCATGTCTTGCCAGAATAGCAAATAACTCTCCGCAGTGCAGGTGCATAAATAAAATAAAAACATGCAGAGTTACAGGACCTCTAATTGATTATACTATAACTATTTTTAAATTTAAAGTGGAACAGAGGAAACAAAGAAAGGGCAATGAAAAAAAAAATAAATGAGAAAAAAAAAAAGAGTATTATAATTTACCACTTGTAGGAATCGTGGATGGGCTTGGGGTACTCCACCAACAAATGGTAATTGCAAAACAAAAACGAAACTCAGTTTACACCATAAAAGGTCAAAAGTGCTTATGGTACTCCGAGTCTGTGCTCCTTTCACCTTGCAGTTCCAACATTTTTATTAGGTCTGCTGCCTTTGGGTGAGGCCAAACCTGGGTGCAAAACCACAAACCATAAGCTTCATCCCATGTCCCACCCCTTTTGAAGACTGAGGAGTACCTGCACCTCCTTCACTACCACTCTTTATGTCAGAGGAGACATTCAGGAGTGGCATAAGGCTGTGCATTAGATGTAGGATGGAAAAGGTCCTAATATGTACAACAACAGACTTTAGCATGCAGCCCAGAAGTATGCCACAAATAATGAATACTTTGCAGCATCTATTTGAAGCCCAAGTAGCCAGCCAGGAACTTCTCAAAAACAGGAGTACCTCAGTAGAAAACAGAATGGCTACATCAGAGTCATCCTATGTACAGACACTCCACATAGCCCTCTTTGCTCTGCTGGGGAGAATTTGTTGGTGGTTCCCCAAGCTTGTCTTCAGTCACAAGGTGATAAGGCTTTTACAGTGGTAGTGCCTTGGCTGTGGAACTTTCTGCCTACATACTGTTTATCTATAGCAGCTTTTCAGTGGAGGCTTTCAAGAAAGGTCTGTAAACCTTTTTATGCAATAGGCGTGTACATAAATCCTATGTGATAAATCTGAGCTACTATGAGATAAATTCAAAATTATACAATGGGGGTATGCAAATCCTGTAACCTCATTGGTCAAAACACATCACATGACCGTGGTAAATCCTCCAGTATACCCACTGTAAAAGTTTTATATCACTATAAAAACAAAAACAACAAGTTGAACATTGTATAATAGCAATATACCATGACAGGGAGTGGGTATATGGGTGTATTTACCACTTCTGGTGTGGTTAAGTCACTCGGCTGCGCCACATGACTGAACCACACCAAGCGTGGTAAATCCACCAATATACCCACTCCCTGTCATGGTATGTTGCTTAATTTTACATTTGTACACATAGTAGACGCATAATCACAGATTTATATACACAGTAGATATGTCATAATCACTCCGGAATTCATTTAGAATGTTCAGCCTCTGTACCAGTACTAACTATATTCAAAAGCAAATAACTTCAAAATGAAAAAAGATAGCAAAGAGCTGCGAGCATGAAAGTTGTGCAGCACAAAATTATCTACAAAATGAGTGTTATTTCATTTATAGATACTTTATAGATTTTTTTATAATTAGCAAAAAAGAACAGAAAATGCTATTTTTTGTTCTGTTTTTGACAAACATGCAAAAAAGATAAACAATCAAAAGCAAATGTCCCTGCACTGACAGAAAGTATCCTTATTGCATAAATGAAATATACAATGGTGAGCTGTCAGATAAATGATTTATCTACACTCGTGCTGTTTGACCTCAGACATCTCACTCGTGGCTTACGCCACTCGTGAGGTTACCCGAGGTCAAACAGCGCTTGTGTAGATAACTCATTTATCTGACAGCTCACCATTGTATATCCCTTATTTATGTACACTGGTTTTTGATGATTTTGATGATTTTAATACTGATGTTTATTTTGTGTGGTTTTATTTTTGTACAGCATATGATTCTGTAGTACTGCTTGTAAATTGTATTTTTATGTAAAGCACCCCAGCTCCTGGGATGGGGCACTATATAAAATTACCTTACCTAAGGACCCTAAAAATTCAATTATTCCATCTAAAACTGGACAGGTGTCAATTTTAATTGTGGTGGGCTGACAATGATAAGGATATGGTATGAAGAAAAACACACTATAAAGTCCTACTATGGGCACAGTTCCATAAGCACAAAGGTTCCCCATCATAGTCTTGAGGAGTGAGTGCAAGGAAGTGGGACCCATATTGAATTACCAACACAGAAACAATTTTACATTATAAACTTGAAGATAAGTTACAAGCCCATCATCTGTCAGAAACATTATAACCAAACATTCTGTAGTCTATAATAATGATGTTCAGTATGCATCCCTGAAAAGGACAGAGCACCACTCAGCAATGTTTCACCTAACAGCCTTCTTTTCTGGGAACTCATAAGTATTAGTTCTTAGTCCAATAAACATATTGGTTAAAGTCAGCAATCCTCATCCTCTACAACCAGATCTTTCCAAAATCTGTGAAGTGGTTGACATCCTCTGGCTCAGTAAAATCATGAGGCTTACCTTTGTAAACAAAGAGGGCACAGACTGGGTACAGTGACTCAGCTTGTATATCAACCTTGAAATGCACTTTGTAGCCCTATAAAATGTCTTTTACCATTGAGTAGTGGTACAGACATGGGTGGGGGGTAGAAATCATGTCCATAGGTCTACTGTGCCTAGCTGCTGCTAGGGTTTATTTATTTATGACCCTATTTTAACCCCAGGGTACAGATGGATGACAGATTGATACAAATGTATTTTTTTTAATTCTTTGATAATTGGGTATGGCTCCCTGGGCACAAGGCCCATTTACAGGGGCAACTGGGGAGCACTGGGAAGGTTATATGACTTACTCAGAGTCACACTGTCTGCAAGTGGAGGTTGTTAGAATCAAACCCAGATCTGCTTGATGTATCAAGCTCATTCACAGCTTATTACTGTAACCGGTAGGCTGTACTGCCAGCCTAGAGGTTAGAGTAGCCTACGTATGGTAATTTAACAACCCAAAAAACAATGCTAGCAAAAGAGCTTAAATGGGAGAGTCTGAGCACATAATAGGGTACAGAAAATATGAACATGCAAACTAGTAAACCATGTTCGGTTAGTGTGGGGAGCAACCAGAGGTAGGTCTGGTTAGTTCTCTGACTTGCCTCCTTAGACAGGCATGATGTAGAGGCCTGAGCCTGAGAAAGAAGTGAACTCCAGAGAGAAGGGTATCTTCAAGAGTAAGCAGCCTGTTTTAGCAGACAGGTAATAGGGGTTAGGAAGGAGCAGGGGGTTTGAGTGACAGAGTGTAGAGACAGAGGGGAGAGTCAGTGGGAGAAGGGAGGAGAGGTATTCAGGGTGTGTTAGTCCAGAATTTAAGACTCAATATGGAACTGTGTATGAGCCATCAGCCCTCTATGGAAGGCCGTCCTAGACTGGAGCACGTCTCTCAGTGGTGAGTGTGGTGGAGGGGGAAGATTTAAGAGTGAGATGGTAGAACGATGACAGAGTGCTTAGTCTGTTTAGGGAGGAATTTGATACGGCTCTGATGACAATATTCCCATAGGCAAAGAGAAGGAGAATCATCTTATGAATGATTATTCATCTGGCAACGATGGTGAAGTAGTATTTACTATGTTGAATGGCATTGAACTGGGGGAGGAATTTTGTGGAGATGGAGCTAATGTGGGTGGATATGTCCAGTGAAATTTTCAAAAAGATTCCAAGATATTTAAAAGGCATGATATTTGCCAGTGAAGAGCCATCACTTGTCTTATTGGTGTGAGGGGGGTAAGTTTGGTCAGCTTTGGTATGGATCCAAAGGTCATGGCTATTGTTATCCTTCCATTAAAGGTCAGCTAGTTTAGGGAGAACGACTGCTATATGATATAGAAATCGGACTATTGGGCTTTTAGATGAGCAGATATCTGGGCCACTGACACAGAACTTGGTATACTCCACATGTGGATATACATGTATACCACTCCCTTCCCACAGAGAAATTGTACTAAAAATGATCCTTCCAATTTTTGACTATGGTGACCTAGTTTACTGTAGTGCCCCTAAAACCTCCTCTGCCAGACTTGATCCTCTCTTTCATTCTTCCTGCCACTTTGCTTTAGATTGCCCCGCTCTTACTCATTACCACTCTCTTTACTCTGCTCTTTCTTTCCCCTCTCTTGATGCTAGGTGCCTTTCCCATTGTGTCTCTTTTATTATCCAGATTCTGGTTTGGCACCCTTCCATCTTATCTCAAATTCCTTCTTTCCTCTCCTCCTTCTTCTTCCTTCTCTCTTCACAACAATACTTTCCATTCTCTTAATATCACTCCTAGAAAATCTGCTGTTGGCCAATCTACTTTTTCTTACCGCTTTCCTAAACTTCAGTCCTCCCTTCCCCTTTCTATTCATTCTGCCTCATCTACTTGCTCATTTAAGTCTCATCTTTCTGACTTTCGTCATCCTACTTGCAACTGCTTTTGACCTTTCCTCTTTTTCTCTATTCTCTAGTCTTGCCCTCTTCTTACTGTTTCTGTTATTGCTGTTTTGTATATATTTGAGAGTGTTTTTATTTTTCTACTTGCCTTCACTTATATCCTGACTTTAGCATTCATGAATCTGCTTGTATTACTATTTATTATATTTTACCTTGTTATTACATTGTTAGCTATCCCCTACTCTTCTGTCCCCCAGGACTTGTCTGGAAACAAGCTGTTGTTAGCTCAGTATGTATTTCCTGGTTAAACTCTTAAATTAATAAATAATAACTAAATATGGGAGGACATACAGGCAGAGTGCAGGTCATTTAGAAAAATAGACAATAGTAGGTTATCGAGAATGGAAACTTTCAAGAACCTGAATCAAATCCTCTGGCGAGGATAGCATTGCTAGGACAGTTTTGCACCCTGCTGATGAAGGAACAGTGTGCCTTGAAGCGCAAGGAGCTTTTTGTTCGGTTCTTCTTACCCTACCTCAATTAATGATATTTTGGATTGATTCCTTGTGCTTCAGAATTTTTGTTTCTTAGTTATATACTGTGACCCACCATTCTCTTCTCAAGGCCATTCAAGTCAGAAAATGCTGGTAAGCATATAAGATAGCTACATGTCCTCTGAAAGGAGCTTTTGCAACATGAGTTTTGAACTGGAAATGTACTAGAGTCAGGTAGCCCCAGTACATGAATGTTTCGTGCCTGATGCTCATTTTCTAGAAACACAACTTTTATTATAAGTACTTTATTTACTATCCTTTTATTCATTTATTGAATTTTGGTAACGAGGTAGGCCCACTGAGACAAAGCCCCTTTTACAGGGGTGACTCTGAGTTAGTTCCAAAAGCTACAGAACAAGCTAAAATGAATTGTCAGAATATATAATGACAGGGTCAAAAGTGACAGAGCAAGTGCAGTGTAGAGTATAACATAAACAGAATGGCCACAGAGAAGTTTGTTCTCACTTGGATATCCAGGTGTCCAGAATACAGTTTATTTATTTTGCTTTTTATTTCCAATAAATAAACTGTGTTCTGGACACCAATGACCTAGCTGTTACTTTGCATACAGTATATACTCTGGATCTACGGTGTATCTACTGTATATCTCAGACAGCAGTGATAGAGGTTTGCTGTAAGGAGGCGTGTCATGGCATTGCAAATTTCTGCTGCCATTGGGGAACTCTGTGGCATCTAGTTGGCACTATAAAAAGATATCTGCTGGGATAAAAAAAGACAAAAAATTACATTTCAGTTCTGGAAAGCAACAAGGTAGGATAGAATCAGAGAAGATTGGTTGGGAGGGGCCAAAAGTAGAGGTGGAGTTAGTTTGTATGCCTTAGAAGCCATGTTGACAGACAGAGGGATGTGAGGAGATGAACAGCAGTTGGTGCATTTTTGAGGGATTATAAAGGCCACTGTAAATGAGTCTGACTGGTCTTGTGGTGTGATGAAAACAGTGTAGGAGGGTGGTGTTGCCAGTATGTTCTGCTTCCATATACAGGAGATAGTAGTGGGACTAGATGGCTCAGTGGATTGGTAACTGGTTAAGAAGCCTTTCACCTCTTGTTCACTGGTAGATATCCAGCCCAGATTGGTTGTGGGCAAAAATGGTGATCCCCTGAGGGTTGTTCAGTGGCCTACCTGAACTGAACTGTGACTGTCTCAGTCCAGTTACCAGTGGACAGGTGTCCACATCACAAAAACTCTAACCTAGTTGGCACTAATTGGTGCCCTTATTGGCAGCCTGATATGAAAGGCCAAGAAATGAATGGGCATAGTCTACATTGCCCTGTCACCTACTGTATGAGATGGCCCCTCCATGACAAATTTGACACACACTGGCAGATTGGCATGGGGAAGTTTGCACTGTGAGTGCCACTGCTGTGCCTGCCATGTGGATAAGCAGAAGTCTTCAGTTTCCAGTTCTCTCAATTTGGCACCTTTCACAAGTGGTAAAAGTCACACAATAAATAAAGATAATTAAAAAAAAATTCTTAAAAAAGATTGAGTGGGACTATTACTGAAACTTTGTAAACTGAGGTTGGAAATGTTTGAAATGTGATATGGAAAGTGGTTGCTTGGAGGCAAGTTGTAAGGCAAAGCAGTCAGTATGGAGGTAATGAAATGCAGTGTTGCAGATTAATCAAGGAAGGACAGTAGAATGATAGCATGGGGAACTGCTTTGAGTAATAAGAAGCAGACTTTCTTGGAAGGTGATGGATTGAGCCTTCACCAGAAAGAGGCAAAGATTTTGACCAGGAGAGTGTGCATGTGTGGACTAGTGGAAGTGGGGGAGCAGGGCAACAGCTAACAGACAGATGTGTGCATCGACACATAGGAATGCAAGATGATGGACTACTGTGGCACAGTTGAAGGCAGATATTGCTGTGATGAATCACTGACTGAATACTCTGAAATGATATTTCTGTTAAGTTTCTAATCCTCGAGGTAAATTTGAATCTCAAATTAATCAAATGGTAGCCTACAGCTTGATGTTCATACCAAAGAGAAATCTTAGCTTTGGTTATGGACTGTAAGTTTTACCTGAGGAAAAGTAAAAGTTTCCTTCTTATCTCTCTTTTCTGACAAGCATACTTATGTAATGACTTATGTCAAAGAAGACATAGAAGATTAATCTTTTTATTCCCTGTCAACTGTTTCTTTTTGTTAACCTTCATGGAAGTTTTTAACCTGCTCACATTGGCCTATGCCTACCCATATAATATGTGCTACACAAAACATCAATAGTAATGGTGATGGTACACCGGAAATCAAAGACTTCAATAAATAAACTAGAAAAGGGGCTGATGAAGGCAGTTATAAAGGCAAAAGCGTAATGCACAACACAGTATGCATCTGTTGAAAAATATAGGCACTCCTTCGGTGTGTGCTGCCACAAGGCCAGAGACTTAATGCTCCTTAGCACACACTGGCCACAGGGCCAGATTTCCCAGCACCCTGGCAAGTGCTGTTGCACTTATAAAATGGACTGCTATTAAAAGATTTAACTTATAAAATGTGGCCCCACAAGTTCATGAGTACAAATACGCACACTGTAGATGACCTGGTTTATCCAGTCCGTGGGCAGTATTTATGTCAGTCAGGTTAGAACAACGAGCTGTGAATGAGCTTAGTACATCCAACAGACTTGGGATTGAGTCTTACAACCTCTGCTTGCATACTGTGTGACCCTGAACATGTCACTTAACCTCCCTAGGGCTCCTGGGTTATCCCTGTAAATGGGCCTTGTGTCCACTGGCAGGTATCTGGTACCCAAATGGAAAAAAATATAAACAGTGTAGCACTCTGGTTAGGGTTTTTGATAACTTCTCTGTTAAACCTCAGTTTTTTAGTCAATCATTATTTGGGTACCCATAAACAGATCAGATGAACATTTGTACCGGTTAGTATCAATGTTGGACTATAGACTCTGAAAATGTTATCATGATCCATTCAGCTGTGTCTTAAATGGCAGTTTTCATAAAATATTCAGAATGTAAAAAATGTTTCTGTTTTTTGTCCGACTGAAGCCCAAATTACAAACAACTAAATAATAGAAATTGGCACTCTGATAGCCTTTGCCATCCTGCAGTGCCTTTGGTATTTTCATTTCAAGCAATTAGAAAGCGTTTTAATAATTTGAGTTTCCAGATTATTTTCTGGGCATATGCAGTATGAAAGCAATCATAGAAAGAGATACTGTGCAGCATGCAGATTGATTCCTGTTATTCTGTGCATCTTGGTATTGTTACTGACACTCTAAATGTGTTGGTAATAATACTAGCACAACACAGACATTGCCCAAATAATTTGCAGCATGGTAGTTGCTACCTGTTTTATCCACTTAATTTGAATAAATAGATGAAGTACAGATGTGGGTAACATGACGGCTATGGAAAAGTAATGCATTTTTTAACTGGAACGAGGGTCCTTATCACCTCCAAAGGTACTAAAGAGAGTAAGTTACGGGGTATGGGGCATAGCAACAGAAGAGACCAACTGCATAGTTTTATCAGAATCAGTATTCAGTTTTACCCCAGTTGCTGTCACTTAGAGACCCCATTTATGTTAAGGTATTTCTAATGCTGAGGAAGAGCTAACATGCAGTTTCCATGTAAACATCAGCAGCTGTTTAACAAGTTACAGTAAGATCTTGAAGGTAGGAAGGATAAGGTGAAAGCACCAAGTCATAAGTAATTAGGGCCATCTTTAAGCAAAAGGGATTTGTGGCAACATCTAAAGCGGATGCAGATGAGGAAGGAACAAACTGCATAGTTTAGCTAATGTTTTCATGTTTTCCACAGTATCACACAGGTTCAGTATCACACAGATTGGCTGACTAGAGGTAGAACTTTACAGACTTCATACTAACATAGTAATGGCCCGAAGGGAGTCTAGGTCCATTATGTCTTCCCCCTACCACTTCTTCACAAGCAGGAATGAAAAGTGTATGCAATGCATACAAACACATAGCAGTTTAGAAGTATTCCCTACTCACATTGCTGCCAAGGGTAACTGGTGCTTCTTTTGGTACAGTAAGTAGAAAGTTGTCCAGGCTCACCTTAAAGGCTTGTACTGTCTTCATGTCTACTGTTTTTGCAGGCACTGTAGATTGTTTCTTGGGTTTCCCACCTCTGGAGGAAGTGCCTCCTAATGTTACCCCTACCATCTCTAAGCTTCAAGGCATGTACTTCTGACTTGCTAGAGCACACCAGATCAAACTTTTTTTCCCTGAGAGGGTGGTTGACCCTTGGAATAGACTACCGCAAGAGGTAGTAGACTCAAAAAATGTAAGGGAATTCAAACTTGTGTGGGATAAACACTACATGCAAAAAAGGAAATGGTCTAAGAGGAGGGTGTAGGTATTCTGGTCAGACTAGATAGACCAAGAGGTCCCCTTCTTCTGGCAATTCTTATGTTCTTATGTTCTATGCTCTAAACATATCCTTTTGTTTGATTTCATGATTACCCTTGGGTATGTGAATGACTGAGATGATGCCCCCTCTCAGCCTCTTTTTCTCCAGGGTAAACAGGTTTACAGCCTCTAGCCTCTCCTAATAACGTTTGTCCCCATACTGTTTATCGTTTTTCGTGGCCCTGTTATGTTGATCATTTCCGCTGCCTCAGTGTCCTTTTTGTATTGAGGAGATCAAAACTGCATGCAGTACTCCAGATCAGGCATGAACAAGGCCTTGCAAAATGGCAAGATTACTTCCCCTGGTCTGCCGGGCTCCCAGTTTGATACACCCCACAATTATACCTCTTGACAGTGACCATTCACTGCTTGCCCTGTTTTAGCCCATTGTCTGTTATGACCCCCAGGTTCTTTTCGTCCTTAACTGAAGCAAGAGAACCCATACACAGTGTGTAGTCCAACAATACCTCTGCTTTTTTTTCTTTCAAAAAGCATAATACAGTTGCACATAGCACAAAGAAATAGTTTACAAAATGTGACTGACGTCTCTGACATATATATATATCCTTTGCATTATAAGGCTTTTACAAGCCTGATACCTGTATATGCATTTTGTCACTAAATTGAGAATAAAAACCTGTGGTACAGTTCATGAAACTCAAACAATAAAAGGAAGTATAAAAAAGCTAGCAGTTCAACTGTTTCAGACTCTTCTTCATATCTAATTTCAAATGTTGACTTCCATTAACGAACGTTTGCTGTGTTGATCTACAGCCCATGTTTGTGTAAATGATAGGGTAAAGGGATTTCTGCACCTTGTGGGGGGATATGTTTACTGCTAGCCCCCCCCCACCTTGGCTGTTGTCTAAGAATGTTGCAAATCCCTCCCAGCTGTTATTATACTGTAGCTGGACTCCTTCCTTCTGGCTATGTATATTATTGTCTCTAAATTCATGCAGTCTTTCATCATTTGTAACCACGTTGTATATGTTGGAGGGCTAATTTTTTTCCGTTCTTTTAGTATACCCAGTTTAGCTGTATTTATAACTAACAGTAGAAATGTATTATGACCTGCTTGTAGGTTCAGTCCCCCAGCATGACCCTTCTAGATGTGAAGGATAACTGTTGCCCAGTTCCTCTGAGATAGTATGCTCTGTTTCCTGCCATTATCTGTAGAGATCTGGGCACCCATACATCATGTGTCACATGTCCGCTGGTTGCTGGGTACATCTAGGGCAATTTCCCTTAACCAGGGAGTTAAACATAGTCACTCTGTCTGGGGTACAGTATGCCCTCTGGATGGTTATATAATGAGTGACCTTGCATTAACTCTGTATAGACTGCATCCAACCATCTTCTAAGATTTCTGACCAATCCTCCTTTGCATTGCCTCCACCCATGATCTCCTCTCATTTCCTCCTCTGTTGCTCTGTGGAGCTGGGCAGTGCATTCATTGATGATTGATAAAAACATGTGACAATGCCAGTCATATTCTCTGCTTTTTGAACGACATTTCTATACCTGAGGGTTCCTGTAATTTATAAGTGGGCCCTAACTTCCCTCCAGGAAGTGTCTCAGCCAAAGGTAGGTGAAAAACAGTGTTCAGGGGATGCCATACTTTTGTTGTATACCTTTAAATGACAGTACTTCTCCTTCATATTATGTGTCCCGTTAATTCTACACCTTTATCTGCCCAGAGTGAGCAGGATGTCATACCTCCAGAAGGTGTTGTACAATGGGGTTGCCCCTGGCACATTTGACATTTTTGCCTGTTGACCCATATAGCAGGTCAGTCGGTCTTTTGGCCCCAGTCCATTCCTTTTCTAGGAGTAAGCCTGTTTTTTTTTTTTGGCATTGTGACTTATACCAGTCCTTGATACTAGTTAATTGTACAGCCCAGTAATACTTTTTGAAATAAGGGTCGATAATAGCCCCTTTTCTTAGCACGTGAGTTGATTACGGTATATTTAATATGTGGAAACTTACTATGCCAGAGCCACACAGAGGCACAAGCCCATAATTGTTTAAAAATTCAATCGGAATATGAATTGGTAGGACCTGGAACAAATACAAAAACTTAGGGAGAATTGCCATTTTATGGATGTAGATCTCCCTGGGAGGCACAGTGGTAGACTCTTCCATTTTATACATAGATTTTTAACCTTGGCTAACACAGGGGTGGGGAGTTCACACTGTACAGCTCCTTTATTTGTTTCCTAATATTAACACCCAGATACTTTTTTCTCTTTTTTTTTATTTGTACTTTATCCTCCTGGTCTCCTTGGTGGCCTCCATCTGATTGACCACCCAGCCCTGTCACCTGGCTCCTCCGAGACTTACCTTCGCTGTTGTCCTCTGCCACAGGACCATGGCAGTTCCCAGCCACCCGGTGCGGAGCCTGCAGGGGGTTGATCTTCATCCTGTTGCTGATGGTGTTTTTCCACCTGTTTTACTCCCTGTGTTATCCTCCCCATTGCTGGGGTGCGACACGTCAGTGTGCATATGTGGAGGCATTCTCACACTGCGGAGTTCCACAGCACCTTCCCTTCGTTAGTGTTCCCAACCCATTCTGCCTTCAGGCCTTCACCTGGGGGCAGTCATTTGGTGGGACTGCCAAGCCACCCTCCCCAGGAGAGGGGAGCTGTCCACTGGATGCTTGATCCTCTCCCTCCCCGGCTGACCCCCAGCAACCCACTTACACCATGAACATGGGTCGCAGCATGGCAGGAGGTAAGGCACCAATGCCTCAGCCCTCCATGCTACTGGGATGACATAAACACCTAGATACTTAAACCCGTGGTGGGTCCATTGAAAGGCAAGTTTGTTCTTTATGTTTGTGTGATTGCAATTACATAGTGGAAGCGCTCTAGTTTTACTGAGATTCACTTTGTATCCCAAGATAGTACCAAATACTTGCAGAACCTTGACCATACATGGCAAGCATGATCCAGCTTTGTGATGCAGACCAGGGGATCAGCCACATATAGGAAGACTTTAGTTGTGGCCCCTCCCAGGTGAACCCCTTTGATGTCCTCATGTTGTCTCAGGACCTTTACCCATGGTTCAAGGGCCAGATCAAATAGTAGGGGACATAAAGGGCACCCCCTGTCACATCCCTCTGTGAAATGGGAACTGTTCTGAGAGCCATGTGTTGGTCTGCACTGCCACAGTTGAACATTGATATATAACCTATACTGAACCAATTAATTTTTCCTCAAAGCCCATGCATCTCATTGTGCACCAGTGGTGTTCCCACTCAGTCCTATCAACACCATCTCTGCATCGTGTGAGACTGCCATTAAACAGCCACTGGAGTCTTTTTTTCCTTGAGCCAGGACCTGAAACAAAGTTCTGAGGTTCAAGGGGGCATCCCTTCCCTCAGCAAAGCCAGCTTGGTCTTTGTAAATGCCACAATTTTCTCCATTCTCCAGGCCAGCATTTTTTACTTAAATCTTTAAAATCAGAGTTGAGCAGAGATATCGGCTGGTACAAAGCAACTTGTTCTCCTGGCTTCTCTGGTTTTGGGAAAACCATAATTTCTTGCTTAAGAAAATGAAGATGGGGAGAGCTTACCTATTTCTAGAGCATTCACTCTTATTTCATGGAGGGTGACTAGGACAGGCAGAGCTAATCTTTTATTCAAATCAGTTAGTAGCCCATCTGGCTGGGGGGGCCTTTCCCATTGTTAAGTGACCCTCCGCACTTAGCACTCTTGCTTGGTTAACTCCACCTCTAGGGCCAAGCAATCTTCCTGCTCTAAGGTATCCAACACTTCATGAAACTGTACTTTACCTTCTCCCTCTCGGGCTGCTGGATTACCTTCTATTTTAGAATATCATTTTGAGTAATATTCCACAAATTGACTATATATGCCCCCTTGGTTCATAATAATTTATTACACTCTGTATTCCCACTACCCTCAATATGCCTCTGGGTGCTCTCCTGCTTCAATTGGTAAACCAGGAGTTTCCCACATTTGTTCCCACTGACATAGAACCTAGCCTTTTGAGCCATTCTCTTGGTCCCTGGAGCATTTTATGCTTCTTTTCTACCTCCACTATTTGTTTCTCCAGGTCTTCCGGCTGTTGCCTGCTTTCTTTTTTAAGTTTACTGGAAAAGCCATGGCTTTGTCTCTAATGTAGGCCTTTAGTGCATCCCAAACTATTTGGTTCTGTACTGTGTTCTTATTTGTTTGCCCAAAATTCCTTTATCTGTGCACTTAATTGCTCTCAGAATTCTTTGTTCTAACCCCAGGAATTCTTCAACATTCTTAACTCCAAAATTACTATTGGTAGGTATGTGCTCATCGATGTTTCCCTTAGGATGTCTGTGGAAACTAACAGTAAATCTATGCAGGTGTGGCACTGATGGAGGTGAGAATAATAAGAGTAATCCCTAAGGGCAGGGTATTTAACCCTCCACAAATTGTGTAGGCCTGTATCTCTCATTTGGTTCTTTAGCAGTTTGGCAGATCTCAATAACTAGTATGGATATGTGCAGGACCTACTGTATCTAGTGTTTGTGCCTGTCCTAATGTTAGTAATAGATAGAGACCCATGCAAATTGCAAATGTGAAATAGCACAAAATAAAACAAAATGTGGTCCATAAAACAAAATTAAATGAAATCAGCAAAGTTGTAAAAACCTAAAAAAAAACTGCAGTTTTTCCACTGAGACTGTACAGTAAACACATTGCTAGTGCCAAATCATGAATTCTCCTTTCAGCTGACACCTTTCTGACTTGTTCCCAGCCCCACAGCACCTCGTTTGACTTTAACTAAACCCATTAAAGCTTACCCTGTTGCAGTGATCATCCCTTTCCACACACTGTGTAAGTCTTGTATGAGACGCAACCACAATTAGTTTCGACTGAATCTCAGAATGCAAACAAGTGGTTCTTTTCCCTCTTCATGCTCCTTCTATAGAATAGTATCATCCTGCTCCCATTCCCTAGCAGTCCTTAGGTTGCTGTACTGACTAAAATGTTCTGCTTAATGTAAATTCCTGCTCTGCGATCGAATGGCTCCCATCCCAGGTTCCAGCTCCCCATACCCTATACCCATCACCAGATAGGTGTGCATGACTGACTAAAGGCTCCCATTCCCATTTCCAATTCCCCATACCCATCATCAGATAGCAGCATAGGACTGTCTAAAGGCTTCCATTACCATTTCCAACTCTCTGTACCCATCTCCAGATAACAGTGCTGGACAAACATAGAAACATAGACTGTGATGGCAGGTAAGGACCGCTTGGACCACCTAGTCTGCCCATTTTCTTACCTAGCAGAGAAGCTGCAGATCCTAGTTAACCAACAGCTTACTTCCTCCTACCCCCCACTAGGACTGCCTTATGTCTGTCCTATGCATTCTTGAATTCCCCCACTGTTCTTGACTCCACGACCTCCTCAGGGAGGCTGTTCCATGCATCCACAACGCTATCTGTGAAAAAAATACTTCCTCGCATTACCTCTAGGCGTCCCCCTCTATCTTCAAATTGTTTTGCTATTCTTGCACATCTCTTTTCTGAAAGATGCTCCTCTTGGACTTTGTTGATTCCCTTGAGGTACTTGAAAGTTTCTATCATGTCCCCTCTCCCTTTTTCCTCAAGGGTATACATATTAAGCTCCTTTAGTCTTTCTTCATATGTCTTCTGGTGCAGACCCTGCACCATTTTGGTTGCCTCCTCTGGACAGCCTCCCTCTGTCTATGTCTTTTGGAGATGGGTCTCCAGAACTGCACACAGTACTCAGATGGGGTCTCACCAACTGTCTGTACAGAGGATAACAACTTCCTGTTTTCTACTATTGATGCCTCTTCCTATGTATCCCAGTATCCCCCAGCCTTCCTTACTGCCTTCTCACATTGCTTGCCCACCTTTAGATCATCTGATATAATTACCCTCAGGTCCCTTTCCATTTTTACTGTTGTCAGTATCTCGCCCCCCATTGTGTACTCTTCCCCTGGGTTTTTGTTTCCCAGGTGCATTACCTTGCACTTCTTTGCATTGAATCTGAGCTGCCATACATTTGACCATTCCTCCAACCTTGCCAAGTCCCTTCTCATCCTTTCCACTCCATCTTGTGTATCAACCCTGTTGCAGATCTTTGTGTTGTCTGCAAAGAGACATACTTTTCCTTCCAGTTTCTCTGCAATGTCATTTATAAAGACATTAAAAAGGACTGGTCCTAGTACTGAACCCTGCGGTACCCCACTAGTAACCCTCCTTTCTTCACTGTGGACTCCATTTACTACTTCCCTTTGTGTCCTGTTGTCTAGCCATTTTTTTATCCAGGCTACCACCTTGAGACCCACTCCAAGGCTGGCTAACTTGTGTATTAATCTTTTGTGTGGGACTGTATCAAATGCCTTGCTAAAATCTAGGTAGGCCATGTCCACAGCCCCTCTCTGGTCTACTACTTTGGTCACCCAGTCAAAGAAATCTATTAGATTCGTCTGACATGACCTTCCATCGTGAATCCATGCTGCCTTGGGTCCTGTGCCCCACTGGCCTCTAGGTACTCAACAATTCTTTCCTTCAAGTGATTCCATCATTTTCCTACCACTGAGGTCAAACTAACTGGTCTGTAGTTTCCTGCCTCTGTCCTGCTCCCACTTTTGTGAAGAGGAATCACATCCGCCCTCCTCCAGTCCTCAGGTATCACCCCATCCTCCCAAGATTTGTTAAAGAGAGTAGTCAGCGGTGTCACTAGTTCTACCCTTAGTTCCTTTACAATTCTTGGGTGAATCCCATCAGGCCCCATTACTTTGTCCACCTTCAATTTTATTAGTTCTTTCAGAACCCTTTCTTCTGTAAATGGACTGGTATAGACCCCCGTCTTCAGAGTGTTTCTCTTGTTTGGTTTAGGTACCTCCCTCCTCTTCCTTTGTGAATACTGAGCAGAAATATTCGTTTCAGTATCCCTGCTTTCACTGTCACCCTCTACCCACATTCCCTCCCCTTTATTAAGCCTCAGTATCCCTCCTTTGGTCTTTCTTCGCTCCCTAATGTACCTGTAAAAGGTCTTATCCCCATTCTTAACAGAGTTGGCTATCCTTTCTCCGGTTTGGGCCTTTGCTATTCTGACTGCCTTCCCATCCTCTTTCTGCTTTAACTGATAAAGTTCTCTGTCCTGCTCCTTCTGTGTTTCCTTATATTTCCTGAATGCTATCCTTTTCTCCTTTACCTTCCCTGCCACCTCTTTTGAAAACCATAGCGTTTTTTTCCTTCGTTGTGTTTTGTTGATTTGCTTTACACAAAGGCTTGTTGCCTCTGTGATGGCTGTTTTGATTACTCCCCATTGTTCCTCCACCCCTCCTTCTTGCCTGTTTGCTAGCACTTTTCTGAGGCACTCTCTCATTTTCCCAGAGTCAGCCCTCCTAAAGTCCAATACTCTTGCTTTTGTATGGCTTGATTGTATGGCTGTGTTTATCATGAACCACACTGTTTGGTGGTCGCTTGTTCCCAGATGGCTACCCACTTCTAAATCTGAGATTCTTTCTCCATCCCCATTTGAGAGTACCAGGTCTAAGACTGTTCCCTCCCGAGTGGGTTCCAATACTAGCTTAAGATGAAATCCAGTATATAAATGTTTATATTGCGATCGTTGTTCTGAAAAATGGATCGGAAGGAGAGGTGGCTAGTGTTTTCATTTATTGTTTGCCTGTGTAACCCCTAGGTGGTGCTATCCCAAGGGATACTACCCCTGCCTGCTTGGCTAGGAGCAGGTTAAGGGGCCTGCAATCTGAAATGGGTGCCTCCACCCGGAAGTCAGGGTTGGTAGTGGTCAAGTTAACCTGGGCACAGCCCTCCGAGACACTGTAACCACCCTCTTTCCTTACTAGTGGCCGGAACAATACACAATAATCACTTTCACAATACCCCTGATACACCACACAAGTACTCACACTGTTTGCACTTACCACCAGGGCTTTCCTCTGGCTCGATCCTGGGGACTCCCTGTAAAACAAAGTTATACATAGCAAATAACAGCAGTACAGTACTTTTGCACAAACTGGAACCACAGTCAGAGTAAATGCAAAAAGAGTTAGATCTGATTTATTTAAGGGACTTGAACAAGGGAAGGGCGTAATCAGGTTAATTTCCTGAAAGACTTTATCAATCAAACAGTTATACATGCACTTCGGGGTCCATAAACAGTCACACACTCTGGGTACCCAGGTGAAGAAGAGGTGGGCTAGCCAGGATCGTTGCCCGTGGGAGGCCACCATCGTAGCTGTCTGGGGTCCTGTGATCGAAGAAAACAACATGCACCACACACTAATTATAATCTGGAGCTGGAGGGCTCAGTTCGAGAAAGAAAAGAAACAACAAGACAATCAGATGACACACTTAGATTAAGCTGTTGTTGCAGGGAGCTACCCTGATGGTTACTCATGATACCCAAGGCTGGACACAGGCTGGACTAAAATTTAGACTGCAGGTGGTTGATCTGGAGTGCCAGGAGAAGCAGGGCCCACACAATTCACCAAGGCATCATTCCTGTTCAAGTGTGGAGCAGGGGGTTGATCCCCAGGCAGATCTCTCATCGATGGCTTTTTCTGTGCAGTAGGGTAGTCTGGCAGGGCCAGTGTGGCAAGGTCCAGGCCGTATGGAGATGAACACGGATTCAGTCTGGTCGAGCTGGATACAGCTTCCAGCAAGCAGAACACAATTCACACAGTCGGGAATGAAATCATGACCCACTATAAACACACAGCACATTTACATGTAAGGGATTCTACTATACAAGGCAAACCGCTCTCCGGTCACAATCACAAAGTCTCTGCACACACCGGGAGTTTAGAGGTAGCTGGAAATCCTGACAGGCCTATGCATTCAGCAAATCTTCGGTCTTCTTCAGGTTGATCCTGGTCACAACTCAGTGGCTTACTTCGTTCTCACAAACTCAGATTCAGTCCGAACTGATTCTCTTCTCTCTCTCAGGGGTAGCAGGCAGGCATGCAGGCCAAAACTCAGGCCTTTCCACAGAGACTGTCTCGAGCTGTTGCTTCTTCAGCTCTCAACTTAGATCTGACTCAACTGCCAGCAAGCCTGGGACTTTCCCCAAGATCCGAAAGGTTCGGTTGGCTGATTCATCTGTCAGTCACAACAGGAGCTCCCCCTTCAGGTGCAAAAAGGCACCAAAAGCCCAAAACTACAATTCCTACAGATTCTGACTTCAGACAGCTCCTGTAGTCCGGCTCCATTTTAGGTCCCACCAGTACTGATTGGTCCAATTCAGCAGTCCCAGGCCAAGATAGTGGAGATAAACAAAACAGTCCTTGCTGCAAAGAAGGCAGGTTAGACAAACTACATTATCATTATCACTCTAAATGATTTTCAGCAAATAGTTACATCTTTCAACAGAGTGTCCTCTCAGATTACTTATGACTTCAATCCAGGCAGCTCTTAAAGAGACAGTACACAGAGGCTATACAGGCACTCTCTGGCAATCACATTTAAACTGCTAAAACTCAGGACACCAGCCTGGCAGTGAGCATTTAGGCAAGCTCAAGGAAGACTTTTCGGGAACATCCATTTGTAGGCAGGTTACACTTGTGTTTTTTGCATTGTTTTTCCATTGTTTTTAACTGAAATGTAATAAAAACAAATAACAAGAAATAAAATTAAATTTACAAAAAATAACACTAATAGATCCTGAAGTAGATGGCTATCATCATAGTTGGACCCATATTTGTTGAAGATAACAAACCATCTTCCATATAAGGCACCCTGCACCATTAGCCAGTGGCCTTGTGCATCTACTTGGGTGTTAGTCATTTTGAAAGGTAATTTTTTATGAACAAAAATTGCCACTCCTCTTGCATCTGATGTATGTGAAGAGAAGCAGACTTGCCTCACTCACTTTCTTATCAGTTTATGATGCTCTCTTTCACTAAGGTGGGTCTCCTGGAGGTACCAGATGTCTGTGTGGTGTTTTTGAGGTGGCCCAATACCCTTTTACATTTAACTGGTTGGTTTAACCCCCTTACATTCCATGTTACTATATTACTGGAATTAGTCATAGCAACAAATGATTAATGGTCAGCTGATCTTCTTCCTGCCTGCTCCCTTTCCCTATTATCAGAACTTATAGAACTAGAGCAGAGTCTGTCTGTCTTACTACCATTGTTTGACCCATTCTTGTCTGACCAGTAGAGGAATAAGCAAACATGAACATTAACTGTAAAACTAATACATCATAGGCCCCTTTCAACTTAAAATAACCTCAGGGTCCTCACCTCCTGGCCAACTCCACTCGCGTGAGTGGTGCAGTGGTGTAGTATCTCTGCTTGTCTTCCCCAAGTGTTACACCTTGCATTTTGTTACATTGAATCTGGGGTTACATATGTCAGACCAATTGCCGAGCTTGTTCAAATTTGCATGAAGTTTGTTGCCATCACCAAGGGAGGCCATCACCCTGGATAACTTAGTGTCATCCGTGAACAGAAGCAGCCTACTAGATACCCAGGTTTACAGATCATTGAATGTGATGTTAAAGAAGAGTGGCCCAAGCATCAATCCCTAAAGGGATGCCACTAAGTACTCCTCTCGTCTCAGAATAGTGCCCATCCACCACCATCCTCTGCTTCTTGTCATCAAGCCAGTTAGCAGTCTACTTTGTGTTTGTCTCATGTGTACCTCACTGGTTTACTTGGCCCAGAAGCTTGTCATGCACAATGGTATCACAGGTCTTTCTAAAGTCCAGACAGACTACATCCATGCAAAAGACAAAGCAGCAAAAAAAGAAGCACTCATCTGTCAGCCTCCCATTAGAAGTGCAGTTTAAATCTTGAACTAAAATTCAAACACGAGACAGTCAAATAAACCAGATGACTGAAGCTTGGAACAAACACCCCTGCCCCATCACTTCTCTACTCACCCCCTCAAAAAAAGCTGATCTCGTTGGTTTGGCATGATCTGCATCATGCAGTTTGCAGACACCTTAGTTGAAGACATAAACAAGACAATGGGGGAACAGAATTAAAACAACATTAGTAAGCACTGTTTTTGGGAAGGACTGAGTGTTTAGAAGTCAAGACAGGACACACCAGGAGCTACATAAGACAAGTGCCACAGACATGAAGGTAGCGGGGTCATTTGGTGGTGGTAGTGTGGTGAACGTTAGGAAGGTCCCAGCTTCTAAAGATGCAAATGAGCAGTTTACAAGCAGTCTAATTTGACCTGTTTTAGGTATCACACTAAATGCATCAAGCTCTAAATATACAGAGGCAGGCAAGCAGACAGCGGAGCCCAGCAGGAGAAGTAAGCAAACAAGTAAGTAAAATTTTATTTGTACAAGGCACCCTTCCATACTCACACAATTTAAAACACATTAAAATAACATTGCCAAATTTAACACATAAAAGCTTAAAATCTTAAGTTCCTTCAAAGACATTTCTGAAAAGGTATGTCTTAAGGGAATTTTTAAACCCCTCTACGGTCAGGCTGTCTCGTATCCGACGAGGTAGAGAGTTCCACAGGATAGGAGCCATAAAAGCAAAAGATCTTCTTCCAAATGTTTTCAAACGTACCCTGAGAACCTCTAGCAATCCCTTGTTGGAGGATTGGAGTGAACAGGAGGGACAGAAGGGAGATAGGAGGTCAGCAATGCGACCTTGAAAGTTATTCGCCACTGTACCGGCAGCCAGTGCAGTTTGTGCAGCACAGGTGTTATATGACTGGATCTAGGGGTTCCAGTCAACAAGCTGACCATTGCATTTTGCACTAGCTGCAGTTGGCGAATATCTACTCCCGGAAGCCCTAAGTAGACGGCATTGCAGTAATTCAAATGAGTGATAACAAAGGCATGGGCCAATGTAAAAAGATCCTCAGATGAAACCAAATGCTTCATCCTGGTGATGTTTCTCAGATGATAAAAAGCAGATTTAACTTTGGCCAACACCTGAGCCTTCAAGGTCAGGCCTTCATCAGACACTACCCCAAGGTTCCACACCTGGCTAGAAGCATTAAGGAGGTTTCCTCCAAGTTGTAAACTGAAGGGTTTTCCTACCCATGATCTGACCATCCTCAGATCAGAGTCCACAACCAACACCTCTGCTTTTTCTGGGTTTAACCTCAGCCAGCTGGCACTCATCCAGTTCTGTATCTCCAGTAGGCAGTTATTAAACATTGAGACTATCCAACTCCTGGCTGGGCACAAAGGGCATGTACAGTTGAGAATCATCTGGATAACAGTGAAAGCTCAACCTGTACCACCTTATAATGTCCTCTAGTGACAGCATATACACTGCAAACAACATGGGGGAAAGCACCGAACCCTGTGGTACCCCACAGGATAGATCCCAAGGGGACGAGGAATAAATTCCTGACACAACCCTCTGCGACCTAACCTCGAGGAATGATCGAAACCAGGTACTACAATGAAAGGCAACATTCAAATGACATACCCCTACCTCCTAGTGACCAGCAGTGAAATTGCTTTCCTACCTTATTTCTGGAAATGGAATAGTACACATCTGATGCAAAACATGTTGCAGCTACTACAAGTTTCAGTAGTGAATAACCCTGCTGGAAGCCACTGAAAAGAATTTCTTTTGCAAGACAAGTTGTATCTAATTTCTGCTTTTTAGCAAAAATTAGTACACATTTCTGGGCCTTTACAATAGCTTACCATATGAACATGTACTACTGTAGATATTGCTGGATACTGAATGTTAAGCTTTCCTGCAATATGTGGGATGGGGAAGGAGGGGCAGCTGCAGTGTAAGTGGATGGCTAGCTGCACACTTGAGCAGACTTGATAGACCGTGTGGTCTACATCTGCTGGCAGTTTCGTATGTTCATATGTAAATGTATAGCTTCCTACAGCAGGCTCTTAGAGAGACACACTCAACAATTGTGCTAAGTTTGTTAAAAAAGGGCAATCAGATAGAAAGCTTAGAAATAAATTATTTTCTGACAATTCCATGTAGGATTATTATTGAAAATGTTTTTTTCTGATACAAAAAGTTATGAGATGGAATGCAGTAAGCGAAATATTAGCAGAAGCAACCGGAGAAGAAAGGCATGAAAGCATCAGTGGCACAGTCAGTAGTGTGCTCACCTCTGGGGCAGGAAGATCTGAAGATTGTGGATTCTAGCCCCACATCAAATACCTGGAGTAATACTGGTAGCTACCAGTGTAATGCAGTACCGGGGGGTGCTACACTGTTGAGGTGCTGTTCTTTGTTTGAGATGTCAAACCAAGGTTCCATCTGCCCATCTCTGGTCACAGTCAAGGTGTAAGTTAAGATCCTATGGCACTAACTGAAGAAGAGTAGGGGGTTTACCTGATGTCATAGCCAACATTCCCCCATCAATAAAAATTTTTAAAAAATAGTCCATGTAACTCAACCCTCAGGGCGCACCTGGAAACAAGTTGTCTTTGTTTAGTATGCATTTCTTGGTCAAAAATGTCAAATAAATAAAAATGAATAGAATTAGAAGCTCTTGACAGCACTTGACTGTTCAAGGAAAGTTCCTTGTCTTACTTTTTGGTACTTTGTAGATGTCAAAATAAACTAAATGAGAGGGATTGTTTTCTAGGTGCGGTCTATGGACACATGTGTAGTAAAATAATGATAGCAAAAAATATCAGGGTTTAGAACTGGCACTGCCCCACTGGACAAAAGCTGGCAAATTGTATAGTGGGCCAGTAAAATATTCCTACCAGATGGTGTATTGGAACAGGTACTATATACCATTTTGAGTAATGTAATGTTTGTATGGCCAGTTGATCTTCCCAGCCAGTAACCTTGCTGGCTAGCGACAGCTAAACTTAAATTTGACCCTTGAAAATGTACCTTAACTAAAAGTGGAAAAGGGGGCAGAGATCCTCTTAAAGTTAAAAAGTGCTCCCCCAAATGGGAGGGGGGCTTTTAGGAAAGGGAATTTGAAAGAAATTAGTGTGTATGTTGTGTACCATACTTGAGCTAGGTTTCTGATGCCAGATTGATAGTTTTGGATGGGGATAGGAGAAATGTTGATATTACACAGTGGGTAAGACTTTGGAGAGGAGCGATTACATGGGGTGGGGTGGGATTGCTTAGTAGGTGGAATGAGAGTAGGGGATTTTTTTATTTACATGGGATGGGGTGGAACTTCATAGTGGGTGGGATTTGGGGGATGATGGAGCTGTGAGAATGAGGAGAAGGAGGATAATTTAACATTTGGTGGGGGGGGGAAGAAGAGGATAATTGGGGGTGCTTCCAGGGTGGAGAAGGGGAGAACTGAAATACAGTATACATTTGCTTTTTATGAAAAAGTGTGGCAGTTTATTACAAAAAAATTACTATAACACTGTGGTTTGTAGACAAAGTGCAGGAGGTCAGGAAATGCAGTGTTTGGGCTCGGAAATCAATAATCCTAACTGCCTGTTCTCTGTAAGCAAAGTAACAGGGTTTCATCAGTTTGGTAAGGCAGTGCTACCTGCAGGACTTGGCAGATCAGGAACAATTAGGATGATTGACTTGTAAAATGTAATATTGGATTTCTTAACTTTTTGCACTTTTCTTTTAGTATTATTTTTAATGTATTTAATTTCAATAAATACACTTCAGAAAGCTGAAAACTTTTTTTTTCATATTGAAGCCAGGCTGTCTTATTATAGCATGGAAATGATGTAACTAACAGTATCCCTAAAGAAATTGCTTTACAAGCTCTGACTGTGGGGTTCCTGCCTGTGTTAATAAATTGTTTAATTGTTGTTCATGTATGGGCGTGCCCTTTGGGAGCAAGTTGTTTAATTTAGGAAGGAAACATCTGTAGCTAGATGTATATTGCCCCCTAAGGAACAGAGATGTTGGATTTTCAGTTTATCAGTATATACAGTACACTTACTAGAGAGGATTTTTAGTGAACAGCTTTCCTTGAAAACATTTTTCCTCTAAGTAATCTTAACTTGAAACAGCACTACCATCTTTGTAACACGCCTGCCTTGTTTCACGGGTGTGATGATTAATTGATTATCTGTGACTGTCAGTACAGTCACTGAAGTGTACAAAAAATAATCCAAAGTAATTAAATCATAGTTTGTCTCTGCCTCCCCTTTTGTACCTGCAGTTTGTCATGACTAATTATTTGCAAATGAAACAGATCCAAATTCATATAATTGTTATTTTGCTTGAATTATGCTTGACAGCCAGACTCTCAGACACTTTTTTTCAAATCTGGCCTGTGAGAAAGTCATTATTTTATTATTGGGATTATGGAAACTTCAGTACAATGATATCGGCATACATTTATTAATAAAGCGATAATGTTAAGGTGAGGTGGCATACAGCAATATAAGCATACTGGGAGTAGTGTCTGAAGACCGAGGCTGCATGCCAATGTCTTTATGACTGCCCAGTGCACTTATGACTGAGGATCAACCACAAAATCCTATTATAGCAAGGTGTCTTCAGATTTCTGTGCATAAATATCTGATTTTAAATAAGGAAAACAAATTTCTGACTTGGAGATGTGACAAAGTGTGATGTGGTTGGTATTTGTTTTCTGTGAGTAAGCTTTTGAGAGAACATTTGCAAGGTGAATGTATCCCTAGGCATCACTACTCCAAGAGATACAAGCCCTGCCTTTTACTTAGGATGTAGGTTGAGGGGCCTGGGTTCCCAAAACTTACTTTAAACTAGTTCTTACCCAAGATATTATATTTGCGCGGTGCCTCCACCCAGAGTTTAGCTTTAAGTGGGCTAGATTAAAACCTGGCACAACCTTCTGGGATGCCGTACCCACCCACACTACCAACCAGCCAACCAGACATGACCAGATAACATTTCCCCACATTCAATACATTTTACCATTTAACAGCTGGATACTAATAATATGCTCATGACACAGGTATCTGCAAAACAATAACGAAGTTTATTTACATGGGGAGGGTTAGGAAGGGTGAAAAAGGAAGAAAGGTTATGCTATATACAGTAATTACATTTAGTTGGTTTAATTTATTTGGTTTAAGGTTAAACAGTTACCTTTCAAATCACATTTTCGTCACTTTAGACCCACCAACCTCTTTGATAGTCAGAGCCCTGGCTATCTAACTGGCTGCAATAAATCAGTTAACACAATTATCATTATATCCACACTGGTACCAGTCCCCATATTTGGTGAGACCTTGCAGTCCCAACCTTAATCTGGGTACCCAGTAACCACAGTCCACAAATGGTGCAGGCCTGATGGTCGATGCAGCTGTACATTGGCTGACTAATTAGGAAGATTTGGGCTTAGGCTTAAAATATTAAACACTTTAACTGTTTACATTTTCTTTGGCTGGCACAAGGGAGGCTCTGCATCACCCACAGTAGATTTCTGTAAAGGCAGGGTGCTCCTAGCAAGTGGAAACCATCCCCAAAAGTTAAACTGCAGGCATGCCAACAGCCAGTACCGTCTAAACTGACTGCAGAGATTTTAAAACTTGAAGATGGAAACAACACTTGCAGTATGCACATGCTGGTTAGATCTCATCCAGCACACTTATATTTCTTAACTCATTACCACCTGAAGCGCTTTTTGAAGTCCGAGTTTTCCATTGCTTAACCTTGATACAATATGGTCGCCGAGGTATAATTGAGTTAAACTTACATCCAGCACATACATAAATTTAGAAACAGGCGTCTATTCCGAGGACATCTCTTTACTTCTTCTAACACATTTCATTTTCCAGATTCTTATTTAGCAGCTATACTGTTAACACATTTGTCCAAACAACCGAAGACATCTTTTGGCTTCTTCTAGCACATTTACATTTCTCCAGTTCACATTCCACACTTCTGGAGAGAGAGTAGAGCCAAGTGGGTGGATTAGGCTTGTGGGGACAAGAAGATGCCCTGGAGTGAAATGGGTCCTGGAGTGGGATCTTCCCTGTTTAGTTCCCATACCCAAGGGCTCCACCTTGAGTGGGCAGATGACATGGCCGGCCTCGGAGTCCCATTCTATTTGGGCAGTGTCATGCAATGCCAGGTCCATTAAAAATAAGATAGCAGTGACTGCTGATTTTGTTGAGTCAGCTGACCTGGCTTTCATCACTGAGACCTGGCTGGATGAGACTTCTGGCCCAGTTTTGGAGTCAGCTGTTCTGGCAGGGTTCTCTGTGATACACCGTCCGAGGATAGATCGTAGGGGCGGGGGTGTAGCCATGTGTTTTAAAATGGAATTGAGCCTTGTAGATGTACCAGTTGGAGAGACCAGGTCCTTCGAGTGTATCGTGGGTGCAGGTGTGGGGTGCAGGATTCTTCTCATCTACCATTCACCCTGGGGTGAGAAGCAATTCCTGCAGGAAGTCGCAGACTTTGTTGTCGACATGGTGTTGGAGTCCCCCAGAGGGATGGTTCTGGGGGACTTTAATTCCTGAGTGGATGATGAACTCTAGTAATTTGGTCAGGACTTCCACCAACTTATGAACTCGTTGGGCTTCACACAGGTGATTACCTCTGTGACCCATAATCACGGTCACTCATTGGATCTGGTCTTCCTAATGGGTATGGAGACCTCCGACTTGGTGGTGGAGCTGGTCGGATGATCTGACCACCACACTATAAGGTTCAATTTCCAGGCTCCCCCTATAGCCCTGCTCCTACAGAGATGGTCCGGTACTGCCCTTTATGGGGTTTGACCCCAGATGGCCTGGTAGCAGTGCTGGACCTATTGGGTGTTCCAAGTGCAAGATTGGATCCAGACAATCTGGTACAGGCCTATAATAAGGCTGTGACTGAGGCTCTGGATTCCATAGCTCCTGTCCATGTTCACCCCCTCACCCTTCGCCCTTGGTCCCTCTGGTTTGATGGGACTTTGAGGGAGCTGAGGAGAGTGGGACGATGGATGGGACAGTGCTGACGGAAATTGGGCCTTGATGCCGACAGGCTTAGATTATGGCCCATTATAAGGACTATCAATCAGCTATCTCCCATAAGAAGGCAGAGTTCCTGTCCAGGGAGATTGCTGCTGCACAGAACCGACCAGCCCAACTCTTCCAAACTGTTGACGGACTCTGCAATCCAGTCTGTCTGCAGTCTTGGAGAGTGTTGTCACAAGAGAAGTGTGACGAGTGTGCTAGATTCTTTGCAGATAAGGTTGCCAACATCAGGTCCGAGATCTGCGCTGCTCATTCAAATGGGTGTGGTGGTGGTCAGTTGGAGGCTGCAGCTCCTCGATTTGTCCGGTCTGACTTTGACAGGTTGGCGATTACGGATGTTGTGAGGATCATCCAGAGTATGCAGCTGACCTGCTGTGGTTTGGACTCAGGCCCAACTCACCTCTTTGTGGGGTGTGTTGGAGTCATCGGCCTGGTCCTAGCTGAGATAGTCTGGTGTTTGTTAGAGACAGGTGTTTCCAGACACCCTGAAGGAGGTAGTGGTTACACCCCTCCTTAAGAAATCCTCTCTTGACCTAGACTGTCTCGCTAACTACAACCCTGTTTCTAACATTCCTTTTGTGGGTAAGGTTATCGAGAAGGTGGTTGTGCTGCAGCTGGAGGATCATCTTACCATCCACGACATATACGATCCAGTCTCCAGTTGTGTTTTCAGAAGAGACATAGTACAGAGACGGCCCTAGTTTTGGTGCTCAATGGCCTCCTGATAGAGAGAGATCAGAAGAGCCATTCCATCTTGGTCCTTCTTGATCTCTCAGCAGCGTTTGACACCGTGGACTATGCAAGCAATAATACCTGACAGGGTGGGCGGTATTGGGCAATACCGGACCGCCCAGGGGTGTAATGTGGCCCTCTGCCGCAGGCGGAGTGCCTTATAGCCCCTGGAAGGTCCGTATTGCCTATACCGCCTAACCTGAGGGTATTATTGTGCTTTAGAAGGCAATGTGTCATTTTTACAAGATTGCAAGAAAAGTAAAGTAATTCACTAAACTTGACTACAATTCAAGTTTTTTCTCCTTCATTGGCAAAGTAGTCCCTCTACTACTGGCATTGGTAGTAGAAGGCAGTGTAATGTCTGCTACTGTGCTGTCTCACTTCACCCCCCTCCCCAAACAGTCTGTCCCCTTCTGTCTTTTTCATTTTTTTTCTGTAAACCCATTGATGCACTTTATTTTTTTTATATTCAAAGTGCCAATGGGCAGAGACCAGGAATGCAGGACCATAGAAAAGTGAAAGTTTTTCAGGTTGTGTAGTTAATGCGTCTCTCTGTATTCAACCCCTGCCATTTGTCTGTCCCTTCTGTCTTTCTTTTACCACATCGATGCAGCTCATTTATTTATTTTTCAAAATACCAATGAAAGCGAGTGGGAAATGCAGGACCGAGCAAAACTTAACGGATTTCTAGTTGTGTAGTGACGCATGGTTCCTGTCTCCCGCGTCATTGCCATTCTTATCTTTAAAGTTGCTCTCTGTCCCTCCTGCTGGAGTGTGCTCCGTTTTATGAAAATGTATTTTTTTATGTTATCGGGCAGCTGAATGTTGTAGCGTGTATAGCAGAGTGAGTACTGTCTAGGATGATGCGCTGCACTGGATAGAGGAAGAACAGAAAGAGCAGGCGGGAATCCAGCAGTGTAGAGAACAGCGCGGGAGAAGGCTGATGGGGCAGTTGTGTGGTGAATGAGGTGTTTTATGGGTTATTCTTTTACTGAAGTGGTTAGCAGTTCGGGGGGTGTCAAACAGCGGTTGGCACACTACACGATGGGCCTGTTCTAAGGACATGTAAGACTGGCTGCGAGTAGCATGAGCACGCGAAGTGCTAGCACTAGTGATTTAAAAGGAATGTTTTTTTCTTTCTTTATTAGAGTAGACAATGAGGGTAGTGTATTTGGGGAATCCTGCTGGTAGTGGTGCACTTCTCTGATTTGGGATGTGCTGGCAGTGGCACTGAATTAGGGACCCATGGGGATGCCAATTTCACTCGCTAAGCAAAATTAAAAAAATGGCACCGATTTCAACTTGAATAGGGTGGTTTTGCCCAATGAGCAGTCAGGGTGGGCACAAGGGTAGCTTAGGTAGTGCTGTGGTCAGGTGACTGGCACTTTTTATGTACTGGGGCGTCTATTGAAAGTTAATGTACCTCCCTGGCTGGGGTACTAGCCAATCAGAACCCAGTAAATAAAAAGCCCATTTTCTAAGGTGTGGTATTGGAGCACTTGCACCGAAGAGGGATTGCTAGAGGGTCCCGGGGTTCATTTGAAATCTTCTGGGACCCGGGCTTTTGAATTTGTGGCACCTACCCTGTGCAACTCTCTACATTGTTGGATAAGGGAGTGTCTGACCATGGAGAGTTTTAAATCTGCATTGAAAACACATCTTTTTAATCTTGTTTTTTCTGAACTTAGTTGAGTGGTGATGTTGTTTTGAATTTTAATCATTTATGGACATTTTACAGTAGTCTGGGATTTTTACTGAATTCTTCTAGCACATTTACATTTTTCCAGTTCAAATTCAGAATATTGGGCCACCCTTTTTTTTTGAGCACCGATCAGACGCAGGGTGCAGACACACAGACAATTTCAAACAGTTTTCTATGGGCTTTGCTGACCCATTAAGCTTTCCTTTAAGTGATTCTTGCAGATACAATTTTACTCACTCAGGCATCCTCTCAGGAATGGCTTTTCTTCATCTGAGGTTCCTGAAGACATCAGCACTCTCATTGCTGAGGCAGGTTCAGCTCTCTCATGGCTGGCTTGGCATAAAGTTGCAGGACCCATGTTTTTCCTAAACGTGGAAAGGATTTGGGCTAGTGCCTGAAGGATGTTTTTTGGTAACCCCCAGGCTAGCAGGTTTTGCTTTAGTCAACCACTGATTTCCGTTTTTGGCAGAGGAAAGGCTCCTCTCCCCTGTGGAGGGCTTGCACAGGATCACTAGGCCCATTTGGTTTGCTGAGGGCCTTGAGCCCCCACCCATATGGGGGCTCCCACTCAAATCTCTCAAATCTGCTGAAACACTGTCTTTTATGGGGTTCTCCTGAGGCTCCCTATTGGTTGAAGCTATTTGCTGCTCCAGCTATGATTGGCTGAAGTGCTTGTCAATCACAGAAATGAATTATTCATAAAGCCTCCTCGATGCACAATTGTTTTTTCATTTTGGTGCCTGAATTTAGGTCCCTAAAGTTCCCCATAAACACTTGGTAGTTTCCCATGAGCTTTGGTAAAAGGTCCACAAGTCCCGGCTTAACAATGCCAGCTTTCCGATTGGCTGTTGCTGCTCTGTAATGGCTGTTAAACACACAGTCCCTGAAGCAGATTTAACATTGTCCCAAATAAAAGTCCTGGTGCAGCCAGAATAATCCTTATATTTGTCCACTTGCCCCACAGTTCAGTAGCCACATGTGTGTCCTTGAGATCATTACCCAGATTAAGTATATTGCTTCAGTCCGTAGCCTGTCACTGCTGCCAATATTTAATGTCCCTTTTCTGCAGCAGGCAGACTGTCTATCTGAGTCCCAACGTTACTGGTGCAGCCAGTATAAATATATTTATTTATCCTAACTGTTCTAATGAAGATGCACCATCTGCCACTGTTGTATACTAACTCTGCCTAGGACTGGAGACTAGTACTATTGTGAATGTTTTCAGTGATCATATTAAGCATTGTCTATCTGTGTTTATGTATTCCTGATGTGAATTGTACCTGTATGGAAATGTTTCTTTGTAACTTCAATGCAATGTTTCTGCTAAATGTTTATTCTGTGTAACTAATTCCGGGTCACCCCTGAAAAAGGGACCTTTGGGGCTCAGTGGGTCTACCCGGTTACCAAAATTAAAATAAATAAATAAATAACTAAATTTCAACTTTTTCCCCTTTAAACAGTTTGTCCCTTAGAGTCCTTGGTAGCTGTTGCTATTATTTTTATTTATATTTATTTTCTGCAGCAGCCCCTTAAAATATAGCAGTTCTCCGAGGGCAGAGGAACCCTCATTAATATTCATGAGGATCGGGCTCCCGCTCATTAGTATTTTTGAGCCCTGATCAATAGTACTTTGTGGATGTTTTTATTTAAAATAAGAAGAGGGCTCTCTTGGCCCTTGACTATTTCACTGGTCCCCACTCTGCCTAATGTAGGGACCTGGGCCACTGAACACTCTTCTGCTGGTCCGCAAACCGAGCGGTCAGGAGATCATAGGCGTGGCTTTGTGCATGCATGATCCCTGTGGCACCGCAGCGCCAGAGAGATCAGTGGGGAGGCTTGGCTTGAGTTTTGGAGCCTGAATGGGCTAGAATGGCACTGGGGTTGTTTTGGGGGCACACAGGGCACAAAAGGACTTAGGCTGAAACAGGGGCACAACAGGGAGAAAACGTCAGGCAGCTGGAAGGTGCTCCAGGAGGCAAGAGCAAAAAGGGAGCAATGGGCATAAGATAAGGCCCAAATTGGTAGGTGGCCTATATGAATGTTAAGTCTTTTGTTAATTTGCATATTCAGTGCGACTTTTCCACCTCATTTGCATACCCAGTGTGCCATTTTCCCTAATTTACATATCCATTGTGCCCTTTTACCCAGATAACGGCACAATAGATAAGCAATGCCATTGGCTGAGAGGGTCTCAATCACTATAATACTTTTTTTTTTTTTTTTAACTTTCTTTATCCTCCTGCACTGGCCCCATCGGACCCTCTCCAACAGGACACAGGGACCGACCCTGATCCCGCTCACCTGAGACCTCTCACACCATGCCTCTATCCCAGGGTGTTCTCCTGCTGCATCGCTGACTCGCCATCTCCCCGGCACTGAACCCTCCCCCCGAGGAGGGACAGCCATCTCCTGACCGGCACTCTATCTAGAGTGCGGTCAGGACACAGAGGAGAACCAGAAGCTGGGTGAGGAGGTCCAGCACTGAATGTGGAGGGTTGACTGCAGGACCTGTCTTCGTCTTCCTGGGTGCCAGGGTATTTCTGCATTTTCTGGTCCTGGAGGCGTGGATGCGCAATGACATCCAGCGCGCGATGAGCAGGATGTCCACCGCAGCCTCCATACCCCTTCATCATGTCTCCGCAAGCTGCAGTACCCCCAGCCTCCACTGGGAGCTGCACGAGCAGCAGAAGACAGACCCCACCCTCCCCAGGAGAGGAGAGTAGTCCTTCGGGATGTTCAATCCTCTCCTTCCCCTGCTGACCCCCGATGACCTGGGCTCGCTCCTGAACCCAGGTCGCTGGCGTGGCTCAAGGTGTAGCGTTCAGTGCCTCAACCCTCAGTGCCATTGGGCCAACACTATAATACTTCTTGTCATGCTTATTTCATGATTGCCAGAAACAACTCTGGCTCCACACAGCTGATACTGTACTTCAGTTGTATCCCTCCTGTACTGAGACGATAAAGGTAACCACAGATGCACCCTTCCAAAGACAGCCAGTGCCAATACTGCTCCTTCATAGGCTGGCAAGAGGTACACAGATTCAAGCAGTCTGCACCCTCCCTCCCTGGCAGCCGAGTACCTCACTTGCATAATATCTATTAATACCCTGGTTTACCAGGAATGTATGTAGTCTCCCCTTCAAAGATGTAATGCGTTCTGCTTGGACCATGCTATCTCGGCTGAATTCCAATGTCTTATGACCTTATTTGTGAGGAAGTCTTTTCTACTAATTAGTTTCAACCCCTCTATTCTCAACCTCATCGTATGAGCTCTTGTTCTGAACACAGGCAAGTTCCAAGAAGCCTTCCCTGTTTAGTATGTCACTTCGTCATTACTTTTCATTGTAAAATGCTTGACAGAAATATGCTGAAATTCAAATACTTTACTGGTCTAGCCTTAAAGTACATGTAATAACTATTTCTAATTTGCAGCTGAATGAAAGGGTCGCATTTCAGAAATGATATTCATATCCCAAATGGCCCATATTTAACTGTATATGTTTATATGTACAGTTCTGGCACCTTTAATGGTTATGAATGCCTTATCTTGGGCTCTTAGGTTGAGAACTGTGAAGCAAAGCTGAGCAATTCTGGCACACAGAAGGATCTGAGGAGCCGTTCTTATATTGTAACTATAACAGAAGATGGCACTTTACATATAAATATATTGTAAATCCTTTTAAAGACGTACGTTTTAAAAAAATGGAACTTTAAAATCAGAGGCCTGTATTCACAAACAGTATCAATTTACTTTGCCTTAACTAACTTTATCCAACAATATGGCATTGAACAACATGAGTGATTGCAGAATTGGGTTAGTTAAGGCAAAGTAAAGCAATGTTTCTGCTGGAGGTAAGTACATGAATGTAGGCCAAAATGTTTTACTTTGTAGAAAATAAGAGAAATCCTAGTGTGAGAAATTAACTTTGCCCATTGAACTTAGAATGTCAGAAATTAAAACTGTTTGCATGAGAGATCCTCATGTGGTTATAAGAGTACCTGGAATGTTAAGAAATCAACAGTCCTGATTGGCTAAGAATGATAGCATGATTTATAATATAAAAATAAGAATTCTTGTTAACCCTTCATATGCCATGGACTGATAAATTATTTTGTTTCTGATGGGTAACATTCTTTGCTGTTCTGTTCATGGAACTAGTAATTTGGAGTTTTGACGGTTACAGTTCATGTGCAGCTCTCTGGCCAGGATTTTCAAATGGGTTTAGAGATTGCTAAACTGGCTAGTGACTCATTAACACAACTTTGTGGGCCCAGTGCAGGGAGGGGCCGAAAAATGCCACATTGGATGGCATGGTTAGTGAGCCGCTAACCTGTTAGCGACTGGCCCTAAAATATGCCGGTGCAACTATGCAAAGCAGCTGATAGCACCTTTCATATAGATGCACTGGCATATTGACAAATTTGAGGAGGCAGTAAGTATCCATCATTGCCATGTTAATAACCACTTCCCTAAGCCAGTCTGAATGGCCTGCATCCCCTAACTGTAGCCCCCAGTGCCTGAAACCCCCCAGTGGTAGTAATGTACATATCTCTGGTGTACAGTGATTCCTTTTGCCCCTGACACCTCCAACGGTGATAATGTACATATCCCTGGTATCCATTGGTCCCTCCCACCTCCCCAAACATGATAATATACGTATAGAAACATATAATTTATCAGCAGTCAAGGTCTGCTTAGCCCACCTGTCCTCCCCACTTTTCTCTATCTATTCTGCCACTGCAGGCTCTACCTGGCATCCACTTACTAGGGATGGGGCAGTGCCAGACATGGTGCTTACAAAGAGGGACATCATTGCAGATGTCACAGTGGACAGTCTC